>OU618534.1:2432500-3115000 GCA_914829495.1 Eilema sororculum
TAACTCCAGGTCACTTCATCATCGGCCGTGCCTTGACGTCTCTGCCATCGCCCGTTTTGGATGACATCAAACAATCCCGCTTAGACCGGTTTCAGAGACTCGAGGCATTGAGGCAGCACTTCTGGAAGCGCTGGCAGTTAGAATACGTCACCGAGCTTCAGCAGAGAACCAAGTGGCGCGTTCCTGATCGCCTCCTTCAGTTAGGCGACTTGGTGATCGTCAAGGAGGAAAACGCACCTCCTCTGCACTGGCGTCTAGGACGCATCTCCAAGCTGTTTCCCGGATCAGACGGGATCTCGCGTGTGGCTGATGTTGCCACTATTGCGGGCACCTATAGACGAGGGGTGAAATATTTATGCCCTTTGTTTGATCCCACAGAAGCATTGAAGACGAAAGTCTTCAAGGGCCCCCAGGATGTTGGCGCCGTGCCTACAACATAGGTGCATATAGCCAACCGGTTCCCAGAGCGAGCTTTGTCCGCGCGCCCCACCGCGCCGTCGCCGGACCGCCGCCGCCGCGCCTTCTTCAATCCACCGATACAACTTCTATAAGCAAGACGTACATATTTTTTGTAACAATCTAAAGCAATTATAATTCATTTAGAATATTGGACGTGTCTCCCAGTTTTTCATTTCCATAATCAAGACCCCAGTATTCAACATAGGTAAAGGTGTACTAACAACATCCACATTTCACCCACGTCTCACGTTAGGGGGCGAGCTTATTGCCATCAACCGGGCACTTAGCCATGGCTTGTATGTTTACTGTCGGATTTTACTTTGAAGAAGAAGGTGCGTGGGGGATTCCCCTCCCCAATTATTGTTTACAATGGATTTCCGCTAGGTAACGCCGAATTCAAAATACTACATAATATATGAGGCCCTATTCATATGTTCGACGTTTTTTAGGGGCTGTTATACGATTAATGATTGAAGGCTACTTGCTTGACAATCTATGGCGAAGTAGCAATTTGCTTATACGTATTTCTATTGTGGTTTTAAATAATTTCATTATTTACTACATTAAAAAGGTCAATGAAATCTCTCTTGACGAAACGCTGCACTCATAAATACTCGAGAATCGTGTCTGCAGTTTCAGTATTTTTAGTCATATAAGCCAATAACTCGAAGAGTATTTGAGACTAAAGCTTAAAGCTACAACTGGTAGAGTACCCGTTCTACCACCGGTGGTATAGATCAGGGGATTTATACCACCGGTGGTAGAACAGGTAAAATTGGTAAGTAATAAACATAATAAATTTGTAACCGATCGATGTCTGTATATGGAAAGGATATGAGAAAAACTGTTACTGGATGACTCTTAGTAGTCCTAGTTAGAGAAACGTTTAAGAAGCCAAAACAACGTTTGTGGGAATTTTTGTCTGTTTGTCTGATTATCTTATATTCTTCACAGATACGTATTTTCCTGATAGCACCCGAGCCCGAATTCTGGCTTTTCTAGCTAAAGGTTGATAGATATTGGGTATAAAAGGAGGTATGAAAGGAACTTCATCCCACGTACGCTCAAGCTGTGGAATGAACTCCCTGCCACGGTTTTCCCAAGCGACTACAATATGGGGTTCTTCAAGACGGGCATTAGAAGGTTTCTTCAGGGTAGGCAGCGCGAGTGTAACGCCCCTGGTGTTGCATACGTCCATAGGCCACGGTAACCACTTTCCATCAGGTGGGCCGTGTGCTTATCTGCCACCTAAGTGGTATAAAAAAAACTTCTACTTACCATTTTCAACCCGTAACGTGCATGTTATAAGCATCCAAATTAGGAACCTTCATTGTTTTTATACTCTGGTTAAAAACAAATTGTTACTTGAAAATTTTTATTTAAACATTTAATACTAAAATATGTCACGTTTAATTCAGCTCTCTTATAATTTGTGAGCACACTTGTGTCGAGAACTCTCCAATTATTTCATCAAATCGCTGCGAAGTCGGCAATTCTAAGGCTTTGTTCTATCACGTATTACGTTAAAACGTTACGAAATTTACAGTTTGAATAAAAGGAGGTGTCAGATTTAGGTAATTTTGTTATTTTAAATCAATAAAAAGTAGATAATATTAATAAAAATACTTAATATTCTAAGACATTCTACACAATGAGAAATAGCTTGACCACAAAGTCTCAAAATGTTCTCAAAACAAAACTAAGATAGAACAAATCAAACTGATTTAATGATGTAAATTGTATTATTATTTGAACTAAAGCTGTTTACCAAAAATATCAGAACAATTAGATTTAATTTAAGATTAAGATAAGATTAAGAGACTTAATATCAGAAAGTGGCCCTTAGTGACGTATTTAGAAGCCGGTGTTGAAGCCAAGCTTATCCCCATACCAATGGACGTTACAACCAGGAACGACCTCCTCACCCTATTTGACTTAATATCAGTGGTAAGCAGCTTACTGTATGTATATATGACATAGAAATTCTCATAAGGATCGATGAAAGTACCAAATCCGAAGTCTAATAAATCCGACAGCTGTCGAAAATACTTTAAAAGCAAAGGTGGAATGAGTTGCGGATTTGAACCCCAAACGCTTTCTAACATAGCGATTTCGAACACTATTTTGGTTACTATAAGTATCCTTTAAAAGATGTACACTCTCTTACTTCTCTTTTCCACAATTTGGTCCATCTGAACTTTAACGTGAGCGACTATTATTTGGTTGAACATATAATTATGTATTGAGGTTAGGTTGTGTCCCAAAGACCTTAGTGGGCGTCATACAATTGGTTACTGAATATTTGTATGAAAATGTTCACAAGATCCAAGTTACCATCAAATGCGACGAACGTTTGTTTGCAAGAAATAGTAGGTAAAAAAGAAGAACAAAAATATTATTCCAAAAATTTTCGCCAAATGGAATCAGAAAACCGGAACACTTTATACAAAAATTGGGTAATGAAATAAATACAGAAAAAAAAAGATAATTAACCCAAATCTCTGATTATCCTATTACGATTTGAAGGATACGAATGGCTCATTGCCAGTCAAATTAGCTTCTCCTCGAAAAAGTTTCCCAGTTTTATAATTTAAGAGGCCAAGCGGAAAGATAAATACAATCTTAAAATGACACACGAATGAACAAAAATTATACCAAACAGACCCTTATTTTCATAGATATAAGTGTGGTCAACAGTTAGGAGGTACGGAAATATAAGTTGGGTAATGTATCCCAAACTATAAAATTAAAAAGGTGTACGTTAGAGAGCACAACCGCTTTGAAATAAATTTTGAAAATAAACACGAGTAAAATTTAAGTAACAAGAATTTTAAATAATGATGATATACATTTTTAATGATAATGATACAAAAATATATAAATAGGGTTGTATTGTGCCGCGGATAGGTAGCAAATAAGTAAACAGGCCATCAAGAACAATATTAAAATCAGAAGTAGATTACAAAATTATTAGGTACACGGTGTTCATACGACTATTTTACGAAGTGCAGTCAAATTAGTTACTTTTTACTAAACGTCAAAATGACAAGAAGTTATAAATTAACTTGTACGAAAAATTGAATAGTCAAATAAGTTTTTAGATTTTAAGCATCCACCCAACCTATAATAGGGTTGGGTGGATGCTTAAAAATAAATAAAAACTATAAAATAAGAACCGACGCAATTTTTACTGCTCTTTTACCATTCTTAATTTAATAAGCCCGGTTAGATAATTTATTTTAACATTACGGTAATACCAAATTCATTTCTCAACGAAAGATGAATGAAGTGCGTGAAAGAGTATAAGGTTTAGGACTGTTGGGAAGTGACTGAGGAAATGACATCTGACAAGAATGTATGGAGGAATATGACATGCTGCACGGGGTGCAAATAATTGGGATAAGAGCAGATAGTGTTTCGTCAGTAGTTTTCAGTTCCTACCTGTCTTAATTAAAAATGAAATCCTGGCTCATCAGTAGAAACTTCTACCGATGCAAGAAAACATTTTCTATCTTTAAACTACTAAATAAAACTTCCGCCGTCAGACTATAATCATTGTGGACCTAATCAAAGACCCCTAACCGAGGATTAAACACTTCTGGGGTATTAAAGTTTTAACTCGTCTATAGGAGGCCACTCGATGTCCGTCGTTTATTTTGATGATAATACGAAACTACCTAAGGAATTTTGCGCTTCCGCACCACCTTATATCTGTATTCTTAAGGTTCAATTTGCTTTGGCGGTTCAGCAAGATTTTGGTTGGTTGTAGTCTGTACGGCTCGATGGGATACAACAGGCTTGCGGGAGATCTGTGGGGGATTACCGTAGGCACCGTTATCCATTTCCTTAGGAAGGCTCAATCAATGTGACCTTTGGACTGCTGTGATGCATGGGTGAGTTGGTTTACAATTTGAACCGTTATTGATGAGCGTAAAGCCTGTCCGTCGATGTGGGGATGGATGTTGATGAAATTGTTTCATGTGAAGGTGTTTTGTGCATATAAGACAATGGATATCGATTTATGCATACGGTTGATGTTGGAGTCAAGTGTGTTTTTATTTCGGTATTTGATAACCTACTGCTAACATGTAAGATGATCTTGTTGAAATATGATAATACACGATACGACAGCGGAAATGAAAGCCATCTCTGTACAATTATTAGTCACAGGTTTGTGTTCTAAGTATGGAAAGGGGTTATTTGATTTTGGTGATGGGAATTTTACATGGGAGTGTTACAGATTGGGGACAAAAGCCTCAACCTGCCTATTGTCATTAATTCATTTACGAACAGATTGAGTACATTTCTTAACAGAAATATTTAGAGATAATTTGCAATGGGGATGGCTAATTGAAATTCATTACACGTCTTCAGGAGAGTTTCTTAATATAGTTGAATTATAACTAAAGTTCATTCCTCAATAGTTAATGTAGCGAAGTTTGAAGAAGAACAAAGTACATTAGAGAACTATAAAGCGACTCAAACAAGTACACTTCCAATGCATCAAGAGCTCAGTGGACCTACCATGAAAAACCCGTAGTTGCGGGACGAAGTTTCGGGAAATCGGTACCAAGAAAAAGGACGTACTTTGGTTTGGTTTACCGTGTTGTTTCCCGGTGGAGTAAAATAAGACAACCAGCTATTCCTGTGGGTGTCATAAAAGGCGACTAAGTGATAGGGCTGTTATCCATCCGAAAGTAAAGATACAACCCAGGATAAAGGGACCGCTAAGTGGCAATAGTCTCGCCCCCTATTACGTCGTGGGACCGAAAATCATAATTGGCTAAATGTGGGTGCTAATACACTTCTGCCTACCCCTTCGGGGACTTACAAACATGAGTATAGGTATTTATGTATGAACTTTGGTTAGGCTTCAACCCTGCCGTTAGGAAACAAAAGTAACTTTACACTACCTTCCTTCGTGTAGCACTGTAGGCCTAATATTTCTGAAATTAGCATCCCAGCGAAGTGACTTCATGATAACAATTGTTTCATCCTACGTCTTTCATTCGTGTTTCATATGGGCCCAATTTTTCAAATGTAACTTTGTAACTAAGCGACTTTTGAATTGAGTTGAGTTGAGAGGAGTAAAAACTACCAGTTTTTTGGGCCTGAAGTTTCGGATGTGTCATGGTAGCTTCTAAACATTTATCGACAAATACAGTGTTTAGCAAAACGTAGTGTGAAATTTTAAAGGCGAGAGTTGAACGTCACAGGCAGCGTGTGGCGACATAATTAACAATTAGCGAATTGTGAACTCAAAGTAGCCTGCACTGTTGTCGAGAACACGCCTTTGTGACTGAACTGTTAGGACTAGGGTGCACTTTCCTTTCTAAACTGCTATGAGTATGTATAGTAAGTATAAATAATTTGGTATAATAATTGCATGCATTTTGTGTTTCGGTTGAACTTGTTCTCGATTATATCTTCTTCCTTTTTTCCTTAAACATTTTGTGACAATTTCATTAGTATTTTCATTAACCCTTTCAGCTAGGGTAAGCTTGTATTATGAGCGGGTTGTTGTCAGTAATGTAAACATTTAATGACATACTAAAGCAAGTTGGATAGGTTTAGAAGGACAGTTAATGAAGAGGTAGTTTCAAAAATATTGTCATTATTTTATTCTACTACTTTGTCATCCTCACTAAATTATGTATTTTTATGCCAAATTATAGCTTTGGGATTATGTCATTTAGCTATTTTGACATTTTGTAGTTTATGACATTTTACTTAAGGACACTGGCAGAAATATGAACGAACATACCAAAACCATAAAGAGTTCCTTGTTAAGAACTTAACCCCAACAAAAAACATGATTTATTTTTTACTCCAAAATAACAACTTACTTTTCCATGTGGGCGTTTCCGGTAGAGCTTGCACTTTATATTTTTAATCGGAAAATAACACGTCTTTGTTTCTTGTGACAGGTTTTCCGGGTACCAATGGTCGTGGCAGTTGCCACGCCCATTCTCTGAACCATTAAACGGTTGACTAACAGCTTTTTCCTTCAACAACCAATCTATGGGTGGATTTTTAAAATTATGTTCTACTTTATTGCAGTAGAGTTCTCAAGTTGGATCGAGTGGTACAGTTAACATCAGACTGATCTTGACGAAAAAAAGTATTCAAAATGATCTCAATGCCTTGGTTTTCCTCCCTACCTGTTGACGGATTGTTCTGATATTTGATATATATGTACATTTAGTTAGGACAATAATACATTTTTTAAAGGTACACTTGACTTCACAATTTGACTTCACCTCGCCTGATGGTAAACTAAAGGTAAAAATGAACTATACAATGGTGGCACCCAGCTTGACGGCCTCACCAGATGCCTTTTCTCGCCCCGCTTAAAAGAATCAGTAATTTAGGAAGGAGGAAACACGTGAGCTGGCAGAGAGTTCCAGGTCTTAATGGTTTTAAAGGTCTTAAAGATTCAATAAACAAAACAGTTTGATTTGTTCTTAATATTGTGGTACTAAGATCATTTTGGGACTTTGTAGTTAAGATAATTCTGATGCTGACTGTACTTACATCAAGTTCTAACCTGTTATATTAAGTTTTTTATAATTATTTTACTATTAGAATTGGAATATAGGAATGCAAAATAATCTTATGCCGATATTCCAATAAGAACATGTAAGCTTTTGCCTGTAAGAGATCGCTTGTAGCGATAAGGCCGCCATTTGTACATTTCTCATTATGTTCTCCGTACATGTACTAAAATTCATAAGTGTAAAATATAGATTTTTCTTATCTTATCTTATCTTAAGCTTATAAAACTGTTTTGTATTGTCTTAAATAACTCTGAGAATGAATCACATAATAAACATAACATAAACTTACGCCTGTATTCCCTGAAGGGGTAGGCAGAGGTGCTAGCACCCACATTTCGCCAGTTTTGAATCACATAATGTCTTATTAAAATACCAGAATCCACGAATTAATACCAGTAAATTATAACTGGAAAAAAAATCTTATATCCCGGTTTCCTTTAAATCCACGGACAGTACACATCGCTAAGAAACGGGCACGTTTGCAGTAAATCCTGAACTATAAAATATTATGTCTTATATATATATAACTATGCATTTAGCATTTATGACTTCGTGAACTTCAGATATATAGCCTCTAATTTTACTTGGAAGATAGCCAAGTTCTGAGTTACGAGTACTTAATGTATGCTTAAGCTACGTTCAACTAAAAAACACAGTTATTTGGAAGTTTTGGCTGATATTAAGCCTCTAATATTATGATTGTGACCTGTATATTACAGCTATTTAGGCAGAAACTTTGTTGGGAAACTTTATTGTTGATTTGTCGTAAGGTTTATAAATTAAGTCAGTGTAAACCTCTGAACTTCCAACTTTTGGAGGTCGGTGAATTCTTGTGTTGAGTTCCAATGGTAAATTTTCTATTTTCGAGGTAAAAAGATTAACATCTTTTTTATTTGTACACCAATAAACAAATACTAGTAAAATTAAAAGTTTGTTGCTTTGTGAAGTTAATTTCAGAAATCAGCTGTATAACAGTTTTAGAATATCGCTAGCTTAATGGTTAAGGAGTCGGTCTTACGATCGAGAGGTCTCGGGTTCGAATCCAACACTCCTAGCACAAGCAATTTAGCTTAGTTGGAGGTGTTAGAGGAAATATTAGTTATTCGTTTTTAATATTCTTTCAAAAAACGTGTATAGTATTTGCAAATTGTTATTAGTGAAATATGCAATAAGTACTATTCCCTCTGCTCCACACACCTGAAGTTTTGACCCCTTTCCGATTACCTATAGGCATCTATTCCTAGACTAGATAGCCTCTGTATTCTATCTATCTCCGGACCAAATTTGGACCCAATCCATTCAGCCGTAAGTTCGTAATAGAATAACAAACTTCTAAACATTTTCAAATACTTTTATAATGTATTTGCGGACCCGGCAAACTTCAAACCGCCAATTTTTTCCGCCCGCATGGCGTCAGATTCCGTTCCCGCTGCACCCTCTACTATATAAACCATGTTTTATACATATAAACGTTCCTCCTGAATCACTTTATCTATTACAAAAACTGCTTCAAAATCCGTTGCGTAGTTTTAAAGATTTAAGCATACATAAGGATGGGCTGTCAGCGACAGCGACTTTGTTCTGTACTTTCCAGAATACGATTATATAAGTTTTAAAAGTTCGAAAAACTTCGTAACAAATGAAATGCTCAAGTGAGACTCGAACTCACGACCTTTCCCTTACAGTGGGAATGTTCTTCCAACTGAGCTATTGAGCCACACCTGAATCACTTCAAATTTTCCGTCTTTTTATATCCATCATTAAGGGTAAGAGGATTCCCCCTGTAAGGGAAAGGTCGTGAGTTCGAGTCTCACTTGAGCAATTCTATTTTTTTCTATATTTTTCGAACTATAAAACTTAGCATAATAAATGCTATAGAAAATTCATTCAAATAAGTTTTTAAAGTTTATTTTTCTGCTCGTACATAGCATGAGAGGAATGAAGTCCAGAAACAATGTATGCAGCCTTATCGATGACAAAGTTTGGGTTTTAGAGCCAGCTCCCGAAGCTACGGCACAATGAAACTATCGCCAAGTTTAATTTACATAACGTATGTGTTACTATGTGTGTTTGCTCAGGCTTAGACAAGCGTGTTTGCATCGAGGTTATCAGTTCGACAAACAAACTGATCCAGCCGACTTACTATATGTGTTGAAGATATTAGTGTTGGGGATAGGGGAGTATGATATAGTATGAACATGAGAGTTAGTGGCGTTGTGGATTAAACTTAGTACGTAGAAATTTAAAAATTGAGTCTATAAATTATGCGTATTTGATAAGACAATGTTGGTTCCGGCTAGAGTAGAATAAGGCCATCCCATCTCTTTACGTGGGTGTCGTAGAAGGCTACTAAAGGGCTGTCCTCCATTTGATAGACAGCAAACATACAGCCCATGACAAAGTGACCGCTTGTTGACAATAAATAAATAATAATGCATAAATATTCCACAACATTCTACACAACGCCATCTAGCTTGTATTATGAAATCCAGAATGCGGATAAACATACTTATTAACTTTTTTTTGTAAATACTTACATATTTATACATAGAAACACCAAGACCAATGCAAATAGCCTTATTCATGCATAGAAATATTTGCACTGAGCGGGGATCAAACCCGTGCCTCCTGCGTGGCAGTCGCGTGCACTACCGCCACGCCACAGAGGCTGTGGACCTTTTACTTGGGACTTACTTATTGTGCGAGTTTTGGTAGGCAATGTTTTTTTTTATAAAGTGCACGTCAATTTGACTTCACCTCGTCTGATGATAAGCTAAAGGCAAAATCTAAGGACCCGGGACTGTAGGAAGAAGGAAACACGTGAGCTGGCAGGGAGTTCCAGGTCTTAGTGGTGCGGCATAGGAATGAGTCACTGAAACGCTTGGTTCTGGCAGGTATATTCCGCACCGTATACGGATGGAATCTTAGCCCTGCACGTGATTGAATTTAGAGATCGTAAATATTTAATTCATCATCATTTTCGCCTTGGTCCCAGTCGCATTCAAGGCCTTCATCTCCAACCCCGGGGTCCGCTAGTGGATGAAATAATTGTCCTTCATAATATTGTAATGCTTTTGTTTTCAGTGACCTAAGGGGGTCATATTAGGACATTTCAAATGTATTTAACTATCTTTGAATTACCATTCCACCCGTATTAAGTTTAAGTACGGTATAACCTAGCTCTCAGGGGTATGGTGAACCAGTATTACCATTATCACTCTATTCGAATACACGAAATAAGACATTCTATTGCGCGGAAATAATCGTTTAAGTAAAATGTTACCCGGAGTTTTTTCTAGTTGGTGGACGGGTCTTAAGTGCCTAGTCATGCAATGTTTTCCATCGATATTTTTTTTTAATTTATAGTCCAGGCTTGGAGTAAACTTTTTCCAATTCAATGAAGAAAAATGCCTAATATAATATAGAGTCAAAGATTATAAATTTATTAATATCACGAGCCATTGTCAGCTATTCCCACACCTCGGCGCCCATGGTGTACTGATCTGCCCAGAGGTATTTGGCAACGGTTACCGCGGTTAAATGGACATGTGCAACACAATGAGTTGTATTTAACCTATGTACAAAAATTCAATCACCGAAAATATCCAATTTCGCATTTATAACATCGTCACCCCTGTAAATAAATAAAGAGAAAAAAAAAAAACATCGTCACTATGGTTCCGTAGTGTATCTATTCTCATTTGAATAGTATTTATAGAACACTTCCGTTTATATACTCCCAAAAAAGATAAAAAATCTTTTATTTGCTATTTGAATGCAGAGCCGGCGTGAAGCTCTGCCCCGCTTTTATGCAAATGTTTGACTATCAGCCATGCCTCATTTTGCACGTACATTTATCCAGCTAAATCTGAAAATTTCTAACTTCACCGTGAAAGTTGGGCATATTCAAACATACATGGTTGGGAGCGGAAACGGTAAACTGTACTTTTGAGTGGTATTCAACTAATTATTTTATATTTAAGACTTATGTGGCGTAGCGGTGGAACGTTTGACTGCTAAGTCAGAGGTAACAGGTTTGAAACGCGGTCTGTGCATTTGGCCTGGAAGGATTTCATTATAATAATAGGCCATTAATTTGTTTTTTTTTTTGGGTATAAAGTGGCTAAAGTGCTCCATTGGGCATAAATGGGACTATTTACGTGGGACTTAAAAGAAATAATTTGTTGGTGAAATACACAGTTTCAAAAAAATATTACGCCTTACGCCATGTCTTTTATGAACGATGATTTTAATAATAATGAATATTTCCCGATTGATAAACAAAAGAAATATACATTGACTGTACATCTAAGAAATAATTTGTTTCGCGTTCATACGTGATCGATTATATGCATTTAACGGCGTGAAAATGAACATGGGTAAGGTTGAGCGCCTGTCATGAGCTTCATTTCTTTCACATGATAAAGAGCAGTGTATCACGAAAAAATTGCAATTCAACAGGTAAAAATTCATAGCAAGAGTAGTAAAAACGGAGCAGAAATAACGAGAAAATTACAAAAACTGTATTTGCGTCCGGTGGATGATTTAGTCCGGAAGTGAGCGCTCGCCCATCTCGCTTCCTCATTTCCGTTTGTGATGCGCTACTGAACAGTAGATGGCGCGGTGATTAGAAAGTTTTAGCCTTAAAATTGCTTGTTTTAGAAGCAAAAATATTAGATCCAAATGGATTTTCCTATGAGTTTTAGAGAGTATTTAACTAAGTTTAATACAATTTTAAAGCGATTAGTAGGTATGTAAACTTTTCTTATAGATTTAGACAGAAAAAGTAAAGTCATGGTTTTTTTATGATAATTCGGAACTTCTCGCGATAAAAAATTTCAAGTCAAGTCATGACCACGGGTACAGCATTGGACCCCAAACGTCGGCAAAAGTAAGTCTATTCTTTTTATCGCGTGAAGTTCCTTATTGTCATAAAAACCACGAGTTTACACCGCGATAGTTTAAAAATTACAGAAAAAGTAAACATCCAAAACGGAACTTGAACTCGCAACCAGTCTCTTATAGGGCAAATGCTCTGACCAACTGAGTTACTGGGAAAATTCTACATTATATTCGTCTTGGGGCGACGCGCGACGGTGTCAATTTTCTTACGAACTATCAGAAACACAAAGCACGATATAAACGAGAATATCCCAGACGCCTTCAAGTAGCTCAGCTGATGAGTAACCTAGCTTAATTATTGCCGGGGTGTGAGAGATATTATGTTTCCTGCATTCTCACCTCCGGCAACCAAAGACCCAAAGACAGCATGCGTTTTAGTCGGTTCGAGTTCGACATAAGGAGGAGTGCCACTTGCTCCGGAGGGGTGGTATCCGTGGGGATTTGTCGCACGATTTAAAAAGAAACCTATTATATTAAAGAGTTTCTAAAATCATTTGATTTATAAATATATACAGGACTTTTTTAATTTGTAATGGTATTACGCCTGATGGACGGGGCATATTCTTACCTCTCGAGATTGAGGAGCCAGACGACCGATGCTACAGCAAAAAATATAAGATAAACATATTATTATGGTTTCCTATTCATGAATATTCTACTAATATTGCAGCTAAGGCGAAAGAGTAAGCTTCACGAGCTACCAAAGTATTTACAAACTTTCAACAATAATAAAGCTTAGAACAAGTCCGTCAAGTGCTAGTTGGGAAGTTCCCTTCACTTTAAAACTAGGAGGAACACGATAATTGAAGGAAGTATTGTCTCACCTGCCACACTACGCTTGCCCGGAGTGGAGTACCTTTTCAGTGCAGCACACGCCTAAAGTTTGAAAATCTCTGGTGACGCAGTGTTAAGAGTTCACTGCTGACTTCGGATTTAATTTATAGCTGTAGGTCTTATTTTTCGAAATAAAGCGATAAAAGGAATAAAAAACCCGACGTTTCAGCTACTTTTTAGCAGCCATGATCGCGGTAACTAAAGATGGTAGTGGTCACGTAGCTTGAAGTGTAAGTTTTCTCTAAGTACCCGAACTATGATGAATGGTTGGTTTGCAGAATGAGCTCACTGTGTCGTTAAGTCTTGCTGTATTTTGCTTTTTTCTAGGATAATTAAGTGAATGATTGCGTCTTTGGCTGGTGGTACGCTCCAGCCATCTTCTCTATAAAAATTTGGGTGCTCTTTACGCGACAGTTGTTATTGTGTCGTTGAGATGATGGAAGTCGTTGAACGCTGACGAACAAAATCAGTCTCCATGAAGTACATAGAGACTGATTCATTGATGGGATTGCCCATCACCTTGGCAGTAATGTTCTGTCTGTTAATGTAATCTAAGTGAATTTATAATGGAGATGTTGTGTACTTATCCTTTTTGTTTTTTATTCTTATTTTTGCATATTTGTATTAGATATATTAATTCTTCCTTCTACGCCAAAGAATCGCCCAATTGTCCCCAAGGCGTTTTACGTAAATAAATTGCAACTCAAAGGCCCTGTATCATGATTTATGTTTACGTCGCACACCGTGGCGTGTTGATTCATCATTTTCATACGATAAAAATTGTGTTATTTCTCGCGTTGTAATTCAAACGCGAATGAGTAATGATCTTATACGAATAACAAAAGTTTTCTGGTTTTTGAAGGGATGGACTTCTCTTTCCGCTTATTTTAGTGCTTGGGGTGTAAGAATTGATGTCTATTATAATATAGTTTGTAGTTTGCCCATTTTGGTTTGCAAGTACGGTTTTTTGTACATTATTCGCGCGTATCTTGTATGTATGTCTGTAATATCCTTTATTACCTCATTAGCTGACCCGGCGAACTTCGTACTGCCAACTTATTTCCACCCGCATGGCGAAAGATCCCGTTCCCACTACACCCTCGTCTATATTAAGCATGTATTATACATTATAAATCTTCCTCTTGATTCATTCTATCTATTAAAAAAACTGCATCAAAATCCGTTGCCTACTTTTAAAGATCTAAGCACTAATGACGGACAGACGCGGAAAGCGACTTTGCTTTATACTATGTAGTGATATATCTTTTGAACCACTTCACGGATTTCTATAATTAATGTCTCAAATTAAAGATATTCGTCACCTAAGTATTGTTGAATACATGAAATGTGAAAAAAAGAGCTTAATGACGAACTTTTGGCGCTAAAATTTACGTTGTCAAAGAAATATTTTCAGAGTATTAAGTATTAAGAGAGTAGGGTATCAAAATGAGGGTATATAAAAGGAGATAACAAATAAATCTCGTTCTCATTAAAAAGAGAAAAAGAAGTAGGTGAACCCTTGACGCCAAGGTGAAAACCAAAGATGTAATCAGACACAATGCTAAGATGACGATAATGTTGATTCCGGGTGATTGTGACATGTTATATTCTGCTCTGCGAGGATCAAATCCATTTAGACAAGGCTGAAAATAGCGTGCAGTAGTATGAAATCATCCTAGCATATTGTTGCATACTATTTTAAGCTTTGCTTCAATGGAATAAGGTTGACATTTAATTACCACTTGAAAAGTGCTCGGGCATTTTACCGCCTGATTAGAAATGACCGTAATGTTGATCAATGCCTCTAACCTACAATTTTCGGTTCATTCGAAATGTCAATGCATGATGAACAGTTCAAATAATTTACTGTTTATTCGTAACATTGTGATGCTTAACCACAGGAGAATGCGTTTAAAGTGTTAATGCGATAAATGATAGCTAATAATGTATAGATACAATTTGGACGTTTAATACCGAAACTAATATTTGCATCCTTTGGTAAGTTTATGGAGGTGAAATTTGATACCTAAAAAATTTTTGGGTTAACTGATATTGGTAGTGAAGACTACTACTATATTCAGCCATATAGGCAGTGATGTGGCGAAATCCTGTACGGTTTAAGTCAGTTCGTCACATCCTTAGCCCCAATGAATAAAGGAATATAATAAATAGAAGGAATAATAGTCCGTAAGTGAAGCATAGAATTATCTATAGACATACATCTATAAAAAGATATAATTTGAGAGGAGCTGAGCTAGCTGTTCCTCGTAGTTCTACCCGCGCCGAAGTGGGCTTCAGTTCACTTTATTTGTAAAAGAATTTGCAAAATCGGTTCAGTGGATCCAGATACAGACCCGATAGAACGTCCTAAACTCACGAACTATACCTCTTTATAATAATAATATTGATTATCTTCCAAATTTTTATCTTAATTCATTTTATTAATAAAAGTAAAAGTGGGACTTGCCAACGCGACTTAAAATCTGTTAGCTTTTTAATTTACAATCATTTTAATGCTTATTATATTCAATTAGATTCGAAAGACAGATAGAGATTCTTCTTTTTACCCGACTACGGCGAAGCCAAAAGGAGGGTTATGATTTTGACAGGCTATGTATGTATGTATGTATGTATGTTCATTTGTTCCCTCATAGCTCCTCAACTACTTATTAGAACGGGACAAATGAGGTATCGTTACAAGTGGCTTTATCGTCCGATGGTTATAGGCTATATGACGTGCCACTCAATCTTGTGTGGCGCCCTCTAGCGCTCATAAGGTACTGTGTTAAAAAATAAATTTGAGATAAATATACCGTGTTTGGTATTAAATGAAAGTGCTTAACGAGCACATTTCAAATATGTATAAATTATTAGCTTTACCTTGCCCCAAAATAATTTAAATAAAATATAAAGTTTAAAACTAAAACCCAACTACCGAAAAATCACGCTCTTAAAAGTGGCAAACAAGAAAATATCAAGGATAGCCGTGGTCGTATGCCACTTACTCTAATAAAACAATACATTCTAGGGAAAAGTGGCATACGACCACAGCTATCCTTGATATTTTCTTGTTTGCCACTTTTAAGAGCGTGATTTTTCGGTAGTCGGGTTTTAGTTTTAAACTTTATTTTTTATACACAGACAAACTTACCATCCACCGTAGCTTTGTTTGCTCCTACTTCAATAAACCAATCCCATATTTATTCATGTCGTGCATGATATATCTATAGTCTTCAATGATCCCTCCAAGAAATTTTAATAAAACAAAGCAAAATAATATAATTTCGGCACACAATACCGCAGAACACCTTACAAATATCGTTTCTGTCAACAGAACTGTGTGTCAAGCGATTCTTTGTGTAGTCAGCACACATGATGCATGTTATATGCGTGGGGTTTCTGAATGAGACGCCCCGGGCCACAGTCCTGGTAGGAAACGATATTGTTGGCGTGTCGGCGCGGGTAAAGGGGTTATGTGTGTGTTTTTGAAAGCAAGGATGAAAAAGGCTGCTTCAATAGGCTTCTTGTACTATCGCTTTTATATGACAGTGTACAAATATTTTAAGGGTAAACCAATAAAGATAGATTCATACATGTATTAGCGCCTCTTACTCTTCAAGACAAGAAAAGAAAAGGTATTGAAAAGTATGTGCAACAAGCGGCTAGACCATGAACTCCGAGGCTTCAGAGACGACCGGGGTCAGTGTAAGGATGCTGATATAATTTGGTACAGAGATACACTGGAGCTTGAGAAAGGACGCAGGCTATGTTTTATAACCGACTAGCTTTTGCCCGCGGTCATGGTCTAATCTACCCCTATACCAAATTTCATCAAAATCGTTTCAGTAGTGGTTTAGGCATGAAAGCAAACATACAGACAGACAGACAGACAGAGTTAATTTCGCACTCATAATATTAGTCTATATCCAAACGCACAAAGGCACAGGCAACATCTGGTATATCATAGAGTTCAAATGTATCTTTAATGTCAGTGAATAAATTCGAATGATTTTCATTATGTACTCTTTTTATACATTATTAAAATAATATTTTCTCCGTCAAATAATTTGGAGATATCTATATTTACAAATATATAAAATACTAATATCTATTTCACTTTCGTCTCTTGTACACTTTTCTGTGTTTATTTTGTCTTGAATCGTAGTGGAGCTTCGTGTAACATAATATTATTTAGTCTTTTATTATTGCTTAATATCTTACTATTTTTTGGCAGGCAATACTTTGGCAATACACCAACATTATTATTTGATTTAACTTGTTTGAGAACGTTTACTTATATTTTATTACGAAAATATTTCGGTATCTTGGCCAAGAAAAACTTGTGTAAAAATCAGATGGTTTACGGAATTTTAACTATAATACGAATTTGAGGTAGTTTTTATTTTTTGTTTATTTTCCTTACACCTTCTAGGAAAAAAATGGTAAGTGTCATTTAAAAATGTTGTAAGTAAATGGCCTTACGAATCGCGTATCGTCTTATCCATCATTTAAGACCATTTAATCTTATTAGTCCTTATTCAATTTCTTCACTGACATGATCATAGAAATGTAGACGAATAAACGGCCTTAAGTTAACGAAAAGTTAAAAAACAACACAAAATCTTTTAACACGGTTTTAAAATTAAAATGCGTTAAATGTTTTTTTTTATATCTTGCAGGTTAATAGGATATTGCATTTCAGCAAAAAAATGTAGATAAGGACTCAATTAAGAAAAAGGCAACCAGAGATAGTATGAAAAGGAAATAGGTGAATCGTAAGAAATACGGCCCCAAAAATAGAAGTTACCGCTTAGGTATATGCTGTAGCTGGTATATTTTATTTTTTCGGCCCACAACACATCACAGCAACACAATAAGCTGTATAATTTGTACATGCAATAGTTCAATGAAACGGCTTTGTTACGCTTGTAGGCATTCTAGGTTTAGGACTTGTAGAATTAGGTCTTGTGAACAGTTATGTGCTTGTTATGTTTACTAGCTTTTATCCGCGGCTCTGCCCGCGTGGATGTCGGTTATCGCGACACAAACATAGCCTATGTCCTTTCTCATAGTCTAATCTATCCCTATACCAAATTTTATTAAAATCGGTTCAGTGGTTCAGGCGTGAAAGCGTAACAAACAGAAATACAGACAGACAGACAGAGTTACTTTCTTTATAATATTAAGTATGGATTGTTTTTTATTTCTTTTCATTTTTGAATTTCTTTGTGTATTTCAGAAGCTAATAAAATTATAGCATAATATATATAAATTTCTAGACCTTAAAGCAAATACTTATAGCTTAATTAACCAATGTTACGGTCTAGAATTTGGATGAACACACTTAGTTTTTTTTTGGTTAACATATCATACTTATGTGTATTATACGAAATATTTAGACCAATGCAAATCGTAAACAGTGCAAATATTTTAAACAAAAAAAAAGGAAATTGAAACCGCGCCCTCTGCATTCAGTTAGCTAAACCATGAAATATGAAAGGCCCTTGCCCACGCAGATTTTTTTTGTAATAATCTATACTTGATAAATTTGAGATTATCCACCGCAGTCTTTAAAATACATCCAAGAAACGTGTACTGCGCGTATGGAACACATTTTGAGCACATTTTAGGTCTAAGATATTTGAATCGTATAATACATCGTAGAGATCAAATATAGCCGTTTCATACATCTACGTTCTAAATTCACTACTCCGACTTTCAGGCTGCGTTTCTGAGTAACTTAGATACTATTTGTAACCAAAACGTTCCACCTAAAGATTCCAATTTATCCAATAGCCGTTAAAACAAGATTCCCTCCGACTCCGGCTATAAAACTTCTGGCGAAGACACCAGTACCGCCCATCTCTCATTTCATCCTGGAGATCGCTTAAGAGGGCGGAACCGAGGAGATTTAATTTTTGGTGCGCAGTTAATTTGGTCAGCTGAAATATATCGCCATGTTGAAGCTGTGACAGTTAAGCGAGAGAGAATTGGTTAATTTGAATTAAACAGAATAGAAAGCATGAAGTCAAATTGCTTTTACTAAAAGACCTTACTTCCATAATAAATAAAAAATACTGGTCTAGTGCAAGTCGACGGATAGACGAACAACGAAAGGGTTTTATTTTTCAGGACCCCTTAAACTATATGGTACCTAGGTGTGGCATAGTGACCAAAATCCAAACTAATATTATACATGCAAAAGTAACTCTGTCTGTCTGTATGTTATACGCTTTCACGCCTAAACCACTGAACTGATGTTGATGAAATTTGGCATAAGGGTAGCTTAGACCTTAAGAAAGGACATAGGCTATGTTTGGTCGCGATAACGGACATCCATGCGGGCTGAGCCGCGGGCAAAAGCTAGTATATAATAAAAATGCCAACATCTTATCTATAATGATATAATGTTTTTATATTTTTAAGTATTTATCTTATATGGTATAATAGTCAAAATGAATATAATAAATCATTATTATTCATCACATGAATGCCTACTAATAGATGACAACATCGATTATGTATTCTATAGTTAAACCAACAATTCGGAAGGAGACCGGCAACATCTCTTCAATAATGTCAAATCGTGCTAAATTGTCCAATAGAACAACATGCGTTTGACAGTGATAGCCGTAGTTCCGATTTTGCCATTTCACGCCATCGTTGGTTCAACTATATGTAACAGGCGTGTCATGGTGTCTGTTGCTTGTCATATGATCTTATAGTGATACCATTAAATCTCTGAATTAGTGGATAACGCCACCTTCTCTTCATTGTGCTCCGAGGAATTGTTAGGATTGTTCCCCGCCGCCTCTTTCCGCCATCGTACCACGCGACAGCAGTTCCACACTCACCATCTGGACAGCTACTAGATGAGCTACGGAATTCTCCTTTGGAAATATTTCCAAAGGAGACAATATTTGTCTTGCAAAAGCGGGCGGTGCGAGCTATTTATAATTTGGGCCCAAGAAGACTATTATCTCTATCTATTAGAATAATCTATTAGAATATTTATCTCTTTAAACTTATCTCGGAGGGAGACCAAAAATATAAAAATATTGCAAAATTTCCAAGACTTTGTGACAGGCACAATATAAATACCATAAATAAAAGCAATCTTGTAGTTTGTCAGTCATAGCAGACTCCATAAAATAAGTAATTCTTTCCAGTGGGCAACTGTATACGCTTTTTTAACAAGCTTCCTAATGAAATCAGAGATTTACATGTTAATAAATTTAAAAATACAGTAAAGAGCAAACTGTGCCAGAAAGGCTATTATAAAATCCAAGAATATTTAAACGATAAACAAGCTTGGAAATGAGCTGTTCGCTCAGCTATGCTACTCAAGCAAAACATTGTATCTGGACCATAAGTTTTAGGCTAAGTAAGTAAATGTTTTGTAAATAGACCAAAAAAAAATGCCCGCTGAGTTTCTTGCCGGAGTCTTCTCAGATCTGGGCCGCGTTTCGAACCGGTGGTCCATTTACTAGTATTGGTTAGTATTTAATATTTACTTTATGTTGACGTTTTGTAAGTGCCGATTTGATGCTCTATGCAAAATAAAGTATTTTTGAATTTGAATTTGAATTTGATAGCTGGCGGTCCACAACTGTGCGTTTCTCGAGAAACATTCTGCCTCGCACAACTAAACTGTGGTATGAACTGTCACCAGTGGTATTTCCGAACCAATACGAACTTCAAACCTTCAAGACAAGAGCGTACTCTCTCTTAAAAGGAAGGCAACGCACTTGTGACTCCTGTGGTGTTGCGGGTGTCCATGGGCGGCGGTGATCGCTTACGATCAGGCGATCCGTCTGCTTGTTTGCCTCCATATGACATAAAAAAAATTGTCCTGTCGTGCTATATTTTCTTTGAATTGCAATTAAACAGTAAGCATTTGACAGCGATAATTCTAGCTCCAATTTTAGTCATTCATGATTCATGATACATCAGATTTAGTGAACTTATAATTAAAATCAAACTCCTAAAATTGTTAAATATAGCAAAACATCTAAAAATAATTCAATGTCTACCAAATTGCGGGCACAGATAGACATAAATTAAATACGAGTAATAACTGCGTAAATTACTTTTTAATAAGTCTATATTAATAGTCTAGTCTGAGTCTAAAGTTTTAGCATTAAATTATTTATTGTTATAGCAATTATTAACTTATTAATTGTGAAATCGAAAGCTATTTTGAATTTTAGTTCTTCAATAAATTTAAATATTGTGCTCGTATGATTAAATTTTAATAGTCTCTATAGAAATATAATACATATGAAAATAGCTCTGTCTATTACCTTTTCAGGTCTAGACAGCTGGATCGATTTCATTCAAATTCTGCATAAAATTTATAGCCTGATGGAGAAAATAACATACCTTTTTCTTTAGGAAATAGCAATTTGCTGCGAAAATTGATTTCCACGTGGACGGAACGACAGACTGCACCTAGTTATTGTTCTATGTGTCACAAAAATGTTGTGACCGCCATTTTATGATAAACAGGATTTAAAATGGTGGCCCGTACCTTTAAATGGACTTCAGCATTTTACCATCTACGAGTAGCGGACTAAAATGTGGAAGACCTGTGGCCAAAGATTGGAAGAAATATTCGTTGTTCGAGTTTTGTGGGTACAGAATGGAAGACGCCAAAAAATGCTTCAGATTTTAACTCTTTATCCGGCGTATTTGTTAAAAGTCATCGTCAGTTTTATTTATGTAATTGTGCCACTTCACATGGTTATTTATGTGTGCTTTCGTTGTATTTGACATACACACAAGCATGCAAATATAGGCAAATAAGACCATTCACACATGGCAGCCAAATAACAACCACACGAACATTTGACAGCAGAAGCCTTTCGTTCCTCTCTGTTAAGGCCCTCTTTTCCTGCAAAAGTAGGCATTTATAGCGATCCCGGCCGCTCGTAAAATATTACGCGCGAACGCAGTGACGGTGAACTCGGCGATGACCCCACCAGTGTCACAGTATAGAAATATGCAGTAGGAAAACTTGATTTGACTTAGAAAATTAAATGCAGTTTTTTTTAACTTTATTTAGTTATATGATTATATTAAGTAAGAAATAAATACGAAATTAAAAAAACTGTATGAGTTTGAGAACTGTTTGTTCTATGTGTTTAGTTGCTTGGGCGAAAAAAACTTACATTATAATAATAATAATGCTTGTAATTTTACAAACATTTGTTTGAATTGATGCTAACGGTTACTTTATATAATCGCACCATTCGTCGTCGACAGGGCAGTTAAATACCTAAAGTTAACGAGATTAACAACTTTTTTCGTGCGGGAATCCCCTCGGATACCCCCCTGCCGGAGCCGGAAGGGGAGGTTATGTCGGACTCGAACCGACTTTTTAGTCGGTTCGAGTCCGACTGTGGGCACGCCGACTGTGGATCGTGGTGCTAGGCCTGAGGTGAGGTTGTCATCGAAATATCCCTCGCACCCCGGCTGACCCAAGGCCAGTAATTCTCCTGGGTCTGCTGGGGTGGCACCTCCGGCAACCAAGGACCCAAGACGGCGTGCGTTTTAGTCGGTTTGAGTCCGACATAACCGCCTCCACCGGCTCCGTGGGGGTGGTATCCACGAGGATTTTGCGCATGATAAAAAAAGGCCAATAATTAAACTAACCTACCTAAATATTAAAATTATTCTATCCTAAACTAAAACTAAATTTATATTTATTTACACACACACAAATTATATACAATGTACGAATATTGTAGGTACTAGGTACCCCTGTACTGATATAGATAAAATATGAATTATAGAAAATCGTAAGTAGCATCTTCAGTAGTAATACTGATATTCTTATACTATGGCGCTATGAGCGTAATATTTAGGTATGATAATTTTTTAAATTACCAATCGGAGTTAGAAATTTAGTTTATGGCTTTGCACGACTTCTTTAGCTTGCGTTGTTTATTGCCCATATTGAATGACTTGCAATAATTTATTATAAATACGTAAAACTGATTGATTGGTGCACGAAACTGTCGCGCAAAAACTGACACAGGTCCTACTTCGGTAAGCGCCAGCGCGCGACTGGCGCAACTTTTCGGGCCTCAGCGGCGCGAGCACTCGCGAATTTAGTAGGTATTTAAATATAACTTTAAAAATTATTTCATAATATAGTCAAAATCTGCGAAAATGTCTAGACATATGTAGTGGCTTTAGTTTAGTACAAAAATTTTATAGAAAGCATAAGTAATTTAGTCATAATATTAAAAAAAAAATAACGAAAAGGGGTAACTTTGGGATTTTTTTCTATCGAGTGAAGTTCATTAGATCTGGTAACTGAATGCGAATTTGACTAGACTGGATCCTTAACTAATATATATTTTTTTTTCGAAATTTAAAACGCTTTTTCCTATGATTCAAATGCTTTTAAAAAACTCAAAATGCGGCCTACCTGGCCTTAATCTGATATTGACCATTGATTGTCAAATAGGCCTTATAGGCTTTATACTTTGTGAAATATACTGTCCACACGAGATAATTGTTTGTCAATTATGTAAATATAAATGAATATACGGTGCAGAGTATACCAGCTAGAACCAAGCGTTTCAGTGACTCATTCTTATGCCGCACCACTAAGACCTGGAACTCCCTGCCAGCTCACGTGTTTCCTTCTTCCTACAGTCCCGGGTCCTTTAAGTGGGGCATGAAAAGGCCATCTGATGAGGCCGTCAAGCTGAGTGCCACCACTGTTAACAAGGTACATGTTTACGATGGTGAACTTCGTTCCGAAACTTTGCCTTTAGCTTAACATCAGGCGAGGTGAAGTCAAATTGACGTGTCCTTTATGAAAAAAAGAAAAAAAATAACGTGAAGTGCTACTATAACATACTAAATCAATTACAAATTATAAACATGGTAAATATCCCGGTGAGTGTTATACTATTAATACTAAATCTACCTACAACTGTGGTTTTAAGTCTCAGTACTGTATTTTTTAATAAAACTACTAGTAACATAGGTTTACACGTCACTGGCTTTCTCGTCAACCCTGACCCCACACGACAGGACGCTTCACTCTTTGATGAAGGGTGGCGAACGAAAATAGCAGGGCTTTCCCGAAATACACACGTAAGGTCTTTCTACAATGTCTAGATAGTAATGTTATATGTAGTACTTTGTAAGTTATGTTTTAGTAATTCGTACTACTTCAAATATCATCATATGAACTAACTCTCAAACTTATAACATACTAGCTTTTGCGTCAACTATAATTTTTAGGCGGGCACTATTAAAAATAGTGTAGTAATAAATTGTTAATCTGCTAACTTCACCCAACCATCACACAAAACAACACTAAATAATTCCAATTAAATGTTTCTAAGTTCCAACTAAACTCATACTAAATGTTTTAAATTAGGTAAGCCAATTTTGGTTTTCAAGTTTATTTACCTCCAGGGATTATATGTATAGCGGTTATATTATACTACTGACCCGGCGTACTTCGTGCCGCCAACTTTTTTCCGCCCGCAAGGCGTTCGATCCCGTTGCCGCTGCACCCTCTACAATATTAAACATTTATTAAACATATAAACCTTCTTCTTGAAATACTCTATCTATTAATAGAGACCGCTCAAAAATCTGTAGCGTATTTTTGAAGATATAAGCAATCATAGGGACGGACAGACGCGGAAAGCTAGTACGCTTAAAGATCATAGCTAAATTAATGAATTTATTCACTAGAATCTACAAATTAACTAATGATCAATACAAACTTCATGTTATAAGTGTGTAAACCGGATAGAAACAGTTCGATCGATTTGACTAATTTATTTTTTGTTTTGTTCATAGCTATCATACCCCGGTCAGTCTAAACAATCGAGATTTTGCTGTCTTGAAGCTGTGAAATTAACTTCTACGTCATTACAATATAAAAAACCTTCTACATTGTCGTGTGAAGTTAGAACCACCAAGACCAAAACGCACCATCCCTCAATGTGCTAACTGCTTAGCATATGGGCATACTAAATCCTACTGTCGCCGAAATCCAAGATGCATCAAATGTGCTGGCCCTCACTCATCCTCAGCCTGCTCGCGGAAGGAAAGATCAGACGACGTCAGATGTGCTCTATGCGACGGAAATCATCCCGCAAACTACAAAGGCTGCTCTGTATATAAAGAACTTCAGCAACGAAAATACCCCCCGCTTCGCAATAAAATCTCCAAGTCAAACCAAGCTGTTGCTAAAACTGCAACTCAACTCCCTCTCCAAAGGGAAAATCAATCCTATGCCAAAGTCGCCCGCACTGGCCTAAGGCAGAACAAAACAATTCTAACCTTTCCTTCATCTCAAAAAGCAGAGCAAGCAAATCAAACATCTTTCCAACAAGAACTGAAACTGGACAGCAGTCAAGTGCCACAAAACGAAAAGTCTTCTGTGAGTACTAATGAATTTAAGGAGCTAATGGACATGTTTAAGCAGATGATGCAGCAAATGAGTTCCATGACAAATCTTTTACTAAGTATAATGACTGAAATGCGTTCGTCGCCAGTACAACTCGGGAGTGGTCAGGATTTTACTCAAATGGGAGGCAAGCAACACGCCTTGCCTCACCGCTACTAAATCAGCCTAGACCCATTATTCTTGATCTGTGGAATGCAAATGGACTATCAAACCACACAAATGAAGTTATAACATTCCTACATGCACATAAAGTTGATTTAATGCTAATCTCTGAAACGCACTTCACATCTAAAAGTCACTTTGAAGTACCAAAGTACAAACTGTACTACTCAAACTTTCCTAACGGCGACGCACATGGAGCGTCTGCCATATTGATAAGAAACAACATAAAACATTTCGTCCTCAACCCTCACAGTACCGATCAAATCCAGGCCACTATTGTTTCTATTGAAAGTTCAAATGGCCCTATACTAATCTCAGCTCTCTACATGCCCCCCATGCACAACTTGAAATGTGAACAGTATACGTCGTTCTTTATTAAACTAGGAAACAGATTTATTGCTGGAGGCGACTACAACGCTAAACTGGGGCTCACGGATCACCTCTACCAAAGGTCGAGAACTTATGAAAACCGTCCATCAGCTCAATCTCAATGTCAAGTCTACAGGCAAACCAACCTACTATCCTACAGACCCAAATAGAAAACCAGATCTGGTGGATTTTTTCGTCACTAAAGGACTTCTAATATCAGCCATACACTGTCACGCTTCTTATGACCTATCATCTGATCACTCACCCATTGTTGCTGAACTACACAACACATATGTTGAAGTATCAAAGCCCTGCAAATCCACTCAAGGGAAACTGATTGGGAATACTTCAGAGACACCATCGAAAACACTCTGGACAAACATATACCTTTGAAATCGAATGATGACATCACTTCAGCTATTGAGATTTTTAATAACTGTATCCAAACAGCTGCTTGGGACGCGACTACCCATCATAGACCCACAGAAATTATTGTGTATGTATTATGTATGTATCCTCAAATCCTAACTGACCTAATCCAAAAAAAGAGACAAGCCAGAAAGCAGTGGCAACTTACCCAACACTCCGAGGATAAAAAACGATTCAACCAGCTTGTGAAGTAAGTCAAGGGCATCCTCGAAATCATTAGAAATAAAGACCTAGAAAAACGCTTATCTGCCTTGGATGCAACTTCTGCAACGGATTATTCCCTGTGGAAAGTAACCAAATCCCTCAAAAGACCAACACCATTCCAATCTCCACTACGCAGGAATGATGGCACTTGGGCGAGAAGTGATACTGAAAAATGTTTACTGTTTGCCGAGCACCTGTCTAATGTGTTTACCCCAAACTCTGTTTCTGGCTCGACGATGATAGAACAGGTCACAGAAGCTCTTTCGAGCCCCCACCAGCTTGCGCCTCCAATCAAAAAGTTTTCTATCACAGAAGTTTGCTCCACAATTAAGAAACTTAGTTTGAATAAAGCGCCCGGCTACGACCTCATAACGACAAAAGTTATGAAAGAACTCCCCTACGCAGCGGTTGCTCTCCTAACCGCGATCTACAACGCCATCCTGCGACGAGAATTTGTGCCTGCCCAATGGAAAGTGGCTGAAATTATTCTAACTCCCAAACCTGGTAAGAATCCAGAAAGTGTCTCGTCTTACCGCCCCATAAGTCTGTTACCTGTTGCGTCAAAGATCATGGAAATTCTAATTCTGAAACGTTTGACTCCAGAACTCGCGAAATCTGAACTAATTCCAAATCACCAGTTTGGCTTCCGTGAGGCTCATGGCACCATTGAACAGGTCCACCGTCTAGTGGAGAAAATCAATGACGCCTACGAACACAAAAAATATTGCTCAGCTGCGTTTCTGGACATTTCACAGGCATTAGATCGTGTATGGCACGAAGGCCTTCTCTACAAGATCCTGCAAGCCCTACCAATTAATTACTACCTCTTATTAAAATCATATCTCGAACATCGACACTTCTACGTGAAGCACGGGGATGATAGAACAAGCCTTTGTAGAATAGAGGCAGGCATCCCCCAGAGCAGCGTGTTAGGCCCCGTTTTATATCTCATCTACACTTTTGACTTACCAACTACAAAGGATGTTCTAGTGGGGACATTTGCTGATGATACTGCTCTCATTGCAAGCCATGAAAACCCAGTCACCGCATCAGAAATACTGCAAGAAAACTTAAACGCAATCTCAGTCTGGCTGAAAGACTGGAGAATTAAAGCCAACGAAACTAAGTCGGTGCAAGTAACATTCACACTTAGACATAACACATGTCCTGTTGTTTTGCTTAACGGAATCACAATCCCCCAGTGTGATGACGTACGCTACTTGGGTATTTATTTAGACAGACGCCTTACTTGGAAGAAGCACATATTCACAAAAAGAAAAGGCCTCAGTGCTCAACTTCGAAAGCTCTATTGGCTCTTAAATCAGAAATCCAATCTCTCGTTGAATAACAAACTTCTTCTATACAAATCCATCCTCAAGCCAATTTGGTCTTATGGAGCAGAACTCTACGGCACCGCAGCAAACTCAAACCTGGAAATTATTCAACGTTTCCAGTCCAAAATGCTCCGCATGATAACGAACGCTCCATGTTTCATCACTAACTCTCAGCTGCACCGAGACCTAAAAATGCCCACAGTGAAAGAGGAGATTTCAAAAAGCTGAAGTCTTACTCTCGCCGTATTGGAAAGCACCCCAACAAGCTTGCTGGCGAACTATTGAAGTCCACTAGCACCTTCAGACGCATAAAAAGGAGAGCTCCCCAGGACCTCCTTCAATTTTGGAGGAGACATATCAGAAATCTTATAAAAAGTATATATAAATATATATATATATATATATATATATACACATATATATATATATATATACAGTATGGATACGACATATAGGCATTTACGGAAACAGTGAAGCGTCCTGGTCCATAGGAATGAAACAAAATTAAATTTAAACTCAAATTCGCAGATTTAAAAAAAACTAAATTTCCTAACAAAGTAATTATTAAAATAAATGTAGAAAATGTAACCACTTTTATAAGTCATTGATTCATTCACAAAAATACACACGCTTAGAATTTGCACGAAGCAAAGCGGCAACGTGTCGCGACGGGCCAGCTGACGCGCGCTCGTGACCTACCTACTAAGGTAAGATTAGGCACCTATCACGAAAGTTCACTTAACTTTATAAACACCACTTTTTCACGGCAGTGCTTAAAAATGTGAATCTAAATTTTAGAAATGCCCGCCACTAACTTGAAAACATAAAATGATATCGCCAAACTAACTGTTCAACAGATTTCGGTTAGGTACCTACCTTGCTTTCAATTTATCAAATACCTCAATAATACGGCTGCGAGTCACTTTCAGAGACACGTTAGGTACACTATACACTTCGTTGTTTTTTCAAAAAAAGAATACGTAACAAAACTCGCACAACAAATTTACTAGGTAGGTATTTAGACTCATTTTCACCGTTAAAATTAAGGATAGAATAGCTAAACAAAAAATAAACACAATTCACAAACACAAAAAGAATAGATTAGTGTCAATTTCACTTTAAAAACAAATTAAAACGAGAAAATAAACCGAGAGGATCAAAGAACGACACGCGGTCCCCAGTGACGTCGCGGTTACTGACAACATTCCAGAAATTATCGAAACATAAAATTGTACCTAGGTTAATAAGGTAAAGGCACCAATATCCATCATATCCATCTTTGAATATGTTTATTTTAGAATATTTTATTTATTATTAACCTGATTGATGAATAGTTGGAAGGTATTTATTGTCAATTTTCATGGTGTTCATTATCATGTCATCGTGCGTAGTTTTCCTGTCAGAGTTGGAGGGTAGCCCGGTAGTCGCTCCCACAAAAGCCAAGATAAACCAAATGAAAATAAAGATTAGGAAAGCCCCCCTCAGGCACCAAAGTACAAGATATGGATGCAACCGGGATTAACACTGAAATTATGAGCTTTAAATTCTTCATTACGTAGATATTAATACTCTTAATTATTGAATTGGTTATGGAAAAATTATAAAGAAATCAAATACAAAGTGTAAGTAATCAAAGTTAATCATTGATAAGTAGGTACCTACTTATCAAACCAAAAAGTTTAATGTGTAATCAAAACAAACATTATTTTCTGTACGAGTAACAGACTGCCGTTAATCAGAAATTTACCCTACCGGCGGCACCCTTTGAGGTATTATTTCTTTCTCATTACAATCGTATTTTTACGAAATTGATGAATGGAAAAATGAATGAATACACAGAACGGCAACGTCGCATCGTGCAATTTTAATAGTAATAAGGGTTTCCATCTGCAAAATCCGTAAACCAGGACAAGAAGTTTTTTTTATACTACTAAGGTGGCAGATAAGCATACGGCACACATGATTGAAAGTGGTTAACGTGGCCTATGGACGTATGCCACCCCAGGGGTGTTACAGTTGGGCTGCCGAGCCTGTAAAAACGTCGGACGCCAGTCATCTCCGGAAAAGTCAAAACCACCAGATACGATAAGAAATCGTATCCGGGATTTCGTGCATGCATACCCCACTTTCCCAAGAGGTTCGCTCGTTCACTAGTGTACCGGAGCCGGACATGGCTAAAGAAGAACCAAGTAGGCAAGTGGAGGTAACGTGGAACATCGGCACGCCGTATGTACTTTCCAGGCGGACGGTGGCCGTGACGGCCGGCGGCTGTTACTCTAAGCTCATTGTGGACATCTACCTGGTGATGGTCTCACATGCACCACATGGGCAGGTCGGAGTGGGTATAGTGCTCTCGGGTGCTACGTGGCTACAAATCCGGGGAAACTCGGACGGATGGTAACCCTAATGGTAGTATTTTCGTGCAATTTAGAGTTCATTGATAACTGCGATTCTACGGAGTGTTTAAAGTTGTTCAAAATTTTGTAATATTAAAACCCTAGTTTCTGCCCTTAATACTGGGCCGATTTTGTTCAAATTTTTCTTATTTGAAGCTATGGGGGTACCAAGTATATGGTTTCAATTAATGCCTATATGTCGTATCCATATTGTATATATATATATATTTATATATATATATATATATATATATATATATATATATATATATATATATATGGGTGCGCCACTGGGTGTATACCATGCATGCCTTGATTCGAGAAATGCTTAACCTCCAGCTAAATGCCCTGAGAGGGGCAGATTGCAGGAATAGCGAAGTTAAAAAAAAAAAACGTCATTTTCAATTCACGTTGCAGGCCTCAGTATTTGGTGGTATTATTCGCACGATAAAAAAAGACCTCAGTATTTGGTTTGAATGACAACTTGATACCTGCACGCATTCAGGAGCAAAAGGTCTTTTATCATTTTCAACCTTTGCCAGTACAACTCTTCCAGCAATTTCGAATAGTTTAATTACAGAAATGGTGGTTATTAGGGAAAGTTTTAAACACTTGGTAGGACGTGTAAATAGTCCGACCACTGGTGTGTTTGCACACAGAGCGTATAAGTACCTATGACCTGCAGTTAGGTTGTAATGAAAAGAAAATACACATGTGACCGCTTCTATGAATGAAAACGTAAGAGAACCGGCACTGACCTGAGTTCCACCTCGTGAGGATTCAGCTGCAGACAGGCTTGGTTCCTGGCACGTGCTGGTGGGTAGGTAGGTTTCGACCGGCCGGTGATTTTCTTGAGTTTGTCGTTTTCTTCCGATACACTTCACTTATACTGACTTGAGAATGTGGCCAAAGGAACTTATAGAATTACACAGAAAAGACACGAGGAGTTGAAGTTTAGTACTCAACTTCCGTTCGGAGCGGCGGCGAGTCAGAGACTGGTAAAAAATGCGAGCGGGTAGATCGTCCGTCGTGAAGCTTGAGAGTGTCGCTCGTAGGAACTTCAGTCTCGAGTATAGTTCGAAAAATCCGTGCACAGCGCCATCTATTGGCCTTCTTCAACACTAAGTGGTCAACAAATGAGCGCCAATACTCAAACACTATTCGTTCACAGAAGCGGTTTCTTTAAATTACAAAAATTGAAATACAATTAAATTATGTGGGAAATAATTAAGAAAGTACATAACACTTTTTATAGATAATTATCTGATCTAGCTGGAGAATGCCGTAAGGCGAAACCGGTCAGGTCTAGAAATGAAATAAATTAAACTCAGTGGAAAAGTACAAGTGTGTTATTCAATATATCTGATCTCTAATTTTGTCTAAGATATTTTCATGATAGTACTTAATGTTTAGCTTTAATTTGCATAAAACCCGCTGAAGCAACGTTTGACCTTGAAGAAATAAATCCAGGCATCAGATTTATGAGGAATTTTTAGGGTTCGTTTATGATGGTTTTTCGAGCAATCCTACCAATATCACTCAAACCTCACTCAACCAAGAAACAAATATAAAAGCAAATAATATAAGCCAGAAATGGAAACAATATATACATATTGATACTTACTATACAATATACCAAGGATTTCGATCCTCAATCCACGAGTTAAAAGAATAGCTACAAAACAATGAACGAGGTTCTGAAGGTGGTTTACCTTTCGGGATTTTGACAGTCAGACGGCAGTCCAAAAAACACTCTGAAAGAGTACGATAGCGGAGTAAAGGCCACTAAGTTACAGGTTTGAAGGTAACCAGGACTAGCTCCGGTAAAGCGATGTGACAAGTAATACTGTACTGTATTCTAATAGTATAAAGCCTAATGTGGGTGCCCTGTCACATCAGTAATAAACTAGCTACAGAACTAGACGGTTGTTTCACTGCTTATCGACACACCATCTGGCGACGAGGACGATCTACCCGCGTTTAAAAAAAAAAATGGCGAGTTTTTTCGGAAATTTGAGTGTTTTCGACTATAAAATTCACGAATGGTACATTTTTTACGGAAAATTAACGCAGTTTATAAAGTTAAACAGCATCGCAGTCCAAAACCAAAGTGCAGTGTTATTGACGCATCTATCGGACGATTCCTACCGTCTGCTTCGGAATCTCGTGCATCCGAAGAAGCTCGAAGATATCGGCTACAGTGAGCTAGTGGTGGTACTCAACAAACATTTCACGCCAAAAAGGTCGACCTTCGCTGATAGGGCGAAGTTCTACGAAGCGATAAAATCCGAAGGTGAAAGCATCGAGGAATGGGCGGCACGGCTGCGTGGGCTAGCCGTGCATTGCGATTTTGGTTCGGAGCTGGATACGCTCCTCCGGGATCGATTCGTCCTAGGCTTCAGAACAGGACATGAGCGTGACAAACTTTTCGAGCGCGACTCAAAGACTTTGACGCTCGCGGAGACGTTGGAGGTCGCGCAGCAAGCTGCGTGCGCGCGGCAGGCGCGTGCTGGCGGCGCGGGCGGCGTCAGCGCGCGCGACGTCGTCGTGAAAGAGGAGCCGGTATTCCACGTGCGAGCTGGCGCCAGCGCATCGCGCAGCACCGCGGCCGCCGCTGCGCACCAAGCGGCAGCCGGAGCGGCTCGCAAAACCGACGACGACGGCGAATCGCGTTGTTCAGTATGTGGTCTACGAAACCACAATGCGGCTAAATGTAGATTTAAGAACTACAAGTGTTTAGTTTGTGGGCAAAAAGGCCATCTAAAAAAGTTGTGTGCGGCTCGGAAATCTAATTTAAATAATATTGGCACGGAAGATACGTATGTGTCTCGAGCGGATTGCAGTGAGTGTGAACTTTATAACTTGAGGTATGTTGACTTTAATCCTATAAAAATACGTGTTAGGGTGAATGATGTATATCTTTGTATGGAACTAGACACAGGGTCAGGAAGCACCGTTATTTCAAAAAAATTATACTCATTACATTTTTTTAATCAGACTCTGCATAAAAGTGAACTAAAAATGTGTCTTTATAACGGTCATAAAATCACGCCTGTAGGATATTTTAATGCTAGGATAACGTACTCAGACTTATGTGAAAATATTAAAATATATGTTTTAGAAAACGGTGGCCCGCCGTTATTAGGCCGTGATTTCATGACAAAGTTTAAAATTTATTTTGCTTCCGCGATTAATCAAATAACGGGTGTGAATGAGAACAATGAAGAAGTGCAACGGCTATTGAAACAGTACCCAGATGTTTGGAAGGATGAACTAGGATGTTTTAGTAAGTTCGAGGTAGATTTAAAATTGAAAGAAAACGCATCGCCTAAATTTTTTAAGCCACGTACCGTTCCGTTCGCCCTCAAGGACAAAGTTAGTAACGAACTAGATAGGCTAGTCAGTTTAGGCATACTAAAACCGGTTTGTTATTCAGAATACGCCACGCCCATAGTGCCAGTTCTTAAAGAAAATGGCAAATTAAAAATCGCAGGAGATTTTTCATGTACTCTAAACAAAGACTTGGAAATCGAAAAATACCCCTTGCCACGAATAGAAGAAGTTTTTGCCAAAATAGGAGGGGGGGAACACTATTCTAAATTAGATTTGAGTAATGCCTATAACCAATTTAAGCTATCCAAAGCATCTCAAAAGCTTACTACCATTAATACGCATAAAGGTTTGTTTTCCTATACACGGCTCGTTTATGGATTGGCTTGTGCTCCGGCCCTTTTTAAAAAGCTATGGAAACCTTGTTAGCCGGTTTAGAGGGAGTTAGCGTATGGTTAGATGATATTTGTATAACCGGGCCCTCAAAACATATACATCTATTTAGGTTAGGAGAAGTGTTACGTAGATTACAAGAGGCCGGGTTACGTTTGCAAAAAGATAAATGTGTCTTTTTCGAGAAAAGTGTAACTTATCTGGGCTACGTGATAGACTCGAAAGGGTTAAGAACCAGTCCGAGCAAGGTTGAAGCGATTCTGGGCGCACCCGCACCCACCGACGTGTTAGGGGTTAAACGGTTTCTAGGAGTAGTTAACTATTATAGAAATTTCATTCCGGGTGCATCGGCACTTTTGAACCCACTACACGAACTGCTACGTACGGGCGTAGAATAGGTGTGGGGACAGCGCCAGCAGGCAGCGTTCGACAGCGTGAAGCGCGCGCTGGCCGGCGAGCGCGTGCTGGCGCACTTCGACCCGGACGCGCCGCTCGTGCTGACGGTGGACGCGGGCCCGGCCGGCCTGGGCGCGGTGCTGGCGCATAGTGATGCGGAGGGACGCGAGCGCCCAATAGCGTTCGCCTCGCGGTCTTTGTCTACGAGCGAAAAGAATTATAGCCAAATACAAAAGGAGGCTACGGCTATTATTTTCGGTGTCAAACATTTTCACCAGTACTTGTATGGTAGGCAGGAACCTTTCGTATTGAGAATGGACCACAGGCCATTACTATCTATTTTTGGCAAGGGTAGCGGGGTGTCTGTGACGGCTGCCTTGCGACTACAGCGCTATGCGATAATTTTGTCAGCCTATAACTACACACCGAGGTACATAGACGGGAAAAATAATGAGATTGCTGATTATTTTTCTCGGGCGCCGTTATCGGTTTCCGACGCGAGCGATGAACAAGGAGGAAGTTCTAAGTATTTTCTATTCCTTGAACAGAGCATGGAGCCGGTTCTGTTTGACGATATTAAACGAGCGATCGCGTCCGACTATGTGTTAAAGACCGTAATAAAATATATGAATAATGGCTGGCCTAGGAAAATAAACTGCAATCGTATAGCACCCTATTTTAAATGTAAAGCGGATTTAGAGGTTATAGATGGTTGTTTGTTCCGCGGGCACAGAATAGTGATTCCGTCGGGTTTTAGAGATAGAATGTTGACAGAGCTTCATTCGGCCCACTTTGGTATCGTGAAAACGAAAAGCGCAGCTCGCAGTAGAATGTGGTGGCCGGGCATAGACGGCGACATCGAGCGCTGGGTCGGGGCGTGCGGCGCGTGCGCTGCCGTGCGCAGCGCGCCGCCCGCCGCGCCCCCCGCGCCCTGGCACCGCATTCACATCGACTACATGTCGATAGGGCAGGCGGTCTACCTGATAGTCGTAGATGCGTTTTCAAAATGGCTGGAATGTGTTTATATGGACCGTGGCACTTCTACATATGCACTCATTCATAAGTTAAAAGAATTGTTTTCTAGGTTTGGTATACCAAATATTATTGTATCTGATAATGATGTAAAGATAAGTTCTGCTGAGTTCCATTCCTTTTGCCGAGTCAATGCTATTGAGCACCTAACGTCACCAATTTACCACGCTGCTAGCAATGGCCAAGCAGAAAACTCGGTAAAAACATGTAAGAAAATGATAAAATGTATGATTTCAGAGAGAGATTACAGTCAGAAGGATATTGTTGATAAATTGTATAGTTTTTTGTTTAATTTTAGGAACACAATTCATTGTGCTACTGGTTTTACGCCAGCTAAGCTGATGTTAGGTCGTAATTTAAGATGTAGATTAGATCTCGTTCTCCCAGAGGATAAAGTCATGGTTACCAGCAAAGATTCTGTAAAATTGAAACCTAACAGATGTTTTCAAGTAGGTGAAACTGTATGGGCTAAGTGGTTTATAGCCAGAAAATGTATCTGGAGTGTAGGTATTGTTACGAAGGTAATTGGCACAAGGATGTTTGAAATTTATTTTAGAGACTATGATACTAGTTGTAACAGGCATATAGATCAGATGAGAAAATTTATAAGCAGAAATGTAAATAGTGATGAAATCAGCAGTGATAACAGGGGTGCGCCCGACACCGGCAGCTCATCCCTGCCGATGTCGAGCGCATCGCCGCCGCCGATCCCACCGCAGCCCCCCTTCTCCGCGGAATCCTCCCCCGCGCCGCCACCGCAGGTTTCTCCTCCACCGTCCCCATCGGCCACGTCTGGGACGGGGGACGAGATCCAGGTCGCGACAGCTACAGACGGAAATTATGAATCAAATACAAATAGTGATTAGATAATTAGAGATTAAGGTCAATTAAATCGTGTAAAAAAACCATCGTTGCGCGAAAGTTGTCTCTACAACCAAAAGAAATCTAAACAAACAAATTCGTTCTGATTTTGTTACTTTGCCCTTTGTTGTACCTCTTTAAGTTTTCGTAAAACAAATCCTACCATTGTTTTAATCAGATTGAAACTTACTTTATGTAAATTACGTTAATTAGTAATTACATTACTACGCCCTGCTTCTTTTTTTAAAGTTTGATGATGAGTTGTATGTAAATGGAGTCTAAACAAAACATGTATTTCTATAATGAAGAATTAATCGTCTCCAGTTTGACGTGAATGAAAAATATCGAGAATATTGGGTGGATGAAGAATCTTCTGCCTCTTGGACTCAACAGTGGGCATGCACCACTGATTCAGTCAGCCTTTGACCAAGGCCGGTGTAACCTGGTCGAAACGTCAGACAAGTCAAAGTTTTAAACACAAAACCTTTACCATGATTTCGTTAATTCCCTTTAACATTATTGTAAGTCTTCGATATTGAATTTATTCTGTAACTATTCTTATCCTTAGAGCAATGAACGTTTTCTATCTAAGCTATACATATAATAAATCTGTAAACGATCGATGTCTGTACATGGAAAGGAAATGAAAAAAATTGTTATAGGGGGACTTTATAAACGTAATAGAAGCCAAATCAACGTTTTTTGGAATTTTTGTCTGTTTGTCTGTTTATCTGTTTATCTGTTTCTCTGTTTGTCTGTGAGTTTGTGCACGCTAATCTCAGAATCGGCTGAACGGATTTGGTTGCAGTTTTCACTAATATATTGTGGCAGGCTTCACTTAACATTTAATGTTTGTTTTATTGAAATCGGTTCATAAATAAAAAAGTTATGTCAATAATAGCATATCACGGCTAACAATTTGTGATTGTGTGAATAAATCGAACCATTATAGAAGCAACAATGCTTACAAAAAGATATTATTTCGGTCATAGGAATCTGAAGCACTTCGAGAGGCCAGAGTTCTACATCTCAGCCAAGTCAGGTCAGGTTACTGCAGAATCTTTGGCACACCAGGTGTCTCGATAGAATTGATATTGTTCTCGAACGATTTTCTCTCGAATCCAACAAATTAGTAAGCAGCTGGTTCGTTAAAAATACTCCTGGCTTTCATAATTATTATATCATCACGCTATTATAATAAGGAATGGGGCAGAATGTTTTTGTGACATAATATGTAAACGTCTATTTCACACTATGATTTCATGGTAACTGTGGCTCAATACGTCTGCGGTGGACTTATAACTTAGCTGAGTCACGTTCGAATCCATCTAAAATGTAATTTTTCTTTTTTATGGTTTTTTATTTACTTTTGTTTATTTTTTTTATTTTATTGTGTATTTGTTGTATTTTATTGTATTTATAGTTTTATTTGAAGTAAAATATAAATTCTATGCTTAGTATTCTATAGGTAATACATTAGCCAAACTTGGCTACGTACCCACTGGACCCTCAAAATTCGACCTAATGAATAAATATGATCCACTGGACCTCCATGTTAGAACTGGACCCTCAATCTTGGATTTAATTTTTACTTTAGTGTCCACTGGACCCTCCGTCAAACAACGAGTTCCATTCGACCTTATTTGTACATCTTCATTTGAAAAAGTTTAAATACAATCACGCACAAAAGTGATACGCACAAAAGTGACACACTTTCAAAAATAAAAAGGCTTAGGCTGTGTGACAGTAATAGTAGAACTTATTATATAATATACTTAGCTCTATACAAAATTCTTCAATTCGGAGAATGAAAATGTGGTCCCCACCCGTCTGAGAAGTCATAAAACTGAAAATGGTATCCCCCATCGATACCGATGCCACCACATCGGGGCAAGCGCAATATTGGAATCAAACCGATTAAAATTGAACAGAGGAATGGGGCATTGGGGGTCTTCTGGGGTTAGGTACTCCAGTATACCTGCCTTGGTTACCTATCATAAATAGGCGGTCTCAACGTGAAGAGCAGGGATTGCTTCGGCTAGCCTAAGCTATCACCATCAAAGCCGCGCTCATGGAGGAAGTAAGTCGTTGCATCTTCTATGAAGCACATTAAGTATTCTGGGAGATAGTTGTCCCTATCGTATTACTACGATAAGATGAGTGCCACCATTGTTAAGATGGTACACGTTTATAATGGTGAGCCTATTTCCGAGTCTTTGCCTGTAGCTTAACATCAGTCGAGGTGAAGTTAAATTGACGTGTCCTATATAAAAAAACTCCGGATCTTAAAAAGAAGAAAACACATGTGTGGGCAGAGCAATACATTTCTTAACCGCAAGATAGTTCCGAACAGCTTGGTTCGAGGTGGCATTATTTCTACCGTATGTGACTGACGGAAGGAAGGAAAGATTAGTTGAAAGGCTCTTAATAGGCTCTTTCACTCGCCGTGGTGCGGTAGAAATGGTAAAATACAGCCTGAGAGACAACGTCTTTATGCAACTGCAGACATTATACAATGTTAGTGACCTGATGACTACCAACGCACGTCGCTGTGATATTATCTATTCCGTCTAATAAGTAGGTATCTAATAGTAAATACGTAAATCTATCCCAGAAATTATAACAGTACGCCAGGAGAAGCCAACCTATGTGTTAGGTATATAAAAGATACCGCTGTTCCTATTATACAAAAGAGACTAAATGTGGGCAGAGAAACACACAGTTCCGGTAAATTTCATCAGACCAAAAAATCCGCCACGTGGACATCAACTCCAGTATCAATTTGGAAGTATCTACATCATCTGCTGGAAACAAGCTTACCAATACAAGTAATATATAGCAGAATGAGGCTATATGACACCATCCCAGTCAATGCTGTATTTGCTCTCTTGCCCACTGCGCCCCTCTTCTCTACCTCTGTGTAAAGCAATGAACAACGATGTGACTGTGGTCGATGGAATTTATCATAAAACTGGAACTACCCACCATTGGATCGGCAAAAAAGAGAACGACTGCTCACTGCTCAGGGCGTGCAAGGCACCGGGTTTTCTTGACACTATTTTGTGTGATATTTGATGTACTTATTTTAATTTGTTCAGTTCGTAAGTGGTGGCAGCATGTTTTAAGAATTTGGGAGGAAGGAAGAATATTCAAACCATTAAAAATGGTGAACATTACCAAGTCCACATATAACAATGTTCATCACATACTTGATAATGATTTCGTCAGCAAAATGTTGAATTTTTCAAAATCCTTTCGCAATATTTGCCAAGCCTATAGAAGAAGTCTGGCAATTTTTGTAGTTTTCAGTAGGTAGTTGAGCCCTGTATTTATAAGTCAGTCACTCAAAAGACTGTCTTCATAATATTTAATTTAAAAATACAAGGTGGGTGATGTCAAGCGAGTTTTTGAAATGATTTGAATACAGTTTGTTTCTTTTTTTAAATAAACAAATGTTTCCTTGGCGTAAAATTCACTATTTCCAGTATTTCGAGTACTTCCGTTCCAGTTGGGATGAAAATCTTCCACCATGTTTAATAATGAGTTTGAGCTATTCCGAACTAAACGCGGACTAAGTCGCGGGTAACAGCTAGTACCTAATAAGTTTTCCCAACTCAATCGATTCTCAAGACAAACTGATAATAGACTTTACAAAGTAATTTATATAAGGTTACCTTCAGCACTATCTTTGTACTCGTACCTAATATGCCAAATAAATATATTTGATATAGGTATTAAAATTGAAAGCTGGCTACAAGACTATTCCATTTGGCACAAAGGCGGAGGTCAGTCTTCATTAGGAGCCTCCTGACCAGACGTCTGGGTTATTTTAAATTATCCTCGTAATAAGTGAAACAAGAAACTGCCTCGTCATCGTATTAAAATAAAGCTGAAAATTTCATATTTTTAACCCCCGACGCAAAAACGGCGGGGTGTTATAAATTTGACGTGTCTGTGTGTGTGTGTGTGTCTGTCTGTGGCATCGTAGCTCCTAAACAGATGAACCAATTATGTTAGTTGGGAGCTGTGTTTGAAAAAAAATCGGTCGAAAATGGCCGTCGCTACAAAATGGCGGAGTACATAATAATTTCACAAGTCCCTCAATATGGGTATCAAATGAAAGGGCTTGAAAAGTATAAAATAAAAATTCAATTAAATATTTATTGACATCACCTAAATTTTCAGAATTTTTTTATTGCAGAATATAAATTACTTATTTTCTATGTTTAATTAACTATTGTTTATGATGCTATTGAAAATGAATGAATTTTCTGAATATAGTGATCTAAATTAGGGTTACAGGCATAATGTTGGCTACATTGTTGCTATAAGAAGTTATACAAAATTCCATTTTATTAGGGTGACAAAATGACCAACCGTAAAAATCGCTGACACGAAACCGTGGAAAAAATATAATTTTAATAAACCGAAAAAATCTTACGTAGTCAGAGCCATCCCTTACGTAACATATTAAATAACACACTTGTACTTTTGAGAATGCCGTAAGGTGAAGCCGGTCAGGTTAAGAAGTAAAATAAACTCAGTGGAAAAGTACAAGTGTGTTATTCAATATGTGTAGCAGATTCCACCAAGCGTCATCAATCTCCAGTATAAACAGCCTTACGTAACAAATAAACACAATAACACCACATGTTTCTTGGAGCCCTTTGCTTCTTGCCCTAATACCACTACTTACTCTCACAACCAAAGGTCGGCAAACATTGACTTTAGTAAAATCTCCAAACTAACAGAGGTCTCTCAACTGCTTCTAACAACCCGCCCCTGGCCATTCGCAAGATTAAACTCTTTATTGACTTTTCTACTTCATGGTACTTCAAAATTTGATTCTTAGTAAATCGGTAAATAACAAACAAAAGTCAATTATGGGATTAACCCCGCAGACTGGCGGCTTCATTAAGATTAGAAGGATGACTACAAATTAATATTGGTAGTAGAGACCAAAGTAGTTGAACTGTTGAAGTGTTTTGATTATTTAGGTGACAGCCTATTGGCTAAAGGTCAGGGCATACTTTTCTGACATCGGAACGGCTGCCACCTGATGTGAACTTACGGGTAAAGATATTAAAGACATTCATTTATGTACACTTGACAAAGGAGATGCGGTTGCACCTTTTCAAACAACTTTATATGAAAAATTGCAACCGTATCTCCTTTGCCGTCTGTACATTGAGAGTGATTGTACCGATTACTTTGTAAGAGTAAATATTTTAATAGCGTGTCAGACATGACTGGCGTCATTACTAAGTTGATTGGCAACGTATTATTATGTTCGTAGTAGATTTTATCGGCGTATAAAGCGGATTATGACTTAAGCCCGTAATCTTTACAAATTCCCTGATTTCAACGTGAAATAGATACTACAATGGCTTGAAAAAAATATTCTCGAAGTAAACAATTTGTTTTTTATTATAATCCTATTTCTTAATCGAAATATACATCATAAATTTAATATCTGTGCGCAAATAATAAATAAATGTTGCTACTAAAATCTGACTGTGATATTATTTTAAATTTAAAATGGTGTCATTTTTTTATTACTTGAACTAGCTTTTGCCCGCGTGTCCGCCCGTGTGGATGTCGGTTATCACAACCAAACATAGCCTATGTCCTTTCTCGTGGTCTAATCTACCCCTATGCCAAATTTCATCAAAATCGGTTCAGTGGTTTAGGCGTGATGTTACGCTTTCACATCCAAACCACTGCACCGATTTTGATGAAATTTGGTATAGGGTAGATTAGACCACGATAACCAGCATCCGAGTCCAGAGCCGCGGGTAAAAGCTAGTCGGAAATAAAGTTACAAGTCTATAAACATTCATGTCCAAAAGCTATATATTTTACAGAAAAATATTTATCACTGGCAATAATCTTTGCTTCGACAAATAGTAGAACAGAATAAGTTGGTACAAAAAACCGTCTTCATAAAACGATAAAAAACTCTCACTCACTCACACATAGACCTATTTGCTTTACCTCGCAACTGACGAGAAGACTGAAATGTGTTGAAATTTTTATATGTGCTTCAATGTGTGCGTGAGCTTTTTGCTGCTGAACGTAGCCGATCTTCGATGCCTATTTATTTTGTAGTAATAATAGTTTCCTTTGATAAACTAAATATATGTTCGCTTACCACGCACTTGGCCAATTTCAGGTTATTTTAGACATAAATTAGGGTTGTAATAGGTTTTATATACTTAGGAATAAAGGTGAAATTACTCAATGAGAAACTCAATACAGGTATAAATTCTATTTATTGCGCTGTTGATGGGTTAAGTTTGCGCTTATATTAATTTGTGGGCTCAGTATAGTATTTTTGTAGGAGATAGTATGTGCCACAGTTGTTTAGTTTTAAATAGGCTTTAGCACCGAATAGTTACTGTACTGACATATTTAGTATACGAGGTATTGCTGCTGGGTCACGACAAAATACGGAACTGGTACTGGTGGTAAATCGGCTAGACTCTTTGGCACTCCGTAGAAATTTGGCTACGCTCTGCATCTTCTATCGCCTATAATACAGGAAGTGTTCCGAGGAATTGTCCGGATTGATCCCCGCCGCCTCTTTCCGCCATCGTTCCATACGACAGCAGTTCCACACTCACCATCTGGATGGTTGGCGGTCCACAACTGTGCGTTTCTCAATAAATTTTCTGCTTCGCACAACACAACACAACGAACTGTCGCCAGCTGTATTTTCGAACTAATACGACCTTCAAACCTTCAAGAATAGAGCGTACTCTGTTTTGAAAGGAAGGCAACGCACTTATGACTTCAAAATATATCTAGTGAGTGAGAATACTGTAAATATACCTTTCACAGTACAAGTAGGTGTTAATGTACGTAACAACAATACTTACACTATTCTACAACATTACTTGATAAACTAACAACTACTTACACTAAACAGAATTATAAACTTTTACACTAAAACTAAAATAAATAAATAAATATTTCACAACATTCTACACAACGCTATCTAGACCCATGGTAAGCTTTTATAGCTTGTGTTATGGAATCTATAATAAACATACTTATATACTTTTTTTTGTAAATACATACATATTATACATAGTAACACCCAGACCAATGCAAGTAGCCATATTCATGCATACAAATATTTGCACTGAGCGGGAATCGAACCCGCGCCTCTTGCGTGGCAGTCACGTGCACTACTGCCACGCCACAGAGGCTTACCTAACTTTACGAAATTGTGGCAAGTACTTCTTTTGATATCTGAGAAAACCTATTTATTATCTTCATAATTAAAGTTAGTGAAAATTAAATATTAGTAGACATATCGTAGGTTTATGTATAAATTCGTGTCTTACACTTACAAGCGAATGTGTTGTTAGTACAAAGTAAATCTTGTTGTTATTATGACAAAGCGACACAACATCTTATGAATGTTAGCAGTTCCATGATAAAATTATCTAGTAAAGGTGTTTTTCCAAAGAAGAATGAAAACTGCATATACGTATTTATGCTCACGCCTATTTCCCATTGGAACAGACAGGGACAACAGCCCGCCATATTGACACTATCCTTACATACTTACGAGCTTCTTCCTTCCTTCTTAATGACAGTGGAAGAAGCTCGTAAGCTTTTTCCACTGTCATTAAGCCCTTCATGCGAGTCCGCCGGTTTCTAGTACTTCTGACCTAACCTTTTTTCAAAATGGTGTAGTAGTCTATACTATTATAAACATTATCATCATTTGACACAACCTCATAAAAGATGATTATTTTTGCAGCGCTTGCGCAATTATGGTTGTATTTTTTTTCTTTTCTTTAATGAAATAGGGAGGCAAACGAGCAGACGGATCGCCTGACGGTAAGCGATCACCGCTACCCATGGACACCCACAACACCAGAGGAGTCACAAGTAGTGCGTTGCTTTCCTTTTAAAAGAGAGTATGCTTTTTCTGCTTAAAGGTCTAAAGGTCGTATTGGTTCGGAAATCCGGCTGGTGACAGCTCATTCCACGGTTTAGTTGTGCGAGGCAAAAAGTTTCTCGAGAAACGCATAGGTGTGGACCACCAGCTGTCTAGATGGTTTGGATGGAATTGTATTTGTACATTGAAAATATTGAAGAAAGCCGGCCAAGTGCGAGATGTACTCGTGCCAAGTACTATTATCTATTCTGTGCTCATGCACCGAGGATTCCGTAACTTAAGCTACATAAACCACAATATATTTTGATTGCATTGACTTTGAAGTTTCACTTTTGCACAGTTTCAAGACGTTAAAGACTTGAGTATGAGGTATTAATTTCAAGTTGATACCATCACGCATTCCTAAGAATGGCTTTGACAGACAGACAGACGAAGTAATCCTATAAAGGTTCATTTTTTCCCATGAAGTCGGAACCCTAAAAAAGCACTTGGATAACATAATGTTAAATTAAACGATTCTAAAACCATTTATTCACATAATATACATAATAATCCTTATATATTAAATATAAAACAAGATATGTGTAAAACTGCAGGTTCAGGCGTCAAATAATTCCTCCCTAACGACGTCAACCGGGGTAGGCCAGAAAGCTGGCGGCATTGCCACGTTGAATGGCAATGCCAATCCTTTGCGCAAGGATTGGCATGGCCATTGGATTTCTAAAATCATATTTTTTAAATTTCTTGTCTGACAATATTTACCATTTCCTTATTTCATATTAAAATTGAATTTAAAATTTAAATTCAATGTTTAAAAATGGTTGAAAAATCATTCATTGTTTCCAACAGTTCGTAAGAATGTTGGTAGATGGCTGCACCGTCGCCCTTATAGACGGATATAAAGAGAAGGAAAATTTGGAATGATTCAAGTGGTGCTCAATAGCTCAGTTGGCAGAGCAATCCCCCTGTAAGGGAAAGGTCGTGAGTTCGAGTCTCACTTGAGCACTTCATTTTTTCCAATGTTTTTCGAACTTAAAAGTTAGCATAATAAATGCTATAAAAAAATCATTCAAATATTTAACTTATCCAAGATATATTATTGTAGTCACTATAACATTTACATAATGTTTACATATCATGAAAGCATTAGTATAGAATATCATTAACTACCCACACATAAATTATACATAGTTCTCGGAAAACTATTTCCATATTTAAACTATTCGAGGATATAATTCGACGTAACTATTTTACCTATTCACCAACAAACAAAGAGAAACAACCCATCTGAATAATTCACCTCAAGACGAATCAATCACTCCAATCCTAATTCCAAAACTTGCTCCAAACTTCACACAAACCCTATATTATACCAAACTAGCAGACCCACCCCGGCTTCACCTGTGGTAAATTTTTAAACCTAATATCACCCCTTACAGCCCGTAATTTTTTAGTCTTCAATCGAACTCTGTCAGTGGGGCGTGAAAAGACATCTGATGAGGCCGTCAAGCTCAGTGCCACCACTGTTAACATGGTACATATTTACGATGGTGAACCTCTTTACGAGACTTTGCCTTTAGCTTACCATCGGGCGAGGAGAAGTCAAATTGACGTGTCCTTTATAAAAATAAAAGATTTGTTCGTGTTTATGATCACTGCTCCACTTATTGAAGTAATAACGTATATATATATTAAAATCTTCGTTGATAAACGAACTATTCAACAGCAGCATGTAGCAGATTCCACCAAGCGCCATCAATCTCTATTATATAATAGACATGTATATTATTTCTAGGAAACAATTTTTTGGAAAAATAGGGGTTGATCGTAGAGGGTTGAAAATTCAGGGTTGTTTTCTAATGCTGTATCTTAAAAGAAAAAACTAAAAATTAGAAAAATTGATGATGTCCGATTCTCAGACCTACCCAATATTCACACAAAATTTCACGAGAATATGTCAAGCCATTTCGGAGGAGTTTAACTACAAACACCGCGACAAGAGAATTTTATATATTAGATTATGTAGGCTACCGACAAACATGGAAGTCCAATAAAAAGAATCCAAGTTCAGCTTAGTGGAAAGCAGCTAATACATCATTGTCGTCGCAAACGGTGCTTGCAAAAACTCACTAATGACCTGCCAAGGTTTTTGTTCCTCATCAAGTACCAGGCAGACGAAGAACTGACTTCCGAGTTTTAGTTTCTGTTATTTCGCTTTAGGTTTTGCTGAGGTTGGTACTGGAATCCTTCGTGAACAAACTTCAAAAAGGCAGTACCAACCAAAAAAAAAACAATAAAAGCACCATCGACCAATGACATGACATCTTTGAGTAGTCTGCTTCTTCTTCGTGTCAGTGGCAACAATTTAAATATTTAGATACACCCAGCCCCAAACTCGGCGACTTTGACCGCACTTTCCATAGTTTCATTTAGGTCGGCAATCGTGCAAGTGTAGGGGCACAGTGGACACGACAAGAGGGTGTGGTCCATCGACTGTAGAGGTGCACCACAGTCGCAGCCACCACCCGTGCGTTCAGGTAACCCTATTTTACTTTAAGCAGTGATAAAATATGATTGATGGATCACGCCCTGCGCTCACCACCAGAGCACAGTATAAATCCCTGACAAATGGCTATTTCACTAATCTGTAGAGGACAACAAATCGATAAGGCACGCAGAGTATATTGGACTGTCCAAGAAAAGTATTGCTTTAGCATTTAGAATACAAAACATACACTCACTTTTAAACTCTTACGTTCCATGATATACAATCATGATGGGAATTAACGCGGTCATGGTGCTTGATATTGCGACCAGGTCAAAAATCAAAAATCAGAATCAAAAATCGTTTATTCTGCATAGGCCATTAAATCAGCACTTACAAAACGTCAATACAAAACAAATATTAAGTACTAGTTTAGCAAATGGGCCACCGGCCACCCAGACCTTAGAAGACTCCGGCAAGAAACTCAGCGGGCATTTTTTTTTAGTGTATTTACAAACATTTACTTAGCCTAAAACTTATCGTCTAGATACAATGCTTTGCTTGAGTAGCATAGCTGAGCGAACAGATCATTTCCAAGCTTGTTTATCATTTAAATATTCTTCGATTTTATAATATTCTGGCACACTCTTGACTACATTTTTTTTACACCGGTCGTGGTCACAGGCTGACTGGCTCAAAACATACATTGGTTCATTTTAAACGATGAAAAACCAACAGCTCGCAGTTATTAACAATATTATCATTCTATACCAGACCACTTGTTGGTATAATAGTTCATATAAAGCCGTTCATAAGCCGTGTAATATAGTTCATCATTCTTCGTAAATTCATAACAGCTGCTTCCAACGGTGTATATGTGCATTACCTGCTTCATTACTTCGACTACTGGCGGCTTTTGATGAATGACGGGCACGCAATTTGTAGCTAATGGTGGTGCTCATAGTAAACGTATAGGATATGTTTCACTTAAGCTTGTCCTGAGCAGGGAATACTAATATAGTATGGGTATCTCACTGTATCAATATTATGTTTATTCTACGAAATTAATTTTATTGTTTTAACTATACAAATCGAATACATTCATAGGGAAAAAGAAGAATCGTCTCGGGCGGGACTCGAACCCGCAGTCTTTCCCTTACAGGTTAATTGTGGTAATTGAATAAAGTAGTACTTTTTTCAAGTTAATTTTTTACTAGCTTTAGCCCGCGGTTCCGCCCGCGTGGATGTTGGTTATCGCGGTCAAACAGAGCCTATTTCCGCTCTCAAGGTCTAATCTACACCTATACCAAATTTCATCAAAATCGGTCGAGTGGTTTAGGCGTGAAAGTGTAACATACAGACAGACACAGAGTTACTTTCGCATTTATAAGATTAGTATGGATATGGATTTTTCAGATAATCTTGTCTGAGCTGATATTATTTTAATTAGACTTCTAGTATAAATATGCATTCAAAACAGTTACTTTTAGTAACAAAAACTGAAAAGTAAACCACAGAAAAATAAAAAATAAATCATCACAAAATATAACTCAAAAGATAAAATATTATGCTCATAAGACTTTTGTTGAAGTCGGTGCCAAGCCTCTCTTAGTCTCTATTCCCCATCTTCCTCTTTTCCTCTTCTGAAGAATGCGATGCGATACCTATATCATTGAAAGTGTTTATTGACGATGCTAACCGCTTACCATAAAGTAGACAGTGTTTGTTTATTTATCGTACTGGCATAAAAATGTATGTTGTTTCATTCAACCCACACAAGCTTCTACAAAAAACAGAATGAAATAAAATTACACTCAGTGTTCGTATATTTTTTATGGAAACGGAAACGAAATTTGCTCCGACCATCAAAGTGAATCGCTCTCGAATATAACAACTGCTGAAACGTGATGTTCCAATCACTTCACATTATTTATGTACAGAGAGTTCTTGCGCATATGTATTTGCTTTTAATTAAATTTTATGAAAATGAACGAATTGAAACTATTTTGCATTCTTATCACAGTAGTGTTAAAATATAGTATTTTCATTTCAACATTATATTCATTTTAAACGATGTGATGAATAATTTTAGTGTGCACTACAAACTACCTGTTCTAGCAGTTCAGTCCATCCAAACTGGTTGTCTGGAAGAAATCGCAGATCGTGATAAGGCCGCCCATTGTACAACTTTCTATCATGCATGTATCCTCTGTATATATTCTATGTTTGGTGTGCAATTACGAGTATTCTATTCTATTCTATTCTATTCTATTCTATTCATTAGCTTCACTTCACATTGTGCAGACAGATGTTTTTTTTGTTTTGTACTGGGCACGTCACACTGGACACGGAAAAGTGGAATTTAATCTATTCGTAATTTGAATGAATTTTACAGCATTAAGTATGCTAACTATACAAATCGAAGACATAGCTAAAAAGAATCTTCTCGGGCGGGACTCGAACCCACAGTCTTTCCCTTACAGGGGTCAAGGCATTATTTGGGCGGAGTTATCAAAAAATCTATGTTTAAAAATTATTGTAACATCATTCATTGATTCCGATAGTTCGTAAGAAAATCGGTAGATAACTCCACCGTCGTCTTAAAGACGTATAAGATGGGAAATTTGAATCTCATCGGGCGTGTCTCGGTACCCGAATTGGTCAAGGCATTCTTAATTTGTCGTCTATGGCGTTCAGTGACTTGGCAAATATATTTTATTTATAATAAAAATAAAAGCAAATCTAAAAAAAAGTTCAAAACAATATTATTCTTAAATAACTTAATACAAAATATTGTTTTATTCAAAGCCTGCTAACAACATAGAAAAGCTTATAATGGACCTGTCAACTTCAATTCCTTAACAATTGCCTTAGAACGCCTTCGGGAAACGTTTTATCGTGGAGCGGACCCGACTGGATTGGTAATAGTGGCCGTTACAGAGAAGTATTTTTCCCTTTTAGCTAATGATGCAATTTTTATGACAGAATTCCACTTGGAGGTCAGGGTTAGTGAGATTTAGTGCACATTATTGCTATATTGTGGAGTTATAGAGGATGGAGTGAGGAATGACAATATTATAGACTTGGGTTAGAATTTTACGTAGGAAAGAAATTTAGAAGTTGCACCAATGTAATATACTCATTATGAAACGTTACGAAGCGATCACCTACCATAGTTTAGGATTTAAAAGAGATGAGAATAATATTCATTAAAAGCTTCAGAGTATGAATGTTCTGTACTTATACTATATACAAAGTCTATATCTATAAGTAATAATCGAATACATAGGAAAAAAGAATCTTCTCGGGCGGGACTCGAACCCGCAGTCTTTCCCTTACAGGGGGAATGCCTGACCAATTCGGCTACCGAGACACGCCCGATATGATCCAAATTTCCCATCTTATACGTCTTTAAGGCGACGTGGCGTCATCTACCGATTTTCTTACGAACTATCGGAATCAATGAATGATGTTACAATCATTTTTAAACATTGATTTTTGATAACTGCGCCCAAACAATTGAAGGAATTTTTACAGCATTAAGTATGCTAACTATACAAATCGAATACATAGGAAAAAAGAATCTTCTCGGGCGGGACTCGAACCCGCAGTCTTTCCCTTACAGGGGGAATGCCTGACCAATTCGGCTACCGAGACACGCCCGATATGATCCAAATTTCCCATCTTATACGTCTTTAAGGCGACGTGGCGTCATCTACCGATTTTCTTACGAACTATCGGAATCAATGAATGATGTTACAATCATTTTTAAACATTGATTTTTGATAACTGCGCCCAAACAATTGAAGGAATTTTTACAGCATTAAGTATGCTAACTATACAAATCGAATACATAGGAAAAAAGAATCTTCTCGGGCGGGACTCGAACCCGCAGTCTTTCCCTTACAGGGGGAATGCCTGACCAATTCGGCTACCGAGACACGCCCGATATGATCCAAATTTCCCATCTTATACGTCTTTAAGGCGACGTGGCGTCATCTACCGATTTTCTTACGAACTATCGGAACTAAGAAAATCGGTAGATGACACCACGTCGCCTTAAAGACGTATAAGATGGGAAATTTGGATCATATCGGGCGTGTCTCGGTAGCCGAATTGGTCAGGCATTCCCCCTGTAAGGGAAAGACTGCGGGTTCGAGTCCCGCCCGAGAAGATTCTTTTTTCCTATGTATTCGATTTGTATAGTTAGCATACTTAATGCTGTAAAAATTCCTTCAATTGTTTGGGCGCAGTTATCAAAAATCAATGTTTAAAAATGATTGTAACATCATTCATTGATTCCGATAGTTCGTAAGAAAATCGGTAGATGACGCCACGTCGCATTAAAGACGTATAAGATGGGAAATTTGGATCATATCGGGCGTGTCTCGGTAGCCGAATTGGTCAGGCATTCCCCCTGTAAGGGAAAGACTGCGGGTTCGAGTCCCGCCCGAGAAGATTCTTTTTTCCTATGTATTCGATTTGTATAGTTAGCATACTTAATGCTGTAAAAATTCCTTCAATTGTTTGGGCGCAGTTATCAAAAATCAATGTTTAAAAATGATTGTAACATCATTCATTGATTCCGATAGTTCGTAAGAAAATCGGTAGATGACGCCACGTCGCCTTAAAGACGTATAAGATGGGAAATTTGGATCATATCGGGCGTGTCTCGGTAGCCGAATTGGTCAGGCATTCCCCCTGTAAGGGAAAGACTGCGGGTTCGAGTCCCGCCCGAGAAGATTCTTTTTTCCTATGTATTCGATTTGTATAGTTAGCATACTTAATGCTGTAAAAATTCCTTCAATTGTTTGGGCGCAGTTATCAAAAATCAATGTTTAAAAATGATTGTAACATCATTCATTGATTCCGATAGTTCGTAAGAAAATCGGTAGATGACGCCACGTCGCCTTAAAGACGTATAAGATGGGAAATTTGGATCATATCGGGCGTGTCTCGGTAGCCGAATTGGTCAGGCATTCCCCCTGTAAGGGAAAGACTGCGGGTTCGAGTCCCGCCCGAGAAGATTCTTTTTTCCTATGTATTCGATTTGTATAGTTAGCATACTTAATGCTGTAAAAATTCCTATAAGTAATAAGTCTGTATAAGTGGAAAAAAAGCTTTTGACAAGCCGTTTTTTACAATGCATTTTCAGTGTTACCAGTTTAGTGACTTAGTCGCTAGAAATGTCAACTATTGCTCATATCTTAGCGACAAAAACAAATTGTCGTCAGACAAACATAATTGTATTTTTATCGCGCCATAATTACTAATATTTCCTCTAACCCCTCCAGCTACGGGGGCCTGAGGACGGTGAGTTGGCTGCTCACCGTCTTTACAGAAGCAGGCTCATAACGGCAGCGTGACGTGAGGGATTCACGCCCCCCCCCCCCCCCTAAGAAGCGGGATAACACCCGAAAGCCCCCCATAGACGCGGGATAGCTCCCGAACCACCCCTAAGGCGAGGCCGCAATTGTAGCCGTAGGTCTGATGGGAGTCCTGGGACATCCTTCCGAGGGCGTACCCGGGGCTCCCATCCATAGGCTTCTGGGCGTTACCTTGGGGGTTTTTAGTCGGTAGGAGTCCGGCATAACATCCATGAAGGATTTTCCCCCACGGTTAAAAAAGAACGGGTTTACGTCATTAGTATAATGACAAGGCGGACTCCTTAAGCTACAGACGCTGTTTCATTTACCATCTGACTACATGGTTACTGGACCATATCCTTATCTGAAGACTTGATGAAAATACATAAAAAGGACATGATTTTCTTAGTTCCAACATGTCCTAAGCAGGCCTATAAATATTATATCAGGCTAATCATTTTGATGCATGCGAGAGGAGCGCGGCGCGTGACTGCGCAACTTTTCGTCCAACATTACCTCATCATAAGGCGCTCCAAGATTTTTTATTATTTTTGAGAGGCCTCCTTTGTTGACAGTCGCTAGGTAATTAGATTTTCTGACGTTAAAATTCAAGGAGGAAATAAGGCCTTATAATAAAAGTGATAAAAATCTAAAACATAAATAAACGCTCGTGTTTTCAAATATTTGGCGTAGCGTATGTTTTGTATGTAAATTATGAGAATACAACTTTATAATGTGATCAAAATTTTATAAACTTGGCTTTTTATCACCAGGAAAATATGGCACATGTATAAAAAATCCCCTAATATAATACATATTATTGCGAGACCAACTTGGTTTGGGTCTAGATTGTGGTGTCAGAAAAAACTTTTGGTCGTTTAACTTTTAGGACCGGACTGCAGACCCTAACAACACCCAGGAGTAATATTATTATTTTGGGGAGTACATAGAGATCACAAAACAAATGATCTATAATACTGCATCGACTAAATTATACAGTATAGTTACAATATTTGTAGAAATATTGTGTGTGTGTTGCCAGAAATTTCTGATTTTTCATCAAACGTCTTGAACATTGGTACGAGATAAATTCGAAGTGCTGATATTATTTGATCTTAGACCTACAGTAGCAAGAGCAGCCAAGTCACGAACCGATACTTGAAAAGTAATAACATACGCTAAGAGTTTAGAACATGGCATTTGTTTCATAAATGGCGCCCAACGTGGGGCGTCGTAAAGCTTGAAAAAAAATACATTAAACTCATTAAAGGATCTTGTCTTTAGATTATTACTTGAGCATACCGACATTATTAATAATTAAATCGATAAAATTTAATGTAATAGAAAATCATATTACAATCTAACATAATCAGGTACAGTTAATAGTTCAAATAGTATGATTTTAGGAAGTACGGTGATTTAAAGCATGTTTTTTTTTTTTTTTTTATAACCGTGGGGGAAAATCCTTCATGGATGTTATGCCGGACTCCTACCGACTAAAAACCCCCACGGTAACGCCCAGAAGCCTATGGATGGAAGCCCCGGGTAAGCCCTCGGAAGGATGTCCCAGGACTCCCATCAGACCTACGGCTACAATTGCGGCCTCGCCTTGGGGGTGGTTCGGGTGCTATCCCGCGTCTATGGGGGGGTTTTCGGGTGTTATCCCGCTTCTTAAGGGGGGGGGGGGGGGCGTGCGTGAATCCCTCACGTCACGCTGCCGTCATGGGCCTGCCTCTGTAAAGACGGTGAGCAACTCACCGTCCTCAGGCCCCCGGTCATGGAGGCCGATGGTCTTCGGCGAAGACACGTCGGCGGCGCCCAAGCCGCCGACTGCGGAACTCGGGTGGGAGAGTTTTCTCCCGCTCTCGCCCCGCCGCCTCTTTCACGAGCATGACCTGCTCACAGAAAGAGGCGGCGCAGTCCCACTTACTCCCGCTGGAGACCATGGCTCGCACCATGGTATCGAGCGAGAGAGTGCCCACGCCCAGACCCACCACGAGGACCTGGCGCTGTTGCGCCCACGCCGTGCACTCCACCAGCGTGTGGAGCGCTGTGTCGTCGCTGCGGTCCTCGCAGTGCTGACACTCGGCCGTGGTTTCCCGGTGTCTTCGCCACAAATACCTACCGAAGCTACCATGCCCGGTAAGTATCTGTGACAACCGGTAGGAGAGAGCACCGTGTCTCCTCTCCAGCCACTCGTCCATGACCGGTCTGACGGCCGCAATTGTGGCGAATCCCCCCTTTGGTTGCTCAAGTCGCACCTACCATGTCTCCACGGCTTCCTGGTAGAGCTGGGACCGCTGGGCCTCGATTTCTCGAGACGCAGGCCATTGGCCCCGCTCCAGCGCCTCCTTGCGCCATATAAATAGAGACGCAAGGGCTCTCGCTTCTAGGTCCCATGGAGGGGTCCCGGCTAGGAGGCATGCCGCCTCACCTGAGATCGTGCGGTATCCCCTTATCACCCTGACGGCCATCGCCCTCTATGGGCTCAGCAATCTAGCCACATTACTGGCCGTCAGGTTCTCTGCCCATACGGGGGCCCCGTATAGGGCCATACTTCGCACGATCCCCAGGTACAGTCTCCTGCAGGGGGCGTTGGGTCCCCTGATATTGGGCATCAGCCGCGCGAGTGCGGCTGACGCCCCTCTCAGTTTTGGGACCAAACTTCGGAAGTGATGTCCGAAGTTCCACCGGCCATCGAGTACGAGCCCCAGATACTTCATCGAGGGCTCGATGCCGATGCTGACGCCCCCTACCTGTAGACTGGATCCCGCAGGTGGCCCCATCCGAGGTCCGTGGAAGCACAGAGCCTCGGACTTGTGAAGGGCGACCTCGAGACCCAGCCGCCGTATCCGACCCACGACTTGAGCAACCCCTGCCGTGGCCTTTAGTGCTGCGTCTCGGTGCGTTGCTCCCCGCGTCGTAACGAGGGTGTCATCGGCGTAACACGTTACGGTGACCCCTCTGAGCAACGGACCACGCAGCACCCAATCGTAGCCGATGTTCCACAGGAGTGGCCCTAATACCGATCCCTGTGGAACACCGCACGACACATCCCGCCGACCCGGCCCTAGCCAACTCGGGTAAGTAATGGCCCTCTCTGAGAGATAGGCCCCGACAATTCGACGGAGGTAAGGAGGCACTCCATGGTAGATAAGTGCCTCCCTAATGCAACTCCAGGGCAGGGTGTTGAAGGCGTTGGCGATGTCAAGAGACACCGCCACCACCACCTTGATTTAAGGCATGTAACATTTTGAATGCAAAGTTCTTCTTAATTCTTAAAATAAACATTGATTAAGTAATCCCTACCCAGTATTTTAGTAAGCAATTTTTATTCTCGAAGCTTTATTTCGTTACAAACACAAAATTATCAGTCAGGACCTACGGTTCTCGTACTGGATGGAATTGTCAGTATCCTTATCGAACTCAGATTGACATGGGCCTGGTAATACTAAGGATATTAAAACACAGTTCACGTTCACTAAATAAGAGGAACTAGAATCAAAATGTAGATATTTATCGGAGCGTAGGCGTAGCAGTTCATGTAGAAAATTACTAGTTTCAACGTTAACATAAAGGTTTAAGTTACAACACGCAACGAACGGTGACTGAGGGAGCAAAAATCTTTTTTTAGATACAGGATGTTCGACAAGGAATTTGGAATGAGGCATAATATATATTATTATCTGATACAAAACTTTAAATATTGTAGTTTTTAAACATTTGAACATCCAATGCCTTTAGTAAATGTAAACCTTTGAGAATGCCGTAAACCCTCAAGTTAAAATATAATAAATACAGTGGAAAAAGTACAAGAGTTCTCAGTATGTGTAACAATGAATTCCACCAAGTGCCATCAATCAACAGTATAAATGGCTTTTTTTATGGGTTTCGTAGACTCAAGCTGGATGAGACTTCTGAGGTTACTAACACTAATGAGGCTTTGCAGTTGAGTAGAGGTGACGACTTTTGGGCGGTGTACCTCTACTAAGCCAAGTATTTTGATGAACTCTTTCAATCGAATCCCTTCCTCTCCCTTCCTATACAGAACAGAACATGGAGTGCTGAGGTGTAATCATTATCTTGTTACAAATTAATTAAGTTTAAAATTTATCACGGCCGAAACCAGGCTCACAAATGGCCGCCATTTTAGTACAATTAGTAGTGGCTTATAATATTTGAACATTATCCCAGTTAATAATCAATTTTGACTAGACAGAGCCATCACATGGGGTGTTTATAACTGCAGCCTAACAACAAGTTTTGATTAAAATCGATTAAGAAAGTACAAATTTTGTGATCGGTCCAGGCTGTAGAACAGGAAGGAACTTATTACCAAAAATATTTACTAGGTCATTCGACTCTAATTCCACAGATCTTTAGTCCACACCTTTGTACCAAGTTCAGATGACAAAGGTATTTATTCAGAGGAGAATCTCATTGAGTTTTACGGATTTTTGCTGGATTTATATACGAAACGATTTGCTATCTTTTTTGTTTTGATATGTTATCGTCTATATAAAAGTCTCATCTTATTAATCCATACTAATATTATAAAATGTGAAAATAACTCTGTCTGTCTGTCTGTATGTTACGCTTTCACGCCTTTGACACCACTGAACCGATTTTTATGAAATTTGGTATAAGGGTAGATTAGACCTTGAGAAAGGACATAGGCTATGTTTAGTCGCGATAACCGACATCCACGCGGGCGGAGCCACGGGCAAAAGCTAGTCTTTCAAGGTCACTTCAAGGTCAGTAGATTTAGGGACCGCAGCTAAACAAAAGTGTAAGTTTTAAAAAAATTCACTGAAGTCTTTAATTTTTCAGCTATTTTGTAGTTTACCGTAAATTAACAAGCATTTAAAATAAGTTGCGGGTTCCCAAAATTAGCTTGCTATGTAAATACGAACTTGTTATAAAAAATGTTGGCAAGATCATTCTACTCTGAAAACATTAAGCTGAATATATCAGCCTATATAACCAGTGTTTTGTCGACACCTTTGTAAGAAGTTCAGATTACAAAGGTATTTTATTCGAGAATCTCATTGAAGCTGTTTTAAGAATTTTTGCTCAATTTATATAGGAAAGATGATATTGTCATAAGATGATAAGATTTTACTACCTCTTTTTATATCTAGTCTTCTAAGTAGAAGTCTAAGTACTCAGAAACTTTCTTCAGGATCAGTAGAAACAGTATCTAATAAATTACACCAGCTGGCAAAGTAATATCAGGTATCTATTTAAAAACAATGATATGTACCTCACTAATATCTTATTATCCTATACTTTTATCCAATCAACCCCATCGGTCATGCTATCCACCGCCATTTAAAAAGTAATCACCAACCGCTGAAGCCATTATAACTGCTATGACTATCTAAGCTCCATGGTTAGGTACTTATTCACAGTCACATTGCGCTCATTTAACGTGTAGCTGAAAATACGAATCTTTCCAGAACCAGCGCAGGTGAGCATTCCAATTAATTCAAATGAACATAATGTTAATTTATTCCAGTCACGGAACACCACCTTTGTTATTAAAATATATTTCGTATCTTTCTTGAAATAGCTGTGCCATACTTACTGGGGTTATTTTAATTGTTAATGTCTAAGGGAACTTTGGTTTTAAACCTTACGTAATTTCAAAGAGATTTTTAAAAGCCTTATTGACTACTTAGAAATCAAAAATGAAACAAATATTGATTCTCTAAAACTAAATTGAACTAAGCTTAATCTTTGAAAGAAGAAATCCGATTCCTATATATAAACTTGCATGGTGGGCCTAACGATGATACAAGAAAGAATAATAATTTAGAGTATTCAGAATGGATTCGAAAGGCTTCATAAATATCAGATCTGCCCAAATCAGCTGAATCCTGAATTATATTTATTAAAATGATTTTTTGTAGCATTTATTCATTGCCTACGAGCACAGCTACGAGACTGCGATTAAATTATTAAAAGGTAAAACAAAGATTTCATAGAATAAGTAATTGGTAAACTTAATCTGAATGATATGATATTAAATCAGGCCCATGACTGGTTTTACTCATTTAACATCGACTCACACCATAAAAACGCGTTACTACCTAATCCTAGCAAATTGGCAGTAGGCAGACAACTCCCAACTTAAGTTTACTGTAATGGAGACACTGACAGTCGCCATCATTCTTTATAATGCAGTCACTTCCCAACAAAACCTTCCAAATGTCTCGCTATGACGACTTGACCTTGACAGGAAAACGAAGTTAATTCAACGTATCTACGTTATAAATTGTGACTTAGCGGTTTGCTGTTAAAAATATGTTTCTTGTGATTGAGAGCGATAGAAAACCTTTCCTAGTATTTGTAAGTTGCAAAACTTCCTCTATTATTAATATTTTTATTAAGTACTTCCAGGCTCTTTTGAATAATATACAATTTTTACATATATAATACTTACTTTTATAAAATTCTTTTATTTTTGAATGAAAATGTAGGTACAGCATATAGTCGGACGGTTCTGAGTCGGTTCGAGTCCGACATAACCTCCCCTTCCGGTTCCGGCAGGGGTGTATCCGAGTGGATTTCCGCACAAAAAAAAGGTACAGCATTTATTTAAATCGATCTAAAAAAGAAAAAAATTCTTGATCGGCCCAGGCGGGATTAGAACTCGCGATCCTTCTCTTTCAGGGAGAATGCTTTGAACACTAAGCTACCAGACCCACGCCCGAAGTATGTAATCCAAATCTTTCCTCTTTTTATATATCCCTTTTTGGAATTTTTATTTTTCAAAATTTTCTGCAGACTTAATGTTATATTTGATGATAAACAGTTTAATACGAGGTTTTTATATTCAATAAATTATTTTGCTAAGCTCAAAACATGGGTTTCGAGTTAAAATTAAATGATGAAACATTTTCCAGCTGGATTTAAAAAAAGTAATTAATAAAATGTTGTCTCAGCATCGTATAAATCACTCTGACATATCCCTCGAGTGTCATAAGAGTGACCTGAGGGGTGCAGATGTAAAGAACGAACATTGGATAGCAGCTCCATTTGAATTTTTAAAAACATATTTCATACATATTTTATTTTAACCTTGTGAATTATTTCATATTTTGTACGAGGCAAGAATCTGTAGATTCTATAGAAGTTCATTGTTCTGGTTCACATTTACAAGGTGCTTAATAATGAAACATAACCCACTTTCAAATATCTATCAGAGAATAGTAGCAATAGTTCTACATTTCATTTTGCAGTAGGTCCGTTGATTGAAGTACTGCAAATCTTTGGGTTAGCAACCGCACTAGTGCTATTAAAGAATCCACTTGATGATAAACGCATGATGTAGACATGAACATTTATAACAATTAAGGCTAACATGGTGCTGACTCAGGGTACGAAACAACAAAGAATACGACCAAAATAGACCTCAAGTTTATGAAGATAAAATTAAAATTAAAATTATGATCATGTTGCAGTTATTATTTTTATGACTACGAGATGGGCCGTACTAGAACAGAGCAAAAGAGAAGAAAACCATAGAAGAATATTAGAAAGCCAAAGGAAAATAGGAAAGTACCCCGGCACAAACTAGAGTGTATGAGAAATTAAAATTTATATTAAGTACGAGAATTATGAAAATGGTTTTTCACTTAAAATAAAGAAATATAAATCAAATAAGATCATTCAAATATAATCTATTATTATTACGAGTCTACTCGTAATACCAAAAATCAATTTGCACTGCCATACAATAGAACAATCGACGCAACTTCTGTTTGATGTTATATTATTGTCTGTATTTCTAAATGTCCTTTGGGGCGATGACAACGCTTCCTTACAATCCCCTCGCTCACCGGGAGCGCCCCACGGTCACCGGAAATCTGAATTCTCTTCGAGATACTTAAAACAGTCATCGGGCGCCCTTTTCCTTAAAGTTATGTTTCAAGAATGTTTATATATTTTCTCTTTCCACTGTAGAAAATATTTGTGTTGATTTTGGTTGCTTTGTTTTTTTATGTAAACATTGACGCAATGTTATAAAAATGCTAATGTTAATTGGAGTACTAACTCTTATTTAAGTGGGTAATTAATACAGAAAGTAAAATTACTACGTGTTTCCTATCGTAATAGAAAGGGTCAACTCTTTTCATCCCGTGATGTGGGTGATAACATGGTAAGAGATAGTACTGTTATACATCTGATAATACCTAAACATATAGCCCTGAATAGTACCAATTTTATTGACAGCAATCACTCTATATTCGTGAGTCAGAAAAACATAGTTGTAAGATGTAAGTTCACAATAGTGTATTAAACATGTTATTTCAATAAAGTTTATACAGCTAAAAATACTGGTCAAAACTATTTTATCCTAATATCTGTTGCCAGCTAAAATCAAAGAATTTATAGTCAATTCATCTCGTTATCAAAAAGTTCAACCGCTATTTAATTGCAGCTTTATCTCGACCCCGTACTTAGCGGGAGCTAAAATTACATTCTCATTAATATTCATATTGCTTCCACAAATTGTTAAGTTTCTTAATTACCACTTGTAGATTTTTTAAATCTGTAGCGGATGCTCTAAGTACCCTCGTCTACTTCCCTTTTCTGGTCAAGTTATTTTTATATGAACTCCTTTTTTAATATTGTAACACTATCTCACACTTAACTGGTCAAACGCATCCACAGAACAGAAGCATTCGCGAAAAATTTTCAAACACTTTTAAACAATGACAACATCATTAGTGATCCATGATGTCTTTACTATTCACTTGAAGATCAAGAAAGAAAGCAGGCAAGGACTTCCTCTTCTCAGCAGTCCGGTCAATAACGTATTGCTAAAACATTTCATGTGTGAGTAAAATATCTGCCGTGTCGCCGTGATATGTCGCCAATTCACACTCATATGAAAAAGGGGTTAAGGCCGCCCACACATCAGAATTCACATCACATCTTGAGATGAGAGGCTATATGAAGATGTTTTTTACTAAAGTTTTTGGGTCCCCGTACGGGGACACCAAAAAGTGTGGATTAAAAAAGCATTTCTTGTGATCCCTTCCGTGATATTATATTACATACTATTCTGAACTTTTCTGCACCGCTTGCTTTATGTTTTGTATTCCTGGAAATAGTCAACTCAAACTACATGAACCTCATACACTTTCAAACGCATGCTGACGACGACGACCTCTCTTCATTCTACAGTTCTTTCATCGTTTTATTCATAATACTGTCAATTTTCTATCCAAAATCCAAAAGTGGCAAAAGAATATGGGGGTACATGATACAATCTGCCTATGGGGATATAAAGCGTGAGTGTATGTAAGTTGCATGTCATATTCCATTACAGGAAATGTGTATTGGAAACTTTTTCAAAGAATTTCAACGGAGTTAGTTACCTTAAAAGTTTTGTGTTAATGTTAGCTGTTAAGTTATTGTTTTTCTTTTGGTTCTTTGTTAGTGTATAGTGAATAGTCTCTCATTATTGATTGATTCATTTGATTATTCTATGATTGTGTTGAGCTGGTGGAGGAAAGGGCTGATATTCGATTGATGAAAAGAAAGGACTCTTGGACTAGGTTAGGTGATTACAAATTGAAAGGTTGATTTCAGAATTAACGGCGTGCAAATCTTTCATAGTGCGATGCAAGATTGTATAGTTTCAAATTTGTTTGGGTGGTTTTCCCTAGATGGCCTTGAATGGTAAAGTAACAAAATTTTTTATTCTAGATAAAATTATTACATTGATTGCTATTCAGAAAAAGATGTAGTATATTAGTAGATTTTAGTCTAAAAAGTACTCGCTTCGTCTTTCTGCGTATCTGTGTGCTATAAAGAATTGATTTAGTTTAATTTTTTCTAACCACCAAGGTATCCAAAATCATACAATTTTATTCAAATGTATAGTTATTTCATTCATGTTAACTCGTAATAACGGCGTTCTTCTGTCGATTCAAAGATTATATATTTGGTAAGTAAATTATAGTAGCTTTATCGCTAGCCTGCTTTTGTTGAATTTTATGTGCCTACGCTATGGTGGGTATATTAGCTTTATGGTGTACAATAAAGTAAAGAAAAAAGACCGCCGAAAATAACAGCAAATTAACGTCAGCTTGATAGGGATCTTGACTACTTCATATTTGTTTATGACGCGTATAGGCACAATGTCACATTTTAACTTACCATTTTTTTGAGGTTATCCGGTCTACGAGTACTTTTATGATGACACTAGCTGTTACCCGTGATTCTGCCTGCGTGTAGTACTGATTCTTTTCCCGCAATCTATAGGAACAAGTTGCGGGATAAAAGTCTATGATCTATGTCAAACTTTTATCTTTAGTGGTGTCCGAATACTTGATTGAGTAATGAACATCCAATGGCATTGGCAAAGGTAGCAAAAGCTACTGTAAAAACCAGGTACCAAAACCAAGTTATGAAGCAGTAAAATTTCCTCAGTACAAGCATAGGTTGCAGCCTTTTTTTAATTGTGCAAAAAATCCCTACGTATACCACCCCCACGGAGCCGGTGGAAGTGGTTATGTCGGACTCGGACCGAATAAAACGCACGCCGTCTTGGGTCTTTGGTTGCCGGAGGTAAGATTGCCAAAAGCATATCTCTCGCACACCGTCAGACCCAGGAGCATATCTTTCGAGATGGGCCTCTTCGGGTTGTGGGTATGGCATCTAGCCCCGGGTACGAGGAGGTGCACTGTCCGCCGCCGCCGCGGCCTGCTTCTGCTAGGGTGACAGGCGGCTCCACTGATCACCCCCAGCGCTCATGTGGCCCGGTTCACCTTCACTCTTCACGGGCTTCCCGGGCCCGGAGTTTAGTCCGGACCCGACCGGTCGCCTACTTCTCGAGCATTACTTGCTCACCTGGAACTGCGAACTATGACTTTAACCTTACTACTTACGACTTACCTTCAACCTTATTACTCAATTTATCAACATAAATAATCCAAATTGTATCGATGACGCTATAGACGAGTACGTAGTAAACAATTTATTTTTAATCTGTGGTAGACCCCAGAACCCTAAAAACCGCTATTCAAATTAGACCACAAACCGTATTACTAATTTAACAATACAAAATTGAACAAATCTCCATGTAAAATTTAAATTTCCATATTTACTCAGCTACGACCATTGTACAATATTGTCTCTTCGAAACGCCACTAGAAAATTTGTCCCCTACAAAAACAGACAGATCCATAAAACAAACTTATCTCTCCCACAATAGGCTTGTCTAAATATAAACGCAATAATATTATCTTCGTTCTGAAAGGAGAACGTGTCCCTAAAACGAATTAAACAATTAATCGGCCCTTTGTGAGCTCAAAAGAACGGGACGATACTTGAGGAGTGCTCAAACTGATTTGTGTGTGAAAAGCTTTTAATTTCTGTGTGTTTGTGCGCTTTGGTTCTGAGGACTTTGTTGAGTGGAGGTGCAAAGACTTTTATTGATGTCCGACATGAATTATATCGTCGTCAAGTTCACCTTGGATGTTTTATTACAATTAAGATGAAACATACATACACACGATGTATGTAATGTACTGAGGCATGTTATTCCTAGAAGGATCAGGATCAAGTTATCAATTTGCGAATACATTATTATTATAGTGAAAAGGAATGATAATAGTCAGAAACTGGTTTCACAGATGGATTTGGAAATGTCAGATAGTTTATAATAAGCTCGAGGCATAAGAGTCAAATTCCTAGTAAAAATCCTAGTAGTTCATTTAGGTAGATAAACGGCCATTCCCTAGGCCACGACACGTCAGATGATCTTTGAAACACCCGGCGGTGCTTCCATTCTATATTTCATATTACCTTTTGTTTATTCAACTGTATTTGATTAGACTATGGCCTAGCCTAAAGTAAAGCCAACGAGATGAGATAAAAAAGGTAAACAAAGCGACCATTACTGAGTTACGTTACGATAACTAGCAATTATTTTCTCTGTTCTTGTCGCACATATCACACCCTCTCCTTTCCTACACAGGACGACACGTGCAGGGCTGAGATGCCATCCATATACGGTGCAGAGTATACCAGCTAGAACCAAGCGTTTCAGTGACTCATTCCTATGCCGCCCTGACCTGGGACTCTCTGCCAACTCACGTGTTTCCTTCTTCCTACAGTCCCGGGTCCTTTAAGCGGGGCGTGAAAAGGCATCTAATGAGGCCGTCAAGCTGAGTGCCACCACTGTTAACATAGTACATGTTTCCAATGGTGACCCTCTTTCCGAGACTATGCCTTTGCTTAACATCAGGCGAGGTGAAGTCAAATTGGCGTGTCCTATATAAAAAAAAACACGTGCGCGACATTGGCCGAGCGACAGCTGTCGTTGCGTGTTTCGTAGTACAGGAAAGCTGTCAGCACAGCAGTTCTAAACTGTCAGAGACGCCATCTTATGAGCAATTTCATTCCTGTCTGGAACGCGCTTGAAGTGACACGTAATCATTTTCAAATAAAAAAGTTTGGAACCGCTGAAATATTGTTTACCGTTTTTTTCTCTCGCTTCGTTGGTAAAGCCTATTCTAGAACTATACTCAGTCCTGAATCTTGATGTATAACTAGTCCCTGGGTCAGCCGAGGTGCGAGGGATATGTCGATGGCAACCTCACCTCCGGCCTAGCATCACGACCCACAGCCGGCGTGCGGTTTTAGTCGGTTCGAGTCCGACATAACCTCCCCTTCCGGCTCCAGCAGGGGGGGTATCCGAGGGGATTTCCGCACGGAAAAAAAAGATGTATAACTAGTACTGAGGACAAACTGTCATGGTCAATGTCAATCTATTAATGAAAATTGAAATTCAAAACTGTACCTTTTTAGAATATGAGCCTCAAAGTACCATGAATCATAGCTTCCTTAGTCATAGGTACTTGACAATGAAGTCAACAGTATTATTAGACGATTCTTATCAAAAATCAGACAGCACTTTGACCACTACAGTTTAAGGATCTCATTATATTATTACATATATTCTTCCCAGTGGACCACCAGCTTTTTCCGGCATAGGTGTTAAGCAACGTGTGGCTTCAGTTGCCAGGAACCTAATTCACCCTTCACAACAACAGGTGAGTTGGGTAAGTTGACTTACATATTTCGTGTGGGATGCCCCCGGGAATACTACTGTAGTGACGGTGTCGAGAATAACCCTCAGTCGAAAATTAACGATAATATTTTTTTAATACTTTTCTGTAGATACAATTTTAGGATCATTGAATTCTCAAATTTAATGTTGTGATTCCGTCCTCCTGGCAATTCACTGATTATGTCCAATCTGCCTTCTAACTAAGGGTTGGGATCCCGAAACATAAGCCTGCTTCACCATCGTCCATTGCACAGATCACTTGGGTGGACTATGGTATTTTTTTACTATGATTCACCTCTCAAATAAGTGATCAAATGTCCTAAAACTGATATACGTAGGGGACCTCATAGTTTTTAGTGCTGGCGTTTACGATACACACACTAGTACACTCGGTCAGTTAGTAGATCCTATTAAACCTTTGTTCTCGATATGATGTTGGTCACCACGCCTTCTTCGCGCACATTAATGGGCCACTTTCCAAAATCTGCTACTATTAGTGACTGTTATAATTTCGTAAAGTTTAAAAACCCTTATTTCAACAAGCTCTTTAACTTAAAACACATATTCGAAGTTATATTTCCCGTTGACATAGTTTTCAAACGTAAATAAAGTTCTTAAAGCTTCTGAATAAGCGAGGGATTTTATGATGTTTAAATTTCTGACATAATTTTAAACCAATTTTTTTGCTCTTGGTGGCGGATTCATTGGCCCCAAGGCGGGTGTGACGAAACACCATGCGGTTTTAGTCGGTTTTAATAAATTAATAGCCGCCTTTACACGGTCACGCAATGATGCGTTCAAGATTGTACAGGATTGTCAAGACCATAGTTTTCCTGTGATTGTGCAGCGGAATGACTATCTTTTGAAGTTCAAAGTTCACAAAGTCTTCCACGCGGTATAAAAGACGCGATTAAGTGCGCACGACATTCAGATAGAAGTGCCGAGCGCACGATCTTTTACTCTCTTTCTCCCATAATCACGCGGTTTTACGCTTGAGTGCTCCTAAGAACAAGCGATGTTTCGCGACGCGCTCTTTCACACACGAATGTGGCTTTCCCTCGTGAAAGACTGTACATATAAGGGACGTTAATCAATCATTGTTGTATTCATTTCCCTTCGGAGATACGTATGTAAATTATAGATAAGTCTATATGACTAATTTCTGAAGGCTACAAATTACTTTTGATTAATTTCATGTGCCAATAAATCAAGCCTTATAACTTGATAAGCTCATAATTATCAAGCTAATATTATTAGCGGCACAACCTCTCGAGTATGTAGGTTGTAGGTCGAGTATGTATATCTTATCTGATATAGAGCTGATTTAAGTGAACTAATTACCAAACGATGTGAAGCAATACAGGATGGATTGATTTTTGTACACACCATTATATCTTTATGGCTAAAAAAAAATACTATTATACATTTATACATTATAAAATTAACATTTATTCAAATTCTTGATGGGGTCCATATAACCTATGATGCAATAAAGTTGAACTAACAATATAATCCAAATCTGTTTAATACACACAAACCTACAAATAAAACTCCACTTCACCGTTTCGAATACAAAAATGTTAAAATTACATCAGAAATTGTAAAATCATATCAGCAGCAATAGATTAAGTGATACACAGAACTCAAATTTAAATCATGCTGTATATGATATCGGTGAATTAATTGAATTATAGGTGCGAAACCCACGCAGTATGGACTACTGACTGACGGCAAATATACACAGTATGAATAAACACGAGCATAAATATGGAGGGATTATAAAATTAATAATATCAACAGTAAGTTGATGTTCGAAATATATCTGGAAAAATTAAGCGCTCAAGTGGGACTCAACAAGTAGATGTGGCTCAATAGCTCAGTTGGAAGAGCATTCCCCCAGTAAGGGAAAGGTCGTGGGTTCAAGTCCCACTTGAGCGCTTCATTTTTCCCGATGAATTTCGAATTTTAAAGTTAGCATAATAAATGCTATGAGAAAATAAAAAAAAATCATTCAAGTAAGTTGATGCTTTTGGAAATTTCAGATTTTCTGATTCATAAGTAACTACTTAGTATTTTTTAGGGTTTCGTACCCAAATGGTCAGTTGAAATTTTCAATAGATGATGTTTTTCTGTTGCCGCTATAACCTAAAATTACGGAACCATTCGTGCACGAGTTCCACTCTCCCGTTGTCTGGTCTCTTTTATATTAAGGTCTGCCTAATTAACTAAGAAAGAGGGCAAACAAAGGTAGTATAGACAAAGGTATAACGACCACATATCTTCTCGAAAAAAAATTGCGTAACACGTTCTCCATAAAGTCGTCAAGTCTGTAAGTTTTTGATACTACGCGCTTTTTTTTGGATTCTCATGCACAGTGATAAACATCCAATATCAAAAATTTCATTTTACAAATACAAATTGTAAAATTGTGTATTCTGAAAGTAATCTTGAAAATTGATATTCAGGTGAACTTCTACAATTTGAAATTCCAAGTATAACAACAAAATATGAAATAGATTATAGGCATGTTGGAAAAGTTTCATTGAATGAGAGTACTATAAAATACTCATCTTGGTTGAGTTTCAATGAGATTTTATCCTAAGGGATTTACAGTTTTAGCTGAAGTTAAAACTTTACTACCTGCGAACAGGATTGGATATAAGCGGTCTAAGAACTTGTAGGATAGCGATTGAATACCCACGGAAGAAAATTAACATGATTATAGCACAGTATAACGTGTCCTATTTTTTTGACTGTGATTGTAGTATATCTTTATAGATGAGGCTTTAAATGAGGCCTAAATCCTACCAATATTATAAATGTGAGATGGATGGAAGGATGATGTAATGTTACCATTCTAGCATTTTTATTGTTGAAATCTCCAATCAAGCGGATTGGAGACAGATTAGGTTTCTACCCGAAGTTTCGTCTGAGTAGACTTAAAATTTTCTTCATATAGGACATGAAGAAAATCTAAAGTCCACTTAGACGAAACTTCAAACAGAAACTAAGTTTCTTTGTTAATTTTTTTTTAGCGTTTTATTTTTGCCGATGTTTTTCGAACTAGAAACTAAGATTATATCTACACTAATAAATAAACTGAAGAGTTTGTTTCTTGAAATACCTACCCTAATCTCTGGAACCATATATAAGACCAGTTTCCGCTTTTTGGTGGATCATTGTGTTGAGAAGATTGGCCGGCTAGACTCTGCGTTACCGAGTGCTAGCCGTTTCTAGTGTAGTCATAAAAGTGGATCGTTGACACGAAAAGAAGAAGAAGAAGAAGTCCAGTTTCCAAAAAAAAATTCTAACCTATATATAACATCACGCTACAGCATTGAAGCTATCCAAACAATAAGAAAAGCAACCATACCATGTGTATGAAAACCAAGTACGGTGAGTGAAACCGAATGGAACAACTAGTATATTACAAAACAAGGTTGATGTGATAAGACTTACAGGAAATCCGCTAAGTTCACGCTTTGAACCAACTCTATATTCACTCAGACACAGGATATGCGGGTCATAGCAGTAGGTACAGTATGTATCGTCTATTCAAATGATTGCGAGCATATCGTAATGTTAGCCAGAGCTTGGGGAATCCAGACTATTCAAGATGATATCTTAGTGTTACTGATAGGGGTCGTTGTGTGGAGAGTGAAGTGGATTGAGCTGTTGGAAAATGATATTCAAACAAATGAGATGGATAACATACATATATACATACACTCAAAACCTTTAGTTAATGTTTACCTTTGATAATATGTATTCGATTTGTGTAGTAGCATACTTAATGCTGTAAAAAGTCATTCAATTGTTTGGGCGGAATTATCAAAAATCAATGTTTAAAAATGATTGTAACACCATTCATTGATTCCGATAGTTCGTAAGAAAATCGGTAGATGACTCCACCGTCGCCTTAAAGACGTATAAGATGGGAAATTTGAATCACATCGGGCGTGTCTCGGTAGCCGAATTGGTCAAGGCATTCCCCCTGTAAGGGAAAGACTGCGGGTTCGAGTCTCGCCCGAGATGATTCTTCTTTTTCCCTATGTATTCGATTAGATATCTATCTTATATCCCGGGAATAGTACTTATGTATACTAATGGTACAGTCAACTACAAAAGTAGCTTAACAAATTCTAATTTATTGAACACTGTGGCCCCTAAACCTTACATAAAATTGTGAAAAAAAAACATTGAATATGTAAATTAAGTTTGTCTTCTGGGAATCATAACACTACATTTACTATAGACAGATGCATTCCAATATAAAAAAGATTTGTAAAATATTTTAGTGTTAATCAACTTATGGCGTTGACTGTACATTCGACCAAACGCGAGTAAAGTTTATTCCTAGAATAAACAGGCAATATCACTCACATATTGGCAGTTTATTCTAGGAATAAACTTTACTCGCATTTGGTCGAACCGGCCCTTAGGTGGTAGACAAGCTCACGGCCCACATGTAATCGCTTCTATGGGTTTTGTGGGCAATAGCTTGTCAATTATTAAAAATCCTACAGCCTCTTTGCAACACTATCAAAAAATGTCATGATAAGAAAACCATAGTTGAAGTGAGTTGTATAAATTCAACCTATATTGTAATGACAAAAATATATTACTAATGTGGAGTACCTAAGCACCTAAGAGTCGGTAGCTTAGTGGTTAAGGAGTCGGCCTTACGATCGAGAGGTCCCGGGTTCGATCCTGGCCATTACACTACCGACTTGAACCCACTCCTAGCACAAGCATTTTAGCTTAGTTGGAGGGGTTAGGGGGAATATTCGTAACTTTGGTTCTAATATTCTTTAAAAAAAAAACAAAACCTACAATAAATGTCTTCAAATTACATTCAACAGACATTAAAACAAAAAGCTTCCAAACTCACTATTATCGCTTACATTGCACCTCTCTTTACATTTGAATGACAATGACAGATCGACTGCCAAACAGTGGTACTCTAATCACCTCCCGGAGGACAACATTAAGATAAGATACCACAGCACAACCTACAGAAGAATTTATAGAGAAAATCTTGTGCTAGTCGAAAATGTATTTTTTTTGTTACCAGCCTGAGTCAGCTTAATTACCAAGAGATTCGTCAATAGTTACTGATGTATAAGGATGGGAACGATAAGTATTGAGATCAGTCACTAGATTAATATGGAGACTTATAACATTAATACACTTCTGATGAGAAAAATCGAAACACTTTAGTTTTGATATTTTCTAAAGTTTACGCGAATGTCACTCATTGAAATAAAACCACTCTTTACGGATTCTATCGCGATATAATATATTTGTTATTATTTACTTTTTAAACCGACGTTTCGGCTGCTTTGAAGCAGCCATGTTTTTATGATATCTGTCGTAATTTAACACAAAAGTGTTTTCATTCCATGAAAAAAATCACAAGATTATGTAGCTGGCAGTTAGCTGAAACAGTTAGACGAAAATTCAAAATAGAAAATTAGAATTTTTTTTTTTTTTTGAAATGAACGATTATTTTGAGACAAATTTGTTTTTAGAGTTGGAGTACACCTCACTCTTGAAACCAAAAAGTAGCATTTATCTTAAAACTTTTTCTTCTATAATTGTTTACTGTGAGTTTGGGACGTCTGAAAAAACGTTTTATTTTCTAAAACTTACGGATACTTGCCCGCAGAAGCCGCCTAAGTGGTGGCATTGCTGGATACTGGACTTAGTCAGCGTGTTGAAGCTGAAAGATTGCATCTCAGTCTGTCCTCTGTTCATAGATTCTACAAAAGCTATCTACCGAAATTTATTTCGGCTTATAGTCCGACTGGCATACTGCGTACAATGTCTATTCAATTTTAATTGGACCCACATTGTGATGACAGCAGTTGTTTTTATTTTCGAATAACGGAATTCAGTTTTCGATTCAACTCAATCTGTGGTTTGTATTTCGTTCTCCGTGGTTCTATTTTTTTTTTTTGATAAACTAAACAATACGTATACATAATTATACATTGGTTTCAGTGAGACTTCAATCACGTATGGATTATTCTGCGCCCAGCAATGAAAGATTTGGATGTTTTCTTTTGTTTTTCATCCGCTTTTATTTATATTATCAACCGTAGTCATCTCTGACACCTAAATAGTATAAGAAATTAAAAATAATTTCCTAAGTTTTGCCTAAGGTCTGTAATTAATTTATAATAATATTATAACTTCCAGTTGCACCCAGACCTCATAACGACGTTGGAGACAATAATAGGATAGTTAAAAGGTTAAAATTATGAGAAGGTAAAAACTGGGCTATTAATGTTAGTTAAAGGAATTTATCATACATGCTTTTAATTCTTTTATGCATAACATATTTTGGATTTAGATAACGCACAACACACACGTGAATGCAAACATAACAAGAAAAAACAAAATATATACGATGGGGGAGTTCCAAATATTTCGCACAAAAGCATAACAATAAACAATTTGGCGATAGAAATAGCAACAAAACAACTAGCCAGTATAATAGTAACGTATTTGCAAGTAAATCATAAGTCAAGCAGTGCATGAAAGCTGTGCTTTAGGACAAAGAGTAATCGGAGTGCAGACAGGTCATGTGTGATTTTCAAGGTCTTTTACAAAAGGTACCTTTAAATTGCCTGATATTTCAATTCAATTCCTGTTAACATTATAGTATAATAACAGAACGCGAAGGTTCAAGTCATAAGCTTTTTGATATAAATTACTGCCATTGTAGCTTTTAGCTGTAATTTTGTATACTAACTGATCATCATCTTAGTGTTGCTTCCAGCTGCATCGGAAATTTTCACCTCGAAGTACACCCATGCCTTTAAACCCTTAGACTTGTCCCCTGCGATCTTTATAAGAGTCAGAACCTTTACACCAAAGATTTGGAGCGACCTTTTAATCCCTTTATACAAATTAGTATATTGAATAAATAAAAGCACAATTATTTTATATTTGCAAACAGCGATCGCAAGCACAGTCTAGGGTAATTAAAAAAAAAATATTTAATGGTAGCATGGCATAGGCATAAAACTTTCCATCCCACTTGTTGTTGATCTATGACATGGTGACGACGTCGCGAATTGGGTCAAGCGTTCCAGAAATTAACAATTTACTTCATTCCTTACTGTGAGCTAACGTACGTTTAACAAGAGCTTAGTTTAATTTCTGTTACGTTAAACTGAGAAATGTATTATGAGTGTACTTGTTACTACATTATGACAAACATTTCCACCAAACAAATGAGTTTATATTGAACAACTAGCAGCTTAATTCCCTTGCAATTTTTATTCCGCAACCCGTGGAAACCTACACTCATAAAGTGGCATGTGAAGACTATTTATTCATCTCTGTTCAAAATTTCAACCAGATCCATTCAGCTGTTAAAGCGTGATTGAGTAATGAACTCCAAACATCCTAACATCCTAATATCTTCACAAACTATCACGTTTATAATATTTGTAGGTTTATGATATTAGTGCCTTGAATTTATGATATTAGTAGACTTTATAATATTAGTAGAATTTATAATATTAGCAGGATTGAAGTACCTTCATCTCGCGGTTTAATCCGCTTTATTTAATTCTATTTGGGTGGCCTCCCACTGGGTCGCATTGTAGTGCGCCTTTCTGACCCCTTTTCTTATTGTTCGGGTCCTAAGGGTTGTAGCGTGATGTTGAGTAGCCTATAACCTTCCTCAAAAACTGAACTATCAAATGCAAAGGAGAATTGTTTGAATTGCGAAGGTAACTTCTAAGATTAGAGCATTAACAAACTCCTAAGTTCTGTTATTAGTATGGATGATGGTTTTTATAGAAAAATAGAATGAATTATTACGGTTTTTAAAATAGATACCACAATACCCTGATTTTTAAGTATAAATTATTTATTGCACTAACCAAGAACCAACAAGTAACTTCTAACGTAGCAATCTAACCACCATAATGTATCAACCACCACATCTAACAGGTCTTCGAAATGATCGTAAGTATACTGATTTGGCCCGTGACGAAAGAAATCTGGCTCTTACTAATTTATTAATTTTAGGAGACGATTCCGCTCACCTTAATTGGACACTCATCATCACTTTGTCAAACAGAGACAGAGACATTTTATATATTCATTATAAAACAGTTTGTCACATAATTAACACAATTATACAATTGTACTTGAATGTGGACAACAAATTAGTCAAATTAGCAGACAAGCTCAAAGTGATTGACTTCACTAATGAATTTGTGATTCCCATCAAACTGTGCCTTGTTCACTACTGCTTAAGTAGCAAAACAAATCCATGGGACACACCTTGTGACATATACCGCCTGATTAGAGTGAAAAATTGGGCATAGGTTCGATAGCAAAATCGTCTGTCTGAAAGTGTTGATTTCAAGAAAAAAAAACGCATAAGTTTATTATTCCGTTCATCCGTGCTTCTTTTCATATTACCTAATACTTCCAAACGATTTTACTATCGAAACTGTGCTCGAAATTTTTCACTCCGAATCGACTAATGAAATCAACCAGTATCATAATTAATAAATATGTGAAAGTTTGTGAAGATGTTTAGATGTACAGTACTTAATCATGAGCCATTGTGGAGATTTATATGAAAATGGGCATACAGAGCAAATTGACTACGCACGTCGTATCTAAAGTTTGAACCTCATCTATATATATGTCTTAGAATAAGGTCCAAACTTTGAGGGCGTACGGGTGCATAGCCTGTCAATACGACAGAGAATAAAAATTGTCTGTAGTATGAAGAATTCATGTAATTACTGCGTAATACCTTCACATTTACATACACACATACGCTAACGGCTATTTGACTCTATACTTGAAATAAATATTTCAGTTAGATATTGAACTTCTATACCCAAAAAGCACCGAAAATGAATAATACTTAATCGCTCGATTTCCAATTCACATTTAACTTAAAGATAATAATACGATTATCATAAATTTCTCTCGAGTTTCCTCCTATACCGGATCAGTCCTTAAAAGGTACGGTAACAATAGAAAATTAATTCCTCTCGGCCCCTAAGCAAAGAAAGATAATTACTTTCTCATATCTTATAAAAGGCTTTTGTGGAGAATGTGAATAAAATACTTACTTGGGCACTTATTTTTTGGCAAGGCACTTATAATTTTCGTCTAATACCTACTGTGAACTGGTTAACAACCAGTTCACAGTAGGTATTCAAACAAGTTCCACAAAAACGCCTAGGTACAATGAATTATTAAATTTAAAAATTGTGGGATACACTAAACTAGCTATTTCATCTTCTTCTTCTATCGTGGTGATGGCGCCTCGGCCCTCAAATTATCTTCTCCCAGTGTGCTGCCACCTGTATGGCGTTCTCGGAGGCGCACATAAGGTCCTGCGGTGTACATGTTGACATGTGCTAAATGCCCATACCATTGTCTGAGGAGTAACTCCACATTCATATCGCAGGTCCGCCCCCTCCGAGAACCCTTATCTGGCCCGGTATTCCTTGCTTCGGCCAACCCGAGTCCGGAGAATGTTTAAAGACTTCCATCTGGACCAGGGCAGATCATGTTCTGCCCGGATCATATAAATGTGAAACATTTATATCGTTCCTGGGACCCACAGACACCTGAAGTAAGGCAAAAACTGATGTAGTCACCTTCAGCGAAATTCACTAGAAGGGTTCACAACATGCTTTTTAAAAAAATACTCATAGTTGTGTTGTATTTATGTAGCGAGAAGATACAGCGTTGAGAGCTGCAAACACTATATACCTTGTATGAAGAGAGCTTCATGCGAAGTATATAGCACTTAACATAAGCTTTATAACGCTTCCTCTTAAAAAGAAAGCTGTAAGAAAATTATATTTATGGTGTTTTGCTGCGAAGAGAAGAGAAGAACTTGCAGAGGAATATAAGTAGGCTTACTATATTTAAAACTAGTATATTTATCTTATGTTCCTGCAGAGAGAAGATTTGCAGAACCACATAAAAAGTCACAGTACTGTCATAGAGTAAAACTATATTTGTATTTTGTTCCTGCGATAAACAGGGGATCCGAAGTTTCACACTCTCAAGAATTTGCGAAGAAAGGATCTTTGTATTATGTTCCTGCAATGAAACTAAACTACAGAACCCTAGTTACTTTACTTAAGCTCTGCACTACTCTATTACACTATTCTTCTATTACACAATAGAAAACATATCTTCACAAACATCGAATTTATATTAAATATTTTTTTTACAACACACACATGTTTATCCTTTTACTCAAAGAAAGATAGCCGGAAAAAATTCAGAAAAGGCTATCACGGTTGAATTCTTCGCTCACTCACAACAAATCTACTTAGGGCTAAACGAAAACCAACCTTAATTTAATAACGTTAGGGTTCAACGAAAGGATAAAGATATCTTAGTTTTTGCATGTAACTGTGTACTCATAAAAATAGCGTCCCGTTTACGAGCAGCCGATGATAACCGAACGCAGCCGAATGTATCCGAATGGCTATAGAGTCAACAGCCTCTGGTTTTCGCTGACTTTGGGTACGAGCGAAAACTTTTTCAGTAAGGCAATTTGGAGTGGAACCAAATTTACATATGTGATTAGATAGTAAAAGGAAATTTGTCTTCGGCACTCGGTCTGGGAAGTTGGTATTAGCATAATGTGGATCAAATATTTGATCACTGATGGTCGTTTTGTGTGTTTTCGCTCCTTAATTGTTTTCATACTTTAACACAAATTACACTTAAGGAATTTTTGCAGTTTTGTTATAAAATATAAGTATTTTAAATAAAATTCTGTAATTTTGGTCAAGCACCCGTACGACCTCAAAGTTTGGACCCTATCACGCAATCACCCTTAGGACCTTACTTTTAGGACCCTTTACAGACGAGATCCAAACTTTGAGGTTGTACCGGTACGTAGGTAATTTGTACGGTAAACTGAAAATAAGAGGACAAGAGAGATTCATGGTCCACAGCTTTTGAAAAGTATCATCTGGGGAAACCCTTTTTAATTTAATACCGACCAAATACATTACGTGTGTTCGCATAAAATTACACAATACCATTATAAAGCAATACAGTAAGCCAACATACGCATAAATCCGTAACGCAATAACAGAATTAACTGCGATTTATCGCCATACGACGTTACGGAGGTACCGTTAACGAGGCCCGCGTCACGGCAGCTGAGAAATATTCGTCACAATTCGGCGTCCGTCGTGCTAACAATCGGCACGCGCCATTTTCATCCCTTTTCAGACGAGGCTGCGCGGGTAGACATGCGCAGTGCCGCCGCCTCGTCAAACGCCGTCAGAGCAGCGGTGCGCCTTGCCGCACCGCGATATAGCCGCGCCCTCGCTAGTGCCGATATTACATTTAACAATATTACTTTAAACTGTTCAACGTCCGCGCCGCGAGCGTTCGGAAATCGATTTAAAAAAATATACGATTTTATTAAATCGTTTTCGCGAGCTGTCGATCCTCCGCGTAGTGTAAGTATACGATAATTCGAATTTATAAATTAAGTGAGTTTATGTGTATATAATAGTGCAATGGAGTATACTGGTTCAGTGAGTGTGTTAAGACTTTTGACGATACAGTCGTTGATTGTACTGGGATTATCTCGATGGTGAGTAAACGTACTATATAGTTTTATTTAATAACTTATGTATCCAATTCATTATACAGGTATTTCACTTATAAAATGATATGCAGGGTTATGTTTCCACATCGTGAATCTATAGAGAAACGGCACAGATATAAACTCGGGTTCCGGTGATAAAGATTCTGCGAAAGAATTTTTACGATCCATAAATTTAATCATACCTCATACTGTAGCGTACTTCTCGTAGATTTTACCGATGGGTTTAGATATTTACGGTTCATTTATGAACATTGACTAATACGCTTTGCCTAGCTATAACAAATTTGTCGTAAATTTATAGCTATACTGGTTGCGCCCGTAGTTCCGCTCGCGCCCGCGATTTATTTCTTGAATTAAGAGTATCCTCTATATTTACATATTATAAGCTATCTGTGTTCAAAATTTCAGCAAAATACAACCAGCAGTTTTAGTGGAAGAAGAAAAGAACTTTAACTATACCTATATACAAACTTTTTTAATACAATACACAATCGGATTGTGCTGTGATTAAAATCATACTTAATCATCGGTTGAATGACAATTGTTAGAAAACAATTATTAACCGATCTTACAAATAAAATAACATAGTTAGTAATCTAGAATTTATCTAGATTAACTCTTAAACTTTAAAGTCGCAGTATTACTACCTCCTAGTATCCTCCCTAACCATACTGAAAGAAATTAAAACACTAAAACCGATTTATGCTGCTTTAGTTTTTTAGAATGGACTGTACTAAGTTTATGTTCAAAACAACTACCACTTCATACACATAAAGGTTGTTTATTTAAGTAAATAACCTTTCTATCACAAAATAATGACTTCTGTAAAACCTTAACCCCACCAACCGTCTACTATAAGTTAGTATAAATCATTCATCGGCAGTTAATCAACTTATATGAACTAAAAGTAATTAAAGCACGTACGGGCATGACTGACAGGTTAAACGTCAAAGGTTCCGCGAAAGTGGGTCAACTTTAGATCAACCAGAGTGTGACAGAGGGTTTCATATCACCACTTCTTCTTCTTGTGTCAATGGCAGCAGTTTAAGATATCTATATGCGACCAGCCCAAAACTTCCCGGTACTTCAGATATAACGGGGCCACCCCTGCAATCTTAATATCGTGTGCCCTATGCAAATATATACATATATCTCTTCATTTCTTTTTAACTAATGAGGTCTAAGAGAAACTAAGAGATAAATTATACATTATAAATTAGGTCACGTGACTGTTTTATTTTCAGCGATTTCATTGATGGAAGATAAACACCAAGGAATTTTTATATTGCTATGCTGAGGCTACTACGCAAGAATGTAAAGAGAAAAAGTAGAGCGTATCTGGTAAAAAACGATGCAGATTAGATGGCTGCACCGTCGCCCCTATATACGGATATAAAGAGAAGGAAAATTTGGAATGAATCAAGTGTGGCTCAATAGCTCAGTTGGAAGAGCAGTTCCCCTGTAAGGGAAAGGTCGTGAGTTCGAGTCTCACTTGAACATTTCATTTTTTCCGCTGTTTTTCAAACTTAAAAGTTAGCATTATAAATGCTAAAAAAAATTCATTCAAATATTTGGACGCAGTCATCAAAATTCTATGTTTAAAAATGGTTGAAAAATCATTCATTGTTTCCAACAGTTCGTAAGAATGTTGGTAGATGGCTGCACCGTCGCCCCTATAGACGGATATCTTTATATCCGAGCTATTGAGCCACACTTGAATCATTCCAAATTTTCCTTCTCTTTAGAAGGAACATTTGGAATGATTCAAGTGTGGCTCAATAGCTCAGTTGGAAGAGCAGTCCCCCTGTAAGGGAAAGGTCGTGAGTTCGAGTCACACTTGAACATTTCACTATTTCCAATGTTTTTCGAACTTAAAAGTTAGCATTAAATGCTATAAAAAATTCATTCAAGATGCAGATTAGATCAAATCAAAAATAAACTTTTTATAATTAGACTATAAAAAAGATATACGACCAAAATAAATTCAGAATGGTTACTAAGAACTAGTAAAGGAGGGTTATTATAGTATTAACTATTGTTTGAACAATAGAGATAAATGGAACAGAATTGTTGGCGCCTTATTCGAGCTATTTAGGTCACAATTGTGGTTGTGCGAATTTATTTTGTGGCAAAGACTTACTTAATAGTTAATAAATTGTATGGTACGAGTATTTTGGGTTCATTTATGACATATTCTACTAGTACATAATGTTATTCCTGTCACAAGTGTGCAAGATAAAAGATTATGTTCACCAAGGGTGCTTATGAAGTGTCGTTGATCGAGTCGCTTCTTCTTTTCATTCGATAAGGAATGGCTGGTACATTGTCCATTTTCTATTTCATATTCGTGCTCGTTAATGGATGCAACTGGTCGATACTGATTGCACTCATTAATTATGGCACCACAATTTCTGGTCGTATTTAATAAAAAGATTACGAAACCCTATTATTGTATATGTACTTTAAACTTCATACTTATGACAATTGTGCATAAAATAAAAGTTAATTGGATGTGCAATTGATATTATTACACATGTAATCCCAAAAAGAAAGCCTGGTTCAGAGCGTTGTCTATAGATCAGGATGACTTGGACCTTGAAGAAGTTAAAAGGAGCCTAACAGATAAAACTGATATTGCCGAAAAAAAATTTTAACCAAAATGGTGCGTGTTAATACAAATTTACCTACCCCTTCAGAAATTTACAGGCTTGACTATATGGATGGATTTGTGGAAAAATTTAACCAAAAATCTCAAAATCGCATGCAAACTTATGCTATGAAAACAACAAGGCAGTCAACTGCATAATGAGTTACACAATTTTAATCTCAAGCTTAAATATATTTAAAAAGGAGTTAAGCCTTGCTACCGTAATAAATTAATATTAACCCGCGACTAATTGAAAGCCTCCAGCCAAACCTTTCAGACGGTGAGGCCATTGTTCTCCCCTGTAAGTTAAATGTGATCCAATATTAGGTCAACCACGTAACGTTACTTGAGACGATGATTTTAAGTGTTTCATTATTGAAAATCTTCCAAGACATCGAAGGTGAAGAGTTTGACTTCAATTTTGTAGTGATAGTCAATGTCTATCATCAGTCTTCTCAATAAGACCGGGTGTACCACACTTTTTATCGGCTCAAACAAATACTCGTAGTTGCGTATACAACTAAATATTTATTAACTATATACATACACTTACGACCCCATAGTTTGGACCTCATTTATAAATGAGTATTAATATTGAGATCGTACGGGTATTGTGATAGGGTCCAAACTAAGGGGTCGAATGGGTACGTAAACTAATTTCTTCTGTTAAATAAGCAGTATCACATTGATTTTGTTTTCATGAAACTATATTTGGTGTTGTATCATGTCGTTTCAATAACTTTTATGAACTCCAAATGTATAATTTTTGATGATCATTATTATGATTTTTAACGGAATTATGAACTTAACCTGTACTTCACTTTGATACCCGTATTGTAACATTCTAGAATACGAGCCTGGAATGGTATTCAGTTCTGAATCTCGACTAATCTGAGGACAGATGGTATAGACAATCTGACAAATCTGTCATTTTGTCTATCGTTCTATACAATCTGTCTTGAGATAAATGTAAATTTAGGACTGAGTGTACTTGTCAGACAGATCGTGGTCCAAATTTCTGGGACCGAAGTTCTCGGTCATAATCGATTTGAAGGCGTTTGTTATTTGTGTTAAAAGCGATACATCCGGCCCCGACAGTCCATTAGCAGTGCGACGATGCGATAAGTGTTCGCATTCTCAGCAAACGCAGAGTGCTTTGGAAAAGGTCTCAAATTTTCAAAATGCTATTAGGACAATATCTTTGCGGTTTAATAAAGAGCGACGTGATATTTTCCAAAGTTTACGTGAATGTAACTCATTGATAAAACTGCGAACTGAAACATTGCAATTTATTTGATAATATATTTTATGTTTCGCCCGAATTTTTGACTTACTTTTGCAACATCGCACCCGAAACCTCGGCAAAAGTAAGTAAATTTTTTTATCGCGTGAAGTCCTTAACTGTCATAAAATAAATGATTTTACACCGCGATAGCTTAAAAATAACGCTAAATGCTTATATAGTTCTAAATCTTCGAAAGGTTAGACAAAAGGCACCCACATTTAGACAGCCTCTGTGGCGTGGCGGTAGTGCACGCGACTGCTACGCAGGAGGCGCGGGTTCAATCCCCCTTCAGTGCAGATATTTGTATGCATGAATTCGAATTTGCATTGGTCTGGGTATTTCTATGTATAATATGTATGTATTTACAAAACAGTAGTGAAGTATGTTTATCCGCATTTTAGATTCCTTAACACACTTCGTTTACCGTGGGTCTAAATAGCGTTGTATAGAATGTTGTGGAATATTTATTTATTATTTATATTTCACCATCAAGATTTTTGGTCCCATATAATAGAGGGCGACACTATTGCCGTTATGCGGGCACTGTGTCGTGAGCTGTATGTTTACTGTTGGATGGAGAACAGCCCTACTACATACTATTATAGTAGTATTGAACTGTATTATCCATCTTAACTTTGCCAATCGGAACGTAATATAATATTATATAGGTGAACGAACGAACGAATACGTAATAATACGAAGCTGAGCCAGTATTACACAATATCTACTGGCTTTGCCTTTCAGATTCTGAATCAATGCTTTGATAACCTGCCTTTGTTATACATTGATTAAGATAATGGTGTGTTAACTGTTCATAGAAATACTGGTCAGAAGTAGGTATACAAGTAGCTGTATTGACTTTTACTTACCGGTGGAGTAGAATAGGGTTAAGATGGGGTGATCGACAGTTCAAGGATTCAAACCGCGGTCATTACAGTACTGATAAATTTTCAAAGAAATTGTACCACGAACCTAATTTACTAGAAGATTTACTGTACATTAGGATTATATTCATTCATTAAATTAATTTAAACTAATTCTTATGAGTCAAAATCGTTGAACGTTAACATCTAGGATGAGATTCAAACCTAAATAAGTACTAAAAAGAATTTAGAGAGAGAATTTACATGTTATGATCTGTTAGTAGTCGTTGTCAACCTTACTTGCTGTACCTACTATGATGGAATTAATTGAAATCCGCAGATTGCGCTAAAAAATTGCAAAATTGAACAGAAGAGAATCAAATAATATCTCATGTGATACATTAGTGCCTACACAATAAATAAGATACAGTTTTAGCTAAAATATTACACGAACCATTACATATTACGTATTCTTTAATCACATAAAAGGGTAGGCGCCGAGTTTTTCAGACTCACACACACAATTTTGCACACTAAACGAAATAAAACACACAAAGCATTTCCACATTTTAACTTCGGGCGGTATTCGTGCCTCTAAACGCACTGTAATTGTTTTGAACGAGAAACATACGTCCCTGGTGAGTTGCGAAAGCAAATAAAATTGTGTAACTGCCTTCAAAAAATATCGCCGGCGAGTTTTTTGAAAGACTTCGTGCGTACGTCAATACACTGTGACGCATGGTTCGCTTGTCAATGTTTAGTTTTATGTTATTTATTGGATTTCAAGTTTTTTCAAAGTATAATCACATCTGAGTATACTTTAAGGAATAGTTTGTTTCTTATTGATCTTTGGTTAAAACTGCCGGTTCTTTATGAAATCAGGTTGTATAGACGTTTCTAAAACGAACTTGGTACACGTGATCACATGAAGAAGTTCTGTTTAAGACCAACCAAGTGATATAATATATATATATTGATTTGAGCAAGGCACTGTGGTAATCCATCCTCACTCCGACTTACTAATATTATAAATGCGAAAGTAACTGTCTGTCTGTCTGTAACGCTTTTATGCACAGACTACTGAACGGAACCGATTGTGATGAAATTTGGTATGCCTGCCTAGAGATAGATTTGAACTTAAGAAAAGATAGATTTGACCTTGAGTAAGGATATAAGTTATATTTAGTCGCAAAAATCGACGAAGCGGGCGGAGCCGCGGACAACAGCTAGTTTTTTATAATCATTGAAAGATTTGCAGTAGGTACTACACCGAAGGTAGTTTCAATACTAATAAAAAAGGTTTTTAAAAGTTAGGGTACTTGACGTCATACTAAAATTCAATACCTACTCTTCACACATTATGAAATAAAAAATAAACGACATCGTTTATCGAAGCTCTTAACTAAATTCAACTTAATTGGCAATTGGAATTATATAATTGACAATAATGACAATTATTTATTATTTAGGTTATAATGTTCTTGTCATAATATTGGGTATCGGTAAAGAAAATTATAGATATCTTTTAAACTGATCATTTTGCAAACAAAGTGTTTATGAGATGTCAAAAAATGCTGAAATACTTATTCAAACCAATCTAGATCAAACATAGTCCATGACGTTATTTTAAAATAAAATGGGTTCTTCAATTATTCCTATCCATATCGGAACAATTGAAAATAGTTATAAGACGGTCTGTATTTCAGATTAAAAATATACAAAATTTTAATGTTATTACTTCGATTAAGTAAAGATCACAGGCTCTTAGGTACCCTTAGCACCCTCAACAATGTCATGAAGACAAATTGATTCGTCAGCATCTCGGCGTAGAGTGTCTGAGTGCCCGAAGCTCTCCCAGGAGAGCCGTGACAATGACATGGAATTAATAGTCCCCTATCCGTAGGTCTATTTCGATTCTTATAAGTAAAAATGTTCAAGATGAGGTTTTGGTTCCTTTTGTGGAAATGCTGTTGTTTATGTCTGTTGGATCCAGAACCTAAAATAAGAGTACAGTAGCGAGGAATTAAATATTTACAGTCAACACTGTAACAACGCTAACAAGATAGGTTAGCAAATAAGTTTATTTCAATCACGTCAGTACCTAGATACCACTTTTTTTTTTGATATACTGGCCCAGGTCATGTGGAAAGTATAGCGATATACTGAGGCCCGTATTCTAGAATGACACTCAGCCTGAAGGCGATTTATCTGATGACAGATTGTATAGGCAAGATGTCAAACTATCAATGTCTATACAATCTGTTTTCAGATAAATCGCTATTCAGGCTGAGTGTCATTCTAGAATACGGGCTAGTGTCTCTAGTTATAAATACTATATACTCGGAGATGTAAGAATATTCTGAAATACCATTTCTTTCATATTTTATATGAACTAAATTGAAAAATCCTATCTCATTGAAATATGAATCTTCATTAGAAATATTTTCACGCGTGAATTTTTATAATTTGGCTAAAACGAACCAAACCTTCTGATATACATACATAAGTAACATGTTCAAGTACAGGTCTTTCTAAAGCAACCTTGTACCGTCTGTGTAACGAAGTTATGCGCGCTCGACTAATTTAGGGAGATGAAGAAAGAAGTGGTTGCTCTTTGATGGTTGTTACGGAAGGTAACTAAATTTTATTTGAAAAGAATAGCCTAGCTATGGTATAAAAAAAGACAGTAAATTTTGCAGATTGGGTTTATAAGCATTCATGAAACCTTACATTTGTCTAGAGTATCAGTTTGGGTTCACAATTTTACTGACATTGTCCGTATGGTAAAGGAGAAAAAATCTCATCTGAAGATAGTCGTAAGATGCGAATAACGGAAAAATACGCAGACAATATCACTGTGAGCGATGAAAAGCACGAAATAAAACCCTGTACCAACCTGTCTGGAACAGTAGACCAAAGCCACCCATGACTAGAAGAGGCTTACGTCCAGCGGTGTGTGCGATAGACTAATTTATTGATTAAATAGAATAGAATAATTTTATTTGTTCAAAACATGTATTTAAATACATAAGCATGCAAAAAGTAAGAAAATAATAAGTACATAGTAGTCCAGTAATTATATTTTACCTCATAGTGGCGTATAAATATATGCGTAGGGAAAAACTTATTCATAAAATGCGCATGAGTAGCTTTCAATTTCATTAGTTCAATGATAATTATGTAATGACGAATAGATTGAAAAAATTAACTAAATCATACAATAAATATGTCAACATATCTATAAATGATGTCAAATAGATTTAAAAAAAAAATGTTTAATCAAATTATAATAAGTAACGTTATTTTTAAGCTATCGTTAACTCTTTATGTCTATTCGGACTTCATGCGAAGCATCGCACCCGAAACGTCGGCAAAAGTGAATATGCATAAATAACCACAAATAGTAATGACAAATAAATTAAAGAATTAAAAAATAAATAGTGAATTCTGTATATTCATGGTGCAATAGAGTCTTAACGTGATTCCCATAGTTGAAGCAGTCTGGTGCTACCACCAGTATAACAATATCATAACTCTCGTGCTATATATATTCTATAGATTTATTAACTCGTCCACAAATCCTATTCAATCAGTATTAATAATGTTCGCCGTTATGCACCGCACTGATAACAGATTAATCCCACATCCAATTGGCTGTTTCGTATTGTATAGCGATATGTCACATAGATCTGGTCAGACTATTAACAAATACAAGTGTATTTTATTTTCAGCTTGTATGTACAAATAAATATATTGTATTAATAAATAAAAGTGTAGTTTATTTTTGTAGGTTTGTGCTTGTTCAAAAAAAATTTCTGTGGAAGATAATATTTTGTGTTATGTTTTTATTAGAGATAAGATAAGATAATAAGATAAGATAATATTTATTTGTTCAATCATAATTATTACAATTTCATATCATTAATTTAATACAAGCAATATATTTGATTTTTGTATACATAACTAGGTTTGATATGTTGAACGTTGACAGCCGTACTAGTTAAAACTGTGTGACAGCTGTCAGCGCCTTCAAAAGTAAAGTACAATAACTTGGTGATCATTTACAGGGAACAGGCAATGATATTTTACACAAGATATGTTACGTTCATAGTAACTGACCTCTCAAATCTGATCCAGCAGTCTGTCAGTGCACAATAGTTGACAATTAGCGTTAAAGTAGTACGAAAGATGGGATAAGCACGTGAGTAAAAAAGATAGCTATAATTCGGAATGATTCGGACGATGCACTTGTAGGATCGCTTCGAAGCATAGATTATGATTTTGTTGAACAGAAGGGGTATTTCGTTGTTAGGCAAGAAATGAGATTCGATTAAAAATAATACGTCATTATTTATTTCCGAAAATGATAATAATTCAAAAAGATAATTAGGAAACTTCTCGAAAAGAAAACCATAGTGCCGTACTGACGTTATAATCAAAAAATAAAGTGCTTCAAATAAATTTAATTGATTTCTCTTCTGCCTCCTAGAAAGTTTTTTATTTTGGGATTATTTTTATGAGCAGAATGAAGCCGAACAGTGCTATATTTGTCAGTTATTTATATTCTTCCTGAGCAATGTTCCTTTTGTCGAAGTATATCTCTCAGTGGCTTCAAAATTATTGCGACAAATTCTGCTGCTTTTTGAAGGTGTCCAGTCAAACTCATTTCGTTGTTCTTTAACAATTGCAATCCACTCTTGAAGTCGAACTTCATTAGTCGGAAACCTTGAAAAAAAATTTAGGTTATTACAATTGTGATAGTACACTGGTTACTTAACAATAAAGAATTAATAAGCTGTAATAGGTGCATCTGTAATGCATTAGTGATTCGTTATTTATTAGCAGTCGTCCACTTATAGCCGTCTGGTGCCATCGTTGCTTGTAATAAATTCACCAAATGAGATAGACACTTATTCTTTGCAAGAAAAGGACATGGTTTTGCTATACAAATGTAAAGCCAGACATGTGCAAATCATAAAACACTACAAATAATGGCCTATGGGTCAAACCTATTGAAACAATGTCCCTAAGTGCGAGGAATTCGGGGTTATTTATGATGAGAGCGATACTCGGAACGGCTGGCGCGCATAAAAACGATCGACTAGGTAAAAAAGGGGCCGAGAACTTAAAAGGCAGGATAGTGAGGTTGACTCGCGATAGCACGGGATCGAGGCATTCGGGTTTAGACAAGAGACCAGGGCGGTTGACGAGTTGGTGTGTAATACGGGAGTTAGGCGCGGAAGACTTGAGTAAGTTACAAGTGTGACATTATTAAGACTACAGACGTGGTGAGTTGATTTCATACTATATATTATTACTGTTATACTTTGTGTCACATAGTTTTGTGCTATTTATATATTGTATGTGTATTCCTATCCCGGGCTGAGTAATTTATATGAGTAAGTTAATAATTAATCTCTTGATATGTTGAGTCGCGTGTCCGTTGATGTATGTTACGTGGTACCGTAAACGGGATGGCTGTGCGAGCGTCACATGTAATGAGTCAGGCGGCAGACCAGAGACTTGTCATAGCAGAGACCGAGGATACCTTCAATAGGATAGCCTCCAGTCGTTGATGCTCATCTCCCCTGTAATCTGTGATACGATGGCGGCTTTACATGATGATGGCGTATGAGGAACATCGTGCTTATAGATAAGGAACAAGTTATCGTACCGAGACCGCTACCTATTGTCGTATAAAGTCATTACAACCGTCTGGGATAACTATGGCCGGGTGAGGTTCGATTCCCACGGGGGACCTAGCGTCGAAGTGCAGCTCCCTCAAGCACAGAGGTCGGTGCAACCAGATATGTCAGATGGAAGATCAGGAATTACAACTCCTGCGGTACGGGAACCGGTCTGTGAAGTACAGTAACTTGTAAATCGAATTTATACGTACGATTGAATATATGTGAAACAAGTAACTGACATCAGCGTATTCGTTCGTTGTTACATTCTCTGTATTTATTGAAAGGCTGAAGCCAGTGGAGAAATTACTGTCTCTGGATGAATTTCACAATATCAGTGCGGTCGGAGGGGCACTAATATCTCCCGCCAATAGGCGGGGCTGGCACCTTCGACATAGTTTCATGTCGAATATAAGAAACACGAAAATTACTCAGCTTTGGCTAGGCGCTGTACCGTCACACAATTATTTAAAGGACAAGAAATAAATAAAACAAAAATTTTGTTACTCAATTTTAAATAACAAATAAAACAGAACAGCAGGTCGAAATTATTAAATTTAGTAGGCAGTAAACTGAAAATTACCCTATGTCGCATCTGTACTGATAATCTATGCAAGCAGTGTTGTTGTGTCCTTGTCGTGCTCATATCAAAAAGTATTTCTGTCCTTTTTCTTTGCCGCCATTATTTTAAAAATATTATTAAACTAATTTTAATGAAATACACTAAAAAATCGGTAATATTGTATGTACTTACATGTGATAGAAGGTCCTTCGTGTTTTATTGATTTTAGTGTCGTAATTTGTACATTTTAAAAAATACACGGTGGCATTTTTATTGCAATTTTATTATGCGCTTACATACGTGACAACTCGGCGTTTGCCAGACATATACTAAATGCGATACGTCCCAATTGGGACGTTTTCGCGTCTTCACCAGGCGCAGTCTAATAACATATCTGCCTCTTTTTTGTATGTAATATCATTGGGAACAGGTAATAGTGTTTGCTTACTTAAAAGATATGGCAGAACATTTAAAAATAACAAAATTAAATTCAATTAAATTTGATGTAAGTGGTTGTGTGTGTGTGTGTGTGTGTGTGTGTATGCATGTTTGTTGGAGAGTTTATATTGAAAATTAAAATTTTTAAAATTTATGCACTCACTGCTTCTGTATCTATATAATTTAATTGAAGTAACCATTCTGTGATTTTAGCTTTCGCTTCTGTATACTTCACTTCCGAGATGTTTAGTTTATTGTTTACTCTGTTATAAATACGAGTACTTATTATGTAATACTGCCTTCTTGCCAAAGCTGTCCTATGTGACTCAGTAAAACATAGCGAAGCATTTCTACGGCTGGTACCAGCCAGGGTGCTAGAGGTTTTTGAATGTCTCCTCAATGCAACTCGTAGTATAAACAATTGCCTAACCGTTAGGACATTGCATTCTCTATACAGGGTGTCAGTACAATAGCGACGAGGTTTATAGGTATTACGTTACAGTTGCCCACTAATATGCATGTTTGCATTTCAGAGTTTTGTTAACATTTTCTGATTCATTGTTTATTAGTTTTGATTACTTAACTTAACCAAGCTTCGGTTCGGTGAATCATTCCTATGCCGCACCATTAAGATCTGGAACTCCCTGCCAGCTCACGTGTTTCATTCTTCGTACAGTCCCGGGTCCCTTAAGCGGGGTGTGAAAAGGCATCTGATGAGGCCGTGAAGCTGAGTGCCGCCATTGTTAACATGGTAAATGTTTACATGGTGACCCTTTTGCTGAGACTTTGCCTTTAGCTAGCCATCAGGCTAGGTGAAGTCAAATTGACGTGTCCTTTTATAAAATAAAAAAAGAAAATTTACCAAAATTTGCGCTGATAGTAAGCTATTTTAATATAGTAATCATTGTTGATGGAAGTTGTTGTTGATGGCAACATTGAAGGATAGAGATTTATCACATGTAATGGTACTGTAAAAATTGCAAGCTGAGTTCCCTGCCATGATTCATAAGAAATAATAATAATTAATAAAGACTATGACTGCACACATAATAATCTTCACTTAAAAGACTATTAATGACCGAAATTAATAAATATTCCACCGAATCCTTTCAGGTAAGCTAATTCGTTTGTGTTACAAGATACATACCTCCATTGGTTGGAAAATAGAACTATTCCACAAACTGTGGTGTTGTTACAACAAAATTGAAAGGAGAATGTTATTGTGGAAACCCAAAAAATATTTATCCGAAATGCAAAAAAATCACTGTACATTTGAGAATCGGAAAAAGTTCAACGTGTTTCAATTATTACAATTATTTCTCGGTATGGTGAGTGTGAAATTATAGTTCTATTTTATTTTCAGATCGGCAAGTGGAATTCTTGGAATCCATCAGTGTTGAAAAAACAAATACAAAATAGTTTTTAACATACATCTGTTTTTAGTTCATACTTTTAAAAACCATTGAATATTTACTATTTGTAGATAAGTTTTACGGTTATTTTTTTGTTATAACCATAATATAGATTTGGAAAGCTTTCCTGTTGAGGGCTTTCCAATATAAGTATTCGTTACCCCTATGGGATGTGGGAAAAGTCCTAAATCCCTCATTATGCCTAAATCCCTAGTTCTACAATCTAGGATTCTTTAAGTTTGGCATGAAAAAACCATCATGCCTACCCTCATTTAAGGGATAGCATGTGGAAACGTAGCTACTACATAGATCGGTAATAACTAGATTGCACAATAGCTTACCATGAAGCAGCTAGCAGTCAAATAGATTGACCAAACATGAAAAAGATGTCCGAACCCTAAAATTACTGAAACGACCAAATCTCCTATTATTATATTTATAATAAGACATTATTGTAATATGGCTATTGTATGAGTCATTATTTATTAACGTGACATCAATTTCGATTAATAGATATGTAATAGGATTATGTGTCCATGTACGTAATCAATATTCTTGTGCCCACAATTTGGAAACGAATAAGAATGTTATTGTTATAAATATATACTTTTTTCTTTTTTTTTTCGTGCGGATTTTCCCTCAGATACCTCAAACTATCATCGTCATATCAGCCACACATAGTCCACTGCTGAACATAGGCCTCTCCCATAGACCTCCAGAATGGCCGATGTAAAGCAGCCCGCATCCAGCGCTTCCCGGCGACCTTGATGAGGCCTGGCCGTTGGGCTTCCTACACTACGCTTGCCCATACGCGGTCGCCATTCCAGATCTTTTCCGCTCCATCATCGGCCATCTGTTCTGCGCGCTATGTGTCCCGTCCACTGCTACTTCAACGAGCTAACTATATTCAAACTATACAGTATAATTATACAAAGTGTTACTAGGGCACTAACACTTTTAGGTCCAAGACAACCGCACCTGCTATAGAAGGGACAAGTAGGCTGGTTTTGCTCTCGGGGTTTAAATAGCAGTCACTCTCAGTAAAGTCGACATACCAATCAAAAATAATGAATAGGCTTCGGTGCAACTGGAAAAATGCTATGAGAACAACGAGCACTTGACGTCAAAGTTATTTGTATCGGTTTTCGGTCACCAGTCTGCACCTTTACAAGAGTCTTTAACTTGAATGAACAAATCACACTAACATGATGAAGAACCAAAAAAGCCGAAAGTTCGTGAGTGTGTATGTTTGTTACTTCTTCACGTCTAAACGGCTGAAGTTATTTTAATAAAATTGTATGGAATTTGCTGCCACCCTGGATTAACACAAAGTCTATGTTTGGTCGCGATAACCGCGATAACCGTTGGCGTAGCCGTGGGCAAAAGCTAGTTATATAATAAAGCTGTATATAAATGTACCTTGTACACTTATCTCCTTGAGTAATACACACTATCCTTGAGTATCTGAAATCATCAATTACGTTTTATGTTTGACACGTTTTTCCTGCTGCTTCGCCCTCGTGGATGTCGGTTATCGCGACCAAATAGTGCCTATGTCCTTTCTCATGGTCTAATCTACTACTATACCAAATTCCAAAATCGGTTCAGTGGTTTAGGCGTGAAAGCGTAACATACAGGCAGTCAGAGTTACTTTCGCATTTATAATATTAGTATTGAAGTATGGATTCATCTCACTCCAAAATTCACTGAACTATACTAACCTCTATTAGTTTTATACAATGAATTTTATTGTGTTATTCGATATTTGGAAAGGTAATATTTTAATAAGATTCTATGTTCCTAAATTACCATTGATATTTTTGCTGAATGCTAAAAATATTATAAAAGGGTTTAGAATGTGTTTATACTCCGAATTATCTTTTTTTACTCCGTAAGGACTGTCCTGGACTTAGTTTTACACTTGGCCAGGTAACTGTCGTCGGTAGCTTAGTGGTCAAGGAATCGGTCTTACGACCGAGAGGTCCCGCGTACGAATCCTGGTCCTTACACTGCCGACGTAATTCCACTTCTAGCACAAGCAATTTTATTCAGTAGGAGGTGTTAGATGGAATATTAGTAATTTCGATTGCATTTTTTAAAACTCATGTCCTCTGAAGTTAAAATATGAAGGAGAATGATATCTTACCCTCCCCAAATAAAGGAACAAGGGCACCCACCACTCATCATAATTATCTAGGTAGATATTTGACTGAATTTTTATAGCATTTTTGCTAACTTTAAAGTTCGAAAAACATCGGAAAAAATTAAACGCTCAAGTGACACTTGAACTCACGTAGGTAGATATTTCTTCAATTTTTAAATTTTACTGATTATTGAATAACATGAACTATTAATGTAATTCAATTATATTTCGTTCAAACCCTCTGACTACCGTTCTGCGACTCCGTGATATATTATTCTTCATAATTTGCTGATTCACGTTCATACCACACAAACTTCACGCCTGAGTGAACGCCTCCCGTCATCGTTATCTATATGTTTTTGTAAACGTTGTAAATCTTCTGTAACCATATTATCGGTCTCATGGGCCACTTATACATTAGGTACTGTAATTAATTAGCCCACTGTTTAATGGAGGGTTTAATTCATTTGAGTTAATTGCGTATCGTCTTTGCAACTATGTTTGTGTATTAATTACTGTGAGCCTATGAGGAGTACTCATGGAATTTTTAATGTGTAATTAAAATAAATTGGATCAGGTGTCACAGAAACTACAAAGCAGGATCCCTTGTAGTTACACAGATGGAAATAGCCGAAATTCTACTGCCCCAATACGCTGGTTGAAAAATGTAAGTTTATAGATAACAAGACGTTAACAATGTAAGATAATTTATTTAATTAAACAAATTAACAGTATCATCATTTTGTGTCAATTGGTCTGGGTGTCTCTATGTATAATATTTATCCACGAAACAAAAGTATAGAATGTTTATCAGTATAGCAATTTAGAATCCATAACCTAAGCTAGCTAAACTACTATTGCTTACTTTACTTCTGGAGAGCGTTGTGTAGATAATGTCATAGGATTACAAAAAAGACAAAGTAGGTATTGATAAACTAATCAAAACGGATTTATTGAGAACTATTTTGAGAGTTACAAAAATTATTTTTATGAAATGAACAATAACATAGACATCGCTATAAATGAAACCAAATTATAGAATAAAACAGTAGAAAAAATAATTCTTCTTTGCCCAAAAAGCTACTCCAAAAATATAACTAACAGATAACCAGTACGTCACTGACCTACCTAACACAGTTATTTCACGGCTCAATGCAAAAAGTAGTCCAATGAGAAAAATAAAACAATTGTTCGAGGCGCCGACCTAAATATAATAAGGTTAGACCCTGTAAATCCAGTTAAGGCTCAGTTAATACTTCATCATACACTGTTATCCTGTACTTTAGCAATAACAAAGTTGAAACCGGAGGATCGTGAAGTAGGTTTATGCCTAAGTCGGCATTTCACTTACAACATTAGCCAACTTGCATAATATATTATTATGACGTATGTCACTGTGAAATTATAAGTAAAATGAAAAAACACAGAGGTTTCTAAAAAACAACGTTTTTGCACATTCAAAACATTTCAAACATAAGCTTATAAAATATCCCTATTGAATTAATTTTACAGCATTAAGTATGCTAACTATACAAATCGCATACATAGGGAAAAAAACTACGTTCGTAAGAATATCGGTAGATGATTCCACCGTCGTCGCCTTAAAGACGGATAAGAAGGGAAATTTGAATCACATCGGGCGTGTCTCGGTAGCCGAGTTGGTCAAGGCATTCCCCCTGTAAGGGAAAGATCGTGGGTTCGAGTCCCGCCTGAGAAGATTCTTTATCCCCATGTATTCGAAAATATCTCTATACGAGCAAACCCTAAAGTCCTTGAATTTTCCACAATAAGTACTAGAGAAATCTTAAGGTTCAATTACTTCTACGAGTACAGTAACAACATAAATTAAGTCTGAGATTCATTAAGAAACCGAGAACTATTTATGTTGTGTGTAGAGGTTAATGAAAAAATAAAAAGCAAAATTTATTGGACACAAGTCAGACAGAACGTATTTGAATCTAGGTTGGTTTCTAACTAGTTTAATGTTTTCTATTATATTTTAACTTGCTTCTTTAAATTAACAAAACGTTAAAAGTGTGAATAAGTTTGGTTCAGTTAAAACTCCTTTTGACACTGAAGGATATACAAATATGGAAGTACATAAACTGGCATGTACAAAATAAATTTGTGTTTCATGGTTATTTATGCCTATTTGGGACTTCACGCGATAAAAAAAAATTCACTTACTTTTGCCGAAGTTTCGGGTGCGATGCTGCACCCGTGGTCACGACTTGACTGAACGTCGCGTCGGCAAAAGAAACTGAAATTTTTTTTTCATCGCGTGAAGTCCCGAATAGGCATAAATAACCATGAGTTTACACCGCGATAGCTTAAAAATAAAATTTGTGTTTATATAAAGGTACACTATAATTTCCAAAATGAGAAAGTAAACGAAAATTAGTTACGTATTTGACTAACTCAAGCATCTATCAAGAAATTTATAATGAAAAACTGACAGAGTACAAGAAACCTGCAACTAATATTATAAAACGATATACAAACTCTAAAGGTACCCTACTTAACCACGTACGTCCACAGAACCGCAATAATTCGACTTTCATTCAAGCGCATATTTTGCGAACTAATGAATAATTCATATGGGTATACTCGTAGAACATTTAGAGCCAGAAGGAAATTACCCCTATCTATTGTTAAATGCTTTTGGCAATGTGGTAAACATATTTAATATGCTTAAGTTTCAGTAAACAACTATCTGACTTTCGTAAGAACAAGATAAGTTTTAGCAATTCCGGTACGGTTGTTTCCTTGAATTACCTACTAGTAAAATATAGGCCAATACAAGAGAGTATCAGTTACGTAATATGCTAAGAGCCAAAAAGTTTTTGGGATAGACCCAAGTGGCATTTGGATAAAGACGCTAATTACTTGGCAGTAATAAACGTTTAGACATTCTAGTTGTACAGATCTTAGCAATGAGAGCGCGGGCAATCGTTGAGATAATGAGAAAGGGAAAAACTTAATGAGCTGGCTTCAAATTCTAGAATACACTTCAGTGTAATTGGTAGCCAGAAATCTGGATATAGTATTACCACAAATTACCAAGTAGGTAAAATTTCGTATGCCTACTATGATTTTACCTGAAAACCAAAATCACATAATTACTTCATAGTAATTACGTTATCTTGGTTATGTAAATTATTAAAATGAAGAGAAACGATTTTGAGCTCCACTGAAAATCGTTTCTCTTGTTTCTCCTTTAAATGATTAGGTAAATATTAGCTTTTCTTGCAGCGCTTGACTGCCCTTCCAATCCCCGAGAGAAACGCCTCTGCCAGATCCTTATCCACTAATAGTACATTCGACCAGACGCTAGTAAAGTTTATTCCTAGTGTAAACAGGCAATGTCACCCACATATTGACAGTTTATTCTAGGAATAAACTTTACTCGCGTGTGGTCAAACAGGCCCTAAGCAGTATATCTGTTTGCAAGTGACGTTTGTCTGGGTCCGAAAGATCTCGGTGGGACCTCATATACCTACCATACTAACATAATTGTGAAAACAAAATTATATCTGACCGTTAATCCGAGATGGAAATAAAATACCATAATAACGAAGTCATATAAACGTAACGTATTATTATGAAGGAAGCGAATGGGTGCTTTTCGGGATTTATTGTACGTAATATATATTAAGTTTTGCGAACCAGCGGGAAACCGTTATGGAAGCAGTTTCGATAAAGCTGAAAATAATTTTTTGTTGGGAATAGACTCAAATGTTGGGATAACATTATAATGAGGTCAGATTTTGGTGATTTTTTATTGCTATCTACTTTTTATTTTGTATTAGCTAATGCTGTGTTGCAATTTTTTTTTGTGTACCTATAGTGTTCTGCACCTCAAAAGCAAAACGTAACCTCATAGGATCACTCTAATATCCGTCTATAGAATACGTAGAGATATCAAGATAAAATTGATTTTAAAATATCAGGTCTGCAATCCCTTACTATGTGAAAAATTATCTCACGAGACTCTGTGATCGTTTTTCTGTCCGGATGAACATAAGCAAGAGATACAGCTAAAGAGCAATTTGAGCTAGAACCATAAATTAAGTATTTATAACAAGAGTACAAAAAGAGCACTAATGAAAAAAGAAGTTCAAGTGTTTTTATCCTTCAAAGAAAATTCAACAATGACTAGCTCGATATTCCGTTCTGTTCGTTCAAGCTTGTGGACTTGGCTCACGTCACTCTCCATGTTTCGACATTGTAAATCCTTCTAATGACTTGCGGCACTTGGTGATAGAAACTTTTGCGGCAAGTCAATCGCTCAATTTCATCGACAAATGTCCACCAGCAACATTCAGTTTGTTGTCTCTCTATCAGGTTTTGTGCGGAACCTTCAGTACACGAGCGCTGTCCATCAAACAGCAGCTAAAGCGGCTTACCGTTGAGGTTGACGTATGCGCCAAAGATCTTGATTAGGCATTATGTGCCATACTAGACTGACATTAGGTTCGGGTTGCCGGGCCCACTGGTGTCAGAAATTCTCTTTAGAAAATGCAAATAGTACAAATGTCTTACACAGATTACCTTTAGTACGAGTGAGTACACGTTCAAATAATATGGATATCAGTATTCTTTGGGAATGTAAAAGAAAATTTTATTTTTTCATCTATCACCTAACGAGACAGTACAGTCGACGTGCCGGGGGAACACGCGACCATGAAATAACATTACCTGGATTTATGAGCCCTAAAGTAAGAAGTACATATTCAAAATTCTAAATCTAGCCGGTGCCAGGGTATCGGTTATTTCTGGCTATAGTCACTCTATTGCAATCAAATATACGACAATTATTAGATCTAATATCTTTTCTAATAAAAATTGTATCGAAGTCCGCTCAGTAGTTTTTGCGTTCTCTAGGTTAGTAAAAAATATTCACAAGTTAAAAAATAAATAAGAGCTAATTGTGATTGCCTTTTGGAATTGAGTACAAAAAGTCCAACTAATATAAACTTACATTATGGGAACCAAAATTTGACTAAATAATATCAAGAATGTAAACGAGATAAAGTTTATCTTTGCTTGAACCGGTTAATCTTGTAAACCGAAACAAATTCTAGAAAATAACATGGGGAACTAAGGCATTCCCAACATAACTGGCATCGTATTCTAGCGTACTGTGTCTCTCCATATAATATTATAAGGTACCGTTGGAAATGTTCAAACATATTACCTGCGACAGAAAATTGTGAAAGATCGTTATTGTTAAGGCGACGGAAAGGGTTGTGGAATTTTGTGACAGGAGATTTGTAAACTGTCATTTTTGTGTATACATTATATTATATACTAGAAACCCGCCCGGCTACGCACGGGTGCGGTGTAGGTACTAATGTGGTGTCATAATAGTCCGTCAGCGTTAGCAATGGGACTCCTGAATTCTACCATTACTTTTTTAAAGTATTGAATTTCAAACCAAACCTCGTATCCATCAAGCAACATTTGATGCGCCTTTTATGTCGCTCAGCAAATTTGGCAACATTGCCATTTAATGCGCAACATAACGCTTGACTTTTTTTAGTTCGACGATTGATCATGTGTGAATAAACTAAATTGTCTCGCGACGTTGCGCGTTTTTGTTGTGCAACGTTCAACAACTTGACACGCAACAATGATGCCTAATAGATACTAGATTTAACTAAACCGCTTGGATTTCTGGAAGAAATTATTCAAATAATGCTGAATAGTGTATCAAAATTCATTACGAGATTACAAAAAATAAAAATAAGAAAAGACAAACCTGTTTTCTTAAAGGGTTTCATACATTTATAACGTTTCATTTACGTGCATTCACCTAGGACACGGTGAAACGCATAAGTTGGAATTCAAGCTCCTAAAAAAGGTCACCAATCAAAGTTATATGTTACTGAAAATGCGATGACAGGTTTTGGGTCTAAAAGCTGTCAGCGTACGTATTTAGGACATTAGTTCTTCCTTGGCGGGGAAAATATGACGTCACCATCCTAAACTAGTTTTTGTTAGTGCCGCGGGTTAGTGTAACACCGCCCACACCATCCAAGATAATAAATATAGATAGATAGGCGAAACCGGTCAGGTCTAGAAATAAAGTCAGTGGAAAAGTACAAGTGTGTTATTCAATACGTGTAGCAGATTCCACCAAGCGCCATCAATCTACAGTATAAACATAATAAATATAGGTTGAAAATTATTTATCGACCTCTCGCTAATGCCGAAGGACAAAATATCGATGGTCATGTACAGAGAATTTAAACACACCCGTAAGCATAAATAGCAAAGTTGAAATTTACTAGTTATAGTATTGTAATATAGTTACTAATGATTTTTAAAAAAATCAACATATTTAGTCAAATAATTTAGATTATTGGAGTACATGAAAGTTGAATTTTTTGGAAATCTTTTATCTCAAATATTTCTTCCCTCACTCTGGGATATTATAAACTCTAACCTATAGTTTATACCATTATTGGGCACCGTAATGTCCAAGAATATGGGTTAGCGGGACCTACTGATACTAATATATTTCTCACTAGCTTAAAATATACCTACATATTTTGCTTTTCATGCCCTCAAAACACCTTTTATCTCGAAATTTTGGAGTAATTCGTGGAAATTCAGAATCGAAATGAACAAACTAGGTGTTGAGAATTCATTAATGGTAAGACCCACTCACTTTATGAATGAAGAGTTATTTATATCTACTTGGTTACTATTGTGTTACGATATCTATAACTTCAAGCAAATTACTGAAATGTAAAAATAAGACCTTCTGTATACGGATACACTACTAAGACTAGATAAACTATCTGACCACGGGGTCAGATAGCATTGTTAGATCAGTCTAACCACGTCCACACTTTTGTGTCGTTGGTCAGACTGATTTAAACCAAGTCCATTCTTGTGTCCTTGGTCTGATGAAAATGGTTAGATTGGTAGGTATATCCAGAATGGTAAACTTCAAACTAAAATAAACACTCGTTCTGTTGGACATAACATAACATAAACTCACGCCTGAATTCCCCGAAGGGGTAGGCAGAGGTGCTAGCACCCACATTTCGCCAGTTTATGTTTAGGTCCCAATGTAATAGGTGGCGAGCCTATTGCCATTAACCGGGCACTTATAAACCTGCGATAAATACACACATAACTTCGAAAAGCATTGAAAAATCATTGGTGTGTGCCATGGTAAACCTGGGATTGAACCCGAGACCTCGTCTCAGCAGTCCATTACCCATACCACTAGGCTACCGCAGATTCAGATACCGTTCTGTTGGATCTATCTATTAAATACTTCTATATAGAATTTTTGAAATTACAGTTTGGAACAGCGGTCGGAATAGGGAGACGGGTAACTAGAGTGAATAATCGGTTAATAGAAGAACATGTAAAACATGAAGTAACTCAAACTTCCAATCAGTTTTATACATTCTCAGACGCTGACAAAGGTGTATTAATACCCACATTTCGCAAACTAATCGATCCCTCGTCTCACGCAAACCTATTGTCTTCAATCGGGCATTTTGTCTTAGGTAGTTTGTTTACTGTCAGCTCTATCCTTCAGTCGCCTTTCACGGCATGTACGGAAACAATTTTTTTCTTATAAAGGACACGTCAATTTGACTTCACGTCGCCTGATGGTAAGCTAAAGTTAAAGTCTCGGAAAGAGGTTCACCGTCGTAAACATGTACTATGTTAACAGTGGTGGCACTCAGCTTGACGGCCTTATCAGATGCCTTTTCACGCCCCGCTTAAAGGACCCGGGACTGTGTAGGAAGAAGGAAACACGTGAGCTCACAGGGAGGTCTAGGTCTTAATGGTACAGCATAGGAACGATGGGGCTAAAAATATGTAAAATGAAAAAAGCCTAGAAACTACAAAACTTATAAAAACACTAATTTTTCTGCCTCTTTTTAAGAAAGTTTAGTGGAATATGAAACGAAATACAAACGTCAAAATAGTAGGTCATGACAAAAATAGCGAAGCTCGCATAAAATGTTTGCGAAGAAAACCTTTCTAAGTTTAATAAAAGATGTCTGACAAGGAATGTTGAAAAAATATTGTTGGACTAAATTAAATTGAATGGTCCAATAAGAGTGATCAAGAGGCTTACCACTAATATAAGAATATGAAATCTGTTGACTTGTGTTGTTATGGTGTTTTTTTACACATAAAGGCCTTGTTTATTACCGTCTGTCTATATAAAATGTATCTTACATGTACCCTTTATACCTTCAAGGATTGAACAAGATATTATATTCAATCTTGGTAGCTTAGTGATTAAGGAGTCAGTCTTACGGTCGAGAGGTCCCGGGTTCGAATCCTGGCCATTACACTAACAACGTGAAGTCACGCCTAGCGCAAGCAATTTAGCTTGGTTGGAGGGGTTAGAGGGAATAGTTACTTCGGATCTAATATTCCTTTAAAAAAATATATTTGTTGTAATTACTCGGAATATTTTATCACTTTGTGCATTTTTCCGAATATCTGATATTTCGAAACTATCACAAGTTATCAAATCATTTGAATCCAGTTTTTAATAATAATAGTGATTCAATTCAATTATTGAGACCAATTTAGAATACACTGCCCTACTCATAAAATTAAACTTCACATTTAATTTATTTATTCTCATTAGAATTTCATCAGCTCCACTTTTCGTGCATAAAATCCAATGAAAACTCTTCTTGGAGACAACTGTATAAGTTAATCCGCCGGGCTCACAGTCTCAATAGTAGAAACAATTCGGTGCAACTGTTACGCCGCTGCCGTCGTTCTATAACTTTCGAAGACATTGTAGTTACAATGGAGTCGCTTTTAATAAGTTCCGACACAAAGTTTCGTTCAGATCATTAACAGATTTTCTTTTTTTTAATGGATGTCGCAATTTTCATTACGAATGTATGGAAGAGAAGACATTTTTGCATTGGTTTCTTCTAAATTTCCTGTGATATGAAGATTGTCACAATAGCACTCGGTAATACTTTACTCAGGCAACTGATATCCTATCCTATTAATATTATAAATGTGAAAGTTTATGAAGGTGTTGGAATGTTTGTTATTTAATCACGCTCAAACGGCGATTCCGACTCTGATTAAAATTTGACACAGGGATCCCTGGAATAGATACAAATCAAAGTTATGTGTGCACCAGAATATTAAAATTCTCCAAGTCTTGTGTATCTAGTGCAATCGCCCTCCACACTCCAGAGATTGCTGGAAGAAAACTCAACAATGTGATAACCGGAAAAGTACATGTGGCACTATCTTATTTTGTTTAAGAATACAAAAACTTTTCTTGTCTACTAACTATCAATATTTTAAATGTGAAATATTGTATACAATCACGCTTTTACTGCCAAACAGATATGGTTGAAATTAGGTACAGCCAGATCTATATATATCCTGTGGTTCTTTGAGTTTCTAAAAGAGAGGTAATATGTATAATTCATCTCTATGTCAATTAATATCCAAATTCATTCAGTTATATTCGCGTTAATACTAACAAATATATATACACGTCGATCCATACTCACGATGCTTCCATATTTACAATATTGAAAGACTTTATTTTGTTTAAAAATTATTATAGCTATAAAATGATTACAGGAACTACACAAAGTGTGTATTGAAGCGAGCTCAATAAAAGAAACTCCATTGTACGAACTATGTCCCGGGAAGTTATTTTCCAACGGATGAAATTATTTGCTCTTTCTAGATACGCCACAGTAAATTGATTATTGAAGAAATGACTTCCAAAAGTATCGATATTTTAGATAACTTGTAATGCCAACTACACATGTTCCAGTATACTTGTGCAAGTCCAAATTTGCTCTAGTATACTTAAACGTGTGTTGCTGGTTTAAGCACACTTATTGATAAAAAAATGTAGATACGTATTCCTTATCGACCGGGAAATCCAATTATTTGTATAGAAGTAAATTAAATAGAATAGACATATTCTCGGATAGTTTGAGGGAACTCACAAATGTGATAATGTTTATTGTTTGCTATAGCACATTCACGATTACGATTGTGTAGTGTGGGCGCTCAACAGGGATGAGTTATATAGAGGCGCCCTATAGAGAGCCGTAATATAATTGCTTGTTCGATTGCTACAAATATATTTTAATAAATGAGATTAATTGGTTAAAAAAAAAACAATAACAAAAAATGTTAATTGTATGGGTTTGATATAAATAGTTTAGAAACTGTGTCTCATCGACTTATATAATTTACATTTACACTAGCGTCACTATTGTATTAGGTTTGATATGTACCTGTAATGATAGTGTAAAAGTTATAAATAAATAAATAAATAAATAAATAAATAAATAAATAAATAAATAAATAAATAAATAAATAAATAAATAAATAAATAAATAAATAAATAAATAAATAAATAAATAAATAAATAAATAAATAAATAAATAAATAAATAAATAAATAAATAAATAAATAAATAAATAAATAAATAAATAAATAAATAAATAAATAAATAAATAAATAAATAAATAAATAAATAAATAAATAAATAAATAAATAAATAAATAAATAAATAAATAAATAAATAAATAAATAAATAAATAAATAAATAAATAAATAAATAAATAAATAAATAAATAAATAAATAAATAAATAAATAAATAAATAAATAAATAAATAAATAAATAAATAAATAAATAAATAAATAAATAAATAAATAAATAAATAAATAAATAAATAAATAAATAAATAAATAAATAAATAAATAAATAAATAAATAAATAAATAAATAAATAAATAAATAAATAAATAAATAAATAAATAAATAAATAAATAAATAAATAAATAAATAAATAAATAAATAAATAAATAAATAAATAAATAAATAAATAAATAAATAAATAAATAAATAAATAAATAAATAAATAAATAAATAAATAAATAAATAAATAAATAAATAAATAAATAAATAAATAAATAAATAAATAAATAAATAAATAAATAAATAAATAAATAAATAAATAAATAAATAAATAAATAAATAAATAAATAAATAAATAAATAAATAAATAAATAAATAAATAAATAAATAAATAAATAAATCTTTAAATAATAAATAAAGTAAAGACGTTTATTGATTCTATTAAACCTTATAACAAACACTTATGATATTGTATATCTATACACTTCAGAAACGGTTAAGGTAGTACAGTGGTTGGATAAGCCCTGACTCCTGAAAAAGGTAATCCTGTATCTCAGGAGTCAGTGTTCTGCTGTTGCTGTATACAAAACTAGTTTCTATTGGTTTCTATGAAGTGCGAGTGAATATGGCCGAATATGGTATGGCTATGCTTTATTTTGTGAGTATAATGTACTTCTTATCTCTCTTTCACCGGAATTGACATCGGTGTTCACCATGATGAACAGAAGTTGTACACGGGAATTCTTAGAGAAAAAAGCTCCCATTGAAATTACTCAGTTTTAGATTGAAGATGTAGGAAAATATTACACGATAGTGTAGTTTTCAGTACATAATATTGCAACAGAACATTGTTCATTCATGTTCGTTCTATTTTTGGTGATCGAGCGAACGGTATACCTGCCTTTTAATATTAAAGTTAATCTCTAGTTGCTCCTATCTGAAGTGGACAAGGTTGGAAGATACGATAGATAGGTTATTTCGAAATGAAAGATATTAGTACTGTAAGGAGTTATTAGTACTTATGTTAGAACATCGTTCATTGGGAAGAGTGGAGTTGATGAGTTTTATATCCTTCTAAAATGATACTTCTGCTTCAGTTAAAAATTTCGTTAACTTACATGATGTACCTATGTAGTTCACGAAATTCACTGGCATTTTTACTGATGATTTGATAGTTTTGAGTGAAGTCTAAATAAATACCTGAATAAAATTATATTTTGAAAACCGGTGCCCATCCTCAGACACTATTTTTTAACCCCCGACGCAAAAACGACGGGGTGTTATAAGTTTGACGTGTGTGTGTGTGTGTGTCGGAAAACATATTTCTTCTAAACCCCCTCAATATGGGTATCAAATGAAAGAGCTTGACTAGTAGATCAATTTAAAAAGCATAATACCTATAAAAATTAAATTAAAAATTTAAAAAAACCCCGTCACAAAAACACCTTCAAAAAGTTGAAAATAAATGGAGTTTGCCTTTTAACTTTTCATATACCTAGTAATATTTTGATTCAACGGTTGCCATGTCGGGGGACCTTGAATTGTTCCGATAATATAACCGAGTGCTTCACCAGTTAGGCAATGACATGGCAATCGTTGAATCAAAATATTACTAGGTATATGAAAAGTTAAAAGGCAAACTCCATTTATTTTCAACTTTTTGGAGGTGTTTTTGTGACGGGGTTTTTTTATTTTTTTGTATAATTTCGTTTATCTCGGCAATTTATAGAAAATACTTCCTTTTAAATTTTTAATACCTAGAGGAAAACGTGCGCCTGAGTTTCATCCAAGTCGAGATTGATCAAGGTCCTGAAAATCTTCGGCAAAATGATACTAAACTTCTACGATTTGAGACTGACATGGTCTTTAACATTAATAGTGTAACACTCAACGGGATATTTATCGTGTTCGTTATTTTTATTTGGTAACCGATATTTCGGCGCTGTTTCAAGCGCCATGATCACGGTGTACTGACTACTGCCGAGCTAGTTATTATTGGGCAGACCGCAAATAATGAACATGGTAAATATCCCAGTGAGTGTTACACTATTAATGTTAAACTTTTACGTTTAAAATATGCAAGTCACAAGTCGTTCCTCATACTCGACGCAGGTAATGAGCTCGAGTGCACATCACGTCGAACCAGCGACTATGTCCGACCGCGATAAATCACGGCGTGCCGCCCCGGCTCGTTACTCTCGTGTTTCCTGCCGATCGATATTTACGAGGTCTCAGCTATCCTAGACTAATAGGTGTGCTATGTACAGTCGTGTTCAGATGATGTTGAAAACTAATAGATTATCATGGGCACGTTACGAGTATCAGTCTATATCGATGGGGGGCAATTTTTTAACACCTGAACGTTTTACTCCTAATTTTAACTAATTTTTATTCTTATGAATATTTTTGCTTATTTTAATGAGCTCTATGTAATTTATTATGTACTTACATAAAATGAGGCCATGAGGTATGTTGGTATACATGCCTCATCTTGACAGGTATGTACCTATAATATTACTCCCTAAAATTATTCGGTACGCTTTCTCCATACAATGTTACTCTAATAATGCACCTCTGGTTGACTGGTAGAGAAAGCCTATGGCATTAAGTCCGCATATGTACTTATGCATGAAGTTTATTAAATAAATACTAAAAATAAAATTCTAAACCTACCAAATAAACACATAAATAATATAAATAAAAAATGATCTTTCCATTGAAGTAAAAGGAAGATGACATCTTCATTCTCCCTCTCCCTCCCCCTCCCTCTCAGCTCCCTCTAGACATTTCGATGGCCAGCGTATTGTCACTTGTCTAGAGTTACAGATTATTATTCATTTCTCTATCAATTACTTGTTTTTACGTCCTTGGTATATCTACAATAAAGCACACTACACCTTCTCCAGAGGTTGGGAGAAGCGGTAAGATAGCCCCGTCAAAGATGCTGACGGGGCTATCGGGGAAGTAATTGACAAAGGAAACACCGGACCTTTTGAATATTGATTATTTGGATTCATAATTATTAATAATCTGTGGCATCCTTTGTGTATTTTGAATCCACTTATCTAGATAAAAATCGAATAAAAAAGTCATTTACCGTGACCAAATTCTCGACGAACCGATTCCCAATGAAAATGAATGGAATTTAATGAATAAAGTATCTACGTACACCGAAACTTGTTACACAATTTTAATGGAAGGGCAATTCTGAAGTTATTTAGAATTTAAATTGTGTTTTAATTGTTGGTTTAATTCCATTGTTCAAAAACTGCGCACTTATAATTGTTTGGATAAAATTTATTACAGTCGAAAAGTTTGGCGAGTTGAGGAATTTGCGATAGCATTAATTATAAGATAGTAGATGCCAGTTTTGGTTTTGTAATCTTAATTAAATAAAAGATATAATATTAATATATTATTAAATAAATATTTATATAGGTGCCAGTACTACACAGCTATCTGACAAATGATTAAGCAGGTCATTTTCAGCTGTTGCTCGACTTATAGTCAGGTTTATGTTCCGATTTTTTTTATAAACGTCACAAAAGCAAATCTTAGCGAAAATGTCTCTATTGCCCGTGGTCCACCCGCAATGTCCACCTAGGCAGACCACGCGAAACTATTTTATCCCATGGTCCACCAGAAGGTCCTATGCTAACTACTCAGATCAAACCAAAAGTTTTATAGCCCACTATGTAGTGTTCTACATAGTGGACTATATTTTGATCTGATCTGATCTGAGTAGTTGTATGCCCTTTGGCTTCAAGGCCCACTACGCAGTCCCACCGGTGGGTCTCAGAATACTGACATGTCAACAAAGGCCCACTAGTGGGTCCACTGAGATTTTATTATCTTCGAAAACCCACTTATGCTGACTGTACACTACATTTGCATATTATTTATCTTAAATGAATATGTATTGTATTAAGAAAAACATAAAAAAAAATCCTTTTTTTATGTTTTTCTTACTACAGTATTTTCTAACGTTCTTATTTTTATTGAAATTAATCTAAACATAAGATAATATATGAATGCCTCCAATCTGCTAACGCCAAGTAATGGTTATTTTACAGATATTTATTCTCTATTATAAATAAAATAAAGTAGAAAAACTCTAGTTACATTGGAAAATCTCCGAATCTACGAATTCGCCACTGACATTGATCATAAATTCAAAAACATTAATATTTATCAAGCTCAATTTTAGAAATGCAGACAGAATTTTGGTTGATGTGTATTTAGGACATGGCATACATTTTGGTTTGTGGCGTAGCGCGACCAATATCGGCTACGACGTAGAACTACACGTAGCACGAAATAACGTTTGGAATGTAGCACATTCAAATGAAATGCTACGAGCGCTACGAATTAGATTTCTACTTAGAATCAGAACTTCGCACAGTTACAAGAAAATAATAAGAACTTATGTTACATTTGCTACGAATGTTAAATTACGTGGTGTATGGCCGGTAAGTACCGGAATATTATACAGTCTATAAAATAAATTCAATAGAATTTTCATCTGCAAACAAGCAGCTTAGAAACCAATATTCATAAATTTTCAAAAGTGGAATTTAAAGCACGAAAATCTCTTCTTCCATTTTAAAACGATCATACATTTTCTAAGCCACATAAATGGCACTTAACTTTTCAGTTAAGTGTTACCCTACTGTGAATATCTCCCCTAACAAGTGGGGTTCCAAAAGAGAGGGCCACCTAATTCTACCTTAAGACGTTTTCTAATCAACGGAGCCCATTCAGTTTCATAGGGGGTGGTCGTTTTACGAATTAATCTGTCCTGTTTGGGTCGGGGCATAAAATATTCGGTGGGTGGCGTCCATAGGATATTGTGTTCGATGAATCAGGCCTTAGGTGGAGTTCACACGTCGCTTGGGAGCTAGAATTCACTTGAAGGCCTGTATTCTAGAACGACACGTTTGATTTTTGATATAGCTGAAGAAAGATTAAAATTTTTTTTTTAAATTTGACAGAGTTTCTAAACAATCTGTACTGAGTTAAATCATGATTCTGACCGAGTGTCATTCTAGAATATAGGTTCAAATTAGATGGATTAGCAGGGAAATTTTAATTAATCCAGGTGTGGCTCAGTAGCTCAGTAAGAAGAGAATTCTCCCTGTAATGGAAAGGACGTGGGTTCAAGCCTCATCTGAGCAATTTATTTTTCTTGTTGTTATCGAATTCTTGAATGAAATTCAGCGTTTGTTACAACTAATGTCACAGACTAGATTAGTAGGTACTTTTTTTTTTCTTTTTTCGTGCGGAAATCAACTCGGATACCCGCCTTGCCGGAGCCGGAAGGGGAGGTTATGTCGGACTCGAACCGACTAAAACCGCACGCCGACTGTGGGTCTAGGTGCTAGGCCGGAGGTGAGGTTGTTATAGACATATCCCTCGCACCCCGGCTGACCCAGGGCCATCCCTTACGGTCTGGCCCTCCTCAGGAGGGGGGACAACGGTGTCCCCAACTCGCCCCCGGAATGGGGAGGCGCGCTATTTAGCGCGCCGACGCCGTGAAATTAGTAGGTACTAGCGCTAATGTTTAGACAATTTGTTCGTATGATAGGCTGCAACCCAAAAACGAGATAGAAAGTTAGTGATAGTTTTTTTTTGCAACTGGCGACCTACAGATGTATAACGAGAAGTTGGACTAAAGTGTAGCCATAGAAGTTAATACATCAAAAACTTACAAATCGCTCTGCTTAAATTTTACAATCAGTTCTGTTAGAATACAGTATTTCTTTGGTTGAACTGGCAATTTATTAAGTACTTCTCGATTTGTACTGCGGATAGCTTGAATCTACACTATACCTTGTTTTGAATAAATTATTGAAAACCGTTTGTATAAACTGAAACCCACCCTAAGATAGAAATATTTATTACATACACATACGTAACCTGACCACGTATTCACACGGGGTGAACAGAGACAAAAGAGTACTACTTTATGCGGTCCCTGCATACATCCTTTAGTTTGGGAGCTGATTGGAATGGCTTCTCTTTTTATATAAATTCGGTTAAATATGAGTGTTGAAATATCTAGAAAGACCTTTTTCTGTTAAATCCACGATTACAATATGTTCATTGTGTGTTTATTTTTAGGTTCACCAATAACCGGCAATTACCAATATGGCAGGTTTTGTTTGCGCCTTCGCCTGCCTGAATCGTGGTTTTCTTGAGCAAACATAGCTTGTGTCCTTTCGTAAGCTCTTATCTATCTCTGTAACAATTTTCAGCAAGTTATCTTCGAAAAAGGCAAACTTACATAGAAATTTTCATCCCCTTTATTCCCTTTTCTTGCAATAGCCTATTTTTTTTCTTCTGTATAAGACACGTCAATTTCAATGTCAATTTGTCTTTGTAATAGCTGGAATTAAAACTCACAAATTCTTCACAACAAGTCCTGCGCCTTCGCTACTAGGTCATTGAATTAACAAACCAACAATACAGAATTTCCTACAAAAATATACCAACAAAATATAAATCAACTTTTGTTTGAAATACTTACCTAGTTGAGCCAGTTATACAGTGAAGGAGAATACAATGGGGTTTTTGAGGTCACACCCCGGCCCTCTATTAAAAAGGTTCAGTAATGAAACATTAAGTTAATGGCAGATTAAGCAACTAGAACAATTACTCAGCCACTAAAATAGATTAAGCAGTACAGGGCGGGTTTATTTCAGAGTTGGAATGGTTGCTGGGATTATAACGAAATCACAACATTTTGTTGGCATTTTTATGTATTTAAAAGTGAAATATAACAGTCTAATTAATATAACAGATTAATTAAATGTATATGCGATTGTTTAATGTTTAGAATGTGATTAATATCAAGATTTTATACAAACTTTAAAATAATGGGAATGAAATGAAATGATGACCACAACAAAAATGTTTTCGTCGTTCGATTTTTTTAATTTATTTAATGTCATTTTTTAGGTCTTCAGCCTTTATTTCAGTATAATATAGAATAATAAAATAAAACATTTAAAAAAAATTGTAAGCAATACTTAACTAAAGTAAAACCCTAAAAAAAATCAAAAGATAGGTATTCCAAACCAAACTGAAAAGATAGAAAATTTGATTCCTATACTAGTCGCAGGTACTTCTAGGCAAAGAAGTGGTTGTATCCCACTGGGACTAATACTGAACAGGCCTAAATAGTAACCGTCAGTGTTTTGAAGTGTATTGTAACCTTCCTAACTTACACACATACACTTCAAGACAGGGAACGATCAGGGCTTCGTCAAAAAGTTTGTAAGTTTTTACGGTATAGTCACATTATCACATTACTTTCGAGTGTCATAGGATGTAATGTCAGGATAGATGAAAGGGCATGGACCTCTGAACCTATCCCCACTTGTCAGCAGTGGACACGAGATCAGAATTCCATGTGGGTGGAGCCGCGGGCAACAGCTAGTCATTAGTAAAGAAGAAGAATAAGAAATACATCTAATGAGGCCGTCAAGCTGAGTGCCACCACTGTTAACATGGTAAATGTTTACGATGGTGACCCTCTTTCCGAGACTTTGCCTTTAGCTTAACATCAGGCGAGGTGAAGTCAAATTGACGAGTCCTGTATAAAAAAAAAAAAAAAAAAAAAAAAACAAACAAACAAAAACATACAACAAAAGTAGTTACAAGACTCCATTTAAATTTGGTAAATCTTATTTTCTATATGTAATGAAACGGCGTAAACTATAGTTTTCATTACAGTGTTATGTTCCTGCCGATCTATTAAAGCCAAACCACAGTGGTGCCACAATCACTGCAAAAAACGGCATTAAATAATAGACTTTGAAGCGATGTAATTAAAGTTCAAAATTAAATGACTTTTTACAGAGTAATTGAAAGAGTTAAATCAAACTGTTTTCATTTCATTTTGGACTTGTCTTATGGAAATAAATTATACAATTTAGTCATATTTTACGGTGACTGTGTTTGGATTTTTGTGGTTTTGTGTGGTTTGGATAGGTAGAGGGGGGAACACGACTGACGGTGTTTATTTTCGTGTTTTTTTCTGTTTTTTTTTTATATAGGACACGTCAATTTGACTTCACCTCGCCTGATGTTAAGCTAAAGGCAAAGTCTCGGAAAGAGGGTCACCATCGGAAACATGTACCATGTTAACAGTGGTGGCACTCAGCTTGACGGCCTCATTAGATGCCTTTTCACGCCCCGCATCCCAAGGTGGCCACCCTAAACCTACACCTGGGTCGCAAGTCCCAGGCGCCGTCACAGTGTTCCTCTCCGTACCACGCCATGGACCCGGTGACCGCACAGTGAATCCAATGCTAAGAATCAGATCTCTCTCATAGTAGAATCGAAGGCCAGTTGATTTGATTTTGTAGCTCACTCGCGTTATCTGACTATACTATGTACTGAAGATATCTTTTGCATGCATTGCACGTTCGACCAGGCGAGCTTATTTTGTACATGTTCTTGTTTCTCCTGCTTTTTCGCAGCATCCGCAGTATTGTATTAGCTAATTTGAAAATATCAAATTTTGTAGACTGTAGAGCAGCTACTAGTATGGTATATCGGACAGAAATGAGTTTGTTCGGGAAGGTACTAACGTTTCACTTAATATCATTTTCTTTAGGAGTACGTTGTATTTTAGTTGCTTTACACAAAATACTAAAAATGCAGCTATTTTTCATGTAAGAATTTGATCCTCACTGAATGATAATATTTACTTTGTTGAGAGGACTTTATAATCCATACTAATATTATAAATGCGAAAGTAACTCTGCCTGTCTGTCTGTATGTTACGCTTTCACGCCTAAACCACTGAAGTACCCCTATACTAATTTTCATCAAAATTTCATGAGAAAGGACATAGGCTATGTTTGGTCGCGATAACCGACACCCACGCGGGCGGAGCCACGGGCACATGCTAGTAATATATATTTCCAACAAAAATGGCTACTAATTATGTGTGTGTGTGTGTGTGTGTGTGTGTGTGTGTGTGTGTGTGTGTGTTATTTCTTCTTCTTTCTTCTTTGTGTGTTAGTTTAGCTTAGTTTGATTGACTCTAGTTAGCTTGTATAGTCTTATTAAGTCCCAAAATTATAATTTCAAGCTAATAAGAACTGTCCCTTTACATCTTGTGGTTCGATTCCCGCTCAGTGCAAATAATTGTATGCATGAATATGGCTATTTGCATTGGTCTGGGTGTTTCTATGTATAATATGTATGTATTTACAAAAAAAATGTATTTAAGTATGTTTATCCGCATTCTAGATTCCATAACACCTGCTAGTTAAGCTATGCTTACCATGGGTCTAGATAGCGTTGTGTAGAATGTTGGAAAATATTTATTATTTATTATATTTATTATCTTTTACAAGTCTACAAAAAATGTGTTAAAAAAATCAAATAAGAAACATTCATAATGAATAAAAATAAATTATACACGAATTTCGTCATTGCGGTAAAAAATATAACTGAACATGCTAAAATATTATCGAGTCCTCAACCTTCTCTATCTCGAGTCCATTGAAAACAAATTATAATTCATAATAACGTATAAAAACAAACGCAAACGTACCCAAACTTGTTAACATTTGCGAAGAAAATCAACCGATAACAGTATTTGTCAAGTTATAAAACATGCGATGGCGACATTCCTTTATATGTACGTACTAACATATATCGTAAAAACTTGATTCTTATTAGTTTCGTCCTCATTTCAAAATCCCTCATAACACTTAGAGAATAAGATCCATTTTCGTTCATAGCAGTGAAGTAGGTATTCTTATTCCACGTTTGCTGGACAACGGAAATGACATGGTTGACCCCGATCTGTCCTGCACTAACGATGCGGCCTGTATTCACCTTGATCGTTTTCAGTGTTTAATTAGCCGGTAGCTGTCACGCATGTGCAATTATTTTTCACTTAGCATGCGGTGATTATGGAAAACTCGGGTTTCAACATGCTAATAATGACGAGAACGCTTTTATCTTCATTATCGTCGTTTAAAACTCCCCACTTCCCTCTTACTTACACTTAAACGGTGAGTTAAAAAATCTACACGTCAAAAAGTGATAAGTAGATTTGTATAGAAAGAAAACTATACTCAAATAATTTTTAATTACATACATACATATTCATAACACCCACATTTCACCAATAATTGTAGTCGGTCCCATGTAAATAGGGGGTGAGCCTATTGCCATAATATTCCGGGCACTATTATTGACTCGAGCCTATATCTGAGGCTGAGACTGGGCTGTATATATCTGTCTGATGTTAAACAGCCCTATCCCTTAGTCGCCTTGTACGACACCGCATGGGAAGAGATGGGATGGCCCAAATTCTACTCTGCTTTTTAATTAGATATGGATATTATATGTCGTAATAGAGGTTTGGCTAAAATTACCTATAACTAATGGATTTTTCGCCAACTGCACATCAGAGACTGGACAGATGTGTTTCAAAATAAAGCCCGACCAATAAAATAAAATACCTCACCATATTGCGGAAAACTATTGGAACTCATTTCTACATATGGCAACAATCTATAAGATGTCATTATGATCATCTGTAAATGTGGTGTCAATTGTGCGTGTTAGATAATTATTGTGAATTTGAGTGCGCTATATAAATGCCGAAAAGTATTAAAAGCCAGTTAAGAAAAAGTTATTTACAAAATAACTAAGTATTTGTTGGATAAAAAGTCGGAAGGATCTAAATAACATCACGAAACTTGTTGTCAACATGACGGGTAGGTAGGTACATCATAGAGTACGAGCACTGGAAATTGCCAATTTTCTTATTTTACCTACTGTAACTAATTATTTAGATTCTGAGTTTAATGATTAATAAATATACCTATACTTAATAATAAACTTGTTTATTTTTCTATTTTAACCACACTACTTTATAACATATATCCATACTAATATTATAAAAGCGAAAGCAACTCTCGTCTGTCTGTCTTTCTGTATGTTACGCTTTCACACCTAAACCACAGAACCGATCTTGATGAAATTTAGTTTGGGAACGGACATAGGCTACCTTTTATCGCGAAAACCGGGGTTAAAGGGTGAGAAATGTGGATGACAGTTTGTGTGGAAGTACGTAATTTTTATCTATAATTGACATCGCAACAACTAGTATTATATAAATACCAGGTTCTTGTGTATGACACTTTATGTCTGCAACAGTTTTTAAATAAGCTAAGATATTTGTACACTAGCCATTTCACATGTGTATCACTTTACTTGGTGTTGCCATAATCATAGACGTTTATAGCGCCCCCAGTACGAGTTTTTTATTTTATTGGTCGGGCTTTACATGCCAGCATACGCATATCTGTATAATGTATATCCGGAGGCATACTCGCAGCTGGATACTTTTTCAAAGGGTGTATACCTATATTTATGATTGGATGGAAAACTACTCAACTTCGTTACCTTTTTGAAAAATATGGCCCATGACAGCCCCCTTGATGCTTATAGCCCATAGAATCTCTCTAGCCAATAGGTGGGCTTACCCATTCGATATACAGACGTATATAATCCTATCCTACGCCTATCGTAATAAATTTAATATTAAAATCCGGCTTGTAAAATCTAAAAGCATTCTAAATTTTATAACATCACGCTACAGAATCTATCCCCGTGATGTTTGGACTTTCTGCACCACATTAATAATGGACGCGAGGACGTTTCGGTAGCTTCCATCCTGAAATATTAATACTGCCCAAGTTGTTTTTTATTCACGCCACTGGGATTTATCGGCTATACTTGTTATACTTGTTATTTGTTTTAATAACTTTTTGCATATTATGTTTCTGGCTTTTGCCCACGGCTCCGCCCGCGTGGATGTTGGTTATCGCGATCAAACATAGCCTATGTACTTTCTCGAGGTCTAATCTACCCTTATACCAAATTTCATCAAAATCGGTTCTTTGGTTTAGGCGTGAAAGCGTAACATACAGACAGACAGACAGAGCTACTTTCGCATTAATAATATTGAGTATGGAAGTATGGATTGATTTTATTACATTTTTTAAGCTTCTGGCTTCTTATATAAGCGTTGTTATTTCTGGGTATATGGGACTTCACCAAGACCTTTGTCTGCGTCCTCATCAAGCAAGGCAAGCTTTCCTCTTGGTTTTATCCAGCGTTGCTCCAGTTAAAGTCAAGATAAACCAATATCGAACAAGTAGGAGAGCAGATAGTATACCTCGAACTGGATAAGCTTCATAAGTATATGGTATCCGGATAACACTATAAGACGAATGTAGGAAAAACAACAAGGATATGCAGTGAACAAAGTAACTAAAATAAATTTCTCCTAAAAAACATCCAAATTGTTTAGGCAAAAATATGACAGAAATAAAACACGCGTACATACAAACTCAAAAAGCATTAAATTTCTTTTTTAACAGTCGCAAGAAAAAGTGTCATCTGTGTTTGAATATAATGGCAATGTATAATCACATCATTTCAAGATAATTCATAAATCGCGTAGGCCCAGGTGTGCGCTTATATGTATATAAACCACCCCTCATATTATATTACATTTGAAATTAACCCTAATCTGCTAAGTAACGACATGTAATGACGGTGTATTAATGAGAATAAAATTCCTCAAATTTTGCTCAATTATTAAATACCGAGGGGAAGTTAATATATTTTGATTATCAACCCTCCTCCACAATTAGATGAGCAGTACAAGACATGACACGATTTCCCGGGAAAAGTTATAATGAAATAATTTATGTAGGTAAAGGTATTTATGTGTAATTTGTTTGACGATCTTTATGGCACAGTTTACTGTTTTGAACATTTTTAAATTTATTAAGAAAAAAAAAATTACATGTTTCTAATTTTGCTGTGTTGGTTCCAAGTGGAGTAGAATAGGACAACCCCAGCTCTTTCTGTGGGTGTCGTAAAAGGTGATTAAGGGATAGGGCTGTCCTCCATCCGACAGTAAGCATACAGCCCAAGAGAAAGGGCCTGCTAGGCGGCAATCGGCTAATTACGTTGTGGTACCGAGAATCATAATTGGCAAAACGTGGGTGCTAACACACCTCTGCCTACCCCTTCGGGGATTTACGTACGTTTGTGTATGATGTATGTCTCAAATTTACTTTAATGCTTTTAAAAATGTCTTTGAATGAAAGATTATGTTTTTGAAGTCTAGTCTACTACTCATCTGAAAATTGCACTCAGACGAGTATCAAAATTATTGACGAACAATTTACTAACATTTATGAATTATAAATATCAATCAAACACGCCTGAAAGCTACTGCAACTAGAGTCACTCGATTCGGAATACATTTGATTAACGATGCGAGCATTAATAGCGTCTGACTCGATACTCGATTAATGATTCGATACTACTCGATACTGAGTAATGGACTTTCGGCCGACGGAGAGATTGAACATCTATTATTGGTCATGTAAGGGGGAGTCAGTAATGTCAAAGGGAAACAGTAGCGGAGTTAGAAGCCATGTTTTTGTATTAGGTAAGTAGTCCGGTTTCGTTCTATTGAAGATTTCCTCATATAGTATCATTAAACATAAGAGATTATATTACATTAATCTCTTACCAGACTATTGTATTATACTTACTTAAGTACAACATAATATGCTACAAGAAAATAATTGTTATTTATAGTATACCAGCTATTTCCCACGGCTCTACATGTGAATGCTGATCCCGTTCCCAAGCTATTCTAGGTACAGTCAGGGTCATATAATATCTTGACGACGAAGTCTTAAAATGATCTTAAAACTCTCGTATTAACATCGATTTATATTGTATTATTGTTCGAAGAAAATCGGTCAACTGAAAGGGGGTATAAAAATAATTAAGGTTACTTTGAACACTTTTTTGATCAACTTCTTTATGATGCTGACTGTGTGGCATTGGTATTGGCATGGCAACCTATTTCAACGAACAAATTCTATTTACAAGTATTATAAGCTATAATCCACCTCTATACCAAAATTTCTGCCTGATCCGTTGAGCCACTTGAACTTTATTGAGTAACAAAATAATAAACATTTCCTCAATATAAAATTTTAAATAAAGGTATCAGTGATTCACAACGATTTGAACATCCAGGTGGTGTGAGCGCTGTCAGTGGCTGTCCCTGTTGACCGGCTACCGGATACATTGCCCTATTAACGAGGGGTGAATTTATTAGTACGGATCACGCAACCCATAAATTTTATAGCGATTTTTTGTAGATGAGACTTCTGATGAGCTATTGATTTTGTTTCTACTAAAACGTTTAATATTAATACAGAATTTGTAACCAAGGGCGTATGAGTTGATTTAAACATGTAATGCGTAGGGATGACAGGTAATATAATAAGGAAGGTATTAACTATGGAAGTAGACGGCTACAAGGGGAGAGGAAGACCTAAGAGGAGATGGATTGACTGTGTCAAGGATTATGTATGAAAGGAGTGAATGTTGAAATGACTGCAAATAGAGACGAATGAAGTGGTCAGGAAGTATGGGCGTCTTCGGGGTCCAAGTCCAATTTACATACTAGCCTGTACACCTGCAGAAACCAACGTGATTGGTAGCAGTCTTCATGGGTAGATAAACAAATGTATTATATATTCTTCCTTTGGGTAATGAGGGTAGAGGACATTACCAATATCCTTGAAGTCCTTTGTGCAAGTACAGATACAGCTATTAAACAACTCTGGGCCAGCTTTACTCTCAGGGTTGGGGAGGTAGACGGCAGTATTGCTGGCATTCTAATAAAAAATAATAAGTGAACCTCGGGCTTCAAAGTGTAAACTTCCACCCAAACGCAAAATCAGAGTTTTCAGATAGCTATAAAAAAAAATTGGAGGAAATTGCTATGAGGATGTTGAATGTAACCTCATAGATATTAGATAATAAATTGTAGTCAGTACTTCATTCATTCTTATTATAATTATAACTTAGCTTAAGCACACTAGCATTCTTAAACATGAATAGGATTACCATGTGTGATAATCTCCTTACAAACCGTGGACCAAATAATGTCTTGGCAGACAAAGGAAAACTTGGAGCTAACAGCTCTAAAAAAGAGACCTAAAATAAAATGAATAGCAAAGTAACTGTAAGTAATGAGATAACTTCTATTTATATTTCACAAGTTACATGCGTCCGTGGGACTTACAGAGAACATAAAACCACCGACTTGTTACATTCAACGTCATAATTTTAAATGAAAAATGTAAAGCCTTATTATTTAAAAGTTTTGCAGGTTGATGGGAGCCGAGCACGACATTAGGTTGTAAGATTACACGCGCATTGTACGGACGACTGTCACAAAGTTTTAATGAAAAATATTATAAATGAATACTTACGGTAATTATTTTGTTCGACTTTATTTCCATAGAGAATGAAGTTTAAATATAATTAGATAAACGTCTGTTCATGTAACATGACTTGAACCAATGAAATAAACTTTGAAATTTACTAATGTATCAAAGTTTAACTGCTAAGTACTTACCTGATGTGATTAACACTGTCTAAGTACTGAACACTGGGGTATTTTATGTTCACTGTAATTAAAAACAGAAAGATATTTATGAGAATGAAACGTATTAAGTAGCGGGTTCCATAAAATTTATGTAGGAATAAAATATACTACTATTGTTATCCTGTTTCACCCATGGCTTTTTTTATAAATGACACGTCAATTTGACTTCAGCTCGCCTGATGTTAAGCTAAAGGCAAAGTCTCGGAAAGAGGGTCACCATCGTAAACATGTACTGTGTTAACAGTGATGGCACTTAGGATGACGGCCTCATCAGATGCCTTTTCACGCCCCGCTTAAAGGACCCGGGACTGTAAGAAGAACGAAACACATGAGCAGGAAGTTCCAGGTCTTAGTGGTGCGGCATAGGAATGAGTTACTGAAACCACAGTATAACGAGAGATCTTACAGTAGTTCATCGCGTTTGATGTTTGCGTAAATGCCACCTTTTGCAGTTTTGTCAGGGTTGTCACTTCAGTTTTTATATATATTTTTTCTGTAATATTCTATAATAACCCCTATTCGTTCTCTTTGTTCTGTCAAGGCACATCAACTCACGCTAATTTATATTACTAGGTGATTCCCGCGGCTCCGCTCGCATGGATGTCGGCTATTGCGACTTTTGGTTATATCTCCGGTTCTACTCAACCAATTATGATCAAGCAAACGTAATATTTTAAGTCTGAGTTTTTGGATTTTGGTTTCGATTTCGATTTCAATTCCGATTTCGGTTTCAAATTCGATTTCGTTTTCGATTTCGAGTTTCTATTTCGATTCCGACTTGAATTTGGATATTGATTCGGGTTCGGGGTTGGATTCGGATTCGAATTCGAATTTCGCTAATCGCCGGGTTCGCTAAATCCATACTATCCATACTAATATTATAAATGCGAAAGTAACTCTGTTTGTCTGTCTGTCTGTATGTTACGCTTTCACGTCTCAACCACTGAACCGATTTTGATGAAATTTGGTATAGGGATAGATTAGACCATGAGAAAGGACATAGGCTATGTTTGATCGCGATAACCGACATCCACGCGGGTGGAGCCGCGGGCAAAAGCTAGTTGATGATATATTCTTAAGGAGCCTATCCACGATCAGTTCGCCTGCAGTTTCAAATCGTATCGGGCGGCCTGCAGTCCTAAGTCGACGGCGCCCACACACGAAAGCGATTTTGGCCTGCCGGCCATGCCCTGCTGTCAGTTTTGCGGCTACACACGATCAGTTGGAAGTCGACAATTTCCCATCGTATGATTGCCTGCCCGCAAATGTTACCGACGATCAAAGATGGCGGACTTGAAATTTAAAAAAAACAAACCGTGGTTTCGGGGTGACTAATTACGTATAATAAAATCTATTCAGCGATCCAAGATGGCGGACTTGAAATTTCCCACAAAGTCAACATGAGCATCGTTTTCGAGGTATTCAGAGTTGCTCATTACGAATATATCATCCATCCAGTCATCTTGGATTGCTACATGAATAACATATTCGTAATCAAAAACCTTGAAAACGATCCCCGTATCGATTTTAGTAAAAAATTCGAGGCCACCATCTTGGATCGCAAAATGGATGTTATATTCGCAACCAGCGGCCCCAAAAACCCTTAAAGCGATACCCATATCAATTTTGGTGAAAATTTTGATTCCGCCATCTTGGATCGCGAAATGGATGTGATATTCGCAATCAGCGACCCCAAAAACCCTGAAAACGATACCCATATTGATTTTAGTGAAAATTTCGAGTCCGCCATCTTGGATCACCAAATGGATGTTATATCCGCAATCAGCGACCCCAAAAGCCCTGAAAACAATACCCATATCGATTTTAGTCAAAATTTCGAGTCCGCCCTCTTGGATCGTGAAATGGATGTTATATTCGCAATCAGCGACCCCAAAAACTTTGAAAACGATACCCATATCGATTTTAGTGAAAATTTTGAGTCCGCCATCTTGTATCACTAAATGGATGTTATATTCGCAATCAGCGACCCCAAAAGCCTTGAAAACGTTACCCATATCGATTTTAGTCAAAATTTCGAGTCCGCCATCTTGGATCGCGAAATGGATGTTATATTCGCAATCAGCGACCCCAAAAACCCTGAAAACGATACCCATATCGATTTTTGTGAAAATTTCGAGTCCGCCATCTTGGATCACCAAATGGATATTATATTCGCAATCAGCGACCCCAAAAACCCTGAAAACGATACCCATATCGATTTTAGTGAAAATTTCGAGTCCGCCACCTTGAATCGCGAAATGTATGTTATATTCGCAATCAGCGACCCCAAAAACCCTGAAAACGATACCCATTTCGATTTTTGTGAAAATTTCGTATCCGCCATCTTGGATAGCTAAATATAGAAAACGAAAAAAAAAACAATTTTAACAAACAAAACAAGCCTTGGAAAAAAAATCACGTGATTAGTGTGATCACAAAAATGAGACAGCCCTGAATCCTTAGTACCGAGTAAAATGTATGGGCGTACCGAGTAATACCCCGTCCCCCAACACCCCTCTCCCCCCGCACGATTGCTCTGTCTAGACGGCTTCGTTGACCGACTGTATGTAGTATGAATCGTTAGACTGTGCTGAAACGCTTGGTTCTATAAGGTATACTCTGCGCCGTATACGGATGGCATCTTAGCTCTGCACGTGTCGTTTTGTGAAGGAAATGAGAGGATGGGACTAATTGGAAGAGCTCATCAGAACATTCACCATAATAGAGACGGTAGAATACTGCCAAACACTAAGGCCAACGACAAAGGCTTATTGTTAGATGATAATTTTGATATAACTTTTTCTGGTTTACAAGTTAGTATAAACTGTAAGAATTTGTGTGTTAAAGTTGATTTATAATTTTTGGAATTGCACCTTGTGTACAATACTCAAAGTTTTAAAATAGTTTATTTAATGATTGGGTCTTCAAACCGATAAAAATACCACATTATGAACAGAATATAAGTATCCTTAAAGACAAACACGCTCCCATACCCTTCCATATTATGCCAACGGCAAACGGAATCCTAAACCCGAAAGGTGAAACTAGGAATCCAAAGCACTTAGTATTTTACACTCGCACTATAAACGTGATTAACATACTGTTGAACTAAAACATAACATAAAAATACAACATAAAGACATAACATAAAATCTGCCCGCCCTAGAACATACGCCCTTATATCGCGTGACCATCATAAAGCTATGACGCTGTACAGTTTAATTACTTCATTCAAAATGTAACTACAGAATGAAGTTATCGTTCAATTTCCAATACCAATTACCTTCGGGTGTGATTACATTTTTAGTTACAATAACTAATACTAACATTAGTAATATAATATTTACTTCTAGGAGCTGTAACTAATTATTTAGTTAAAGTGACTTTGCCATGACTTTGCTAGTAATGAATATTTATCTTACTACTTAGTTATTTACCTATGTAAAAAATACGATGGATGAATCGTGTGCTACCTTCTAAGTCAAATTAGAACGTCTGTATTGATTAGGAAAATAAAATAAACTGAGATATAATCATAGCCAGCTCACGTGTTTCCTTCTTCCTACAGTCCTAGGTCCTTTAAGCGGGGCGTGAAAAGGCATCTGATGAGGCCGTCAAGGCGAGTGCCACCACTGTTAACATGGTATATTTTTACGATGGTCAACCTCTTTCCGAGACTTTTGCCTTAAGCTTACCATCAGGCGAGGTGAAGTCAAATTGACGTGTCCTTTGTAAAAAAAAAATGGATTACAGAAGCTAGCCTTTCCTTAGGAAGCTTAATACCATTTTTATCCACAGATAAATATACCTTGCGTTAAAAATTCTATACCCTCTTCCCGGGTGAACTCTGCCTGTGCCAGCCGACTTCGCGGGATACTGTAGTAAACAAACTCATTTCAGAATATGTAATATCACAGTTAGGATATATAATTGACTACTACAATCAAAGAGAGTTATATCTCGAGATTAAATTAAACTCAGATGTTATTAAGCGTCGTTTACAGAGAGACGAATAAAATTGCTCCAATGAAAATATCGCAATAACATCTTGTGAAAAAGTACACAATTTGTCACGAGAATTTTAGAAAATAATTTCGAATATTCTGTGTTGTTTATTCGTAGCTTTTTGGGAGAACGTTTATCAACATATAAAAACATTAAACGTTTCAAAGGGAAAATCAACTGAAAACATTTCGCATTCCGCTTCTAACTCGTTTGGAAATTGGTTTATGTGTTTAGAAAAAACATTATCTTGGATATTTATAGACGATAGGTCTCGAATGCTGGCCATCTTGCGCGGAGCCTCCGGCAGGGATGTAATTGGGTTTGAACAATAAAAGAATATATTTATGGGAAATTCTGATGGTTTACAAAGTGGCCGGGGCAATTTCTTTTATTATTTTAATTGAAATGGTACTTTTTAGTTCAGAATGGGTTTAGGCAACCTTTGCGTAGTTGTATTAATTAAAGAATCACATTGTAAAACTATGGTTACTGATAGAATAAGGATAATATGAAGTTTTAATAAGAAACACTACAGGTACGAAACGATAGCTATTAATACACTTCTCTCATAAGTATCATAATATAACATATGGCAGAATGTGAAAGAAGCACATAAATATTTAATGAAAGCTTCCAGAATAAACCACTTGAGGTGAAAAAACATACATCGTACAGTCACACCTTTTTACCAGCGGAGTCGGCAGAGACTAAAGTTTTCCACTTGCTACGATTTCGCTTCTTCTACTTTCATAATTGTTTTCATACACGCTACAAACAGGTAAAAACGTGACTTTTAATATTGAATTCGTTCAGCTTTTAGAATAAATGTCCTAAATGTATGACATTATTATAATCAAACTTGTCTGCAGGTGATTTTGGATTAGTTGCAATAGCTGTCGCAGTTAGACAGCATTCCTGTACAATCTAACTAGATTAAAATGATTTTCCGATTCATTAAAAATTTAAGCGTACTTAGAAAAATACTCACGAAAAATACCTCATAGGGGCTACCCGTGAATAATAGTAAAAGTAACTACAGATTACTTCGTAAAACAAACACAAAATCTACCTATACCTCGCTAACTTTTTTCCGAACCCTTATCACAAGTTGACCTCGAACTGTCATTGAAAAACGGTAGGTAACAGAACATCCAAGTTTCAGATATTCCCTCCGATCGATTGACAATCGTGACAGCAGTTGTTTTACCTATTTCTTTTTACTTTTAAGGCTTTGTTACAGTGAGGTGCTGGGTGAAAAACAGACAACGAATTACGATACAACGTGAAAGAGAGGAACAGTTTGACAGGCTTTGTTCTGTGAACATGAAGATAGCCTATATTGTTCTTTTCATAAAATTTAACCATAAAATCTTGACAACTATGCCTGCTAAAAAGTTACTGAATTGTCGGGAAAACATTATTGATTTTTCGCAGAGTATGAGATAATGATATTAGAATCCTTAAGACAATGTGAGAGTATAAGTTTTCCTGTAGTTACATTTCGTGGGGGAGGGATAATATAATCACTTAATATGCACATATTATATTTCTTGCCTGACTGTTCCATTTCCGAACCGTGATGAATTCAACTTGGTCACTTATGAATGGCCTGTAACCTTGATGTTCATTTATGTACGTGTTGCAAAAACATACGGTATGTAGAGATATTTATACATGTATAATATGTATGTATTTACAAAAAAAAGTATATAAGTATGTTTATCCGCATTCTAGATTCCATAACACAAGCTATAAAAGCTTACCATGGGTCTAGATAGCGTTGTGTAGAATGTTGTGAAATATTTATTATTTATTATATATAGTACATACGTACAATCACGCCTTTATCCCTGGAGGGTTAGGCAGAGGTGACTTAAGACCCACATTTCACCAGTCATTTTATTCGGTTCCACGTAATAGGGATTGCGCCTATTGTTAATACCGGGAACTATTGTTAACTCGAGCCATTCATTTGAGGCTGAGTCTGGGCTGTATATATCTACCTGATGTTAAACAGCCCTATCCCTTAGTCACCTTCTATGACACCGCTTAACAGATGGAGTGGCCCAATTTCTATTCTGCCGGGAACCACGCGGCAAGAGATATTTATCCACATAATAAAACCCATGTTACAAGATAATCAAGATATGCTTACTTTGGGTCTATTTGTATAGAGAGCCCTAGAATAAATTTGATAAGAATATGAGTATCCTTGTATAATAGCAGTACCATTTTCGTTCTTAGTCTAAAAAAGCAACCATAAAGTATACCAATCTTATTTAAAATATTGCTCTCCGAAATACGAATTTAACATACTTTAAGTAATTACAACGGCAATAAAACGCTTAAGTGTATCGCAACTAATTCCTTTCTTTATCCCTTGGATTTCTGTTTGCTGCTTTTCTTCCAATAGAACTGTATTGTTTTACTGGCACAACGGGTAAGTTATATTTCAGAATCTGAGTTACTCTCTGATGATTATCATCATTATTGCATCACCTCAGGTTACTATACTCAAACTGGAACTCAAAGTATTTATTCAAAATTATGTAGTAGTACTACAGCTTTTTGACGTCAAATTCTGCTTAAAACTAAGTTTACCACCGCTTCCTAGGCACCAGTGGAGATGAAACGGCAGCGCAACAAACTCCTCCTCACACTCGTCACATTGCTCACAGCGATGGTACGATGCGCAAACGCTTGGGGTGCGGCCGCCTCCTTCTGCGAGCAAGTAATGCTCGAGAAGGAGGCGGCCGGTCGGGTCCGGACCAGACTCCGGGCCCGGGAAGCCCGTGCAAAGCGAAGGCGAACCGGACGTCGGAGGTCGCAGAACGACCTCCGTCCTCCATGAGCGCTGGCCTGGGGGTGACCGGTGGAGCCGCCTGTCACCCTAGCAGAAGCAGGCCGCGGCGGCGGCGCAAAGTGCGCCTCCCCGTAACCGGGGCTAGATGGGGACATTTTGGTCCCCACAACCCGAAGGGGGCCATCTCGAAAGAGATGGTCCTGGGTCTGCCGGGGTGCGAGAGATATGCTTTTGGCAATCTCACCTCCGGCAGCCAAGGACCCAAGACGGCGTGCGTTTTAGTCGGTTCGAGTCCGACATAACCGCCTCCACCGGCTCCGTGGGGGTGGTATCCGTGGGGATTTTTCGCACGATAAAAAAAAAGAAAAAAAAAAGCGCAACAAACTCCACTGTAGCATTTCACAGACGTCAATTTACAAAAAGTGATTTCTTAAGACTAAAATGTACGAATGTACAGTTGTCTCCTGTCAAGATAATTAAGGTATATTACAAAAATATTAAAATAAAATAATTATTAACCTAAGTTAAAAAAATTCGATGGTATTCAAGAAAATGTTGAATGGCTCTTACTACGGTTGCTCCTCGACTCGCATTCTACATCATCATACCCGAAATGAAAGCATTTCCAAAATTACTTTTATTGTAGTAACACTATAAGCATTAATTTAACTGTGATTGAAATTTCACGCAGCGCAGTCTAAACCGCAACTGTTCTAGAATACAGTACTTATTACAATGACACACTCCACTCCATAAGAATCCGTGGTTCTAAAAATCTCCGTGGTTAAAGCGATAAAGACGATACAATGAATATGCGAAAAGTAATACAAAATCGGAATGAAAAGCACTAAATTCATACGGTTCAATCTTGAAAATCATAGCCGATAATACGGTAAAAATAAAACCATATTTATGACTTAAAAGAAGTATTTTTACTGTTATTATATGTTATTTATATGTTTTATTTATTACGGCGTCTTGGTAGTAATATACTACAGTACAATCAATTGAATATAAGTCTGAATGTATAAGTTATAGAGCGAAACAGTTTGGCTATTTGAAAGTTTGTGACATAAAACATCTTTTACGATTGATATACTGCTTCGCTTTCGTTCATTTATTGATAGGGAATAAAATAGGCGATATAAACGTCTAAAAGCAACTACTATGATATTTAGTGGATAGCGCTATAGATATCATAAAACTGCTTAAGAAAAAGGCAATGTCTTAGGTTTTGAGTTGAACAAAAATTAGCGAGTACGAGTAATGATATCATACAGTTCGTACGTTAGCTGATGATTGACGGATAATTCTCGACGGATTTTTCTTTCCGGGTTGGAGAATCATATAGCAGTTGCTACCGTTAAGTAATAATTACTTGAATGTTTGAAAGAACCTTCCATGGTAACTTTTCTTTCACCAGCTTCCTATAATTTGTATTAATTTATTTTATGAAAGAAACAGCCTTCTTTAGGGTTGAATGAATTTTAAAGCAATAAGTATGCTAACTGTACAAATCAAAATCATTCATTGGTTCCGATAGCTCGTAAGAATATAACCTTCGCCTTAAAGACAGATAAGAAGGAAAATTTGAATCACATCAGGCGTGTCTCGGTAGTCGAGTTGGTCAAGGCATTCCCCCTGTAAGGGAAAAATCGCGGGTTTGAGTCCCACCCGAGAAGATTCTTTTTCCCTATGTATTCGTCTTTAGGGTAATTTTATAAAAGTCACCCCCAACCCTTAGAGGTAATCCTGTATCCAATCCTAAAATTCGTATCCAGGAAACAATTTAAACCAGATTGTTTATCGCCTAATGTATAATCAAACGAATCTATTCATAACTAGCTGTTACCCGCGACTTCGTCCGCGTTTAGTTCGGAATAGCTCAAACTCATTATTAAACATGGTGGAAGATTTTCATCCCAACTGGAACGGAAGTACTGGAAATAGTGAAGTGAATTTACGCAAAAGAAACATTTGTTTTAAAAAAAAGAAACAAACTGTCTTCAAATCATTTCGAAAACTCGCTTGACATCTTCCACCTTGTATTTTTAAATTAAATACTATGAAGACAGTCTTTTGAGTGACTGACTTATAAATACAGGGCTAAACTACTGAAAACTACGAAAATTTACAGTCTTCTATGGGCTTGGCAAATATTGCGGAAGGCTTTTGAAATATTCAAAATTTTGCTGACTAAATCATTATCAAGTATGTGATGAACATTGTTATATGTGGACTTGGTAATGTTCACCAGTTTTAATGGTTTAAATATTCTTCCTTCTTCCCAAATTCATAAAACATGCTGCTACCACTTACGAACTGAACAAATTAAAATAAGTACATCAAGTATCACACAAAATACTCGTAGTTTCAAGAAAACCCGGTGCCTTGCACGCCCTGGGCAGTGATCAGTGGTTCTCTTCTTTGCCGAGCCAATGGTGGGTAGTTCCAGTTTTATGATAAATTCCATCGACCACAGTCACATCGTTGTTCATTGCTTTACACACAGATAGAGAAAAGGGGCGCAGTGGGCAAGAGAGCAAATACAGCATTGACTGGGATGGGGTCATATAGCCTCATTTTGCTATATATTCCTAGTATTCGTAAGCTTGTTTCCAGCAGATGATGTAGATACTTCCAAATTGATACTGGAGTTGATGTCCACGTGGCGGATTTTTCTGGTTTTGGTCTGATGAAATTTAACGGAACTGAGTGTTTCTCTGCCCACATTCAGTCTCTTTTATATAACAGCAGCAGCGGTATCTTTTATATACCTAATACATAGGTTGGCTTCTCCTAGCGTACTGTTACCATTTCTGGGATAGATTTATCTACGTATTTACTATTAGATACCTACTTATTAGACGGAATCGATAATATCGCAGCGGCGTGCGTTGGTAGTAATCAGGTCACTAACATTGTATAATGTCTGCAGTTGCATAAAGACGTTGTCTCTCTGGCTGTATTTTACCATTTCTACCGCACCACGGCGAGTGAAAGAGCCTATTAGGAGTCTTTCAACTAATCTCTCCTTCCTTCCGTCAGTCACATACGGTAGAAATAATGCCACCTCGAACCAAGCTGTTCGGAACTTCATTTCTTTATTTTTTTATATAGTACACGTCAATTTAACTTCACCTCGACTGATGTTAAGCTAAAGGCAAAGACTCGGAAATAGGGTCACCATTATAAACGTGTACCATCTTAACAATGGTGGCACTCATCTTTATGGGATCATCATAAGCCTTTTCATGCCCCCCTTTAATGACCCGGGACTGTAGGAAGAAGTAAACCGTGAGCTGGCAGGGATTTCAGGTCTTTATGGGGCGACATAGGAATGGGTCACCAAACCGCTTGGTTCTTGATGGAATATTCTGATCCGTATGTGGATGACATCTGAGCCTTGCATGCGTTGTCCTGTGTAGGAAAGGAGAGGGTGGAACTAATTGGAATAGCTCATCAGAACATTCACCATGGTAGAGACGGTAATACGATAGGGACAACTATCTCCCAGAATACTTAATGTGCTTCAGAGAGGGTGCAACGATTTACTTCCTCCATGAGCGCGGCTTTGATGGTGATAGCTTAGGCTACCCATCACCCTAGCCGAAGCAATCCCTGCTCTTCACGTTGAGACCACCTATTTATGATAGGTAACCAAGGCAGGTATACTGGGGTACCTAACCCCAGAATACCCCCAATGCCCCATTCCTCTGTTAAATTTTAATCGGTTTGATTCCAATATTGCGCTTGCCCCGATGTGATGGAATCGGTATCAATGTGGGATACCAGTTTCAGTTTTATGACTTCTCAGGCGAGTGGGACCACTTTTTCATTCTCGGAAATGAAGAATTTTGTATAGGTAGATATATATAATAAGTTCTACTATTACTGTCACACAGCCTAGTTTTATGTACTACCTATAGAATACTAAGCATAGAATTTATATTTTACTTCAAATAAAACTATAAATACAATAAAATACAACAAATACACAATAAAATAAAAAAGTTAAACAAAAGTAAATAAAAATTCCTTATTATAATAGCGTGATGATATTAATTATGAAAGCCAGGAGTCTTTTTACCGAACCAGCTGCTTACTAATTTGTTGGATTCGAGAGAAAATCGTTCGAGAATAATGTGAATTCTATCGAGACACCTGCTGTGCCGAAGATTCTGCAGTAACCTGACCTGACTTGGCTGAGATGTAGAACTCTGGCCTCTCGAAGTTCTTCAGATTCCTATGACCGAAATAATATCTTCTTGTAAGCATTGTTGCTCCTTTATTGGTTCGATCTATTCACACAATCACAATTTTTTAGCCGTGATATGCTATTATTGACATAACTTTTTTATTTAAGAACCAATTTCAATAAAACAAACACTAAATGTTAAGTGAAGCCTACCACAATATATTAGTGAAAACCGCAACCAAATCCGTTCAGCCGATTCTGAGATTAGCGTGCACAAACTCACAGACAAACAGAGAAACAGATAAACAGATAAACAGACAAACAGACAAAAATTACAAAAAACGTTGATTTGGCTTCTATTACGTTTATAAAGTCCCCCTATAACAATTTTTCTCATTTCCTTTCCATGTACAGACATCGATCGTTTACAGATTTATTATATGTATAGATGTCATTATGTCACTTCACAAAATAGGTCACACGAATATTCACATAATTATACTTGTGCTGTTCCACAAATCATTAATTATATTAATAACCTGTCACAGGTCGTTGCTAAAGGGCCCAGGGGAGCCATGATTACGACAGTGGCAGGTGGATTAATAATATAATCTGTCGAGTTAACTGCCTATGTAGTAATTAGCACTGTCGGCAAAAGCCGGGAAATGTATCAAAGTTTATTCACAGCAGCAAATGAAAAATTTAAAGAGTTTAACGTTTTTTTAATCCCGGTAGCGGAACGGCGAGCTACTCCGCATAAAGTTGGACAAAGTGTTATTGGATTTTTGTGTTGGGATATTCTCTGTAGCACTTTGAGGTCTGTTAAAGGATCCGGTTAGTGGTAATAGGCTCACCAAGGAGTGGGTTAGCTGAGCGTTTAACTGAAGAAGATACATTTTTTTTTTTTTTTTGGAACTTGGAATTTGGAACTCAATGTGTTAACCGCGTAGTATACTTTATCCTTAGTTAATCATAATTAATTAACTATTACTTTATCGGTAATCTACAGTAGTATTCATACTAATATAATAAATGCAAAAGTAGCTCTGTCTGTCTGTCTGTATGTTACGCTTTCACGCCAAAACAGAACCGATTTTGATGAAATTTGGTAGACCTTGAGAAAGAATATAGGCTATGTTTGGTTGCTATAACCGACATCCACGCGGACGGAGCCGCGCGCGAAGGCTGGTAGCAAATAAAGTAAAGTTTATTTTTAATCCAGTTATGTATGGAACCCTTGTAACCATTTATTATCCGACTACGCGACTCAAATGAAGGTATGGTGTTTATTCTAACCTCCATCGCTTCATACAGTAAACAATAGTGGCGTAATGTAATGCTTCATAACGAACATTTTTCAATTCAGTGACATTTTTGTACCGCGGTCTACTAAATCGCAACGACACCGAAAAGTGTGCAATATCCCTAAGTTTAACTGTCAGGGGTCCATAGCCCGCAATTTCCTGTAACAGAGCTCCGCCGACGCGACCGCTTCCTGTTGCAATAAACAATACGTTACGGTTTTTAATTTAAAAGCAGTTTTAGTGACGTAACTTAGCCAGCATTGGAGAGCGCATATTGCGGTGTTCTCGACTTTCATTCTAGGGAGTATTACGGTAATGCTCTCTCGTTTTCAACTGTAATGAGAACTAGGATTTATTCCGTTGAATTTTCAGTAGCTTGAGCGGCTATGAAGAACGTTTCATGTTTTTTTATGTGGAGTGGTTATATTGAGAGTAAAAGAAATTTCACGGTGGTTAAATATAAAACCAGATCATTAGGTACGGTAGCTTATTAGTTCATGAGAAGGCCTGTTTATTTTTATTATAATTCTGAGTCCTGACTAATAAACTACCGACGGTGGCGTAGCCCCACTCATAATACAAAAGCAATTTAGTGTAGTTATACAGATAAATAGGACTACTAGTAATTTTAGGGTACGTGACGGTAGTGAACGCGACTGCTACGCAGGAGGCGTGGGTTGAAACCCCGCTCAGTGCAAATATATATGTATGCATGAATATCGCTATTTGCATTGATCTGGGTGTTTCTATGTATAATATGCATGCATTTACAAAAAAAGTTTCTAAGCATGTTTATCCGCATTCTAGATTCCATAACACAAGTTAGTTAAGCTTAGCATGGTTCTAGATAGCGTTGTGTAAAATGTTGTGAAATATTAAAAAAAAAACTAAGTTTTTGGATAGTAGTACTCTTTCAAAAATCATAATGTCGTAAAATCGTAGTAATATTTTACCAGTAATGGTAAAGTTTGGGATGTTAAATAAATGTATATATATTTGTTAATTCTTACACACAAATTGGCACAGCAAAAGTTACACCTTAGATAGCACATAATTTTTTATTTTATTTATTTATTACTTTTAGGAAGGCTTACAGACTAAAAACATTAATATCTTGATTAAAGTGTGTAGATATATTGCTAATTACAAGCCCACACATAATATATTAAATATAAAACAACCTAAAAAAGTATCTGCGGTAGCCTAGTGGTATGGGTAATGGACTGCTGAGACGAGGTCTCGGGTTCGATCCCAGGTTTACCATAGCACACACCAATGACTTTTCGATGCTTTTCGAAGTTATGTGTGTATTTATCGCAGGCTCATAAGTGCCCGTTTAACGGCAATAGGCTCGCCACCTATTACATTGGGACCTAAAACATAAACTGGCGAAATGTGGGTGCTAGCACCTCTGCCTACCCCTTCGGGGAATATAGGCGTGAGTTTATGATGATAAGATGATGATAAAAATACGAAGATTCGCTATGATGCAAAATTAAAAATACAGGTAACAGTAGTATTGGAAAAAGAAACATCTAGGTAGAAGATATAGGACAACGCACAAGAATAGTTCGCAGCTGGTGGTGGTGTCATTACACATCTGCAACGGTTACTTGCACCTTCCCCAAAGAACTTGTCACCCATGCATCTTTGTGTTTGAGCTTGTACAGAACAAATCTATGTCCAGCTAATATTTACCTCAGAAGTAGATTCCCAAGGGTTACTTGAATGAAACCAGTATTACATGCAGGCTTAGCAGCGGGCAGCTAGTAAACTTATTAGGTCAAATTACAATCGAGAGTTTATAGATTGATACTTTGTGTGACCACGTGAACCCTCTCTTAAATCAAGTAATTTAGCTTACACGGAGACCTAATAAAACTCCTTTAAAAAAATCTGGTAGGTATATTTTCTACCCTGCTTGTTACTGTAGTATTGAATAAATAAAAGCTAATAGCGAACGAAATAACTGTCAATTAGAATGCTCTTAGCAACACGCCAGAGTTTCTATAATGGCTTTGTAGATTTTATTTTTAAAAAGTCTATAGCAGATTAGGTTGGGTGTGAAAAGCATCTCCCGAGACCATCAAAATGTATATCACCGTTTTAGCATTTTTAGTATCTAGAGTGCTGACTTTTATCTGTGAAAATTCTAGACTGTATTTACAGTTCTCTCTTGTATTTTTCTTTTAGGACAACTTTGCTTTAAATGTTATAGAGGAACGTTTTTTTTTTAAATTTCTGGTTTAGTTTAGGAATTGTAGCCGCGTGGTTCCCGGCAGAGTAGAATTTGATCCATGCGGTGTCGTACAAGGCGTCTAAGGAATAAGGCTGTTTAACATCAGACAAATATATAGTACCCGGAAGGCGGCAATAGGCTCATCGCCTATCACATGAGACCGAATTCAATGATTGGTGAAAAAAGGGTTTTGATTCACCTCTGCTTACCCCTCCGGGGATAAAGGCGTGATTTTATGTTATTCATTTTAGGAATAATAGTAAACGGAATTACTTACTGGGGAATACCCCATAAATCGACAGCTTCTGTGGCGTGGCGAACTGCTACGCAGGAGGCGCGGGTTCAATCCCCGCTCAGTGCAAATATTTGTATGCATGAATATGGCTAGTAGCATTGCTCTGGGTGTTTCTATCTATAATATGTATGAATTAAAAAAAAGTATCCAAGTATGTTTAACCGCATTCTAGATTGCATGACACGAGCTACTTGCTGCCCAACATGAGGGGGCCGGATGACTCCTGCAGGAGACTCTATGCGGGAGTCGTGCGGTCCATGGCCCTATATGGGTGCCCAATATGGGCGGACACCCTAACGGTTCACAATGCGCGTCTGCTGCGTGGACCGCAGCGTGCAATGGCCAGCAGGGCCATTAGGGGGTACCGCACGATATCCTTCGAGGCGGCGAGTCTCCTTGCCGGATCCCTACCGTGGAACCTGGATGCGAGAGCCCTTTCGATGCTATATCGGTATCGTAAGGAGGCGCGGGAGCAGGGACGGGAACCCGAGCCCGAAGAAATTCGGGCCGTGAGGTCTCAGCTCCACAGGGACATGGTAGCGGAATGGGAGCTACGACTTGGGCGACCAAGCGCAGGGCACGCCGTTATAGCGGCGGTAAGACCCATCATGGAGGAATGGCTAGAGAGGCCACACGGCAGCCTCTCGTACCGGCTGACGCAGGTGATTACCGGACACGGGTGTTTCTGGAGTTACCTGTGTCGGATCCGGAAGGAGCCAACGTCCGAGTGCCATCACTGTGATGCGAGCGAGGACACAGAGCTGCACACGCTGACCGAGTGCCCGGCGTGGGACACGCCGAGGCGGGTCCTAGTGGCGGCTCTAGGGGTGGGAGTCCTCACACTCGTCACATTGCTCACACCGATGGTACGATGCGCAAACGCTTGGGGTGCGGCCGCCTCCTTCTGCGAGCAAGTAATGCTCGAGAAGGTGGCGGCCGGTCGGGTCCGGACCAGACTCCGGGCCCGGGAAGCCCGTGCAGAGCGAAGGCGAACCGGACGTCGGAGGTCGCAGAACGACCTCCGTCCTCCATGAGCGCTGGCCTGGGGGTGACTGGTGGAGCCGCCTGTCACCCTAGCAGAAGCAGGCCGCGGCGGCGGCGCAAAGTGCGCCTCCCCGTAACCGGGGCTAGATGGGGACATTTTGGTCCCCACAACCCGAAGGGGGCCATCTCGAAAGAGATGGTCCTGGGTCTGTCGGGGTGCGAGAGATATGCTTTTGGCAATCTCACCTCCGGCAACCAAGGACCCAAGATGGCGTGCGTTTTAGTCGGTTCGAGTCCGACATAATCACCTCCACCGGCTCTGTGGAGGTGGTATCCGCGGGGATTTATCGCACGATAAAAAAAAAAAAAATGACACAAGCTACTTAAGCTTACCATGAATAGCGTTGTGTAGAAAATTGTGATAATATTTTTTTTAAATCCTCCAGTTTAAGTAAAACGCTCAATAAAACGTCGATAGACTAATTAAATAATTCAATAGAATTTAAACCCGGGATTCCTCGATATTAATATCAAATCCTTAATCAGTACGCGATCAAGCAATTTTAAAGCATATCTACATTTTTTAGTTTCAATAACTGATATTCGCGTACGATTTTAATGTCTAAAATACAACACAGTCCAGAAATACAGCATTTAATAACTTAAATTCAATGTTAAGTAAGAAGAAAATACAACCTCCGGCAACCCGGTCCATTCGTGTTGGAAAATTACAGCTGAACCACCAAGTGGGTTCATTATAATGTAACCTGAATTCAGTGGTGCATTACAACATAGTTACAACTGTATTTAGATAACAATTTCGTACATTAACGTTAACCACACTAAATAGAGAATGCAGCCAGCAAAGTTCATTTGCAATTCTGAACCTGATTAGTACAGGTGGCACTCGGTGGCAGGTAGCCAAGCCAAAGTAGACCTTATTGATTTTATTTGTATTTGAACCTCTGACCTATACTTGCTTTAATTTAGAACATATAACTCGATATAACTCGCGTATGAACCAGATTTTGGTTAAATTTAACTTTAATTTGTAGATCGAGGCCTTTGAGTTATTATTATGTGGATGTGGATCTCCCTGTTTTGTTTTTCGAAATGACTACAATATAAGTATGTTTTTTTTATGGAATACGGAATAAAACGAGTAGACGAATCGCCTGCTCGTAAGCAATCACCGCCGCCCATGGACACCCACAACACCAGAGTTGTCACAAGTGCGTTTCCTTCCTTTTAAAAGAGAATACGCTCTTTTCCTGAAGGTTTGAAGGTCATATTGATTCGGAAATACCGTTGGTGACAGTTCATTCCACAGTTTAGTAGTGCGAGGCAGAAAGTCTCTTCAAAAAGGGCAAAAGAAGGATTTTACAGTGTCGGTAACGAAACGACATATGTCATCAGGTAGGTCATGTGATTGTGTGCTAGCTAAGTAGTATAAAAAAATTATACTGATATGGATTGAATGTATGGTAGATGTTTGTTACTCTATCAAACAAAACGGACTGAACGAATCTGGATGATAACTCTTTGCCAAACACAGATATAGGTATTATTCTATTGATGGTTTAGTAGATATATAAGAAGTCGGCCTTACGATTGAGAATTTCTGGTTTTGTATCTTTGAAACGTAAGCTTAGTTGGAGGAGTTAGTGAGAAGATTACTAACTTCGGTCGCTAATATAATTGTCATTAGGCCTACTAATATTCTAAACGCGAAAGTTTGTTGGTATGGATGGTATTTTTTACTCTTTCACGTAAATACTCATTTAATTTCATTTACTGATATACATACATAGTTACAGGTAAAGTTATTACATGGTTATGTCTAAGAAAAGCTATGTTAGCGTTATTGCACAGATACTGAATGGATTTTCATGAAACCTTAAAATAGAGCTTATACATCAGAATAACACAATGTATAGGCTATATTATATTATCATGTTCGTGAAGTAGACGGCGGAACGGGAGAGGAGGCGCGAGCGAGCGAGACTCGCGAACCGCGCCGCCCGCGAGCGCAGGCAACTCGGGCGTCGGAGGGCACTGACTGACCTCCGTCCCCCACGAGCGCGGGCCTGGGGGTGACGGGTGAAGCCGCCTGTCACCCCAGCAGAAGCAGGCCACGGCGACTGTGCGCTAAGAAGCGCGCCTCCCCACTCCCAGGGCGAGTCGCGGACACCGTTGTCCCCCCTCCCGAGGAGGGCTAGACCGTAAGGGATGGCCCTGGGTCAACCGGGGTGCGAGGGATATGTCGATGACAACCTCACCTCCGGCCTAGCACCACGACCCACAGTCGGCGTGCGGTTTTGGTCGGTTCGAGTCCGACATAATCCCCCCTTCCGCCTTTGGCAGGGGGGTATTCGAGGGGATTTCCGCACGGAAAAAAAAAGTTATATTATATTATCACGCTACTACTCAAGGTAACGGAGCATAACATAACATAAACTCACGCCTGTATTCCCCGAAGGGGTAGGCAGAGGTGCTAGCACCCACATTTCGCCAGTTTATGTTTAGGTCCCAATGTAATAGGTGGCGAGCCTATTGCCATTAACCGGGCACTTATAAACCTGCGATAAATACACACATAACTTCGAAAAGCATCGAAAAGTCATTGGTGTGTGCCATGGTAAACCTGGGATCGAACCCGAGACCTCGTCTCAGCAGTCCATTACCCATACCACTAGGCTACCGCAGATTTTATGCATTACGCAGGGAACGGAGCAGTGATCATTAATATCAACAAATCGGCCGGCATCGGCATATATGCAGAAGTGACAGTATTGTTATTTCTGTTGCTGTTTAGAGACATTGTAGGTATAAGAGGGTGCAGCGGGAACGGAATCGGACGCCACGCGGGTGGAAAATAATTGGCGGTACGAATTTCGCCGGGTCAGCTAGAAGCTACATTTTCTGCTGCATACTTTACGTGCTCTTTCTATGAGTTACAAGAACAGTATTTTCTTCTTGCAAATTCAAAGGCTGACATTTACTGAAGAGTACCTTTTGCAATTCAAAATAACTTTCTGTTCATATTACTACATGTTAAAGATTTCGCCGAAGTTTTATAGCTATTCAAATGTCTCATTTGACCTCGAGATTTTCCCGGGACTATTTTATATTGCCATTTTATAGCCCGATATGATACAAGGACGACCTAAAAAAATGTCTGGGAAATGTAATTTATGCTAGGAATAATTTGTGAGTCTATTACGATTCCGAATTCTTGAAAACCAGTAAAAGAATGTTCCAAAAGTTATTCATGTTCAATAAATTTGGAGAAACATAATCCTAACTATTATTGTGAAAGTGAGTCAGTTTGTTACATTTTATAAACACGACTAGGAGTAGGATATAAGCTGGTTAGAGTTTCCTGTGGGTAACCGGAATGGGATATTCTACACAAGCGGAGCCGCAATAGCTAGAAACATCGGTATCTTTGTGGTTAAGGAGTCGGCCTTACGATCCAGAGGTCTCCGGTTTGAATTCTAGCATCACACTACCGACGTGTACCCTTTGCTTTTTTTACGTGTGGAAATCCCCACGGATACCTCCCTCGCCGGAGTCGGGAGGGGAGCTTATGTCCGACTCGAACCGACTAAAACCGCACGTCGACTAAGGGTCGTAGTACTAGGCCGAAGGTGAGGTTGTCTGCGACATATCCCTCGCACCTTGGCTGACCCAGGACCATCCCTTACGGTCTGGCCTTCCTCGGGAGGGAACTCACTTCTAGCACAAGCACTTTAGTTTAGTTGAAGGGGTTAAAGGGAATATTACATATTTTAGTTCTAATATTATTAAGCCTAGTGGTATGGATAATGGACTGCTGAGACGAGGTCTCGGGTTCGATCAAAGGTTTACCATGGCACACACCAATGACTTTACGATGCTTTTCGAAGTTATGTGTGTATTTATCGCAGGTTTATAAGTGCCCGGTTAATGGCAATAGGCTCGCCACCTACATTGGGACCTAAACATAAAATGGCGAAATGTCAATGCTAGCACCTCTGCCTACCCCTTCGGGGAATACAGGCGTGAGTTTATGTTATGTTATGTTATGTTATTAAAAAAACTATTTATTTTCGCTGTTCACTGCAATTGCCATTTTTAACTTTTAAAATTCGACCCGACTAAATGTGAAAGTTTGTCTCAAACATATATACCTAGCAGGATCGTCTCTTCGGTGAAAACCAAAAGTACATACATCACGCCTGTAAATCCTTGAAGGGGTAGGCAGAGGCGTAAAAAACACCCACGTTTCGCCAAGTATGTTTTTCGGTCCCATGTAATAGGAGTGAGCCTATTGCCTTCTAGCGGGCACTTTGTTTTGGGCTGTATGTTTACTGATGGATGGTGGACAGTCCTATCCTTTAGTCGCCTTTTACGACACCCACTGGAGGCACTGGAGTAGTCCTTTCTACTCTACCGGGACCAAATGTAATATATTTAAAAATATTGTCGTCGGCTTTTCGATTATTTCACCAGTCAGGTAGAAGCTCAAAAAGCCGATAGCAAAAGAGAGGGTTATTGTAATCGTACCTACTTTATACAATGTTGATGACTGTTTTAGTTGGCATAGCATCGTTACCCTTTGAAACTGCGTGTTAATGTAGATACCATTTAACTATTAATAAAACGGCTTACCCAGAATAATGATTTTTCCACAATCGTTTACGAAGCCTAATCACAGTGAATGAACAAAACCTTTTTGTACACACATCGTTTACAGTTGATCAAAAAAGGTCGAACAAATATTTTTATACTTGAACAATAGGTTGTGAGCTTAGTTTAAGAGTTTCTTAACGTAAAATAATGCCCTAAAATGAGCCTAAGATGCCTATACACGTTAGTTAAAGATATAGAAACAATATAACCTAAAGAAAAGACTGATATGAAAACAGAGCAATTTCTAAATTTACTTTTCAATCAATTGGTAACATAAAAGTACCTTGTTGAATACTATGGGTTCATCTCTGATAGACCAAAAAACGACAAAACCTGAATTCTAAAAATCACAACACAAAAAAAGTGTGATAGGAATCAAGCACTAGTGATTCCTATGCGAACGTATGCAAACCAAAATAAACAAGTAAAATCTGAAATCACGTTTACGCTCTCGAACCAATGTGGCAGTTATAATTTTGGACGCACCTTCTTTCTCTTGTTTTAGGCACAAAGCTACTTATCTTATATCCACTGTCATCAAAACGTCAATTGTTAATACGCTCCATTTTGCCAAGATTGTGAATGGAATTGACAGCTTATTCTGTGTTGAAACAGACATAATGCGTAGTTTCTAAATAACTTCTGAACGCTTATTTCGAGTCACAAACCGTTTGATATTTACATCTTCTTAAAAGCCAACACATTTAAGTTAGTCTAGTTTTTCGCCAGCTCTCTCTTCTATGATAACCAAATGTAATTTACCTTCTTTTGTTATGGCTGCGTTTCAAACTCGATGACATTCAGAATAAGTGGTGGTTGGATTTACACTTTAACATTTGCTGTTCGTGGTGATGTTTCTAGTTGATAATGATTATTGTTGATGTTTTGCAATGCAAGGGTTGGGTTAGAATTGAACATTGAAAGAAGAAACTATTTTTGGCACGTGCCACACAGCAAATGTTAAAGTGTAAATCCAACCACCACTTATTCTGAATGTCATCGAGTTTGAAACGCAGCCATAACAAAAGAAGGTAAATTACATTTGGTTATCATAGAAGAGAGAGCTGGCGAAAAACTAGACTAACTTAAATGTGTTGGCTAGTAGTCATCGAGTAGTCATCGATTAATAGGCGGAATAACTGCACATGTAACTCTGTCTGTCTGTTACACCTTCATGATTTTGATGAAATACATAGATGATAGTAACAAATTAATGAAAACAGAAAAAAAAAAACAATCATTACTGTTCACGAAGTGATTAAAAATAACAAATTTAATTACGATAACCCTTTAGCGCAATTTTTATTGGTAAAATTATCGACGGTATTATCAACGCAAGTAATCTTGTTCGTTAATGCCGTCTCGGGCGGAGCATCGTCGCAAGTAATCTTGTTCATTAATTCCGTCCCTGGATAAATTTTTCGTGACCTAAGGTTGATCTCAGATAATTCCTTACCCTTTTTAAACGAGAAAAACTCTACCTCATTTTTTGTACAAAATAATTACATTCCAGGTGAAGAAGGAAGTACAAATATTTAAAATTATCGCCTACCACCGATTTTAAGAACATTTGAGTTAAATAATTCAAATATCGAAGAAAAATCAATAGCAAGATCTATTATAGTTTATGCAATAAGTATAACGAGAATTAACGCGATTATGGTATAGGTACAAACCTTTCATTTGACTGACGTTTCGAACAGGTTAAACCTGTCAGTCTGTGACTACGGCCGGTGTAACCTGGTCGAACCTATACCATGATCGCGTGTAGTTATTGTACCTATATCATGGAACGCGAGAGTTTAAAAGTTAATCTCTAATAGCTATTTTAAATCTTTTGCTCTATTTACATCGAAGAGTACTTGTAAAAACATTACCCTCCTTCCTTCGGTAGTCGGGTAATAAGCCTACCAAAAACAATGTTACTGCATTAACCTCAGCAGTTAAGATAGTTGTTACAATTTCATTTTCTCACTCATACGATTTCTCAGGCAATACTGGCTGAAGCCACGAACTGAGTATCTTACCATAGAATATAGATGTTAGCCATTTTATGTTCAGTGCAAGGAAAGATATAAAAGTCACCGAAATGGTAGTTTTGTAGCCTTCTCTCTGTTCAGTACAGCCAATGCCGTAAAACTTTAATTTCTTAGAATTTCAGTACAGTCCACGAAACGATACGGTACGATGGCAACCGGGCCGGAAAATTCAACATAGTATTGATTTTCTGAATGAATTGATATTCTTCATGTAAACTTATCAATGCCCGCGGCTTCGCCCGTGGTATTTTTGACCCCGTTCTCGCAACCCTTGGTAACCTATTCTTGGAATAACATATGTGTTATTTTTAAATTATCGCGGTGTAAACTCATAGTTTTTAATACTATTTTATAAGATTTTTGGAATACTTACTTTTGCTGACGTTCTGGGTGCTTTGCAGCGTCCGTGGTCACGACTTGATTCTTGAGCGATAAGTCCCGAAATAGTATAAAAATCTGTGAATATAATATGTGTTATTCCAGACTACCAGATCAGTGTAGTGACGGAGAAAGAACACAAGTGTCACCACTCCATCTCATCCGAGGGGACACCCGTAGGAGGCGACTAACGGAAAGATACGCAGACGATATCACTGCGAGAGAAAGGGACCTCGAAATAAAACCCTGTTCCAACCCTTCTTGCAAGCGTGGAAACATTACGTTAAAGCCTCCCAACATGGAAGATGCGTACATCCAGCAGCAGACTGCGATAGGCTAATTAATTGATAGCTTTCAGACTACAGCCTTAAGAGAGTAATTGAATAAAAAATATCCAAATATCCGAACATCTTCATACATTTTGGCATTCATAATATTAGTAGTAGAATTGTCTTTAATAATATACATTTATGGAAACGAAAGTAAGTTATATCCGCTAACGGTTCAGTAGAATTCAATAAAAAACGTATTTCCGATAGCTAAGTTGTTACTTGACTGTAAACAAAGGCATAGTGCCGCTTGCTCCAGTTGTTTAGACGTAAGCTATTCTAAAGAAGGCTTACATGGGGTCGGAATTATTCCGGGAACAGTATTGTTTAGGGACTTAATAGCACGTAACGATTCTTGAGTAGCATATAGTTAGAAAAGTCTGAAGTTATATGAATAACGATAGATTAGTTAGGTTGTGATTAAGGAAATATAGCGAATTTGTATTAGTATAATAATTTATGCAGTATTTGGGTATTCTTGTTTTTTATATGCATAGTACAACTTCATCTCGTCTCATGGTAAGTCTCAGAAAAGAGGATCGTTATTTTAGATACCAATAATGTTAATGCACAACTTACAACAATTTAAACCACAAGTATATTACCTACACTAAAACCTATAAATCAAAATTTTCTTTAGAATAAGAGAAAGAACGTAGTTCTTGAAATTTTGAAGCAATTAGTCGCTTACTTTTTCTCCTAACTTCTCTGACAAAATTCCATTCATAAATTATTTTCTGGACCAATCAGCCAATATTCATTCCTTCTTTATCTTAAAATCACTAAAGTATCATCCATGTAAACCATTCCTAATCACACCACTGTATCGCGAGAGCTTATATGCGCCTTATCTCCTGAACCGGGAACATTGTTCGAATATAACAATACCGTCACAATAGCCTAATATGTTTGAAAAGCGGAAAGGTTGTATTTACAATACATTAAAGGACCACCTGAATGAGTCTCGATGTTACCTAATCACGCTTCAATGGGGAAGACGTGAAAGCTTTCTTGGCTTATAAAAGAAATCGCTCACATATGGCAATGAAAGAGATTTAAGTAATTGTCAGATAGATTAGGAAGTGAACTGCTCAATAGCCTCAACAACTTGAGTATCACTAATTTAAACCCCTAAGTTTATAAAGGTACTTGAGCACTACCTTCTGTGACCTGTTAATTCAGTTGAAGACTATCAGCCTATAATCACTAGCGTATCTAGAAAATGTATTCGTAGGAGCTACAAATGTAGTTGAATTCATCACAAAAGATCCTGATAATAATTTCAACTCTAAGGCAGGTCACACACCAAATCAGCAAGCACACAATAAATTGCCTTATATCCACGCAAATTCTTCTGAAAATGCCGCAATTGTAGCCGTAGGTTTGTTGGGAGTCCTGGGACATCCTTCCGAGGGCTTACCCGGGGCTCCCAACCATAGGCTGTTGGGCATTACCGTGAGGGCTTTTTAGTTGGTAGGAGTCCGGCATAACATCCATGAAGGATTTTCCCTCAAAGTAAAAAAAAGGTATTGTGGGGCAATTTACTATCTGCTTGCTGCCCCTTACAGATATGTCGTTCATTATTCTAACACATAATTAAAGCCAACGAAGAGAGAGAAAAAAGGTAAACAAAGTTTTAGCGGTTCCAAACATTTATCACTTCAATGCACTCCCGACATAAATGAAATTGCTCATAAGATGGCGGATCTGACAGTTTAGAACCGCTGTGCTGGCAGCAACGACAGCTGTCGCTCGGCCATTGTAGGGAACGTGTGTCATATGCGACAAGGACAGAGACAATAATCGCTAGTTATCGCAACGTAACTCAGTAATGGTCGCTTTGTTGTTCTCTAGTCTCGTTAGCTTTACTTTATATTATGTCTTTTAAATGTCCAGATTGGTTTGGTTGTGTTTTCATGAAAAGGCACTGCCGCGGGCTTAAGCTCCGTAGTCGATTTCATTTTCCAATTTAAATTTCATTCCTACAGATATAAAAGCTTTATCTTTTAATAAGTCTGACACATGGCAACCGAATTTCATTAATATAGTCCGTCATTGTTTGTCCACTACGCATAAATATTCAAAGGATACATATCACTCGCTTTATACAGTTTCCATGTTTGTTATTTTTTTTACACTGAATAAAATCTTGGTTCTTCCGGGGAATATTTAACTGTATAGTAATGGTTAAATATATTATGCTAGTATAATAAAATATTCTAGATTCCGTAACACAAGCTATAAAAGCTTACCATGGGTCTAGATAGCGTTGTGTAGAATATTGTGGAATATTTATTTTATTTATTATAATGTTCTGGTTTTATTAATAACTAAATTGGAAAGTTCAAGGCCAACTATTAACCGTTGATATTCACATATCATGTAATTACTTTGAGCAACTGATTAACCTGAATATATTCTCACAAACTTTCTACCAAAGGAGGACCTTAATGTCAAAAGACTAAGAGCCAAAATTAATCTAGAAATCTAGCTGTCGATAATATATCACATCAAAGGCTGATACATTTTCATTTATGTTGTGTGTACAGTACACACAACATAAATGAAAATGTATCAGCCTTCAATTCAAGAAATCCTCAGCCATTCCGATACGTTTATACGAAACTTCAAGGCTGCTATCCTTAGTCAGGAAACTATTTCTTAGGGAGAGGACACTTTACGAGCAACGTTTGCATGTTTAGCTATACATCGGTTTATCTGTTACGTATTTATTGTACCAATAACTCAGGGTACGGCTATCAGGAAGGGTAAACACGTAAGTTTGGTTAGATATGTGAGTGAAAAATTGGGAATAGAATTGTGGATTTTGGACGTGCGAGATCTTAGTGAACAAAGTCATATCTATAGTCTGATGTAGTATATACATATAAAGGGTTACAAAGGGATGCTGATATATGGCAATCTGCCGCAGTGATATCGTTGGTATTTTTGCATTTACATCGAGCGGAACCTTTTTTATAAATTTCATTCTAAACAAAACTTAATGTGAAAGTTTGAAGAGATGTTTGAATGTTTGTCAGTCATAGTGATGGAAATAGGATTAATGGATAGATTACAGCCTGAAATAATACATAGGGTACATTTCATCCCGGGTATAGGTTCCCATGAGTTGCAGGAACAGGATCAAAAGTCACGCGAAATAAGCGCAGAGCATCAGCTAATAGTACATAAGCAAAGTACTCATGAAATTTGACTAGCTTCGAATACAATAGGAATATATTATGAAATAATTTTAATGCATCAAGTGTAGGTACAGAACTAAGTACTGAGAGAGTACAAAGTGCTCTGGCATATACGCAGTTTGTATTGTTAGACTGAAAAAAAAGAAAGGGCGACCACACGTCACGCTCCTATGCTGTCCCGAATAGTTGTTTCCTTATCGATCACTTCACTCAATCGATAGCCCTGCGCGTAGAGTTGGGACCGCCATCGAAATAGCGTTTACAGTATGTAACTTCTGAACGACTGCACCAAATAGTTATTATTTATGCTTGTTATCACCAGGATAAGGTATTTTTGGAAAGTTCACGAGTAAGGTGCTATAATTGCATCACTTTGTTCTGATGCGCAGGGCGCGCAGCCTAATTTTGAACAAAATTGTATCCATACTTCCTAACTTAATATTATAAATGCGAAAATAACTCTGTCTGTCTGTATGTATGTAACGCTTTCACGCTTAAACCACTGAATCGATTTTGATGAAATATGGTATAAAGGTAGATTAGGCCTTGAGGAGGGACATAGGCTATGTTTGGTCGCGATAACCAACATCCACGCGGGCGGAGCCGCGGGCGAAAGCTAGTACAATAATAAATCCTGGTACCGCAACAATATGTTGTATCAAGTTGTCAAGACATGACATATCTTAAGTAGGATCGCGGCCCTTTGGCCGTTTCAAATTTTACGATGCTGATGAAGCGATAACATTACATTTTGGTTTTATTTGAAAATCTCGACACGCACACATGTTGTTCGTAAATACTACAAGGACAATGTTTTCATTACCCTCGCGAATAGCAATTTTAGTTGTTCAGAAATCTAATGATATAAATAGGAGGATATAAAATACAAGATGTTATTCTTTCGGATTTTCGTTGGTTCAATCACAGAGTGAGACAATCGAGTTTTCGAAAATCACTGAATGCAGATATTTTTCATTAAAATAATAAAGGAATTTTTCCTTTGAGTAAACTTTGCTCCCCAGTATTTAGAATAGATACTTTCCCTCATATAGGGTTAAAAAATTCCGCCCTATATGAACTGGTGGCTGTCCCGGATTTTTCCAAGATAAGCAAAAAATATACAACCCAATTTCAGCACCATCTATCGTGTTAAATAATTGTATGTCTATAAATATAGTGAATAAGTGCAAGCAATAAATTATGAAAAGTTTTATTAACCGTTAACCGGTAACCTATTTTAGCGCCACCGTACGGTGCCGGTCAACGATATTTACAGCAGCACATAAAATACGAACAAATAAAAAATATCGATACTTCCATACTTCCATGCTAATATTATAAATGCGAAAGTCTGTCGGTCTGTCTGTCTGTCTGTCTGTATGTTACGCTTTCACGTCTAAACCACTGAACCAATTTTGATGAAATTATGTATAAGGGTAGATTAAACCTTGAGAAAGGACATAGGCTATGTTTGGTCACGATAACAGACATCCACGCGGGTTGAGCTCCGGGCAAAAGCTAGTATAATTATAAACGGCAGTTTTGTACATACTTAATAAAAAGTTATACTATCTCTATTAGACTTATTTTATTGTTTAAATGGTTATAAGCAAACAGGTTGCTTTGCAGCAGCCATGATATTGAGCTGCTGAAAAACATTTGAAACGTCGGGACTATCGTACATAATGAAATAACTCCAAATATATCACGATAAAATTCGTTACAGATATTACTAAATTGAACGCAATACTAGACACAGCTAAAATTTATAGAGATATCTGAAGCTTTTGACGATATTAGTCCTTTTGATCACTCAATTTTATTGGGAAAGATATACGCGAATGGGATAAAAGGAATAAATAAACTTATCGAATCGTGTCTAATTGGTAGACAACAACCTAATATTTAGGTGCCCGCGGTTTCACTAAAAATATATCTGTAAATGTCATTACAAAGTAGCGATTTACAATAATGTTCATGCGATCATGGTATTATCATGCTTTATACGTTGCGATACCATGATCGCATTCATTCGTTATCGTTAACATTATTGTATGATCATGTAACGAGATAGTATAAAAAAATATTATGTAGCGATAGCTAATATTCTCAAAATTTAGTAGATAGTTTTGAGATTAATTGTAAAATACCCACTTAGTTCCAATCACAGAAGTTACGTTTTCTTAACTTGGAACGCACTTTAGTTTTGTCGAGTTGGTGGAATTGTCTATTTTAGTGCTTAGAATATCGTAGGCAGCCTTAAGTTTTCTTTGGTTGATGATGGAAAAATATTTTTTGATCATCTCACATGATCCCACCTCTGCCTCTTTCATCCTCTTCATTTCTACTAGTATATAATGGCGACTAAGAGTTTTTAATTATTAGATTGAATTTAGCTAATTTTAATTTACCAATTTGGCAAACGGCCAAATAAAAGTAATGAAAGTCAAATTGACAAAAAAAATGTAATTCATTCAACTGAAAACTTCAACTGCATTAGGATCATAATCAAAATATATAATACATTCTCTGTATATTATCACAACATTATTGAATGTTTAAAAAAATTACAAGTGCATTATTAATTTCATAACACAGCGAGAAAAGTATTGTTAATACCTATTGTTAATATGTGTGTGACAGAAAATGAAGATGTCTCAGAACTCAGAAATATACACTAATAATACTACGGTTATTAAATCAAGATCTACAAGAGTCGCAATTAATTCAACTAAGTAATACAGACACGTATCTTTAAGCGAATTATAATTAAACAACGTGACGTGTTCTTAGTTTTGATTGAACATGTTCTGTAGGAGCAGTCTCCTACCATGAAACATCCGAAAGTTCGGACCCGTACAAAAGACGTAATATTTAATAATATAGGTACATACCACGAAGTCGCTTCGGTTTTCTTCTGGTAGGGCTTAATCCCCACTGTACCCCGTCCATCATATTATTGTATTTTAGACAGATGGAAATAGTGATTGCATAAAAATTGAAAATATCGATAATGTTCAAAATGTTCGATTAAAAAATCATTAGTCGATAAATTAAATATATATATAATAATTGTAGGCCATAACGCACACGGTAATCTTGAAAACAAAACAATAGACTTAAAGAACAACAGCTGATTGCCTGGTATTTATTGAAGACTTCCGTGGTCTGTCTCTGAAACCCATCATCAGATCTTTATGAAATTGAAATGGAACCATTTCGGAATAAACTTCTTTTAAACAAAAAAAAAATTTGTAAATCCGTCTACATTATGACGGAGCCATGCGTGTTCAAATATTAAAAAATAGTTAATAACATCCGAATTGAGAATCGCCGCCTTGTTTTGAAGTCGATTAAAACCGCCAGTTAAATATTTTTTTATTTTATTTTCTGTAGTGGATATGATTGTGACATTTTCAAGTTATTATAATAAAAACACAGTCAATCGAATTACTACATCCCTAAATTTGATTTCTGACTGACGTGACGTTGTCAATGAAATATGATGTATTGGCGCGTAATTTTAGTTCGCATTTTTGGGTGTTGACGCTAGAACAAAGTTAGATCGACCACTGTCAGTGAGCTGTCTAAAATACAATAATATAATGGACGGAGTATAGATATGTGGCACGTTTATAGAATAAAATAGATTTCCCAATGTAGCGGGTTGACATGACTGTTATAAAAGTCAAAATTACGTATCAATTCCATACATTCATCATTCTACTCGTATTAATACTGCCACTTGTTTAGGGAGGTTGACGTGTACCAACCGTCTTTAACGACTTCAGAATAAATGTGATCCTTGGAATCGATTGCCCGAAACTTCGGTCTGCAAATGCGGATATTTCATGGTAAACCTACTGTTAATGAGGTCGTGACCTAATAATGGTTATAAGAGAAATATAGACTGACGTATGTCACGACAGGAATAATTAATTTTAAACCAAATACTTCTTCTACTATATAAATTGACGTATCCACAGATGTTTGTTTTTCAATCACGCTCTAACGCCTGGACAGATCTGCCCAAAACTTTTTATCCCGTGAATTAGTTTCCATGGGTTGCAGGAACGGGATTAAACTAGTTCTTTAATGTGGTTTGGCTATAACTGTGGCCAAACTGTGAACTTGTATATACTTACGTTAGAAATAATCCATCCATCCATATACTCACGTTTTTAAATTCCCTAAGTGAAGGCAGAGGTGTATTAGCACCCACGTTTCGCCAATTTTGACTTTCGGTTCCACGACGTTATAGGAGGCGAACTTATTGCCGTCTAGCTGGGCCGTCCTGGGCTGTATGGTTACTGTCGGATGAAAAACAGCCCTATCCCTTAGTCACCTTTTACGACACCCACAGGAAGGAAGAGGCACCAGAAGGAAGAGTTGGGGCAAAATTTAGTTAGAAATAATATATTTTATAGAACCTTATTCTGTATTCATTGCTAAAATGAAATTTTGTTTGTTACAGAAAGCGCAGTAAATGCTGTACAAGATTCCAAGCAAAAAACAAAATGGTCGACTTATAGCAGTCAGCGACCGCGGACAGTTGTTGCAACGGTGGCGGTGGAAGCAGAAAGATGATAATATTGATGATCATCCAATTCATCACGCTACCAGTACTGACGTCCAGGTTCGTGAGGGGTGACACAGCAATGGATGAGAAACAACCGCAACAACTCATCAGCTCTAGAGTAGTCAGAACAAAATATGGAGATCTCAGAGGATTCATTGTAACACCAGAATCAAGGTTCCTAGAACCGGTTGAAGTGTTTCGAGGAGTTCCATATGCATCTCCTCCAGTAGGATCTTTAAGATTCATGCCGCCAGTTTCTGGTGCACAATGGTCAGGAGTGAAGATTACTGAGGAGTTTAGTCCAGTATGTCCTCAAGTGCTGCCAGATATAAGAAATGAGACCGCTGTATTGAAGAGAATATCAAAAGGGCGGTTAGACTACTTGAAGAGAATATTGCCATTTCTAACCAATCAGTCCGAAGATTGCCTTTATTTGAATATATATGCACCAGCTCAAGGTAAGTGTAATATTTTTTGCAACCATAATCCTTGAACATAATATCTTCAGCATATTTATACTTTACTAATAATCTAAATGTGAAAGTAGATCTGCCTGTCTGTAACTCTTTCACGCCTAAACCACTGAACCGATTTGATGGAAATTGGTATAGGAGTAGAAATAGACCTTGGGAAAGGACATAGGCTATGTTTGGTTGCTATAACCGTCAACTAGTAGATACCTACTTATATACATACATACTAATAGTACCCAAAGATAATAGTACTGGAGTAAAAAGTTTCTTTTAGTAACTAAAATCACAATTTTTGATGTAACTATATGAAACTTTTTGTACACCGTAAAGAATAATGTTGATCATTATAGCAACAAACCTTTGCTTAAATATTCTAAAGCTTTGCGAATAGAACATTCCACGAAATAGAATCAAAATAATCATTAGAAATGAAATCAAAATAATCCTTACAAAGCCGATTTCTGTGGCTCAGATTACAAGTGAGATTACTACATCAAATTACTAACAAAACGACGAACATCTAAGCGTTGCTGATACAAAACCATTATCTCGTCGCGTTGACAAATTTATTTGCTTGCTTTGTAATAGCGAAGTGGTAACAATAAAATTAATAGAAATAAGCTATTCAAATTACGTTGAGCCAGCATTACACTCGTAATTTGAGAATGGCGACGAAAATTTAAATTGTACTTCTGTTATAATAAACAGTAATAATTCTTTTCGCCGTATCATCAAAAGGAGTGGCCGCAATTGCTTTCAATACTATACAATATTATAAATGTAAAAGTAAGTCTGTCTGTCTTACAGTTTGTGCTCAAACCACAGAACCAATCTCGTGTAAATTTGACATAGAGGTAGACTAGACTTGGGGACGGGAGTGGAGCGCCTAAATGGATTTTCTATGCAAGTTGCCACAAATACGTAGAGAAAAAATGCATAGACATCTCGTTATGTTCAGCTTCATTACTATTATGTTATCTGTCGTCCAGCTGTGATTTTGGTAAGTAAGAATTAGTAGTGTCAGATATTCTGCTACTTTTTAATCCGTAAAGTCAGATTATTTGGAGCTAAAAATTATAATAATTTAATATTTCGCTTAGTGATATTCTATATAATAACAGGCCGACTGTAACTAGCTTCAAAAAGTATACGCCTTTACTCTTGTAAATAGCAAGATGTCTTTAGATCCTGCATTCGGCCGCAGAGCCTTTACTGCAAGCTTTTGTTACAAACAAGGCGCTGCGCTCCCGTGCATACAAAATATTTTTTTATCCACGTTTTTGGCAGAGATTTGAGTCGAAAACTGACGGCGATTCCAGATTATATGCACATCATATAAGCGTCAACAATTTTACTAAAATAAATCTGAATCATCGCAGGTTTATAAGTGCCCGGTTAATGGCAATAGACTCGCCACCTATTACATTGGGACCTAAACATTAACTGGCGAAATGTGGGTGCTAGCACCTCTGCCTACCCCTTCGGGAAATATAGGCGTGAGTTTATGTTATGATGTATGTATGTTATGTAAATCTGAATCAAAATATTCAACGGATTAATTATTTCACTCTCACTGTCAGTACTCAAATGAATTTGCTAGAGAACGATGTTTCAGATAAATATACTGCTGTTTTACGTACAACACATAGATATTTCAAAACTAACGTAGTAGAGAGCTTTTCATCCACATCTCATCCATATAGCATTCCCCACTTCAAGAAATGGTCACAATTAGGGTCCACAAGAGTCAAAGTCAAAAATTCTGAAAAGTTAAGCATTTTCAATCAATCAATTAATCAAAAAGCATTGTAAGAACAATTTTTTGAAAAGAATTAATACCGAAAGTTTAATGCACAGAAATGTAAATGTGACTATAAATTATATTCAACAAGCTAGCAAGAAATGCCCTTAAACGTTTGTCTTAAACTGATATGAACTTGCAGAAATTCATTCATATACCTACATGAAAGCTGCGAATAATGAGTTCCATACGTTATATAAACTCGTGCGTTATGATATTTTGTACGTCCAATACTTTTTAATCTCACCAAAACGCGATCCGCTCAAACATTGGTCGGTGAATACGTACGCTATCTCTGGAACCCCAGTTGGGCTTTTTAATAATCGTAAATGACGCTCGTGTGACACCCTAAAATTTCTGTCTGTACTGCCTACGTCTATATACTGATGGGAAGAGGAGTAGTAACGAGAACCGAGATTATTTGAGTAGCGTCTTTGAGACGTCGGAGAATACATGACTTGACATTATCATAAAAAAGGTTTGAAAGATGAGAAGAAAATTCTTGATCATATTATTATTATTGGTAAAAATATATATAAGCACTTCTGTATTTTTATAGTTGTAGGTTTTTAAAGAGATAGATATTTTGTGAATTATATAATTGGTTATCGATAAAAGGGATCTCTATTTTATTGCCCTCTAGTAGACGCAGTGTTCACCCTTGCTATATAGTTAATAGTGTTACCCATTCAAAATCCAGACCGACTCAATTCTACCTAACTAATAAATAGATTCCGACTGTAATAGCTGTTATCTGCATTAGAATTAAATCAAATCAAATGAAATTTATTTCATAATCATTGTACAGTTAATAAACATGGTTTCTATTCAATCTCTCGTGCGTTGTTACGGATACCGGGGTATTGGTCTTAAGGTTTTCAATTAATTAATAAGTCGTTACGCAGTTGGGTGAAAAGAAAACACAACTGACGGAAGATAGACTTTAAAAAACTAGAGACACTTCTAATGAAAACTTTTGATCTATATACATAGATACTTACTGTGACAATTGTCACAATCAGTAAATCACTACAAATATCTATTAAAATAGGTGTCGGTAACGGTGTCACAAGTTCAGTTCTTTCCATCTCAAAAAGTGTTGAACGATGAAATGGTTAACTAGTCTGAAGAAGTTTTACTTCAATAAACTGACTGACTAGTAACATAGGCTTTCGAAATAGAATCCTCACAGTCTGATATTTGGATCTAAATACTATCATGATATTCATAGCCAACGCGTTAATTCCAGTACAGAATATTCCTGAACAGAAATGTGGTTATGCATTTCGAACGCAGCAAACAAATCCAATTTATGTTGGGGTTGAATGTTTAGTAACGAAATTTATCCTTCACTGTGTTCGTGCTACAAACATACTGATTTTATATTAGTGATTGTGAGTAGAGCCAAAAATAGGACTTCAACTGAAATTAACAAGATTTTAGTAGCAAATAATAATTTAAGACTACTTGCACAGGGTAATACCGTGATGATTATTATTGGTGTTCGTGTTAGGGCTGAAGAAAAAAATTATTTAACCAAACAATAAAATACACTTACCTAACCTAACTTCTTGCCTTTATAATTGGAATTTCAAATTTCAAGCTTAGCTACGTATTCATGTAGACTGTAATATATATTTTATCGTATGACTATTTCTTGCCAATTTCATGATATTTTAAATTTAGTTCCTGTACTAAAAATCACGTCAAAATCGGCTATAAATATTTTATTGCTAGATTTAGCCAGTAGCCAATTTACTGACTATAGCTCAGCAGTAATATTTTATGCTTATTGTTTTATTTGAGTGAGGGAAGTGAAATATATATGTTTGGTATTTAAACCATTTTTGAAAATTAATTAATTAAAAATCTTAGTCTTTTCTTATGAAATTTGACCGAAGGGCGGATGATTAATCGATGACTAATAATTTTTTTATATTCAGGCACTTCAATTTGACTTCACCTCGCCTGATGAATGAAATGAAAGGGTATTTATAATTTCCTCTTACAGTATTGACATTCACTATATAGTTCCATTCAACTGGCTGGAAAATTTGACAATTTTGTTCCAAATTCGAATAGACTCAAGTCTTAACCCAAAGATTTCACTTTTCCAGTCTGAGAAACCCATAGTGAATCAGTCAAGCTAGCCATTAACATGCATCATCATTGCAACACGTTAATTTTTATGGAAAATATTAGTGAAAAAGAAAGGTTGTTCCACAATGTGCACAATGAAATAATTTTTCATTAAAATTTTTCAATAAGGTCAACCGGGGCAATTGCGTCATATTTCTCGATCACTCCAAGTTATCGCCTTATTGTGAGTGAATTTATGGCATTATGCACTTTTTGAAACTCTAGTCTCATAATATGGCTATTTCTGTACAAAATCCTATTATTGATTTCTTCGCCAGAGTTTTACAACTGTGTCATATTGATTGTTTTTAAAAAATTGGAATTTTAGACGCATTTTCCCCGTCTGGGGCAAATGCGTCTTTCTTGAGTAAATACTTAATTGGTAAGCTATTCGTGAGAAAATCAAAGTAGTTCTTTTCGGATCAAATTTCTGTGCAAAAGAATGACAATTAAACTAAAAAAAAAGAATAATTGAGGAATTCAGAGACAATTTAGTAAAAATTGGGGAAATGCGTCTAGTTTTTGATGGACGCATTAGCCTCATACTAAATGCAGACATTGTCAACATTTTACCTCGGTGGTTTGCGCTTACTACTTCAGGAAAAGTAAGCACAGGAAAAGTAGGCAGGTACAACTTAGCATAAAAGTCGTGAAAAAATAGTGGCGCCACTTTCTATGCCAAAACGATTTTACTATGGCAACACTTGTCTTCTTTCATATGATGAAAAAGGTGATGTTACCGGTGAAAATAAATTGAATTTTTGCCAAAACTGCAAGTACTTATATTGGGTCAGTTGTGAAAAAAAAATCGGGAAAACATACAAAAAATTATTTAAATTATTAAATGAGGCACTACTCAGTCTACTACGGTATCAATAAGAAAATTACGAGATCAAATGAATCTAGAAAACGACCTGACAGTCAAATTTATAAGTAAGTTAGGGAATAAATTGTACTCTTCCATTATATTACTTACTTATCTAGGAGTATTTTAATTAAATATCTATACAGGTGTAACAGAAAGGGAGTATCAAAGCGAAACACAGCTAAATGTAGAATAAGAACTGTCTTATGCTCATGACTCATAACTTTTATCATGGAACTACAGTTAGTTTAGAACAACTTTTGTTCACCTAATACTACTGGTGTGTATTAGATCCATTCTTGTTACACCCTGTATAAATAAAAAAGTAATAACATATATAATAAGCTTAACACATACACAAGATAAAAACAGTTCTGTTACAAAAGGTAGTAAAGTTATCAAAAATATGGAATGTTATGTTATATTGTTATATACCGTCTCCGTTCCGGCGTGGGTAAAAATGGAGCAAAATGGACACCAGAAAAATGAACTTTCCAACATCACTTGTGCATTTTGAATTATTATACTACCTATAATAAATGATAAGGGATATTGGGTATTATGTTTCTTGGCATTCCACATCATTGAAATAAAATTTCACTTTCGTATTAAAATGTGCGGACATAAAAAGGTTGTTGATTTCTGTTTTCGGGGTAAATGCGTCCCACAGTCGCAATTACCCCGTAAAGGCAGACGCATTTACCCCCAGACATTAATCCTAACCTTAAAAATGGAGATATAATTATTTCTTTAAATAAAGCTATTACACTAAAAATAACTGTCTGTGTATGCAACCCATTGACTATTCTTTACAATGGTTATTAAATAAAATCAGTCAAATAAAGAAAACAGAAAATTATCATGGATTTGGTTACTCACCTCTCGCAGCGACAAGTTGTCCAGAAACGTGCAATTTACAAAATGGCTACATACTTCAATAAGAGAGCTAAAATGCCATCTGTACGAACATCATGTAAAGTATTTAGTTTAAGCAAATGTAACTAGATGGCAGAAATCAATGTAGATTGAACAGTTATCGAATAATTTAAAAAAGACGCATTAGCCCCGTAGACGCAATTACCCAAGTTGACCTTATATTTTATTGGTCAAATTAGCTTTTAAATTTTGACTTCTTTCACGTGCTGCGTTTTTCGGTTAAAAATAGGCATGACCTTCCAGAGCATTATTAAAGAATGAGTAGCATGGTAACGCTACTCATTCTATAATATGTTGTTGATATTCAAAACGATCAGAAAAAAAGAGTAACTTCAGAAATTCGTGTGTTCATAACTCACAAATCAAAAAGAGTTACTTAAGGACGCATTCAACCCTTCAAATAAATACAGATGTAGGTAAATATAGAATTTTGCGTTTCGATATTCTATCAAAATACGACCACTACAAATACAAATTTAATCTAAAAACAGAATAACGAGATGAACCACCACAAGGATATATGAAAAAATTGAGTTGATAACCATATGAAGCTATGGATTTTTATCGCGAAGGTTGATTTATGCCCTCAAAATGATTCATCGACGGATAACCGATAGTGTGGGTTGTATAGAATAAGATTTTTACTTACAATGTGTGCTGCGTTTTTGTGATGACATTTTGAGGTTACCCTAATGACCTAGCACATCTATTGAAATTTTCACTCCTATTTTTTATAATTCATATGCGAGTAAATCGTTAGACCTGGCAACTTGTTTGATTATGTAGAAAGAACGGGTAGGCTTACATGGCCAACGATATCTGATCAAGGTTTTAAAAGATGCACTTTATACAGACCCCAAACTTTAAAAATTCTATAATATTTTGTGAGGTCCGAAGGACTAGAAGTACAAGACTCAGAAGTAGGAGTAATTATTACTACTGCACCAAGGATTCAACAACTGCTTTCATCAAGTGCTTTCAATCATTAATATACAAAAGTTTGGTTTTATTATTATTTATTTATTATTTTAAACTTTATGCACATAAATTTGTACAAAGGCGGACTTAATGCCAAAGGCATTATCTAACAGTCAACCTTAGGGTGATGCAGAGATACATTGAGGTAGGTGCAGACAGAAGATTAACTATTTATTAGAATGTAATAATACTTACAATAGACATACACACTATAATACACAAGAAATACATACATATACAATTACATATATACCTATTCCTATACTTATACTTTATATAAATATATATGATACATACCTATATAATATACTACTACTTAAACCATATTTCTTTATCAAAATGATGAAAAATAACCTTGTAGTTTTACCCACTATTGCCATTAGGGATTACTGTAGAGCTGACGTACTTTATACTTGAAACTAGCACGGTTGTTAGCCATCCTGATTTCGAGAGGAAGCGCATTCCAGAGTAGAATAGCTTGCACGAGGAAAGAAGAATGAACTAGGCTAGAACTATGAGTAGGACAGTGGAGAAGACGGTTATCAGCTGATCGTAGATTTTTGTTATGATGAGAACCAAGAAGCTGTACATGAGATGATAAATAAGTGGGGGCATTGGGGGAGCTTAAAATAGTATGAATCATCGTCACCGCCCGCAAGCTACGTCGCTGTCGTATAGGTAACCATCCTAACTCTGTACGATAGACTGAGACGTGATCATATTTCCTAAGGTTGAAGACGAATCGAATGCAATTGTTGAGAAGGCGGTCGAGTTTGTTGAGCAGATCTGCATTCAGGTCGAGGTAGCATACATCACCATAGTCCAAGACTGGGAAGATTAGGGTCTGCATAAGCATCGCCTTAGTTTTAACAGGTAGAAAGTTTTTAAGGCGATACAGACTACGCAACATCCCTGTCACCCTCTGAGAGACTTTTGCAACTTGTGATTGCCAGTTCAGGGTGGAGTCGATACTCAATCCCAGGTTTTTAACAGCAGGCGTAACAGGAATAATTCGCCCGTTGAAGTCTATTTTTGGTAGAGTTTCTTCGTCTACCTTATTTATCATATGGTTACTGCCAATTAAGATACCCTGGCATTTATCAGGATTGACAGAAAGGCCAAACCTGTCACACCAACTACTTATAGATCGCAAGTCAGCGTTAACCCTGTCAACAGCCTCCGAAAGATTCTCCGCACGAGCTTGGCTGTACACCTGCAGGTCGTCGGCATACAAATGATACGCACACTGAAGTTCAGAAGTGATAAGGTTTATGAATATTGAAAATAAAAGAGGAGAAAGAATGCCGCCTTGCGGAACGCCAGAGTCGAGATTGCACCAACCAGACGAAACCTCGTCCGCGCAAACCGACTGCTGACGTCCACGAAGATATGAAGAAAACCACTCCAGCTCATCGGCTGAGATCCCAAGATGGGATAGTATTACTAAAAGGATATCATGATTCACGCAATTAAATGCATTCGAAAAATCCACTAACACTAACACTGTGACAAGACCCTTCTCCGTTCCGTCCCTGATATCCCCCGTTACTTTAAGGAGTGCGGTTGTAGTGCTGTGTCCCGATCTGAATCCGGATTGCAATGGACTGAGTATCCCGTTGGATTGCACATAATTGGACAGCTGACGATGAACACAGGCTTCCAGCACCTTGGATAGGAAAGGGAGGATGGAAATAGGACGAAAATGATTAGGAAGTGAGGGATTGGAGATTTTAGGAAGAGGACGTACATAGGCTTTACGCCACAGGTCTGGGAATTGACCAGAATCAAGCGAAAAATTTACAATGTGTGAAATAGCGGGAAGGAGTTGGTCTATAATAGTTATAATCATACGGCGACTGATGTTATCGCAGCCGACTGCTTTTGATTTAATTGCGTAAATCGTCTTTCTGATTTCCTCCGATGCGACTGGAGTGAATTGAAAAAGTGCGTAGTTGGTACTGGGCAGTCCGGCCATTGAGTCAATCGTTTGACGCTTGGTTGGGCCATCGAATATGTGAGAGGTAGAGAAGTGGTGGTTGATGGCATCCAACTCAATTGTCTTCGGTAGCTCCAGCTGTCTTGATTTACCAATGCCCAGTGTCCCAAGAAACCTCCAAACATCGACAGATGTCAAGGATGATATGTTATCGAGAATATGTCGGCGTTTAGCGTTGCGTACCACCCGATTGCACCGATTCCTGGCAGTTTTATATGAATCCCAGTTGGCATCCGAACGATTCCTTTTGAATTTACGAAAAGCCCGGTCTCTCCCCCTCATGGCAGATCGTACTCCGTCTGTTAACCAAGGAGCTGGTCGATGTTTTAATTTCACCCTCCTAAAGGGTGCATGGATATCATAGAGGCCAATAACTGTGTCGTTAAAAACACGTACTTTATCATTGATTGTGTTTGCCTCTGCCAAACGCTCCCAACTGACTTCGGCAGCCTCACTGCACAATTTGTCAACATCCATGCGCCCGAAGCATCGTCTGTACAGCACCTTGGGTTTGACTTTAGGAGGCTTGAGATTGTAGGAGAAGTAGATCAGATCATGATGAGAAAATGCCGGAGCTAGAAACTGACCGTGTGTTAGAACAAGTGTGGGCGAAGACGTAATTATCAAGTCGAGCCAGGTGTCCTCGACGTCTTTGTTGTGGTGTGTGGCCTGAAGTGGTAAAACCTGAAGATTGACTGACTCGACTATTTTCAGAAGCTTTATGGCTCGTGATGACAGACTAGGACGAAGATTGGTGTTGAAATCGCCCATGATGATGTAATGCTCGTAATCAGACCCCAAGGATTCAAAAACCAATTCGATATCAGTGAAGTAGTTCACAGTGGGGGGACAATAAACAACACCCAGAAGGGCTTTGACACCCCTAACCCAGACCTCCAGAAAAAGGAACTCAGCGGTGGCAGAGTACTCAGAGGGAGATGCGGCGACTATTTTGTAAGGGAAGTCGCTACGTAGGTATATCGCTACCCCTCCGCGCTCCTTGCCCGTCCTGTCGTTCCTTATCAAGATAAATCCGGGCAGTGGGTAGGAAGTAGACGGTAGATAGGGTTTGAGAAAGCTCTCAGAAATCAGAACGGCATGTACGTGTGAATCACCAAATGTTTCAACCAGGTCACTGTGATGGTAAGCCACACTTTGTGCGTTTATATGACACACGTTGAGTGACTGCCCCGAATCCCGAAAAGTCTCACGGAGCCTGTCACCAAGTGTTACATCGGTAACTGAACTGTTTTACTACTTTCCATATTAAATATGCTTAACGGTAAAAAATACATCGATAAGAAATAAAGGCCATGTTTTTATTACTATGTATATTAGTTGTATGAAAAAAAAAATTTAGAAATCTAATAACCTGTCATGGAGAAGGAACAAAATAAACGTACGAACAAACTCAGATTTACGATTATCGATAGTCACTTGATTCGTAACGTAATGTGTATCGAATAGATTTTTTATGCGACTTGTCCTTATCCCAAGTTGTATATTGGAGTTGATTCGAGTGAAAGGCTTGACATTTGACGCTACTCATGTAGAATCATTTGAGGAAAGAACGCGATATGTAGATTTCATTTAGTACAAGATATTGCGCCGCTTTGTTTTTTAATATATCACATTTGAAAGAAAGGAGGTCACAATATGGAGTTACACTACGTTACAACTTTCTTGTCGTTCGATTTCGGGCTTTATTTCTTTGATTTTAAAGTACAATATTATGGAAACGTCACATACTTTGCATCAACTGATGTTTCATCGTAATAGTGATAGTTCTTATACTGACTAGTATTATTACACAACATTAACCTTAAGACTGTACCCACCTAAAATTGTGTAAAAAATATAAAAAATTCTGTTTTCCCGATCAAGTAAGTAATAAATAATACAAATAACATCAAAAATACAAAATGAAATACCGGCGTCAATCGAAGCGCTTGACAACTCCCACTCCAATGTTTTATTAGAAACATTTTTTATATCATCAACTGTATGAAACAGGATGGATACAATTGTGACCCAAATACGGATTTATTACTAGAGAACTGCCGGCTTTGATTTATATCCTCCATCAAAGGTTCGGCGTAGATTGACTTACAACACTCCGATTTTGTGATATACATTAGAGTGGAAGGAGAACATTATAGGGTTGATGATGAAGGTAATATCTAAAATGAGATTTTAAATGGCATTTTCTTTTCTTTGAACAATAGCACTGTCAGTTGCGGATGCGAGTTTAACTGATATGTGTACCTACGTCTTATGCTAATACTAACTGTTACCTATAGTTCCATCTGTACCTACATATTTCTTAGAACCGTATTAAACCCTACCTGAATCAAATTGATAGCCAGAAAGTTTAAAAGGATATTTACTTCTTTTTAAATCATTTCATTTTCAAGCCAACCTAACGCTATGCAGACTACATTGTCATCATGTAAAGTATAATTTCATTGTAGAAAAACTAATAACTCTTATCAATAGTGTTGCATAAAATGCATCATAAAGCAATGAAGACATAATGACTTCAGGAATTTACTACTAATTAGAAGTTTGCGTGTTCAAACCCCAACCCAGTATACCACCGAAGCGAACCCACTAACACAAGCAATTCACTCAGTTAGAAGGGCCCATATTACTAGGGGACTCAAAATAATATCGTAAAATATGATTGCTGTCGAAAGTTCACGCGAATATCCACACTATTCCTAACATTTCGGTTGCTATTCAGTATGATCACAAGAAGACGAAAATTGTGGTCGATTTTCTCATAGTGTAAAGTCTAGTCTATTTCTAACGGTTACTTTTCAGCATGGTCACAAGAAGACTAAAATTGTGGTCGGTTATCTTAAAATGTAAAGTTATCGGAAAAATTAAACGCTCAAGTGAGACTTGAACTGACCAACTGAGTTATTGAGCCACACCTGAATCAATTAAAATTTTTCGTCTCTTTATATCCGTCTTTAATGATTCAGGTGTGGTTCAATAGCTCAGTTGGAAGAGTTTCCCCCTGTAAGGGAAAGGTCGTAAGTTCAAGTCTCACTTGAGCATTTCATTTTTTCCGAGGTTTTTCGAACTTTAAAGTTAGCACAATAAATGCTATAAAAATTCATTTTAATGTAAAGTTATCTTAAAGTACTTTCACTTAGTTAAATTGTTGTTGTTGCTATTTACGCGAAAATAGCTCAAAGTTTCTTGAAGTTTTTGTGTAAATGACATCGAAAAGTTGCGAAAACTGTTTCTTTGATGATATAACGCGTCAGATTATAAACTACTTGCCGTAGCCCACAAAACCACGCATGGAATTCCTATCACGTTCCCGCTTTCCTTGGTTACCAATTCCTGTTATGAATCTATACTATTGTTACAAAGTTTCAGCGGGTAATCTCTGGATCTACCTAAAAGGAACCGATTTTGATAATTATATTACCAATAGAAAATCACCGAATAAAATAACTGGTGAAATGTGAGAGATAAGGTCCTTACTAGAGACGATGCCTTAGAGCGAATGGGTGGAGTCTACGAACGTAATAATCGCAGCCCCTCACCACCCCGCACTCATGTCACTAAAGTGATTATAATATAAAAATATGGGAAAAGATGTCGGTAAAAAGGGTACAGAGTGGACACATCATATTCTGCCTAACTTCACGTACCTAACTGATTTGGTATTTTTTTTGACATTGATGTTGATTGATTTTTGATTCTTTATTATAGCTAAGACCGGCGGCTCCGCCCGTATGGATGTCTATTATCGCGACTTTGGTTTTATCTCTGGTACCATTCTACCAAAACCTTTTAAATAAAAATACCATATCAAAATCCGTGTACTAAGTAGCGTTTGTGTCCATCGTGAACAAACAGACAAATTCAATTTCAAAAGGGTCAAATTCTATGGCGTAGCGGTAGAGCATACAGAGATTGTGGGTTTGATGCCCACTCAGCACTTATATTCATAATTACATGAATCTTAGATTATTAATAATCTAAGACATGAATATATATTTTCAGTGGTTAGGGTGTTTATTGCATAGATACATTGAGGTAGGTGAATATGAAAGCTATAAGTATGCTATAGGCATAACAATTCACACACTTTACACATTCTCACAGTGCCATCGTTTGCAACGCAAGCCCAAAAAATGTGTTTATCTAAATGACATCACATTCAAACCTCTTATATTATGCACTAACTGACCCGGCAAACTTCATTTCACCTTAAAAATTAGAGTTTACCTCAATTGGCTGTATTTAGTTGTCCTAATTATTTTGAGAACAGAAAGCCTTACGACAGGGACTCCATACGCCCACGGAGATCCTGACACCAATACGACATAACAACGTCTTTCGGGTCAGATATTTTATATAAAGTGTTCTTAAATGTTTCTATTTCCGCGCATATTTTTTACTTTTTCTTTCATAAAAACCTTCTCCAGACAATAACAAACACAACAAAAAAGAAAAAAGCGAAATTGGTCCAGCCTCAACCAGTCCAGCCAAAAATGAATCCCTATTGAGAAATAGGGATTCATTTTTATATTATATAGATTGTATTGTACATATAAAGCTACTTCTTGAATGATGCTATCTGTTAAAGAAAACCGCTTTAAAATCCGTCGCGTAATTTTAAAGATCTAAGCATACATAGAGACAGACAGACAGCGGGAAGTGAATTATTTTATACTAGTGATTATATGTAGTGATCATGTTTTTATAATATTATATATTTATATATGTAGCTATAGATTGTATAGTGTAGTATAGTATTCTAATATACATATATCATTATACAGACGTAGTTTGTGATGTTACATCTCTGGATCTACAGAACCAATTCTAAGAATTATTTCACCAATAGAAACCCACACTGTTTATCAGTGTCATAGGTTTTATATCATTACACTACGAGTGAGGATCACCATCCGGAACGGCGTCCAAAATCTACGTGGCTGGAGCCGTGGGCAACAGCTGATAACAAATAAAGTGTGTGAATAAAATAATCAACACAACTTTTTCATGTATTTCTTGAGAGTTTAAAGCTTTAGCTTTTTTACCGAATGTACTATCGGCGTCTCATAGAAGTGTCTTATCTGTCCACTTATGCATTAGTCTCGAATTGTGTTGCTGTCAAAGCTGCGAAAACGTGAAGCACAACCTCCCCGTCCAACAGCCATCACGGCACTGCCGCCCGGCCCCCGCATAGGCACCCGCTAAGCCAAACTCTCGAGAACGTAACAAAAACGTGGCCTGTGACTTCAAAAGTCAATGTATTGAACGGAAAAATGTACCACTTATACTCCAGATCTTTGTCTTACTTTTAGTTAAAAAATTACGTAAAAATTATTTTCCGTTTAGAAGTAGTTGCCAGTTTTATTTTGAGTGACCTTTTTGCTTCGGGAATGATTATCATATAGTAATTATAAAGTGAGAATAACTAAAAATGTACCAAATTTAGAAAAGAAACCAACAAATAAAACAGTGTAAACAGTTTTCCAATCCGTCCACAAACAAAAAAGGAGTTGGTCTTTAAACATGCGCCTGAAAACCACATTTATCATTTTTATTCCTCTTAAGTCACCTCTGCCTAACCCTCCGGGGTTATAGGCGTGATTGTATGTATGTATGTATGTCTAAAACCGCGCTATCAGGGAAGGTCAGCAGTGGGAACGGGATCACAAGTCCACGCTGGTGGAACAGAAAGTAGCCCAAAATGTTATTCCAGACTGTAATCTGTCTCTGTGCTAAATTTCAGTCAGATCCATTCAGCTTTTTGACCGTATTAAGTATTAAGTAAGAAACACTGAAACAACTTCAAAGATAAATAATTATTAACAGATGATATTTTCTAAAGGAGGACGGCCGCGTTGTATGGAGCCTCGGCTCAGGCGTGTGCATTTTTTTATTTAAATGAAAATACTGCTATTTGGTAGCTGAAGCTATGTATATACCAATAATATAAATAGTTTAGTAGGTACCAAATTAATTTAAATTCCACATTAACAGAAGAATCGGGTTATCCATGTTCAAGCGTAAGTCTTTGTGTGAGCGGGTGCAGTATCCAAAGAATTGCCAGGGTCAACGTTTATAGAACATACAGGGTCCAAAAGCAAGCCAGGGTTGTCGTAAGAGTTATAGCAATCCATTTTGTATCAGAATTATTCCATTAGTAACGAGAAATGATAGCAGCCGTACACGTCAAGCGAATGACATAACAGTAGTTGAGTGTTATTAGAGTAAGAAAATAAAACACCCATGCGCTTTATAATTTTTCAATTTAATTTATTTGTAGGCATACATTTTGGTCTCAAATAAAAAATATTTTTATAGTAAGTGAAAAATAATCATACCTTATGAGTGTTACAGTCTTTGACAATATCTTGTTAATTATATTTTTATTTGAATGAATTTTTTATAGCATTTATTATGCTAACTGTTAAGTTCGAAAAGTTTTTATTTATTAGTCAGTGGTTTTATTTTATTTTTCCACAGATTTTTTATGTGTGCAACATTAACTGCCTTTTTGATAATGAATGTATCCATTTATTGTGCTTAATCATAATAAATACTTCCAAATACTTTTTCAATATCGTTTCGCTTGATACTACAATATTGTGCCTAATATTATTTCACAATAAAAGAAGTCTATAACCCTTTTCATTTTGCTACGAAACAGCTGCACAGCAGAAAGCCGACTCTGGCCGTCCTCCTTTACGCGAATGTTACTCATTGAAATAAAACCACTTAAACCGACATTCCGGCTGCTTTTCAACGCTGAAAAGCAGCCGAAACGTCGGTGTAAAAGTAAATATGGTTTTATTTCAATATTAATAGAGTTGAAATATTGTCAACAGAGACAGAAAGATTAGATATAATAAAAAACAAAGTCGGACCGTAACATTGAAAACTCGGCTATCCGATGCAAAGTCATTCGGATCTTCTATTTATGGGTGGTTATAAAAAAACAAAGAAGGTTAAGCCGGGATTCAAACCTAATCTATCTGAGTCGGACTGGTATTGAATGACTTTGTTTGGGATTTGGAATATGACATCTACACTTTTTTTATTATAATCAACCGTTCTATTTTTTTTTCGTATACTGAAGTATGAGATTGAAGAGATTTGTCTGACGCGTTATATTAAAAAAAATACTTTACATTATCAACCCAGAATAAATTTAAATTTTTAATCCGCCCAAATAAATTTATTTGTCAAAGGCTCAAATCAAATTTAAATTACTGTCGTCGTAATTATTTATCGCAAGAAAACATTAGATTTGCATTGTTAGGTAAATGACAAACATCTTCTAGTTTCAAGTATCCTATTATAAGACAAAAGTGAATTATGTCCGATACTACGGTGCCGAAATAACAAATGGCATTGTTCGCGAAACACGAATTATATTCACGTTTCAAATGCCCTTTTGCAAGGTTTACACAAAATAAGAATCGGGGCAATATGGTTTCGTTGATTGTTTTTTTTTATAAATACCTAGTTAAGGCCTGTTGTATATTTATTACCTAATCTAATACTGCTTATCCTATGTAGCTAATTTGAAACTTAATGCCCAAAGGTTACATTCCCACTACGGTTCATTACCACTATGCCACTAATCATTCATGCATTATTTTACATCCTTGCTTAATACATAGATATTGCCGTGTAGGTTCCTGGAGTAGAATAGGATTACCCCAGCTCTTCCTATGTGTGTCATAAAAGACGACTAAAGAATAGGACTGTTCTTCATCTAACAGTAAACATACAGCCCAAGACAATGTGCCCGCTAGACGGCTATAGGTTCATCCTCTATAACGTGGGACCGAAAATTATAGTTAACGAAACGTGGGTATTAATACACCTCTGCCTACCCCTTCAGGGATAAACGGGGATGTATATATGTATATACTTAGTGGATGAACAATGCTTGGTGATTGGACTACTAACTCAAATAGTCTAGTCTCACATCTAAGAACATATCTGTATTTCCCTTTTTTAATTTAATCTTACTTAGCTTGCACCTCACACACAATGTCCTTCATCTTTAATGAAATACCTCCAACCCTATTTCCCCATTCTTATATATTAAACATTTAAGGCTTGAGGTCGTTAGCGCTAGCTGTATATGCCGTAGCACGTATAAATACACCCATCGTACCCTCATTACCGGGCAGATTTGCAAGATAGCTGGTATGCTCCCAGACCAGTGTTTATGAAAGTCCCTAATATAACAGCCTAAGTATTAAATTACGTATTCTGGATTATGTGTTAATTGTTAGCGCTATTGTTGTTTTAGTTTATATGAGTAGATTATCTGTATATAACCTTACATTTGGGATTTTATACTATCATCATCTGCATGCCCTTGTCCTAATTATTTGCAGTCGGGTACACACCACATAATTACAAACTCAACATGCGAAATCTTAAGTGAAGGTAATGTCTGTACTTCTGGACGTGAACACTATATGCATATCTAAATAAAGCTAGGAGACTGTAGCGGCCCATAAACATAAAGATTTGCGCACGTCCTACCGCGGACAGAGCGTCGAGTGCACTGAAGCGACCGGCCGGGAGGCGCGGTATTTACGATCGCATGGCGCGCCGGCGACGCCTACGGAGCCCGAGCCAGTCTGTTTGATACCGTCCATCTCGCGACCACGTGTGCTTACGAAACGTGTATAAAATATTGTAAATTGTTTCCAATAAACCTTTATACTTAAATAGTCGTATAACTATTCGTTACGATGGATAAGCCTCCACAAGTACATTCTAAGCTAAAGCTAGGGGACTTTCATGAATACATGCTCATGAAAGACTAATTTCATGTCAATCACATCGCCCAGATCCGTTATGCTTGAAACCTCTGTGTTTTTTTTGAAGAATATTGGAACAGAAATTAGTAATATTATACATTAATTATTTCTCTTCTAATATTTTAGAACATTACGTCATTAACGTATACTAAGAGGAAGATAACCGATCTTGAAACAGAGGTATAGCCTCTAATTTAAAAAAGTTGTGACCTATTCATGAGATACGATTCGCACTATCGAAGCAATTATCCACAGATCCCTGCGTGAGCCAACTTTGGAACAAGTCGATTGTTATTAACCACATCGAAAGCCTTCGAGAAATCTGTGTAAATACTTCTGTCTTATTTCCTACTGCTTCGTTAATACTGGAAACATAATCCTTATCAGACATCATCTATTCAGTTATTTCTTTCTACACCATGTCCTCATTCATAAAGTGCATTCTAAGGTCCACTGTTTTCTTATGCCTATATCTGCTTCTAAAACCCTGTAACATAAATCCTTATCAAACATCATCTATTCAGTTATTTCTTTCTACACCGTGTCCTCTTTCAAACAGTGCTTTCTAAGGTCCACTGTTTTCTTATACCTATGTCTGCTTCTAAAACTCTGTAAATTTATACTTTGAAACTTCCTGACAAATATCGGTCTTACATTGCTATTGATTATCAAATTTTTCATATTGAGGTAAGCAAGCACTAGAGTAACATGAACCACACGCGATAAAAATGATTATTGATCAATGATATCAGTATAATATAATAGATTATAAGTGCTAATTATTTAACACTAGCATACCGTTAATTCGCAGCACAGTCATGTTTCTTATTGAAGTTACTTGCGTCAAATTCCATTCCTCTTAATACCCAAATTATAGTCTTATAGTGGAATCAATCAAAGTTATTAAAATCACACAAATGTTTTGTGCTGACAAAATTAACATATGGAAAACATTTCTCTCAGGAGCACTTAGCGAAGATTAAACTAGATTATGCAGAATTTTAGACATTAAAAAGCACATTAGCTCGCTTCACTTGAACCACACATTTCATTCCGAATAAAAACTTGATTTATCCTTTTCTTCCCGATCCATCATGGCCGAGATAAACCGAAGAAGGGGAAGACGGGGGAGGAAAGATATCTCGAATCTTCGTTGGAAATTCCCGTCGAATCCAATAGACAGCCATTATTTTTTTTTGTTTCCCCTCCGACAATTTGAATGGAAAGATGCGAGATAGTGTGCGGTATTGTTAAGATTCTTCGAGAATAGGATTTTTAAATGTGGTATTTTTTGTTGTGTTGTACTGTATCGACAATATTGAAGGCATTGGTATTTTGGGATATCATATTATTTTATTTAAAAAAAACAACGATCGCATGAATGATCGAAGATGTGTAAATGTGGCTTATAATAATCGTAGCATTCCTAAGGGGCAACTCGCGGTTATAGTTTTTCAGACTCAAGCCTATAAAAAGGTATTTAACTAGATATTTGCATTAAGTCCATCTTTAGGGTCCTTAATACGCTTAGGTACTATCATACCTACCTACAATTAAATGAAGGATTTTCAAAACAATTTTTTTTTGTGTCACTAAATTGCATTTATAGTTTCGACAGCGTTTTTTGCGCCAATCTTACTATATCACCAGAAATTAATTCAACAGAACTCGTAAACAGATTCCTTACCAAAATGTATATGATAATATAACTTGCTTCCATCTTACCTTCTCGAGCTAAAATACCTACATCCAAACTTAGTTGAAAAGCATAACTCATTTGCAAGTATTCCCAACATGCCCTACATTCGTCCCCTGCGATTAAATGTGTCATCTCCCGTCACGCCAAAATGGTTCGTATTCCATTACTTTAAAGTCTAAAATTGATATCAGTGGTGTGAGATTAAAAACTAACAAAAGGAATTCAAGAGTGGAAATAAAGAAAAATTAAATTAGGTCGTTCGGACAAAAGTAAAGTAATTAGGTCACGAATTCTTCACAGTTCTTGGGAGCCTTTTAGCACTTTATGATTTTGATGCAATTCTATTGTTTAATAGGCACAATTCGTCTTACAATTCCAGCAAATCCTTGCGCTGTATATGCATTAAGATATCGAACTTCTTGCGTCAGTTCCAACTGTACTGTTACTCTATCGCATGGTCTCACTATTTTTATATTGTACTTTATCAATACCCTTACATTCTGAACGTAACTTGACAGTTACCTAGGTACAACTGGGAATACCGTTAAAATTATATTGATAAACATTTTTGTGTGCATATAAATAACTATTTCAGCAATTGTAGCCCACAATTGAATAACAACATACATTCATAAAGAGCGTATTGTTTCCATTCATTCAAAATTTTAGTCAATACATCAATCTTTCGGATAACACGTCGCTTTTTTAGATTAATCTGTACTTTAATATGTATGTCCATCTTTTTAACTCACTGATCCTTCTAAGGTATACAGTCTGTTTTGATGTATTTTATGTTATTATTAGTGATAAAACTACAATAACGTTATTGTCAGACAAAGTATGCTATAGATCTTAGCAGCACACGTTATCAAAACAACACCCTTAAACACATTAGTTATATTAGATATGAGTCTCAGAATCGCCTCACCACCCGTTACCGCTCTCATCACTACATTTATTGGTTTCAAGACGGCCATAAAAGTAATGTATAGTACAACATTTCTTGTCAGTCCTTCTGTTACGGTATAACGTATTAGTTCAGTTATGACCTCGCCTATATTGCTCTTTTGGTCAACTTTGGTGATTATCTGTTATCGTTCTTTCTCTATTGTTGATTAAGTGCTATTTGTTTCGAGGGCTCTTGTTATAACAGATAAATATATTAATATGTATCGAGCTCAACAAAGTGTTTCTGTGCCCTTGTGAGGTCTGTGGTATAAACGTTTTCTTTCATTTGATATATTGTTGTCTTACATAACCTTTATAAATGTATTATTAATCATACTTCTCGATTGTGATAGACACAATATTGTCTATTAGGTTATTGCAATATTTGTATATGTTATTAAATCAAATGTATGTCTAAATATTAGACATGAATTTAATGGATTAAACCATTTCAACATCAGCGAAGATTTATCCATAATTTTATTTCGGTTTCAATGAATTTAAGATTTTATGTAATATGTGTTGTAAAAGGAGAAAACAATCTGCGAAATTTTAGAAGTTAGAATAATAAGTTCAATAAATCTAACCTCAACCTCTCTTCCAGCAGGAGTAAGAGACGCGGTGGCGCGATATCCAGTTCTAGTCTTCGTCCACGGAGAAAGCTACGAGTGGAGCTCCGGGAACCCGTATGATGGTACCGTCCTGGCCTCACATGCAGGCCTCGTGGTGGTGACTATCAACTACAGACTTGGTATCTTAGGTAGGTTTTATTTCATGTAGTTACATCTCACTAGCCATTTCAATATTTATTTTACTCAGCAGTGTAGAATTTTTTCATTACCCACTCGATGGTAAATATTTATCGTAGCTTTTGGTGGTTGGCAAAAACAGAGATTTTTTGCCAATGAAGGGGAAGACGAAAGTAAATGCAAGTGAGACACAGGAAATGCGAGGAATTAATGTCTGAGGCACTCTCAGTTACTGAAAATGTTAAGACAGACAGTGGTATCTCCTGTTTTTACATTAAAATTAAATAAATATTATTACTCGTAGCAACAAAAAGCCCCTATACCTGTGTATTGTAAGTGATCAAAAATTAACAAAGGATGATAAAAGTACTGGAAAATGCACTTAGAGAGAAAATATTACTCAACATTGATATAGGTTCTAGACACATTATATACTCACCACACTAATCCAACACATCCACATAAAAAATCAGCTAAATAATTTTGGTAGCTCGTGCCAAAAATTGTTCTGATACTTTTCTTGCGAATCACGATTCCTAAGATATCTCGATTTCTAAAGTTAAAGATGTCGTATTCTACCTAATAGGTACATATTTCCGCACCACCTGTGAGATTGTGCGACGTGTGTTGTCTGATTTGGGATCGGCGAGGACTTTGATATTTTATTTCCAAGTCGCATTTATATAAATTTTCAGCTCCAAGGAAATTTTGGTAATTCGATATTATTATCTCAGCTATTAGCATTTTAGTTAAACATTAAAGACAAATGAACAAATAACCTAGAAACGAAACTATAATATTATAGCCCAAATATTAAATCTAATGCAAAATTTCTAAAGCCACTTAAATTTATTTACTTCGATCTTGATGAAGTACAGATAGCAGATGTCTGCATAATTAAGAATTGAACGAAAAAGGGAGCAATATTTCGGTCAGCACAAAATCCGTAATCTTTGTAAAAACCCTGCCAAGGCTAACATTTTTCGATTCAGCTCCCGTTGTTGCGAACCCAAGGCGAATGAGTTAATAGAAGGTATAACATGTCCAAATAATCGTAATGAAAAGTTATACAAATAATTTTCTGATTCGTTATTCTCTGAATCTTTTTCCCAACTCAGTCGGAGTTGGTATTCAAGTCTAACTGTGATGCGGCTCCATCTTTCAGTAACGGTTGCCATAGTTCTGATGATCGTATTAACGTGCTCTCTTAAAAACGCAAACACCCAGACTAATGCAAATAGACATATTCAGGCACACAAACATAATGCACTAAGTGGGAATCGAATACGCGTCTGTTTAGCATTCGCGTTCACTACTACCACGCCACAGATAGGCAGAAACCTAGTATAAAGCCCAAATTTTATTTGACAGTAACATATCCGTATCTGTTGATAGCATGACTTAGAATCTCGTAAATAGTTATACAGTGTTAGTATGCAATGTTAGTTCGGTGCCGAGACTACGTGAAAGCTAGATCAAGCTTTATGGCGTATTTGCGACAAACAGTATTTATTTAAATGTAGTCCAATGCGCGACATCTGTATAAAATTCAAATAGTTATTCAGTATCTTATGTAACAGCCGCAAATGTTAACTGATAAATATAAGTTATACATACATACATAAAATCACGCCTGTTTCCCATAGGGGTAGGCAGAGATCACGAATCTCCATTTGATCCTGACATACTACTCTCGCTTCATTCACTTTCATTCATATAAGTTATAATCTTCAAGATTTTGAGTAGTTCAGATTATAATGCTAGTTACAGTTTAGACACACATTTTACCTTTTAAAGGCAAAATTAAAGTAGTCCAAGAAACTTTCTAAAATTCCACCAGTTCATGACAAGTTTATGAAAACTAGCACAACTAGACTGTTTATACTGTAGATTGATGGCGCTTGGTGGAATCTGCTACACATATTGAATAACACACTTGTACTTTTCCACTGACTTTATTTCTAGACCTGACCGGTTTCGCCTTAAATCGTTCAGGTCTAGAAATAAAGTCAGTGGAAAAGTACAAGTGTGTTATTCAATATTTCTAGCACAACTACTTTAGAGGTTATTAGTAGTAGAATTAAATTCACAGAGACAATTCTACCACAATCAGATTTTTGCTGAATACAACGCCTAAAGAATATGAGTCTAGTATATACTCTAGAATAGGATAGAGTCCAGAGGATTATTTTGGACATTACGAACACTACAATTTATTTGTATTGAATAAAGGCAAATCAGGGTTGCCACTACTCGGTAGATTGAGGACAAATGTGTTTGAATAATAAGTAGGGTAAAGTGCCACTTCATGGTTTACCAATGAGTTTGGTTGTATGTATAGTAGGACACTCCTACCCTCTTATGTTGACCATCGCGGCTGAGCGAAGAAGGTAGCATCTTGAGATTGTGACGTAAGAGGTTTGGAGCGAGGGTTACTATGGCACATTCAGACGAGTACTGGACGTTATGAGAAAACTGTCGAGTAAAATAAATTGTTGTTACAAAAAGTATTGCAGGTGTACATATAGCCCGTCAAGAAAGTCGTGAAAATTGAGGGTGGCGCTGCTGCGCTTAATCTGGTATCCCTGTCATACTACAACTGAACAGTCTTGATCTGTTGTTTTTTTATGGTATAAAGTTAAATATAGTCCATACCTCTAAAGATAATAAATAAATGAAAGTGAAAAATGAATCACGGCAGTAATTTTTTTTTACTTTTATTTACATCATGTATGCATATAACATAAACTCACGCCTGTATTCCCCGAAGGGGTAGGCAGAGGTGCTAGCACCCACATTTCGCCAGTTTATGTTTAGGTCCCAATGTAATTGGTGGCGAGCCTATTGCCACTAACCGGGCACTTATAAACCTGCGATAAATACACACATTACTTCGAAAAGCTTCGAAAAGTCATTGGTGTGTGCCATGGTAAACCTGGGATCGAACCCGAGACCTGATCTCAGCAGTCCATTACCCATACCACTAGGCTACGGCAGGCTTTTATTTAGGTATTATTAATATATGGAACCGAAAATAATGTTAACAGAAATTAACACGATTATGGTACGGTTGAATTGCTTGAAGTTTCGACCAGATTAACCAGCCGTGATCACAGACTGACTAGATCACACCCTGCACGTCCGTCGTCACGTCATCGTCTAATCCGTGCGGTAGATAGTTCTACATTCACCCACACAACCCACACATTCTCCATTATATACTCGTTTCACCATATTCTTTGACCACGCCGAAAAGTAAAGTTGCATGTTTCATATCACTGGACTCCATATTGCTGATAATGTAAATTATGTTTTATTTATGTTTCTTGATTTTAAGCGCTTCACGCTAAAGTTCTTGAAAAGATATGACATGCGGTGCAGAGAACCTGCATACGATGTCATTCAATACAGTGACTGGCCTGTTTCCAGAAAAATGTAATTAAAAAAAAAAGTTAAATATACTATAATTCTAACAGGAATTAACGCGATCATGGATCACCGCACCTTTGATTTGCCTGATGTTTCGACCAGGTTACACCGGCCGTGGTCACAGGCTGACTGGCGCAGTAGTGCACGCCCGCCGTCTTCGAGTCCGTGAGGTAGTAGGTTCTTCATCTACCCGCACTTTCTCAATATATTGCTTTCGCCATGTACCGTCACATACCACACTCACAATTATGTAAAATTTTGGGCGTGTGATCCGAAACCTCCATTTGGTGCAATCTATACAACAGAGATGGCAATGCTTCTCTGCTCTGCCTGTGACTAGCAGAGGACATAGAGGTTAGATGAGGACCCCATGCTTCCCACACCCAAGAGGGCCAACTTAAAACCGTATATCGCCAAAGGTTACTGGGGTGCGAGGGAAATGCCTTATTTCTTTAACCTAACACCTCCCTCAGTAATTAGTTGAGGACCCCAAGTACGAGGACATGACGTGTCGGACTTTTTTAGCTTATACCTCGGGACACGTGTCTTGCACCTAATAAATTGCGAGACAAACGACAATTGTTTTGTAATAATCTATGCTTGGTGACTTTGAGCTCGTCCACCGCTGCTGGCCACATTTTAGGTCCAAGATACATATCCTGAGCAATACCATACTCAAAGCACACCCAAAGAAAAAAAACGGGACCCTATCACTAAGGTCTATCATGAACCGGGATGGCTTGACAGTCGAAATTTTCACGATATATATAGTATTAAAAAATTAAAACAATAACATTTTAATTTTAAACTATTCTTAGTTTATTGGTATGAGTATTGAACACCTGAAATGCTGCTTGAAACTCCATGAGTAATTATTTTATCTTCGATAGTTTCCGACTCACTGGCAATGTACTTTTGAAAATCTGAAACAAATACAAACGTCCTGGATAAATACAGCTGTATTCATACCTCGAGTATTTTTTAATTAGTTTGGGCCTAAGTGGTTAATACAAATTACCTAGCTCAAGAATGTTCAAAAATGTCAAAGTGATGCACTATGATTTGTTATAATCGTAGGATATTGACATAACCACAATAAATGAAAACAATGCTTTGAAACACAAAATATTCACTTAAATTATATAATTTTTAATAGATTACACTTTCCATACCTTGTTTAACATTAAATTATATGTACGTACTGGTTAGTTTAGCATTTTGGTCATCAAAATCGTCAAAGTAGGAAAGCAGCTTGCCGGCTTGAACTTCTGCCGTGTTTCATACTATATTCCTGAAATACTTTGAATACGACACGTTTCGCACAACTATTATTCTCATATCAATTCATTTTTATACTCAAAACTGTAATCCTATGAACAGTAATTAAATACACGTAAATAATATACGAAACATCTCCAACGAGTCTTGGTATTGACATCTGATTAGTCAGTTTGGCAGTTATTGAGTGTTGCAAGCACAAGGAAAAATTTTAGATCCTCCAACATTAATTTCACGACTTTCTTGACGCACTATACGAGGATAATATAATTTATAATCATGCAGAAAAATGCTCGACTTACAAAATGAGAATTAAATATCAGATTGTTTTATTAGGACAAAAGCTTATAATAGTATACATACTACTGCATACTATTTTCAGCCTTTTCTAAATAAGAAATAAGGTTGACATTCAAATAATACTTGAAAAATGCTCGAGCATTTTAAGCAAGGTCTAAATTGAATCTAAATTGTCAATTTAAATTACCTAGTTCAATATTATATTCAATCCAAAAGCCGTTGAAACGAAAACAGTAAAACAAAGAATTGATATTTGTGATACAAGCAAGTATCAAAATCATTAAATTTCAGTTCAATTTGTAGGTTTGAGTGCTGTCACTAAATTCAAAGAAATTATACAAGGTTTTAAGTAATCTGAAATATTTGGGCATCTGCTTGATCTGCAAGATTTTTGATTTAACTTTGAAAGTGATGGCCTTAAAATAGTTCTCTCAGAGAGAATAATTCTTGTAGTCAATTTGCATGACTGAATGCTCAATTACTTGGATTTTGATTATTTCATTCAAACAATATCTGAATTATTAAATCACGAACCCTGATTGATGAGTTTTAAGAACTTGAGACATTACATTTACTTATAAGTCAAACTAAAGTGTTTGGGGCAAGCGATTCTCAAAGACAGATTAACTTTGAAAAACTTATTATAGAGTTTAACAAATTGAAATTAAATTCCTTGGTTTACGTTGTGGTTTTGGAAATTCGTCGAAGCAAAGTAAATAAAATGAGCGAAGTAAATATTCATTGCTGTTAATGATCCTCTAAATTAATGCTGGTATTAAGTAATGACAAAGGTAATACGTATTTTGATGTAAGTTTTGGATATATCTATATGATAAATGTTTGATGTTAGTGTCACTCACACCTTTCGTAGTATTACACTCATATTTTTCAAGAATATATAGACCGGTTCGATCGGAGAGGTAGGTGTCGCCGTCTCACTCAATATGATTATAGTATACTGCATTTTGTACTTCTCTGAAAGTGACAGAGGCTCAGGGGTAATACCACCGATATACTTACAAAAATTTCCTTTTCTTTCAGTTATGAGAGGCACTTTACCACCTGCAAGAAAGAAGGGGGTTCTTTTGTTATCATGTGTGTATAATTCGGTTTCTGAGTGTGTGTGTTTATTGTGCTTTCTTTAATTATTTCTGAAGTTTCGAAGGGATTGATGTTTGGTAAAGTCCTTACGAACATGCCACCTAGGTACATAATCAACAGAAATACTAGGTCTACGACTTGCACTTCGGAATATTTCAATTGCAAGTAAAAAGCATCGGCAGTAGGTATATATAATCTGCGTAAATTCTACCTTGCTTAACTGATAATCGCCGTTAATTATCTGGCATATATTAACATAGATACTTGAACCGTAAATCCTAGTAACACACAAAGCAATACCACACAAAGAACTCATCCACTTTTAATAGAACAGCAGATCCATAGAACCTCCAATTACGCAAATCTACATTAACATTCAAACCCCGTAAAGACGTCCAATATAATGCGTGTCCTCGTACCCTTAACAACCATTTCATTCAAACTAAGCGTCGTTTATTTAACCCTAAAAATACACGCTTTGAAACCACCAAACACAACATTCCAGACTTAACAAAACAAGAACGCCTCAACGACCGTTTTATTCCCCAAAATCATTGTCTCAAAAGGATAATATTCCACTTAGTAAGACAATCCAACTTTATTCGAACATTATTCGAGTTATGATATCCTTTGTGTGATCTGATAGTCGCAAAGACGTTTTTGATAAGATGTTTTTGTAAGGATATAATGTAAATATAAACAATGGAATAAAATGAACTTCTTTCGTGTTGGGTTACTTTGGTTTTGTGTAAAGTTGTACTATATTTCACTGATAATGGATCTCTTTCAAGTCCAAACCGCAATCTTCAGTTAGTTATTTGTCCGGCAGTCAGTAACTTTAGATAAAGACCTATATTGTGTCTTTGTTAGTGATATTATTCCCAAGTGGATCATCTTCTACCTTATTTTGTGTTTCCAGATCTTCAACGAACTAATTGGATAACATAACATTTTCTGATAATGGCTTTTGTTGATGACACTATTCCATAGAAACTCACAATATGTAAAAATCTAGATCTTCTTGGTCGTATGTACACTATGCACGTCCTCATTTAAATTTTTTGACGTGACAATGTCTTATAAGTTATAATTCGGAGCCGGCTGCACGCACGAAAAAACATGACGTCATGCGGCGTTACCTTGTTCTGAGGCGTTCCTTTCAAGTGCAAGCGAGAGCGCGGAACGAGCGACAATTCAAACAAATAAAATGAGGCGTTCCATTCAAAGAAATAAAATTAAAATTTTCTTTTGAAAAATTAAACCATTCCATCAGTATTTTCTTATGACGTTGTCACGTTCAACTATCGTTAGTTAACCGACTTTACAGACAACCGATTTTTTAAATTTAAATTTCCATGAATTATGAGGTGAACTAATTTCTTCCAAATTTCACTAACGTAAGTGATATAAACATTTACTAAAGTATAGAAAAATTCTTCAACAAAGTAATATTGTAATTATTTACGTGTACTACACCTAAATGTTGCCGTTCAAAGCTTGTGACAAGAAATTCCCTTCTGTAACCCAGCAGCATAGTTGCGTACAGACTATTGTGTTCAGTAGGGCTCGGGGCTACAATTTCAAGTATTTCTTAGCTTCATAAGCACGGCTTACAAAGGGTTTGAATATGTTATTGTATCAGACATTTTAAGGGCTTTTGATAAACGTCCTTCACATTATGAAGGGATTTCAATTTGTAAAGTTTTGCATACGCAATTTTTATCAAGATGAGAAAAAAAAGTATCTCTGCATCACCCTAAGGTTGACTGTTAGATAATGCCTTTGGCATTAAGTCCGCCTTTGTACAAATTTATGTGCATAAAGTTTAAAATAAATAAAAAAAATAATTAGATGATATAATAAAAGTCAGTTATCGGTTTTATACTTAAATATAGGTAGGAAAATCGTCGTCAGCGTCATCTACCCCTAAATTTGGAAAAGCTTAGAGTAATAGGATCAAGAATTTGGATTTTTATATACATACATACATAGCCAATAAATCTCCGCAATCCCCAGAGTTGTATTATCACCCAAATTTCGCCAACTACAAATTTCAGTTCCACGTAATAGCACCAATAGCGGGCACTTAGTAATGGTTTGTATGTTTTCTGTCGGATAGAGTACAGTCGCCTCTTACAACACCCAAATGAAAAGATGGGTGGCCCTATTCTTTTCCACATGGAACCAACACGGCAAATTCTATATTTATACATACATAATATAATTATACAACACAAATACCTTTATTTTCCATGCGAAAATCCCCTCGGATAGCTCCCACACCGCAGCCGGGGGGGAAAATGATGTCGGACTCAAGCCGACTAGTCATGCTAGGCCGAAGGTGAGGTGGTCTTCGACATTTCTCTCGCACCTCGGCTGACCCAGGGCCATCCCTATGGGTCTGGCCCTTCTCGGGAAGGGGAACATGTGAAACCTCACTTGTAATATACATACTAATATTATAAACACAAAAGTAACTCTGTCTGTCTGTCTGTATGTCTGTCTGCCTGTCTGTCTGCCTGCCTGTCTGTCTGTATGGTATGCTTTCACGCCTAAACCACAGAAACGATTTTGATGAAATTTTGTATAGAAATTTGGTAGCTTAGACCATGAGAAAGGATAAAGGCTATGTTTGGTCGCGATGACTGACATCCACGCGGGCGGAGCCGCGGGCGAAAGCTAGTTATTTAAATAAATAAAAAGCCCCGTAGGTACTTGCTCAAATTAGAGCCACGAAGTACCCTAAAACTGCAACTTCGATATCAATATAGAATCCATCTCAACAAGTATCATAACATCCTCAAACAGCACTTGGATACCACGGATGTCAATATTTTGCATGTCATAATTCAGTTTCTCAGCTTTTTTTACTTAACTCCGTAATCAATCACTTGGATTTCCAAAGTGACAAGTAGAGCTTATTTCTTCCTTTAATGACTTATTTGATGGAGTTGGTCGTCAGTCTAGTGAATAATTCAGGGCTTTATTATGTAACATACTTTTTTGGTCTTGAAATTCCAAGGAGAGGTAGAGAAAGGTCAGAGATAATACTTACCTCTTTCCGGCATGAGGTAGGTAACACTTGAAAATGTTACATATTAGCTTTGTCCGTGGCTCTGCTGTTCGAGAATTCTGAGTCCACTCCCGCAGCATTATGAGCACCAGCGTTAAAAAGTCTATGTTCCAAACTATAAAGACCTATCAGATCTGTTCAGCTGTTTGAACGTGATTGACTAACAAACATCTAAATGTTATTATTAGAGGTATCGGGATATTTACCATTTTGTTGTTGTATTGAAATGAAAAATTTTGTATTGTTTAATATCCCGATTTAGTTTAAATACAAACATCTTAATATTTTAATCTGCGGTAGCCTAGTGGTATGGGTAATGGACTGCTGAGACGAGGTCTCGGGTTCGATCCCAGGTTTACCATGGCACACACCAATGACTTTTCGATGCTTTTCGGAGTTATAGCTAGATTATACATTATATAGGAGATTAGTTTAATAGGAATAAAGTATTAATTTTGTGTTACTAAGTGTTTGTAAAATTACATAAAGATTTAATATTGTTACCATTTTGTTTTGTTTATTTTTAACTGTATAATGTTTTTTAATTTCTAAAAAAATTTAGGTAACTATGTAAATCTAGTCTTATTTTAGTTCCTTATAAATATTTGCACACCGAACACGGTGAAACATGCTGTACTTTTGAAACACTGCCTTACACCTATTGTAAAACCATGCTTCTCGCAAATAAAGATTTATTATTATTATTCTCTTTATTCATTTCAAAATCTTATAAATTATATTTTTAAATACATATTTTAAAAAAAATCCATTTAAAAATATAAAAAATAGTATCCCACCGGCATCGGGTACAGGGACCAAGCTACCGGTGGTTAGGGCTCTAGAGAAAGGAACTTCCTCACGATGCGCGCCGTATCAAGGAGTACTGCCTTCTGCATCTGGCCCTTGACCCAACCATCCAACCCGAGCCTCTTCAGATGTTGGTCGAGGCTCTTTGCTATCAGTCCGTTGACTGATACGACTATCGGTACAATGATTGCTGAGTCAACATTCCACATGTCGACAACCTCGTGGGCCAAGTCCAAGTATTTAACTTGTTTATCTTTCTCAGCTTTCACGAGATTCTCGTCATGAGGAATGGTGATATCAACAATCAATGCTCGGCGTTCGGATCGGTCTATCACCACAATGTCAGGCTTGTTAGCTACAACAGTCCTATCAGTGATGATAGATCGATCCCAGTACAATGTGATATGGCTATTTTGTAGAACTGGCTCAGGAACATACTTATAGTACGGCACCTCAACTTCCACAAGGTTGTATTTCAGAGCAAGTCGCTGATGGATTATCCTGGCTACTTGATTATGTCTGTGCAAGTACTCGCCGTTAGCAAGACGAGAACAACCGGAAGTAATATGCCTGAGGGATTCACCAGGTTGGTGACACGCTCGACAAATGTCAATTTGTGCCATCCCTCATGATATACTTCCGGTAGTTATTCGTCGTAATAACTTCGTCTGCAATTGCACAGACAAAACCTTCAGTTTCCCCAAAAAGGTCACTGAAACGTAGCCAGGACACAGACGCCAGTAGATCTACTTCGGGCCTGTGTAGGGCCCGATAGAACCTGCCATGTAGCTCCTTACTCTGCCATACCTCCCTGCGGCTGTCAGTGCTAACTATTGTAGGCCTGCGCCAGTTCTCTTTAGCCAAACCGAGCGGGGTGAGTCCGGTATCTACGTTGACTACATCACGATGCATGTCCACGTTCGACTTAAGAAAGTAGTCTCTGAGATTGCACACCTCGCGATTATGAAGGGTCTTAGCATTTAAAAAACCTCGACCTCCACATTTCCGCGGGATGTACAATCTCATGACTGACGACCGTGGGTGGTGCATTCGGAATGCAGTCAACTGAGTCCGGACTTTCCTATCGATGGTATCGAGTTCAGTCTGAGTCCACCTGAGTATGCCAAAAGAGTACATCAAGAGTGGCATGACCCAACTGTTACAGGCACGCACCTTGTTACCACCTGACAAAAGACTGTTGAGTACCTTTTTCAGGCGGCCAAAGAAACGTTCCTGTAACATTTGTTTCATGTCGACCTCATTGATGCATAACGCCTGTGACATACCCAAGTATTTATAGGTCTCAGTTACGAGGAGTGATCTTAGGTTAGTGGAATCAGAGAGTTGTATACCCTCCGACTCCACCACCCGCCCTCGCTTTACATGAATGACTGCACATTTGTCCACACCAAACGCCATTTTAATAGAGTTACTGAATGTTTCAGTTACCTTCAGTAAAGCTATTAATTGAGGATTGGTGTGGGCAAATAGCTTTAAGTCATCCATGTAAAAGAGGTGGGATACCATCTGACCCTCTCTTCGTAGCCTATAACCTAACCCTGAATTCACCAGTAAAGTACTAAGTGGATTCAGGGCTAAGCAGAACCAAAGGGGACTCAGACTATCCCCCTGAAAAATACCCCGCTCTATTGTTATCGGCACGCCGCCACTCAAAGCCTGACGACACCCTGGATAGAAAAGAACCGTCCTCCATTGCCCCATACACGACCTTAAGAAGGTACATAGAGTTGTATTCACTTTATACAACTCCAGCACCCTCAAAAGCCATGTATGTGGCACGGAGTCAAACGCTTTCTTGTAATCTATCCAGCATGCTGTCAGATCCTTACGATTGCGGCGAGCTTGTTGACTAATAGCCATATCAATCAGGAGGAGCTCCTTAGTACCCCGGGCCCCATTCCTACATCCATTCTGAGAGGCACACATAATAGAATTATTGTTTATATGATTGTTAATCTTAGCTCTCAGGATGGATGTAAGAAGTTTATAGACCGTTGGTAGACATGTAATCGGTCTATAATTATTTGGCTCCAGAGTACTACCAGTTTTATGGAGCAGGTGAGTAACTCCTGTCGTCATAAAAGCTGGTAGCGTCCCAGATTCTATAGCGGATTGAAATTGTGAGGCCAAAACAACATGCGAACTCCGTAGCCACTTAAGCCAGAAATTGTGCAATCCATCCGGTCCCGGAGATTTCCAGTTAGACAACGAATGGACTGCACAATCTACATCAGTGGCATCAATGTAGATTTCTTCCATTTCTGGAATGGTTTCGCATGCTCTTTCGACCTCACGCATCCAATCACCTTCAGTGTGACTAACGGGCACCGACCAAATGCTGCGCCAGAACGCATTTGTGGCTTCAGCATCCGGTCGCCGCACGTCGTCCACACTTTCCTCAGTTCATCATCAGTTCCCGCAAACGCTCGGGTCACATAGCGCATCACTCTTGGGCGAGTGTTGCCCGACCTGAAGCAGATTAGTTTACCGATGAGCACCCTTGCCTCGGCCACACGTCGTTCAATTCTGCATTGCCATGCTGGTATGGCAGACTTAGGTCGTATGGAAGGATCTTTAATGGGAAATTTAGCACCTGCCATACGACATGCCGCCACAGCAGTACAATACAGAATTGAGTGGGTGTCACCGAGGTTTTCACTATTTTCTAGATATCTAGGTAATAATGAATCAAGGGCACTCACCAACGCTATATTACGCCTATGTATGGGTAACCGCGGGAGACGTGGCCTGACATGTACGGGCACTGATCGATATTCCCGCAACGCACATTCCAAAGCCTCCTTGATCTCTTCATTGTACTGAATACTTACAGGAATAGGTGTGTCATCCGGCGCAACACAAGTATCATTATTTATTTCTGCTGTAGAAGCAGGAGCAGGAGCAGGGGCGGGGGTGACACACCTATTCCTGTAAGTATTCAGTACAATGAAGAGATCAAGGAGGCTTTGGAATGTGCGTTGCGGGAATATCGATCAGTGCCCGTACATGTCAGGCCACGTCTCCCGCGGTTACCCATACATAGGCGTAATATAGCGTTGGTGAGTGCCCTTGATTCATTATTACCTAGATATCTAGAAAATAGTGAAAACCTCGGTGACACCCACTCAATTCTGTATTGTACTGCTGTGGCGGCATGTCGTATGGCAGGTGCTAAATTTCCCATTAAAGATCCTTCCATACGACCTAAGTCTGCCATACCAGCATGGCAATGCAGAATTGAACGACGTGTGGCCGAGGCAAGGGTGCTCATCGGTAAACTAATCTGCTTCAGGTCGGGCAACACTCGCCCAAGAGTGATGCGCTATGTGACCCGAGCGTTTGCGGGAACTGATGATGAACTGAGGAAAGTGTGGACGACGTGCGGCGACCGGATGCTGAAGCCACAAATGCGTTCTGGCGCAGCATTTGGTCGGTGCCCGTTAGTCACACTGAAGGTGATTGGATGCGTGAGGTCGAAAGAGCATGCGAAACCATTCCAGAAATGGAAGAAATCTACATTGATGCCACTGATGTAGATTGTGCAGTCCATTCGTTGTCTAACTGGAAATCTCCGGGACCGGATGGATTGCACAATTTCTGGCTTAAGTGGCTACGGAGTTCGCATGTTGTTTTGGCCTCACAATTTCAATCCGCTATAGAATCTGGGACGCTACCAGCTTTTATGACGACAGGAGTTACTCACCTGCTCCATAAAACTGGTAGTACTCTGGAGCCAAATAATTATAGACCGATTACATGTCTACCAACGGTCTATAAACTTCTTACATCCATCCTGAGAGCTAAGATTAACAATCATATAAACAATAATTCTATTATGTGTGCCTCTCAGAATGGATGTAGGAATGGGGCCCGGGGTACTAAGGAGCTCCTCCTGATTGATATGGCTATTAGTCAACAAGCTCGCCGCAATCGTAAGGATCTGACAGCATGCTGGATAGATTACAAGAAAGCGTTTGACTCCGTGCCACATACATGGCTTTTGAGGGTGCTGGAGTTGTATAAAGTGAATACAACTCTATGTACCTTCTTAAGGTCGTGTATGGGGCAATGGAGGACGGTTCTTTTCTATCCAGGGTGTCGTCAGGCTTTGAGTGGCGGCGTGCCGATAACAATAGAGCGGGGTATTTTTCAGGGGGATAGTCTGAGTCCCCTTTGGTTCTGCTTAGCCCTGAATCCACTTAGTACTTTACTGGTGAATTCAGGGTTAGGTTATAGGCTACGAAGAGAGGGTCAGATGGTATCCCACCTCTTTTACATGGATGACTTAAAGCTATTTGCCCACACCAATCCTCAATTAATAGCTTTACTGAAGGTAACTGAAACATTCAGTAACTCTATTAAAATGGCGTTTGGTGTGGACAAATGTGCAGTCATTCATGTAAAGCGAGGGCGGGTGGTGGAGTCGGAGGGTATACAACTCTCTGATTCCACTAACCTAAGATCACTCCTCGTAACTGAGACCTATAAATACTTGGGTATGTCACAGGCGTTATGCATCAATGAGGTCGACATGAAACAAATGTTACAGGAACGTTTCTTTGGCCGCCTGAAAAAGGTACTCAACAGTCTTTTGTCAGGTGGTAACAAGGTGCGTGCCTGTAACAGTTGGGTCATGCCACTCTTGATGTACTCTTTTGGCATACTCAGGTGGACTCAGACTGAACTCGATACCATCGATAGGAAAGTCCGGACTCAGTTGACTGCATTCCGAATGCACCACCCACGGTCGTCAGTCATGAGATTGTACATCCCGCGGAAATGTGGAGGTCGAGGTTTTTTAAATGCTAAGACCCTTCATAATCGCGAGGTGTGCAATCTCAGAGACTACTTTCTTAAGTCGAACGTGGACATGCATCGTGATGTAGTCAACGTAGATACCGGACTCACCCCGCTCGGTTTGGCTAAAGAGAACTGGCGCAGGCCTACAATAGTTAGCACTGACAGCCGCAGGGAGGTATGGCAGAGTAAGGAGCTACATGGCAGGTTCTATCGGGCCCTACACAGGCCCGAAGTAGATCTACTGGCGTCTGTGTCCTGGCTACGTTTCAGTGACCTTTTTGGGGAAACTGAAGGTTTTGTCTGTGCAATTGCAGACGAAGTTATTACGACGAATAACTACCGGAAGTATATCATGAGGGATGGCACAAATTGACATTTGTCGAGCGTGTCACCAACCTGGTGAATCCCTCAGGCATATTACTTCCGGTTGTTCTCGTCTTGCTAACGGCGAGTACTTGCACAGACATAATCAAGTAGCCAGGATAATCCATCAGCGACTTGCTCTGAAATACAACCTTGTGGAAGTTGAGGTGCCGTACTATAAGTATGTTCCTGAGCCAGTTCTACAAAATAGCCATATCACATTGTACTGGGATCGATCTATCATCACTGATAGGACTGTTGTAGCTAACAAGCCTGACATTGTGGTGATAGACCGATCCGAACGCCGAGCATTGATTGTTGATATCACCATTCCTCATGACGAGAATCTCGTGAAAGCTGAGAAAGATAAACAAGTTAAATACTTGGACTTGGCCCACGAGGTTGTCGACATGTGGAATGTTGACTCAGCAATCATTGTACCGATAGTCGTATCAGTCAACGGACTGATAGCAAAGAGCCTCGACCAACATCTGAAGAGGCTCGGGTTGGATGGTTGGGTCAAGGGCCAGATGCAGAAGGCAGTACTCCTTGATACGGCGCGCATCGTGAGGAAGTTCCTTTCTCTAGAGCCCTAACCACCGGTAGCTTGGTCCCTGTACCCGATGCCGGTGGGATACTATTTTTTATATTTTTAAATGGATTTTTTTTAAAATATGTATTTAAAAATATAATTTATAAGATTTTGAAATGAATAAAGAGAATAATAATAATAAATCTTTATTTGCGAGAAGCATGGTTTTACAATAGGTGTAAGGCAGTGTTTCAAAAGTACAGCATGTTTCACCGTGTTCGGTGTGCAAATATTTATAAGGAACTAAAATAAGACTAGATTTACATAGTTACCTAAATTTTTTTAGAAATTAAAAAACATTATACAGTTAAAAATAAACAAAACAAAATGGTAACAATATTAAATCTTTATGTAATTTTACAAACACTTAGTAACACAAAATTAATACTTTATTCCTATTAAACTAATCTCCTATATAATGTATAATCTAGCTATAACTCCGAAAAGCATCGAAAAGTCATTGGTGTGTGCCATGGTAAACCTGGGATCGAACCCGAGACCTCGTCTCAGCAGTCCATTACCCATACCACTAGGCTACCGCAGATTAAAATATTAAGATGTTTGTATTTAAACTAAATCGGGATATTAAACAATACAAAATTTTTCATTTCAATACAACAACAAAATGGTAAATATCCCGATACCTCTAATAATAACATTTAGATGTTTGTTAGTCAATCACGTTCAAACAGCTGAACAGATCTGATAGGTCTTTATAGTTTGGAACATAGACTTTTTAACGCTGGTGCTCATAATGCTGCGGGAGTGGACTCAGAATTCTCGAACAGCAGAGCCACGGACAAAGCTAATATGTAACATTTTCAAGTGTTACCTACCTCATGCCGGAAAGAGGTAAGTATTATCTCTGACCTTTCTCTACCTCTCCTTGGAATTTCAAGACCAAAAAAGTATGTTACATAATAAAGCCCTGAATTATTCACTAGACTGACGACCAACTCCATCAAATAAGTCATTAAAGGAAGAAATAAGCTCTACTTGTCACTTTGGAAATCCAAGTGATTGATTACGGAGTTAAGTAAAAAAAGCTGAGAAACTGAATTATGACATGCAAAATATTGACATCCGTGGTATCCAAGTGCTGTTTGAGGATGTTATGATACTTGTTGAGATGGATTCTATATTGATATCGAAGTTGCAGTTTTAGGGTACTTCGTGGCTCTAATTTGAGCAAGTACCTACGGGGCTTTTTATTTATTTAAATAACTAGCTTTCGCCCGCGGCTCCGCCCGCGTGGATGTCAGTCATCGCGACCAAACATAGCCTTTATCCTTTCTCATGGTCTAAGCTACCAAATTTCTATACAAAATTTCATCAAAATCGTTTCTGTGGTTTAGGCGTGAAAGCATACCATACAGACAGACAGGCAGGCAGACAGACAGGCAGACAGACATACAGACAGACAGACAGAGTTACTTTTGTGTTTATAATATTAGTATGTATATTACAAGTGAGGTTTCACATGTTCCCCTTCCCGAGAAGGGCCAGACCCATAGGGATGGCCCTGGGTCAGCCGAGGTGCGAGAGAAATGTCGAAGACCACCTCACCTTCGGCCTAGCATGACTAGTCGGCTTGAGTCCGACATCATTTTCCCCCCCGGCTGCGGTGTGGGAGCTATCCGAGGGGATTTTCGCATGGAAAATAAAGGTATTTGTGTTGTATAATTATATTATGTATGTATAAATATAGAATTTGCCGTGTTGGTTCCATGTGGAAAAGAATAGGGCCACCCATCTTTTCATTTGGGTGTTGTAAGAGGCGACTGTACTCTATCCGACAGAAAACATACAAACCATTACTAAGTGCCCGCTATTGGTGCTATTACGTGGAACTGAAATTTGTAGTTGGCGAAATTTGGGTGATAATACAACTCTGGGGATTGCGGAGATTTATTGGCTATGTATGTATGTATATAAAAATCCAAATTCTTGATCCTATTACTCTAAGCTTTTCCAAATTTAGGGGTAGATGACGCTGACGACGATTTTCCTACCTATATTTAAGTATAAAACCGATAACTGACTTTTATTATATCATCTAATTATTTTTTTTATTTATTTTAAACTTTATGCACATAAATTTGTACAAAGGCGGACTTAATGCCAAAGGCATTATCTAACAGTCAACCTTAGGGTGATGCAGAGATACTTTTTTTTCTCATCTTGATAAAAATTGCGTATGCAAAACTTTACAAATTGAAATCCCTTCATAATGTGAAGGACGTTTATCAAAAGCCCTTAAAATGTCTGATACAATAACATATTCAAACCCTTTGTAAGCCGTGCTTATGAAGCTAAGAAATACTTGAAATTGTAGCCCCGAGCCCTACTGAACACAATAGTCTGTACGCAACTATGCTGCTGGGTTACAGAAGGGAATTTCTTGTCACAAGCTTTGAACGGCAACATTTAGGTGTAGTACACGTAAATAATTACAATATTACTTTGTTGAAGAATTTTTCTATACTTTAGTAAATGTTTATATCACTTACGTTAGTGAAATTTGGAAGAAATTAGTTCACCTCATAATTCATGGAAATTTAAATTTAAAAAATCGGTTGTCTGTAAAGTCGGTTAACTAACGATAGTTGAACGTGACAACGTCATAAGAAAATACTGATGGAATGGTTTAATTTTTCAAAAGAAAATTTTAATTTTATTTCTTTGAATGGAACGCCTCATTTTATTTGTTTGAATTGTCGCTCGTTCCGCGCTCTCGCTTGCACTTGAAAGGAACGCCTCAGAACAAGGTAACGCCGCATGACGTCATGTTTTTTCGTGCGTGCAGCCGGCTCCGAATTATAACTTATAAGACATTGTCACGTCAAAAAATTTAAATGAGGACGTGCATAGTGTACATACGACCAAGAAGATCTAGATTTTTACATATTGTGAGTTTCTATGGAATAGTGTCATCAACAAAAGCCATTATCAGAAAATGTTATGTTATCCAATTAGTTCGTTGAAGATCTGGAAACACAAAATAAGGTAGAAGATGATCCACTTGGGAATAATATCACTAACAAAGACACAATATAGGTCTTTATCTAAAGTTACTGACTGCCGGACAAATAACTAACTGAAGATTGCGGTTTGGACTTGAAAGAGATCCATTATCAGTGAAATATAGTACAACTTTACACAAAACCAAAGTAACCCAACACGAAAGAAGTTCATTTTATTCCATTGTTTATATTTACATTATATCCTTACAAAAACATCTTATCAAAAACGTCTTTGCGACTATCAGATCACACAAAGGATATCATAACTCGAATAATGTTCGAATAAAGTTGGATTGTCTTACTAAGTGGAATATTATCCTTTTGAGACAATGATTTTGGGGAATAAAACGGTCGTTGAGGCGTTCTTGTTTTGTTAAGTCTGGAATGTTGTGTTTGGTGGTTTCAAAGCGTGTATTTTTAGGGTTAAATAAACGACGCTTAGTTTGAATGAAATGGTTGTTAAGGGTACGAGGACACGCATTATATTGGACGTCTTTACGGGGTTTGAATGTTAATGTAGATTTGCGTAATTGGAGGTTCTATGGATCTGCTGTTCTATTAAAAGTGGATGAGTTCTTTGTGTGGTATTGCTTTGTGTGTTACTAGGATTTACGGTTCAAGTATCTATGTTAATATATGCCAGATAATTAACGGCGATTATCAGTTAAGCAAGGTAGAATTTACGCAGATTATATATACCTACTGCCGATGCTTTTTACTTGCAATTGAAATATTCCGAAGTGCAAGTCGTAGACCTAGTATTTCTGTTGATTATGTACCTAGGTGGCATGTTCGTAAGGACTTTACCAAACATCAATCCCTTCGAAACTTCAGAAATAATTAAAGAAAGCACAATAAACACACACACTCAGAAACCGAATTATACACACATGATAACAAAAGAACCCCCTTCTTTCTTGCAGGTGGTAAAGTGCCTCTCATAACTGAAAGAAAAGGAAATTTTTGTAAGTATATCGGTGGTATTACCCCTGAGCCTCTGTCACTTTCAGAGAAGTACAAAATGCAGTATACTATAATCATATTGAGTGAGACGGCGACACCTACCTCTCCGATCGAACCGGTCTATATATTCTTGAAAAATATGAGTGTAATACTACGAAAGGTGTGAGTGACACTAACATCAAACATTTATCATATAGATATATCCAAAACTTACATCAAAATACGTATTACCTTTGTCATTACTTAATACCAGCATTAATTTAGAGGATCATTAACAGCAATGAATATTTACTTCGCTCATTTTATTTACTTTGCTTCGACGAATTTCCAAAACCACAACGTAAACCAAGGAATTTAATTTCAATTTGTTAAACTCTATAATAAGTTTTTCAAAGTTAATCTGTCTTTGAGAATCGCTTGCCCCAAACACTTTAGTTTGACTTATAAGTAAATGTAATGTCTCAAGTTCTTAAAACTCATCAATCAGGGTTCGTGATTTAATAATTCAGATATTGTTTGAATGAAATAATCAAAATCCAAGTAATTGAGCATTCAGTCATGCAAATTGACTACAAGAATTATTCTCTCTGAGAGAACTATTTTAAGGCCATCACTTTCAAAGTTAAATCAAAAATCTTGCAGATCAAGCAGATGCCCAAATATTTCAGATTACTTAAAACCTTGTATAATTTCTTTGAATTTAGTGACAGCACTCAAACCTACAAATTGAACTGAAATTTAATGATTTTGATACTTGCTTGTATCACAAATATCAATTCTTTGTTTTACTGTTTTCGTTTCAACGGCTTTTGGATTGAATATAATATTGAACTAGGTAATTTAAATTGACAATTTAGATTCAATTTAGACCTTGCTTAAAATGCTCGAGCATTTTTCAAGTATTATTTGAATGTCAACCTTATTTCTTATTTAGAAAAGGCTGAAAATAGTATGCAGTAGTATGTATACTATTATAAGCTTTTGTCCTAATAAAACAATCTGATATTTAATTCTCATTTTGTAAGTCGAGCATTTTTCTGCATGATTATAAATTATATTATCCTCGTATAGTGCGTCAAGAAAGTCGTGAAATTAATGTTGGAGGATCTAAAATTTTTCCTTGTGCTTGCAACACTCAATAACTGCCAAACTGACTAATCAGATGTCAATACCAAGACTCGTTGGAGATGTTTCGTATATTATTTACGTGTATTTAATTACTGTTCATAGGATTACAGTTTTGAGTATAAAAATGAATTGATATGAGAATAATAGTTGTGCGAAACGTGTCGTATTCAAAGTATTTCAGGAATATAGTATGAAACACGGCAGAAGTTCAAGCCGGCAAGCTGCTTTCCTACTTTGACGATTTTGATGACCAAAATGCTAAACTAACCAGTACGTACATATAATTTAATGTTAAACAAGGTATGGAAAGTGTAATCTATTAAAAATTATATAATTTAAGTGAATATTTTGTGTTTCAAAGCATTGTTTTCATTTATTGTGGTTATGTCAATATCCTACGATTATAACAAATCATAGTGCATCACTTTGACATTTTTGAACATTCTTGAGCTAGGTAATTTGTATTAACCACTTAGGCCCAAACTAATTAAAAAATACTCGAGGTATGAATACAGCTGTATTTATCCAGGACGTTTGTATTTGTTTCAGATTTTCAAAAGTACATTGCCAGTGAGTCGGAAACTATCGAAGATAAAATAATTACTCATGGAGTTTCAAGCAGCATTTCAGGTGTTCAATACTCATACCAATAAACTAAGAATAGTTTAAAATTAAAATGTTATTGTTTTAATTTTTTAATACTATATATATCGTGAAAATTTCGACTGTCAAGCCATCCCGGTTCATGATAGACCTTAGTGATAGGGTCCCGTTTTTTTTCTTTGGGTGTGCTTTGAGTATGGTATTGCTCAGGATATGTATCTTGGACCTAAAATGTGGCCAGCAGCGGTGGACGAGCTCAAAGTCACCAAGCATAGATTATTACAAAACAATTGTCGTTTGTCTCGCAATTTATTAGGTGCAAGACACGTGTCCCGAGGTATAAGCTAAAAAAGTCCGACACGTCATGTCCTCGTACTTGGGGTCCTCAACTAATTACTGAGGGAGGTGTTAGGTTAAAGAAATAAGGCATTTCCCTCGCACCCCAGTAACCTTTGGCGATATACGGTTTTAAGTTGGCCCTCTTGGGTGTGGGAAGCATGGGGTCCTCATCTAACCTCTATGTCCTCTGCTAGTCACAGGCAGAGCAGAGAAGCATTGCCATCTCTGTTGTATAGATTGCACCAAATGGAGGTTTCGGATCACACGCCCAAAATTTTACATAATTGTGAGTGTGGTATGTGACGGTACATGGCGAAAGCAATATATTGAGAAAGTGCGGGTAGATGAAGAACCTACTACCTCACGGACTCGAAGACGGCGGGCGTGCACTACTGCGCCAGTCAGCCTGTGACCACGGCCGGTGTAACCTGGTCGAAACATCAGGCAAATCAAAGGTGCGGTGATCCATGATCGCGTTAATTCCTGTTAGAATTATAGTATATTTAACTTTTTTTTTTAATTACATTTTTCTGGAAACAGGCCAGTCACTGTATTGAATGACATCGTATGCAGGTTCTCTGCACCGCATGTCATATCTTTTCAAGAACTTTAGCGTGAAGCGCTTAAAATCAAGAAACATAAATAAAACATAATTTACATTATCAGCAATATGGAGTCCAGTGATATGAAACATGCAACTTTACTTTTCGGCGTGGTCAAAGAATATGGTGAAACGAGTATATAATGGAGAATGTGTGGGTTGTGTGGGTGAATGTAGAACTATCTACCGCACGGATTAGACGATGACGTGACGACGGACGTGCAGGGTGTGATCTAGTCAGTCTGTGATCACGGCTGGTTAATCTGGTCGAAACTTCAAGCAATTCAACCGTACCATAATCGTGTTAATTTCTGTTGGATTACCTATGGGAACCTATTCAAGGGGTATATACCCTTGAATAGTAATGGGAACGAAATCAAAACTCAACACGAACGGAACCACATGCAAAATCTAGTGATAGAATATAACTTAACGAAAGTTCTATAGTAGGTATACCTGATTTATTAAGATTTCAAACATCGCTTTTAGAAACAGCGTTAAAGCAAATCACTAAACTTTGGAACGAAGTCATTTGTTTCAATAAATACTTGAGTATCTTCAAAGCAGTTCCAAACTCACCATTGTTTAAACTAAGACTAATTTTAGCAGCGACTAATTGTTGCTGTAGTTGCTTTTCTTGTGTATTAACGACTAAACTTTGTTATATAGATTTTGATTTGAGAACATTGTCGTTATTTGATTTTCATATTTTGGTTGAAGTTATAATTATTTTCCTATGGGTGTCGTACAAGGCAACCTAAGGGTTAGGGCTGTTCTTCGTCCGAAAGTAAACATACAGCCCATGAATTAGTGCCCGCTTGTCGGCAAGTAGAAATGAAAAACATAGTGTATGATGAGAGTCGATAGTGTGATAGGGATTGGATATTATAATTTAAAGGTTGAAAGTTCATACAGATACGAGAATTTTAGTTATAAATATCTTATGAAGTACTTATAACTAAAATTCTTGTATCTGTATACATACTTCATTCCATTTATGTTTTTAACAAGTTATAGTGAGGTTCACTAGAAACATCGGTTGCTTGAAGCTTACAGCGTCGGTAGCTTAGTGGTTAAGGAGTCGGCCTAACGATCTAGAGGTCTCGGGTTCGAATCCTGGCCATTACACTACCGACGTGAACCCACTCCTAGCACAAGCATCTTAGCTTAATTGGAGGGGTTATTTTAATTAGTAACTTTGGCTCTAATATTCTTTTTAAAAAAAACCATTAAACCCACCTCTTGGACTATCGCGCCAATTCTATTTAGTAAGTAATAACTTAACATAACATAAACTCACGCCTGTTTGCCCCGAAGGGGTAGGCAGAGGTGCTAGGTAGGTAGAGGGTAATAAAATAGTATCTCAAAATAGTTTATAGGATAACACTGAGTAGTGTTAACAATTTTTTAAACGTAAATATTAATAATCTTTGTTCAATGTCACCTTGAAATCAGCCTGATCGTTTACAATGTTTTTTAACCAGTATACACAGTATACTATCAAAAAAATATAATCAATTTTTCAATGCATAAATTTAAAATTTGCTGCCTTTTGCGATAGATTCGGCTTATCTCTTCTAAGTAAATTGTTATTAATTAAACGGTGGCTGTTTATGTACGAGTATATTCCTTCCCAGGGACTTGTAGCCAAGTAAACGGACCCTCGTTCCTTTGTTAAACAACCGGCTGGGCCCTTAATTCCGCCGCGTCGAGTCCGTCCGTTGAAATTACTCAGTATTATCTACACGTTTTTCCTTGGTTTCTCGTTACCTCGCTTTGGCACGCTCCAATCCACTCGAGTAATGAAATCGTGAATAATTTAACAGTCAGTCAAAAACATTATTGATTTTTTCGTCGTTTGTCTGCGAAGTTGTCTCAAAATGGCCTTTGTAAAAGAAATGCAAACATTGAATTTGTTTGTCGATTCAAATGACATAACCTAAGACCGTAAGCCCAAATTTAGTTTGTCCTAGTCAAGAACAAGTCCTAAATCAACATTATTATTCGTACCTGCTGGCATAAAGGTACAGAATACATATCAGCTCTATGTAATAACGGTTTCACGACCAATTGTAATGTATAGTCAAAAATATTCAAGATATTCGAATCGAATTATAAACATGTAATTAAATTAAGTACAATAAGAAATCAATGAATAAGATTTGATAAACCACTTCTCGCTAATAACATTGATTACTGCCCAGGATTGATATTAAAAAACATTGAAATTTAAATAAGCTCATTCTGCAGAAATAACAACACTACACAATGATACATGTGGGACGTGGATTCGGCAGCCATATTATTCCAATACTCGTTACCGTAAATGGACTTATAGCCAAGACCGACCAATGTCCAAGGAGAGCCACGTTGGGTAGCTGGATATCAAGGGCTTGATATAGAAGGTGGTACGGTACTTAACACAGGGTAGCCCTGAGCACAGGTAGCTTGGTCCCTATATCCGCTGCCAGTGAGGTACCATTTATTTTTCACGATTTTTTTTTAAAGCGAATAATAAAAAATAATTTATTTCATCAGATGCATATATGTTGTTTCAATTGCCGAGCCTTAATTTATTCTGTATAAATATTTCATGACTTTCTGTAAAATGCTGCGAAAGTGAATATCAACAATACCCTGTAATATTACTTTTGGAAAATTTCCCCTTGGTCATGAGTTTCAGTGTAACTTTTAGAAGGTCTTAACAAACTTAGAAATCAGATCGACCCGGGCAAAGAAAGTAACTCCCCGTAAAGTTCAGATGAGGCAGATTGTCACGTTGAATATCACGTTGTTTTACAGGCACAACCCATGAATATAATAAAAACTGATCTGTTATTTTAGACTAGATCTATCCATGTGTTACAGCGTGATTGAATATTTTGAGTAACATACATTCAATAATCCAAAATCCAAATTCCCTCCTCCTATAATTCCGGGTTCTTCAAGCGGGGCGTGAAAGGCATCTATCAAGGCCGTCAAGTTAGGGACCACCATTTTACGTTCAATAGCATCAAGAATAGTGATCCGTATCTTCTGGGCTACACCTCAGCTTTTTACCATCTAGGGGGGTGCAGTCAATTGACGAAAAAACGTCACAAACTTTCGTTGTGATACTAATTTTGTATGTTTTAAGTATGACCTCTGTACTGTGTGATTGCAAAAGAATTATGAATTGTTGTTATACTAATTTTAAACTTAAATTATGACTTTGTAAATAAATTATAAAAATAATAGTATTATACATAATGGAAAACCTTAACAAATAAAATAAACCAATTATATACTATTCATATTGCCATATTCATATTTCCCAATAAACTTGAGGAGGAACGAGGTGTGATGTTCCTCCAACACAAAGGGAGAATACTCCGACCAGGCAAGGTGATCACGCCTGGCTGGCCGCGACCCGACGATTGTCGTTGGGATGTTGTAGATATATTGCACCAGCGCGAGAACTATACTTTCGCGATGCAGGATTCGTAGTGACGTAATAGTTCAGCTGTCACTCGATGGCGCTGGGTACCTATGGTATCGTCACAAACCTATTCAAAACCATAACCTCATCCATTTCTCCACAGGTTTTCTGAACCCGCGCTCAGATGACTACCCAAGGTCACCAGCGAACTACGGCCTCATGGACCAGATAGCAGCGCTGCACTGGATCAAGGAGAATGTGGCCGTATTTGGTGGAGACCCCACTAACGTGACGCTGATGGGCCATGGAACCGGAGCGGCTTGTGTCCATTTCTTGCTCACATCCTTAGCTGTACCAGAGGGTAAGTGTTTTATTGATTTTATGTGCTGTATGATCAATATTATGAGAGTTGTGGTAGATTAATTAATTTGTGCACTAGAACTGGATGAATGTTAACTTGAACTCGTATTTCTTGAACTTGAATATGTCTATACTGTGCCCCGTGGTTCCCGGCAGAGTAATATTCGGGCCTCCTCATATTTTGCTATGCGGTGTCGTATAAGGCGGCAAAAGGATAGGGCTCTTTATCATCAGACAGATATATACAGCTCAGACTCAGCCTCAGATGCATGGCTCGGCAGTCAGTACCCGGAATCTGGCAATAGGCTCACACCCTATTACGTGGGACCGAATACAGTGATTGGTGAAATATGGGTGTTAATTCACTACTGCCTAACCCTCCGAGGACAAAGGCGTGATTATATGATTCTTGTTTTGTTTGTTCGTTCTTGTTTGTTTGTTTTTGATACACTTTTTTAAGTAGAAAGGTCTTGGTAAACATTAAAATTATGTATCGCTCTTGGTTGAATAGATAGATAAAAAGTTACGATAGGTAAGCAATCATATTTACAAATACTCAGATTTTAACGATTCAAACTATATCTAAACTTTATCGACTTCAAACGAAACAGTCGAATGCTCTACCACAAATTCACACTTATCATTACGTATATGTACATTGCACAGGTTTTCCAATAATTAATTTAGCTCAAACAGAAGCCAAGACCAAAAACAATATTATACTGCAATCTTTATCGATATTAGCTACAAACACATTCCAAGAATGTGCAGGTTGCCGATAAAATATAACCCTAAAATGCTTATCTATCCCACCCATGAGCACTATCCCTAAATATTTACACAGCCATCATCTGAACACGATGCTAGCAAAATTTTGGCACCACCCTTCACAAGCTACTGCACATCGGATCCCCATTAACCGCATAGTCTCATACATAAGCGCTGTGTAAGACGTTTGGCACCGAACTAACGTTAATAGCACTTCGGTAAGGTACTTTTGCTTGCCATATTTTGAAGTGTATACTTACTGGACTGAATTTCAAATAAGTAGGAGTTGGCTTGCTTTGAACTATGAGCTAGAACGGGTTAAGTGCTGGTGGTAATATTTGGGACTCGTGAACAGGTTTTTATAGCAGTATTTCTATTGAAATGAAACCACTTTTTACGGATTCTATCGCGATATATTTGTTATTATTACTTTTTAACCCGACGTTTAGTATTTCTATTTCACATTATTTGGTGATTGATGGTACCAGATTCTCATCCGTTGTTCGACAGGTATGCACTACTACTAGGTGACTAATAGGTGACTTGAGCATCCATACTTAATATTATAAATGCAAAAGTAACTCTGTCTGTCTGTCTGTCTGTATGTTACGCTTTCACGCCTAAACCGCTGAACCGATTTTGATGTAATTTGGCATAGGGGTAGATTAGACCTTGAGGAAGGACATAGGATATGTTTTGTTGCGATAACCGACATCCACGCGGGCGGAGCCGCGGGCAAAAGCTAGTCTAAAATATCAGAAAAAACCCGTACAAAATAAAAATATATAAAAAAATGAATTTCGTCAATAGCGAGTATATTTCCTATACTATGAAACAGATGTAAGAATCATTAATTTTCATGAAAAATCGGATACTGCCAAAAAGCACCTTTGGGAAACAATATTATGGCAAAAATATGGAGGCCATCTTGTGAACCAGTAAGGTGATATATAAGGATTCGGCTCTCCCGACCGTGGACAGATATGAATGTTTACAATACCAGGGTATCACTTACGTGTAATCGACCTTGTCAATCACTTATGGACCCTTTTACCCTTAGAGGATTTTTGCTAACAAAAATACTAGATATAGTTCCTACCTTCGAGTAAATGGTGTAATTTTTTGAATAGATACGTCTATACTAATATTATTAATGCGATAGTAACTCTGTCTGTTATGCTTTCGCGCCTAAACCACTGAACCAATTTTTTATTAAAATTTGGTACGGACATAGATTGGGCCTTGGGAAAAGACATATATAATAGGCTATGTTTGGTCTCGATGACGACAGGATATCGGGCAGAGCCGCAGGTAACAATTAACATTATATAAAAATGATACACTACTTTCTCTTTGGGGTAGGCAGAGACAACGCCTTTCAATTTGCCACGATGGATTTTGAAACCCTTCCCTTTTTCTACTTCCATAATTGTTTTCGAGCTCGTCGAGTAGGAATCCAACCCGTGACCTCTAAGTCACGGGTTGGATTCCTACTCGACGAGCTCGACTGCTCGATTGAATGTGATATTCAATTAATTGCACATAGCAACAAAATTATAACAAACGGAAATTCGATTCGTATCTAAATCCAGAAAGCCGAGAGGCACATGAACGAAATTGCCATGGGAGCAAAAGTTTTGTTCAAGTTATAATTAAGTTATCGACGAGTACCAACTTAACTACCTCATCGGAAACTTAGCTGGTTAAGTGTCGCATTAAGTTGCAAGTTTAAAGTTTAATTCTGTACTTACACACGTTGAAGATTCCTTGAGGATATCTGTTGCGGATTTGATAGCTGATTACACGAAGTAGAAGTTAATTCTCAACTACGTTTGACCTTAATAATATTGTTTCAAGATTATGTAAGTGGGAACTAATGCGATCATGATCGGTCTTCGTTTTCTTGAAGGTTAGTTTGTCATTATAAACTTTTGAGAATGCTGAGAGGTGGAGGAGGATTCAAAACATAGTAACTCCTATTTCACACCAATTTCGGAAAATAAAATAATACCGCGATGCGCTTTCCCGCAAAAAACTCAGTTACCATGTTTTGAATTTAAACAGCCGATACGTCAAATTTGACTGTTGCGATCTATCTTTAACTGTAAGTATGTTATTGGGAACGGCCGTAAGTCCAAGTCGATCAACAGTATAAACATGGGTAGGGTTGGGATGCGTCCGGATTAAAACCGGTCATAGTTAGGTTTTTTGATAGCGTGTCCGGCCAAAATGAACGGTGTCCAGCTCGTCCGGATTTTGTCTGGTTTTTACATTTCATAAACGACAACCCAATGCATTTTGCATTATAAGACTTACTTGATCAATTGCCTTTCATAAGAATTTAATAAGAATAAATGTTTATGTAGAATTTGAAGAAATGTAGGTATTCGGGTTTTTTAGCCGAATGGACGGTTAAAGTGGCTGGTGTGTCCGGTTTTTAGATTTGGTGACATAGCAACCCTAAACATGGGTATAGGTTTGTTCATTATTTTTTTTAATGTAATAGGTATTACAGCTTGAAATCCATACTAATATTATAAATGCGAAAGTAACTCTGTCTGTCTGTCTGTCTGTCTGTCTGTCTGTATGTTACGCTTTCACGCCTCAACCACTGAACCGATTTTGATGAAATTTGGTATAGGGGTAGATTAGACCATGAGAAAGGACATAGGCTATGTTTGGTCGCGATAACCGACATCCACGCGGGCGGAGCCGCAGGCAAAAGCTAGTATAAAATATTTTTAACTAATCATCATTCTAGTAATTTTCCAGATGCGTCTAAAGGTTCCACTTTAGAGTGCTTTTGATTTTTTATTGGTACATACCAAGACTTAGCTGGGAGCAGCTGCCGACTGACTTCTCAACCCAGAAAAGAAAGTCTGTTCTAGAGCCTCGTCCATTGTTTAGTGCAGATGGTTTGCGTCTCAAAAATGTAAGGCACTACATATTTGAACTCGAAAATATAGTAGACATCATATTTACTTCCTAATCTATGCCTAAACAAACATAAGTACTTCAAACACATTTTTGATATCCTAATCCCACCCTATTCTCTTTAGTATTCCTTACGGCGCATAACTTTATAGACACCAAACACTGTGGACTCATAACGCATACAAACGGAACCCTCTAACCATTGAAACACAACGCCCTGTATACACCATGTATATCAAACGCGTATACGGTAATGTTGGTAACGCTGTGGAACTGTCTACGTGTTATGGTAAAGGTGTAGGAAAATGCTTGAAATATTTCATATTATACAGCAGAGTTTTAGAATAACCGTGAGGGAAATATCAAAGAATACTAGCGTCGCACAACGGTTTCACCCGCGTGAGTCCCGATTCCGGAATCCGTTTAGCTATAGCGTGTTGTTTTTTTCGTTTACTACTATAGCTGTTAGAACCTTTCAATCTTTCTTACTGTCTTGAAACATATCTCCAAATGATTGATTAAAAAACGTTACTATATTAAATTAATATTTATATTTTGTACGATGGGACCATATTTTTTAACTATCATTGCTGTCCAATAAAAAAAATCAAATAAAATGCGGTTTCTACGGTGCTTATGCGATTCTTTTAAAGTAGTGTAACATTTTTACATAAGTAAAAGCAGCTACATTTCTTGCGATTTATACACAATTTGACCAAACCTAAGTGGACCAATTTATGCATTTCGAGTGTACTAAGAATAGTCTTTGATATATCATTCGACGTTAAATGAAAGTTCAATTGTAATATCGTTAAACCTAAGATGAGACAAATTTATTCCATACATCCATTTGATACCACCATAAAACTAGTTACCCTATAATAAGTATAAACTGAATTTTAAATAAAGTATCTACCCACACTATCAAAGCGCAAAGCGTTGATAGTATGTACCTTACGCGATAATCCATTCACGTATTAACACGTCCTTAACATCCTCATAGCGATGTAAATAGCATCTCTTTTGACTATGTCACAAATTACATACTTCAGTTGATGTCAGTCCTTGAACTTCAAAGTTCAAAACATTCATTAATTGTAAACCAAACCGCTGCTTTTGAAGCCACAGTACACGGAAGTAATTTTGAGTTCAGCCGGCGCATAAAGCCTGCGCGGCATACTTGATGAAGGGAACAAAACAATTTGGCAGACTCAACTTTGAAAACTAAAACGATTTTATATACCCTGTGTGGTTCGACATTAAATCTATTTTTGTGTAACATAATTTTCTATTCAGATTTAGGGAATTATAAAGTACTGTAGTAGCTTTATTTAAGGGAATAAGATATTTTCTGTAGACCCTTTTTCCCTTTTTTGCTATCTAACTTTAATTTTATTTATTATTCAGAAGCCTTTAGTTATGTGTAACATTAATGTTAGTACACCTCTGCTTACTCTTTCGAGAATTCACAGGCATGAGTAGTTAAATCATTAGTTAACTATTTTAAATCGTGCATTAAAGTAGATGGACTTTCTCTATTAATTAATAATTACCGATAATAATTTACCGTGAACCTGATGAATACCAAAAGTCGAATAATCCACTAACCATTCATTTCACGCATTTTATGAAGCTAATTACGTACTGTAAACTGCTGACGTCTGATTTAAGGGCTAAATAGATTTATGAAAAAAACAAGGTTTATTTTTTATTGAATTTCAAATGAACGAGGAAACAAGCTGTTTGATTATTCAGTTATTCATGCATCTCTTTTGTTTATAGCTTCTATCCGTATACATAATTTGATAAGCTTTATGAGTTACGGGCGATACGGGTATGTGTCTGTGATATACTGACTCCTTAAATTCTGTTACATTAAAATATTAAACATCACAAAAGGAGATATGTGAGTACATTGAGGCATTAAATAGTCTAGTGGACTCATGTCATAGCAATGAGGCAAGATACTATTCACTTGAAAATCTATACAGACAAAGATTTGAAGATTGTGAAAATTCCTTGCCATGTTCCATCCCCCCTGTCAATGACACCATACCGGCTCTCTCAGGCTGTACCAGTACTTCTGACTGGGTAACATCCTTGCCATGCTCCACCCTGTCCATAACATCTCGGGAAGGGTCGACCCCTCTATCAGTTGACTCTGTGGGCAGTGATAATTTTACAAAACCAAGTATGTCCATGAATGATGTCCCTGTAACAACAGTAACGCAAGCTTTAAATTCAGGGAAAACATTTGTGTACTGTGATGAAATTGGTAAGGGTTTGGGTTGTCATTTAATTAATCAATTGGGTCACTCGGTCATAACTCATTCATTTCCTGGGGCCTCCTATTCTCAAATAATTAATAGAGCACTATGTAGTACACACTGTCCACAATCTACACTAGTGTTTCTTATTGGTAGAAGAGCTAATGCAAATATAAATAATTTCATACACTTTTACAATCAATTAACAAAGTTACAAATTAAACAGGTAATATTTTGTGCACTACCTTACAGTAAATCATTCACAGCTAGTGAAAACAACATTAGATATAATATAAATAGAAAATTACATACCTTGACTACATACAGTAGGACCATAGATTTATTTGACTGTAATTTTGTATTACAAAACAATTTTATTTTGACAATAGATAGTTTTTCACTATCAAAATATTTGCAACGACAGGTTGCGCTCCTATTAGGAAACTTTTTAAATAATACATTAGCCAAACTGGCTATTAACAAAACTCTTATTGAGTTGAACAATACTGACATTACTGACACAGTGGATAATGTTATCCAAAAAAAAAACTAAAACATTCGACAACAGATAATAAATCTAGCAAAGTTTCTCACACTATGTCCGACTTTAGCGGCCATAGCCATACGGCTTTTGAGACAGTTCAGTCTCCTATATGTAATTTAATTTTAAAACTAGTAGATTAAACCTGGTGCATCAAAATGTGGAAGGATTGATAAATGGTAAAGAATTGGAATTGGAGTTGCACATGACCCTGAATAATATTGATATTTTCTGTGTAACTGAACATTGGTTGAAAGACCATCAGGTCATGTTCAACTTCAAAAATCACCAGGTGGCTAGCTCGTTCAGTAGAAAAAATTTTGATCGTGGAGGCTCCCTAATTATTATTAATAAGAATATAAAATTTAAAGAGCGTAAAGACTTAGTAAGCCTCTCTATTGAGCGAGTTATTGAGATAGCTAGTATTGAGTTTGAGCAGTTCATTGTATTAAGCGTATACAGTCCCCCGGCTGCGCCCTTTGCAAGATTTGAAGAAACGATGGAAGAAGCGCTTTTTAAATGCCGTTCCTCCAATAAGGCAATAATAGTTTGTGGAGATTTCAATGTAAATATTTTAGAAAACACTAAAGTGCCAGCAGAGAGAAAAAAAATGTTAAATCTGTTCAAGTCCTTTAATCTTATTAATATGTTTTCAGAAGCTACTCGCATAACTGCACATAGTGCCACTGGTATTGATAATATTTACACGAATATTAATCCAATCAACAAATGTCTTGTGGATGCTGTACACTCGGATCACCGTGGCCAATTAATAACCATTAAAAGAAATAATTGTAAAAATGTTAAAAAAGAAATTAAATTTGTACCGATTAACCAGTACCGTTTAGACGCTTTCAGGGAAAGTATTGTGAGTAAAATACCTGATTTGCCCTTGTACACTTGTGTAGAAGAATCTTACGCAGAACTAACCAACCTGATCGATACTGAGTTTGGGAGAATTTTTACCTCAAAAACATTATCGGTTGGCGGCCGCCCTGTATTCAGTGACTGGGCAACATCGGGGATTTATAGGAGCAGGAGGAGATTGTATGAGCTGTATTCTGAAAAGTCATACAATTTCAACCCTGCTTTTCAGAACTATGTTAAAAATTACTCAAAAGTATTTAAGCGAGCCTGTTCCTTTGCGAAATCAAACTTCATTAGGAAGAAAATAACCAATTCTGTTAATAAAATTAAGACTACTTGGAATATAATAAATTCCGAATGTGGGAAATCTTCATCAACCGTAAGAGATTTCCATTTAAAAATAGAAGATCGCCATGTCACGGAGGATTTGGAGGTTGCGACAGAGTTTGAACATTTCTTCGCAAATATAGCTTCCACTACAACCAAAACTCTTCAGTCGTCTTCCATTTCCGCTGAGGCATTGCTTGTAGAATCAACAAACAGGTGTCAGAACACGTTCGTATTCACGGTTGTTAATAGCAAGGACATCGTTAAAGCGTTTAAAACAATTGATGTTAAAAAGACCGCGGATCTATGGGGATTATCAGTCAAAACTGTGGCAAGTATAATTGATGTCATTGCTCCCCATCTAGCAACTGTGTTTAATGACTGTGTCAACAGTGGTACATTTCCTGATTTAATGAAATATAGCAAAGTCATACCTTTGTTCAAGGCCGGCAGCGCCACAGATCCTTCGAATTTCCGACCCGTTTCTGTGTTGCCAACCTTGAGTAAAGTATTTGAGAAACTAATTCTAGGACAGTTGCTGACCCATTTTGGTGAAAACAAATTGTTTCATGATAAACAGTTTGGGTTTACTAAGGGACGTTCGACTACTGATGCTGGTGTAGAACTGTTAAATTGTATTTACGAAGCCTGGGAGGATAAGCATGATGCTCTAGGTGTCTTCTGTGATCTATCCAAGGCCTTCGATTGCGTTCACCATGACACATTAATCAGGAAATTAGAACATTACGGAATAAGGAACAAGGCTCTCGAGCTTCTGACTTCATATTTGAACAATAGAATTCAGAGGGTCGATGTTAACGGTACATGTTCAGCAGGATCTGTGGTTTCGTTGGGCGTTCCGCAGGGTTCGATACTTGGACCATTTTTATTTCTAATTTACATAAATGACCTTCCCTACTATGTAAGGGACAATAATAGTATTATTTTATTTGCTGACGATACTTCGTTAATTTTCAAAATTAAAAGGCAACACGATAATTATGACGAAGTGAATGGTGCAATCAAAAGAGTGGTCCATTGGTTTAATATAAATAATCTTTGCCTTAATGAGAATAAAACTAAATGTATTAAATTTACTCTGCCTAATGTTGCACAGGTAGAAACCAATGTACAACTCAATGGACAATTGTTGAGCCTTGCGGAATCGACAGTGTTCTTAGGTTTGAGTATTGACGCTAAACTTCAGTGGGGTTCACATATAGAAAAAATAGCTAGTAGATTAAGCTCAGCTTCCTATGCTGTAAAAAAGATTAGGACTTTAACAGATGTGGATACGGCTAGAATAGTTTATTTCAGCTATTTTCATAGTATTATGAGCTACGGAATTCTCCTTTGGGGTAATTCCGCAGATTTAAACACGATATTTGTCTTGCAAAAGCGGGCTGTGCGAGCTATTTATAATTTGGGCCCAAGAGTCTCCCTCCGAGATAAGTTTAAAGAGATGAATATTCTAACGTATATACGTATTCGTAGTGTCACAATACATTTTCGAAAACTTAATGTATGTCAGGAACAATATAAATACTAGAAATAAAAGCAATCTTGTAGTTTGTCATAGTAGACTCCATAAAATAAGTAATTCTTTCCAGGGCAACTGTATTCGCTTTTTTAACAAGCTTCCTAATGAAATCAGAGATTTACCTGTTAATAAATTTAAAAATACAGTAAAGAGCAAACTGTGCCAGAAAGCCTATTATAAAATCCAAGAATATTTAAATGATAAACAAGCTTGGAAATGAGCTGTTCGCTCTGCTGTGCTACTCAAGCAAAACATTGTATCTAGACCATAAGTTTTAGGCTAAGTAAATGTTTTGTAAATAGACCAAAAAAAAAAAAAGCCCGCTGAGTTTCTTGCCGGAGTCTTCTCAGGTCTGGGCCGCGTTTCGAACCGGTGGTCCATTTACTAGTATTAGTTAGTATTTAATATTTACTTTATGTTGACGTTTTGTAAGTTCCGATTTAATGGTCTATGCAAAATAAATTTATTTTTGAATTTTGAATTTTTGAATTTAAATTTGAATACATTGCTGTATTTAAAGTTCAAAACGCTATGAATATATGTAACTAGCTGTTGCCCACGGGTCAGCCCGTATGGATGCCGGTTATCGCGACCAAACATATCCTATGTCTTGAATGAATTTTTACAGCATTAAGTATGCTAACTATACAAATCGAATACATAGGGAAAAAGAAGAATCATCTCGGGCGGGACTCGAACCCGCAGTCTTTCCCTTACAGGGGGAATGCCTTGACCAATTCGGCTACCGAGACACGCCCGATGTGATTCAAATTTCCCATCTTATACGTCTTATAAAAATCAGTTCAATGGTTTAGGCTTGAAACTGTAAAATACAGACAGAGTTATTTGTGGATTTATAATATTACTATGGACACACGTAAGTTACGTGAGATAAATCACAGTTTATTGTTTTTTTTTTTAATAAAGCATTGCTTCCCACCGCCCTACAGGGAATCATCTTCAAGAATAAATGGTAGGTAATGTGTTATTTCATACTATAATCTAACTCTGTATCGAATTTCAGCCTGATAAGTAACGGCATTCGAGCGTATTTGAGGAACAAACATCCAAATACCAGTCACTCATTCCTATGCCGCACCATTAAGACCTGGAACTCCCTGCCAGCTCACGTGTTTCCTTCTTCCTATAGTCCCGGGTCGTTTAAGCGGGGCGTGAAAAGGCATTTGATGAAGCCGTCAAGCTGAGTGCCAGTACTCTTAATATGGTACATGTTTACAATGGTGACCCTCTTTCCGAAACTACCTTTAGCTTACCATTAAGCGAGATGAAGTCAAATTGACGTGTCCTTTCATAACATTACTAGGATTAGTAGAAAGTAAGATAGTAAAATACTGATTTCCAAATGACAGTTATGATACAGTAAAATAGTTTTCATTACAACCCGGATGGGGTTGTCATAAAAGGAGAATGAAACAAAAAGTTTCCGCCGGTCCCCTATCGGGACCAATCCGAATAACTTTCAACTGACCTAGTTGAAAGCTATAAACTTAAATATACGCCCCATTCATTCACGGGGATTGTTCGAAGACACGATCCGTTATATTATTCGTAGGAAATATTTCCTATCATCCGTGCTATATTCAATTCAGGCTGGGAGATTTGAAAATGTGACGTATTACTTGCAGGGGATATTTTATGCGAAGTTTTGAAATATTGCAGAGGGGATTTTTTATTAAAAGTAGAAAATTGTGTTTCTTCTTCTTTGTTGCGTTGAAGTAATGAGAAAAATATCGAAGGTAAGGTAATATTATGTTCCTATTTAGATTCAGTCATAATTCAAAAAATATATTAAATGCATAATTCTTTGCATTTTGTACAATTACGATGTTACACTGTACGAAATTAATCGTCCAAATTTGATGTTCTAAGATAATTTCACTCTTTAAAAATTTTTTTGAAGTAAAATGAAACATATTATGTTCTATCTAACACATATCACGTGCTTCGTCTAACGTCAATCCATACTTAATCCATACTAATATTATAAATGCGAAAGTAACTCTTTCTGTCTGTCTGTCTGTCTGTCTGTCTGTCTGTATGTTACGCTTTCACGCCCTAACCACTGAACCGATTTTGATGAAATTTGGTATAGGGGTAGATTATACCTTGAGAAAGGACATAGGCTATGTTTTGTCGCGATAACCGACTTCCACGCAGGCGGAGCCGCGGGCAAAAGCTAGTAATATTATAAATGTGAAAGTAATTCTGTCTGTCTGTCTGTATGTTACGCTTTCACGCCTAAACCACTGAACCAATTTTGATGACATTTGGTATAAGGGTAGATTAGACCATGAGAAAGGACATAGGCTATGTTTGGTCGCGATAACCGACATCCACGCTGGCGAAGCCGCGGGCAAAAGCTAGTAATTCATACATATCTGCTCAAAACTTCTGATGTGTTACACCACAAGTAAATCCCACAGATAATCAGAAATATAGATAGACTAACAGTGGAGTTTTAGTAATAGTAGTATTCCATTTTAACCTTTGTGTACGGAACCTCGCCAAGTACCTAATACAATTTAATTACAACAATAACTATTTAATAAATATTACTTCTAAAATACTTTCGAGATATTGTTCAAACAAATCTTTTAAAAACAAGACTAACCAGTTGAGAATACTAATAAAGTCTTCCGAGAGTCCATTCATTAAATATTTCTATGCGAAAACAATATCTTCGTTTACAATAATATTTTATACAGTGCACGTCCGAAACTGGCCGATGCTGTATCAACACTGGCCGGTTTATTGTTGATGTTCGTTAATTTTCTGAATTCAAATTAGTATGCCACTGCGCAAGTTGAAAAGTTTTTATTTTGTTGGTTGTAACTTTGCTGGGATCAGTAATTTAAGAGTAGGCAGCAAAAAGGTATGGGTTTTCATAAAGTGGTATAAAAATATATTGGTAGGTATTATTGCGTGTCTCACAAATTTTCAGTTACATGAAAAAAAGCAATGCAAATATCTGAACAATGAATTTAAACACATATTGAGAACATTTTTGTACTTTTTCATAGTATAGGGTGTCTCAACAAGAGTGCACTTTTTAAAATTGGAATTGTTTTTTTTTTCATGCAAGTGGCAACTCTGAAATTTTACAGTTGTCACCTCAGTTTATTCCGATTATTAAAAATGAAGCGCTTTTCGAAAGAACAACCCGTTAAAATTGTAAAAACTCATTACAAAATTCATTACAAAACAATCGATTTACTGCAGCAACGATTTCCAGAACACATTATCTCACGAAATTCTGATGTCAACTGGCCACCAAGATCGTGCGATTTAACGCCGTGTAATTTTTTTTTTTGGGGTTTTGTGAAATCTCGAGTTTGAGCGAATAAACCCGAAAAAAATCCTGAGCTCAAATCGAAAATCCAACGCGTCACCGGTGAGATACAGCCACATCTCTGTGCAAAAGTCATGGAAAATTTTAGGAAAATGCTGAATATTTTATTCCATACTTAATCGGAACATGTCTTCTTTAAAATACAATAAAAATATCACAACTCTGTCATAAAATACTTGTATTTATTTAAAAAACAAATGATTAAAAAATAAAAAACCCGACTGCCACTGAAAAGACCGAAATAAGTTTGATAGCAGGCGGTACCCATTAATTTTCTTTCGGTTTATGATTGGCAAATGGGTACTGCCTGCTATCAAACTTATTTCGGTCTTTTCAGTGGCAGTCGGGTTTTTTATTTTTTAATAATTTGTTTTATTTTATACTTTTTAGTTATGATATGACATGTATATCTTTTTGTGATTTACATATCGTTTATACTTGAAATAAAAGCTTAAATCAATATGTAAGAACATTAGCGAGAATGATTGTTTTGTTAAACAACTTTAAATCGTTATGTATCCTAAACTATTATTTAAAATGAAAAATGATAAAAGGAACCTAAAGATGATTTTAAAATACCTATTCAACGACACCCCACTTGACATAGTTCATCGACTTTTATTTTTTTCATTTTGACAATATGGCGTCTGGTTGTCGCTGTGGTGGATTTTGATTACTGTCATGTCTTTAGTGACACTCGCAAGGTTAAGACGAATCGATTGACGTATGAATTATCAAAATCGGCCCATGCATTTGGTCTCTAGAACGCCACATAGAAACAAACATACATACATACATACATACATACCTACATAGACTGATAAACACATTACCCTCCTTTGCGTCGCGCAGTCGGGTATCGCAGTCACATTTAAATATATTTGAATCAGTCAGTTTACACATGATATTTTAGATTTAGGATCTATAGTATTGTTCAGGGGGATAATATATTTTCCTACTGAGGTATATTCACAAATTACGCTGCCGGTGCATCCTATATCATAAAGAACCGTTCCTTGTAAAATTACCAAAGTTTAACTCTTTTCAGGAAACTGCAGCTTGTATTTTGCAAACACAATTTGCTATCTCATTTACCGTGAAATGAGATTCTCTCTTACTCATTTTAACAAACAACACGCTTTCACAGAGTACAAATTATATAACTATATATTCGATTCGTGGAGCAGAGGGTGAAAATAAGCAAGTAGTGCAATTTAGCGTATGCAACATTCAAGTCCATGCAATTTTCACTGAATAGGGATACTATTCATCTTATTTTACGGGCAGCGACCTACTTTCTCGCGTTTGAGAAATGTGGCTATTTTGAACTAGCCACTGCTTTTGTCCGTGGGATCGAATTCAGTAAGTGTTGAATGATGACTATCATTTTGTGTGATGTGGGATGTCTATTCTTCGGGAAAGCATCTCAAGACAGTAATAAGTTGAGACACAGATAAAATTTATGGAATGTTGTTGTAATAAAGTCACTGTGTGTAGTCGATTATGAAGTATTTACTCAAAGTTATTCATTATGTTTACTCAAAGTTATCCTTTCCTACTTCGTATCCTGTCGTATTTTATACTAGGTAATATTATAAAATGTGAAAGTTTATGAAGATGTTTAAATGTGTGTTTTTCAATCACGCCTGAATGACAGAAAGCGTCCAGCTGAAATCACGTGTGATAGGCTACTTTTTATCCTGGAAATAGGTTCTCATGACGACGAGAACGGGATCAATCGATATAATTCAATGCGAGCGAAGCCGCGAGCAACAGCTAGTTCCTTATATTAGATAGGAGGACCTCGTAAACCTTGCATTATCGTATTTTTTATTATTAATTGACTTTAGATTAAATATTGTAGCATTTATTATATTGAAGAAAACAAAACAAATCTTAACATTATGCTAACATAGAATAGCTGTTTAGTACAGTAAACAGATTTATTTTAAGTACCCAATAACAATGTAATGTTACTTTACTTTTAATAATGTATTTACTCACAATAAGTAAAGTTTTATGCCTGTTACACACTTAACGAACAAACTTGCAAACATTTCCGACTTGAAGCAGACGGTTCAGTAATATAATAATATTCTGGGACATACTATTCTAAGTATGGGTTGTATTATTAATTCTAGAATGAGAATAAACATAAGTACTAAGAGGCACAGCGTGGTGCCAATTCTTCGTAATAAGAACTGTTCAAAATTAAACTCATTCCCCCAAATATCACTTTTAATCGAAAGTGGGAAAATGAAAAATTTGGGAACAATTTATTACGTGAATACCGTTACGTGAATGTTCTGACGAGCTCTTCCAATTAGTCCCACCCTCCCCTTTCCTTCACAGGACGACACGTGCAGGGCTAAGATGCCATCCATTTACGGTGCAGAGTATACCTGCTAGAACCAAGCGTTTCAGTGATTCATTCCTATGCCGCACCACTAAGACCTGGAATTCCCTGCCAGCTCATGTGTTTACTTTCAAAACCCTTTTCCAACTAGCAGATATTCCTATATAACGTTTCATGTCTCTAAGCGAAGCCGTTATGATACTGACACTCGATTGTATAGGTATATCTGTTTATCGTTTTAGTGTAACACACAGAAACAGACAGTGCCAACTATTTGGAGTGTTGACAAGTGAAGCGTGTTGCAACACTGTACGAGATTTCCCTCGCGAGTGCTCTGGCTTAGGGTCATAGCAGACATATCAACTCGGCAAGCGATTGTCACCGTATCGTCTTTCGGCTAGGCGACGACGACGCCGCGCGTACGGATCGCTTAGCACTGATTGATTTAGGAGTCACCAGAACCCCAATTCTACACTTTATTAGTATTAAATAATTATTTTTTAGACTTTCTTCTCTATAAAACCCTGTACCAACCCGTCAGGCCAGCGTGGGAACAGCAGGGCAAAGCCTTCCAACATTGGGAGAGGCTTATGTCCAGCAGTGGATTGCTTGATTTATTATACTTAAAGTCCAAAATTAAATGAAAGAGAGTACATTACAAATGATTTTTTTGTTGCTGTTGCGGCGACGGAGAGCTTTGTTTATTTTTTCATTTATTGTAGGCGATACGGATACCATCCGTTTCTCAGTTGATATGTCTGCTATGACCTTTAAAATGTTGACGTTTAGTTGTTCAATGTTCGAGATGCCGATGGCCAGACAAGTTAAAGTGCTCTAGCGAATATGTGAACGTGGCAATTTAGATTTTATTACATTGTAAGTTGACTATTTCAACTTTCTGTTGAAATGAGATGGGGAATTTATGATTCTGTAAAAGTTGTTGAAAGATACTAAAATGAGATTTTATAATGGAATGATTTTAATGAAATACGTAGTGCAAATTGCGATATTTAATAGTTTTTATCTGTCACCAAAATAATAGCAAAATTTCGTTTCGAGTAATGTCGAAAAGGCCCCGCGACGCGACACCTTTCTTTGTGCATTAGGTACACGGTGGACAGAATATGATTAGGTGCATTATCACAGAAGTAAGATTTTGCGTGCGGTGTCATATTCTGTGGACAATAGTTGATTTATTTGGCGTCAGATTTACCATATTTGATAACAGACTTAAAATATTTGATAGCAGATTTACCATATTTGATGATAGATTTACCATATTCAGTGGCGGATTTACCACTTTGCAGACTTTTTTAAAATATTATTTATTCAATAGGTGGTTCAGAATATATTCAGGCACAGATAATATGGTAATGTTTTATTCAGGCTTCAGACCTGATTGCCACTTTAATAGCCCAAAAATTAACCCATATACACACATCAAAAAAAGTTTGCGATCACTTTGAAAAACTGAAATCTTTTTTGTTACTGTAGATTATATTATGATTTTTTTCTTCTTTTTAGATTCTCTATTTAAAAATAAAGAATTAGAACACAAAACAATGACACCGTTCAATTGTTTTTTCGAACAAAAAGGCTTTCAGTCCTAGCTTACGCTCATTCAGAAATCTGATTTAGTGAATTATAACCAATTCAAGATATTTTTCGCGGAAAGTAGTGATTGAAAAAATGTCAAGAGGATTATCAAAGGTTTTACGAGCTAAAATTGTAACTTTGAGGGAAGAAGGATACACCACGAGAGTAATAGCACACAGACTTGCTCTATCCCAATCCTGTGTCGTGGCTACGTTGCAGATGTACCACGGAATGGAGAATTTAGCTGACCGACCCCGCAGCGGTCGCCCAACTGTTTTGACAGCTGCCCAAAAGCGCTATTTTAGATTGCTGGCAGCCCGTGATCCCACAATCAACGCCACTAAAATAAAACCAGAAGTCAGGGCCGCCTCTGGGCTTGAAGTTAGCACGCAGACCGTTCGCAATTGCTTGCACCAGGCTGGATTACGAGATTGCAGTGGGCTAGACTTCGGCAAAATGAAGAAGGTGAGGAAGAAAACATTTGGCAAAACTGTCTCTTCGTTGACGAATCCCGAATCTCCACTCATCCAGATAACCGACGTGTCCGTGTCTGGAGAAGACCAGGCGACCGTGAAAGACAAAGAAGTGCCACTGGAACAGTTCAGCAAGGCGGAAAATCGGTGTCTTTTTGGGGTGGCATTATGATTGGAGCTAGAACGCCTTTGATCCCGTATCAGGGCATCATGACAGTAGACATGTACAAAGCAGTTGCTATTGATGATATCATCAAACCATTCCGAGTAAACCATGGGTACCAATTTGTACTGGTCGATGATAATGCGCCCGCACATCGAGCTCAACGAGTCAATGCTGCTCTTCAAGAATACGATATCACATGATTAGACTTGCCTGCCAGCTCGCCCGACTTAAACCCAATAGAGCACGCGTGGGATGCTCTTGTGAGCCACATCCCCAGACAGTTCCAGAGCTCAGGGAAGCCGCTATTGAAGAATGGGATAGGTTAACCCAGGAAATGCTGGATAACATGATCCTCAGCATGCCCAAGAGGATCTCCGCATGTGTTTGAGCCAGGGGAGGAGTTATTTTATATTGAATTTACACCTTTTAATAATAAATTGTAGTTTAAGTTTAATTGAACAGTCTTTTTCTTTCTATGAAATTTCTATCACAATTGCATTATGATTAATGGCTCAATTTTTTCAAATAAATAATAAAAAATAGTTTTATATTTTAATTTCAAACAGGGTATTCCTATTTAAAGAAAGCATACAACACAGATTTTTTCTTGATAAAGTTAAATTTATAGAATTCTAGGAGCTTATGCCATTGATCGCAAACTTTTTTTGATGTGTGTATCTATAAACAAATTCCTAACAGCATGTATTTCGTTTGTTTCAGGTCTACTGTTCCACAGAGCAGTCCTCATGTCCGGGTCAGGACTAAGTCCGTGGTCGCTGGTTGCCGACCCCACTAAATATGCGGCGATAGTCGCCACCCATGCCAACTGTTCACCTGGTGAGTTTACTAATAATAATAAAAAAAATACTTTCTAAATTGATCTACTAGTCAAGCCCTTTCATTTGTCATCCATATTGAGGGACTTGTGAAATTCTTATGTACTCTGCCATTTTGTAGCGACAGCCATTTTGGACCGTTTTTTTTAGAACACTCCCGACCAATATACCTTTCAAACGAAAAAAAAGTAAATCAAAATCGGTTCATTAGTTAAATAGGTTGAAACGTGACCGCCAAAATGAAAGCAATGCAAATTAAAACAATTAAAATCACTGTCAGTACACTCTTAACAGTAAACTATATATTTAATTAAGAACAATACAATTTACCTACCACTAGAATCCAAACACAATTTAAACAAACTCTTGGTGCTTCCAAAGTACCGCTTTATATTTAACTAAGGATTTGTGAAATGCGTTTAATTATTCTAGAGACTTGCATTCTGTGGCTTAAATGAATGCAAACAAAGCTGCAGCCAGAGAAACAAAGAAACTACAAATATGCAGATCATTTTCTAACTTTGAAGAAACTTAATTTAAATTACAACGGAAATGGTCATCAAACTGAACCTTTTCCCAATTCCGTACCTACTTACCTACCTTATCTTAATCTGACGTGTAAATTCGATGTTTTTTTGCCTATCCACATTAAAGGCTGTTATTGGTTGGAGGAACTTTATAATATACCTAACTAACCTCTCCTAACTTAATCTGACGCGCTCAAGTAACTACCGCATTTCTGAGTGTCCTCTGTGTTTCTTGCCGGAGTCTTCTCAGGTCTGGGTCTCGTTTCGACCCGATCGGCGGTCCATTTGCTGAACTAGTATTTAATATTTACTTTATGTTGACGTTTTGTAAGTTTCGATTTAATGGTCTATGCAGAATTAACTATTTTTGAATTTTAATTTGAATCCTTCCACGCCTCTCCTACTATTTTGAGCTCGACAACTCTAATTAATATCTTTGTCCACAGAACTAACACCACCAGCGTTGCTTAGATGCTTACGGGAGCGCCCGCTAGAAGCACTCATGTCTACTCCTATTCAGATGCCCGATTTTGCGTACGCTTTCGGTCCCAGTGTGGATGGTGTCGTTATAGGTAAGTTATAGAATAGAACAGGCCGAACCGACCAACCATGGGGAAATGATTTTGAGATGAAATAAACAGGTTTTTTTCCACTTTGACATCTAGTGACATTCGAAATACATCGGGAAAAAGAAGCGCTCAAGTGGGACTTGAACCCACAACCTTTCCCTTACAGGGGAAATGCTCTTCCAACTGAGCTATTGAGCCACACCTGAATCACTTCAAATTTCCCTTCTCTTTATATCCGTCTTTCACCAACATTCTTACGCCATCTACGTATGCTGCCATCCCTGTTAGTCTTTCTTAAGCTTGAGTTAAATATTTACTTTTTGCCGCTCGCGAGAGAAACTATAGTGTTTACATTTACAAAATATTTATATTGTAATGTCCACAAAACAAGTACCTACGTATATTATATTACCTAATGTAAATATGAAACTAACTAAATATTAAACTAACACCTGCCTAATTGACTAAATCAACATAGCTTGCTTTACATAAGCATTATCACAGACCTATGTTATTATACTAGCGAGATAACAACTTATTATAATATTCATGAAGATAGGCTTAATTGTTATGAGACTAAAAATCGACATGTATACCTTTGTTTGCACATAATATAATACTACATACAGAAAATGCGCATGTAAATAATAAATTTATGTAATAGCAAAATCACTGCAAAAATGCCATAAAATTAGATTAGACAATATTGAAATGGACTTGAAGTCCAAAATGTACTGAAAAAGTGTTCATTGCATTTTTTCATTCACTCTCAAAGTTAACAGTAGGTATAACAGTAAAATCTAAATTTAATTGGCATTTTTGCAGTGTCTGTGTTATGACAGAGCTTTTCAAGATATAAAATTAGTAGACTCGATGTAGTAAAACCCTTATCCCATTGCCAAATACAAGTTATATGAACCATGTACATGTATCATGCAATCATGTATCTCATATATATATGAACCTTTTCTCTAGATAAAAGTAACCAAGTATTTACCAAATTAAACCAACAGAGTAAACTATACTTCATTTAATTCTAGAAGGACGGTGTATACTTTAGTAAAACGATATAAGAGTTCATTACACTGTGGTATATACACTAGAAAATTTATTTAACTAAAAGCAAAGGTAACAGGCATTTAATATGTTGGCCTTAATTCAATATAAATACAGTCTGAAATTTATTGTGTTTATTTTGTAGGTGAGGTTTATTTACGGCATAAGATACACTTTATTCATTTAATGTTTTATCTCCGAGAGTTACATTGCAAGGAGACAGAAAAACACTTCAGCATGAGAAGTGGAAATTCTAAATTTGTAACGCAGTGATGCGTTGGATCTCGACGTAACAACAGCTGGTCTGTAACAAATAGATGATAAAACTTTTGAAATGTGCTATATTTATCTACTTTTTTGAACCATTTACGTTTCACAAATTAAAGCGTAACTTATTTAAGCAATTCGGTCGTAAAGGGCTCTACCAACACCTATGGGGCACGAGTCAACCTCACCGTCTAGTTCTATTTATTTTCATTGATATTATTTTTAAAATTTATGCACAGTTGTACAATGGCGGACTTAATGCCAAGGGCATTATTATCTGCCAGTCTACCTTAGGGTGATGCAGAGATACATTGAGATTGGTGCAAGCAGAAGAATGAACAAATTTCTGAAAGGTTAACGGTCTAATTTGTATACAATATCTAATAATACATATTCACGTTATACATACACACTTCTAGACATCTGCTTAACAACAATAGACATCTCTGGCCACACTTTGGTACCTTTCCTACTGGTTTTGGAAGGTTAGGCGGCAGTATCATTCCTGGAAAATTGACCAATCAATCAAAACTAACTTTCAAGGCTTCCGCGTATAAATATAGTCCATTTATTTAATAGTCAACGAAGTTATCACGGTCTTTAGGATTCATTTACATGAATAGCTGATCCTAAACAAAAGAATAAATATTAAAGTAGCATGTATCTTAGAATACATTTCTAATTATGACGAAGACAACGCTCATTTCTAGGCAACAAACGTAGACAATTTATTGTTCTCGCTGGGCAGCAATGGTCTAAATAAATACTGCGAGTAAGATACACTTCATAACAGTGAACAACTTCATAACAGTGAACAAAATTCATTTGGATTTACCATAGAAACTGTCTATTTACGTTGACTATTTAGTTCGATATTCAAATAGGAAGCTTTTTTCTAAATAACTTTGTTCAATACAGAAAAGTAACGCAGCGATACTTTATTTGTAGGGTTCCATAACCGATTGGAACCCTATTACTAAGACTATGTTAGTCTTTTAGCGGCTATCTCTTATAAGCCGAAATATTTAAATAGTAAACCGGTCTAGTTTTGAGGGTCTTCTTCATGTCAATGCCAACATTCAATATCACTATAACTCCGTCCATTATATTATCGTATTTTAGACAGCTCACTGACAGTTGTCGATATAACTTTGTTCTAGCGTCAAGACCTAAAAATGCGAACAAAAATTAGGTGCCAATACGTTATATTTCATTGACAACGTCACGTCAACCAGAAAGCAAATTTAGAGATGTAGTTAGTCGATCGACTGTGTTTTATCTAGAAAATGTCATAATCCGTATCTACTATGTACAGAAAATAATTAAAAATATTACCTTACTTTGAACGCGCATGGCTCCGTCATAAATCATAAATGTTTAAATTTCATGAAGATCTGATTAGGTATGGGTTTCAGCGACAGACCACGGAACTCGTTAATAAATACCTGGAAATTAGCTGCGAGTGCTGCATCGCATATTACCTATAAGCCATTATTCATACAGCGCCTGTATATCCTTCGAATGGGTACGCAGAGGTGTTTAGAATATTCAGCGATATTCCCGGTGTTTATACATCGATTCTAAAAATTATTTTTGTATTGATTTTAGTATTGCTGCTATTTATTATTATGAATAGTTAATCGATATTTTAAATTATCTTGCAATCACTACTTCCATCTGTCTAAAATACAATAATGTAATAGACGGGGTATAGAAGCGTACAACCCAAAACTAGACAACATTGATCGCTCCTTTAGTTTGGCAATTGTACAGCTGTAAGGGCACAGTGGGAATGACATATATTTTGATAGTGTGTACCCTATTACCAATACGGAAACAAACTAATTAACATCTAAAATCCACATTAGTATAGCGCCTCTCTAAATTCCAATCGATTTTGAAAGGATTTTTTTTGTCATCGGTCCAGGCGGGATTTGAACCCGCGATCTTTTGACCACTAAGATCGATTTGAATTAATTAGCATACTAAATGCTTAAAAATGCATTAAAAAGACCTCTCTAAATATTCAACATAGTGCTTTTATCTCGAACTATGGTACAGACCTTTTCGTACAAGAACCTGACTTTCACTTGGCCAGTTTTTTTATACTTCTTATAGGAAACAGAAAGAACTAGTTATTGTATAAGTAAGATTAGAAATAAAAATATTTCTCCATCAGTACAGTGGCAAATGTAGATTGAGCGTGAACTATCTTAGTAACAAGTATTCCGCACAAACAGGAAAAAACACATGTATTATGATTGTAGATAAAATCAGAATGTATGTCTTTAAGAGTTGAAAGTATTCCTATTTTTCTTTGGATAAATAACGTAGCTGAAAAGTTTTTTTCATTTAACCAATTACTGCGATAAAAGATCGCTTGGCTTTTTAAATTGAAAAGAAAAGCCGGTCAAGTGCGAGACGCACCGACCCTTCGGTGCGTCTCGTACACGTACAAAATTAGATTCAGGGACAAACTTATGCTACATAAACTGCAATATATTTTGATTGCGATGACGCTTTGATTTTTGCACCGTTTCTTGATCGTCTTGATATTAAGACGACTTGAGCACGTGGTATGAATTTTAAATTGATACATCTGCACATTCCCGAGAAAAAGGTCTTGACAGACAGGTGAACAGACAGACAGACGAACAATGAAGTGATCCTATAAGGGTTCCGTTTTTTTTTTTGAGGTACGGAACCCTAAAAAGTGTATTTCTATTTTCTTCTATTGAGTTGAGAATATTGAAAAAGGCACAAATTGTATCAAACGGCACAAACAGATCCGTTCCGCTGTTGGAATGTGGTTGAATGACAAACATTCAAATAATACAACAACAATTTTTTTACAAATAATTTCACGTTTATAATAAATAAAATATTTCAATTCATAGATCCAGCGTCACACCGATTTTGATCGTCCTAAGACATATCCAGGTCCAAAATATCTATGTTACTCAATATACCTAGTCCTCATTCAATCAATTAATCAGCCCACCGCAGTCCAATGCTAGACATAACCCTCTCCCAATGTTGGAAGGCTGTGACCTATAGTTTCCACGCTGGTCAGTCCTAATAACCGTACCAGAGAGCCGCGTGGTTCCCATCTCTTCCCATGCGGTGTCGTACAAGGCGACTAAAGGATACGGCTGTTTCACATCAGACAGATATACTCAGCCTCGGATGCACGATTTGAGTCAACAATAGTAGGTACCCGGAATGCGGCAATAGGTGCGGCTATTATGTGGGACCGAATCCAATGATTGGTGAAATGAGGGTGTTAATTCACCTCTGCCTTACACTCCGGGGATAAAGGCGTGATAGTATGTATGTATGTACCGTACCATAAATAAATAATAAGTATTAAAATCTTCTCGTCTCCAACTAATAACCATCCAAGTATCTAAATCACAATCTGTGCATCAATTAATATCAGACTCACTCAGGTGTTTAGGAAGCATATTGTTAAATACTCGAGTACACGGTACTGAGATTTAATCTGAGCACGACTATTCCCGTATAATCTTAACCACGTTCAAATTATTTGAGGTTACTATGCCGAGTATGCTATAATTAATATTCACTTGAAGCATCCTTGCCTCGCAACCGTGAATTAGTAGGCATACCGATTACTTGAACCTGGAGACTGAATCTCAAAACCGTATCTCTGGATTAAATACAAAATCTATTGCTGAAGTATTATTATTTCACTACTATTTGGATTTGGAAAAAGTCGATTGTTTATATTGAGTGGGATAATTATGTAAAGTAAATATTCTCCATAGGTTGGCCTATATAAATAAATAAATAAATAAATATTCCACAACATTCTACACAACGCAATCTAGATCCATGGTAAGCTTTTATAGCTTGTGTTATGGAATCTAGAATGCGCATAAACATACTTATATACTTTTTTTTTGTAAATACATACATATTATACATAGAAACACCCAGACCAATGCAAATAGCCATATATCTATTATATATTATCCCAGGTTTAAAAGTGGCCGGTTAATGGCAATAGGCTCGCCACCTACCCCTAACACCCTAAACTGGCGTAAACACCCTAAACATAAACTGGCGAAATGTGGGTGCTAGCACCTCTGCCTACCCCTTCAGGGAATACAGGCGTGAGTTTATGTTATATGAGTTAAGGTTGGCCTATAAAATTCAGGTATTCCTCTAAAAATACCGATTCCAAGAAACTGAGAAGAGAATCAAACAAGATATTAGCTTGATTGCCAAATTATTGTACTGAATTTATAAAGACCTACTTTTTAAAACCTAAACCATATTAAGTATTGCCCTTGAGACTCCTAAACTTACAAATAAAGTATAACAGAACTTATTTGAACAACTCTTAGTTACTACGCAATTTGATTGGCAAACACCCAAATAGTTTATCAATACATCTCGGTCCTCCGGGAAAAATACAAGAAAACTAATTACGAAAAGATTTCCAGATATTTCTGCTGCTTGATTGTATTAGTGCTGTACTTGAAGAAGTTTATCTTGTTTTAGTTAGGAGAGCCTGTGATTTGGTCAATAATATGAACTGGAATTCCCTTCATATACATTTTGAGAAAGAAGTAGGAATAAAGGATATTTGTCAAACGTCTGATAATGACATCAATGTTTGATATGCGTATGGTCTAAAAAATGCACATAAACATAATTTTTGTAAATACATTTAGACTGTAAACACACACACATACAAACAAACACACACACACATACACACACAAACACACATCTCTGATTAAGCAATCAAACTTTTTTGCAACAATACCACAGAGGTTGTCGATAATAAAGTCACTAACAGATGAAAGGGACAACAAAGTCTTATTCAACTTGTGATCTTCAAAGTTTACACAATTTACATTAATTACGGTGGATCAGACTTGGACTATTTATTATCAAATCTGAATAATTAAATAGCTTCAACTTTGAAAGAAAAATTGTGCAAATTGCTGACAGTGGGATCTATATTATCTTTATCTTATATTTCTTTTTTACCTTAATTAACTGCATTTTACCCTTTTGATACATTGTAAATTATTGATAACATTTATAACTTTAAAAATATTATACAATTTTAGGTCAGCTAATAACATTTTAGTAAACTTATTAAAGTATTACATAATACCTCTTACGGACTACTATTGCCAGTTACTATTCATACTTGTTATATATTAGACCCTGGCAATTCAGTATAAGAAGGTATAAAACATGTCTATGCTAAAAATTACAACTGTGAGACAACTACTTCATAATAATAAAATAATGGAATGCAGCCAACAAACATTAATAGTCCTTTAGAAAGGAGATCAGGCGTGCAAAAAAACGTTGCAGAATAAAGTGTACTAACTGAAAATGTTGACGGTCTCGGCGTTGAGATGAGAAAAGTTCCTGCAGACAATTTAATAACAACGGGTGGACGGAATGCCGATGCGGAAATAGCGAACTTTAGCGCGACAGATTTATCTCTGGTGTTTGGTGAGCTTGATGAAACCCGAGTATTTGGTGTTGTTACTGCAGTTACTGGAGAAGATACTTTTGTTGTACAGCTCCTTTTTGTTGCAGATGATCCCTATCTTGAAATTATGTGGTTTAAATTTCAGAAAACTTGGATAAATTCCAAGTTGCTTTTAATTCAGGCTAATGTTTCTTTTCAAAAACATGGATGGGCGAACCTTAATTGATTGTATCGTATATTAGATGCTTAGGATGCCAATAAACATAATAAATAGACACACAAAAGTAACTTTGTAAAAAAAACGTAACAATAAAAATTCCATACACGATATATTTCGTAATTTATTGCGCTATATCAAAAGAATTTGTGTTCAAATTTAGTCTCCATATTAAATTCTCTAGTAAAAATAATAAGAATAATGTAAATACACCAAAATAATTTACATTAGGTTTTTGGAAATAGGTTAGTTTGATACGAAATCTCTTGTTTTAACTCTAGCCATGTTAGAGCATCATGGAGATAGCACTGTTTTAGTTTTAGTTACTTAGGAATATATATGTAGAAAACATGTCATAACTGATTCATTTCTTTGACAGACACGGGTGACCTGATAAACCCAGAGAACGGGTACGAGTGGGGAAGCCAGTTGGCGCATGGAGGGCTCGGCAAGGGCTCGCAAAACGCCATCAACATCATCAATGCGGTTCTGATGAGGAAGAGCGCGATTGCCCAGCTTACCAAGTAAAGCATTAACCAACTCAATTCGTAATTACTCAATTAGTACAGTGTAGTAGCAGTACAAAAAGCAGCAATCAATTGAAAATGCTTTGACTCTCGCCTCTAGTTTGTCATCATAATGATAATTTATCATTCTTAACGTAGTTCTTGCTTACATTCAAGACATTTCAATCAAAACCTGAGGTCCGGATACTCTTTCTCCTTTTAATAGATCGACTTATATTGCTATTGCGGCAGCAACTGTCTGACCTCCCAATGCCAATCGTTCAATCAGCAAGCGTTTATATTTTACGTATGGAAAGAAATTTTGTACTGGCTTGCAGTTGAGGTTAATTTTTTCCCCAAAGGTCTAAGTGGGACCTCAAAAGACAACCATCGTGTACGTTTTTGGTTTCTGTGGTAGATAAAACTAATAGTATTTAATAAATAAAATGCTTTCCAAACCATTCTTAACGATATCACGTCTTCTACAGGTACGATTTAATGTTGGGAGTCACAAAAGCAGAAGCATATTTTGCATTCAGTGGAGATGACGTCCAATATGGTATTGAAGCTGATAGAAGATCGAAAATATTGAAGTCTTTCGTCAGAAATACTTATAGTTATCACTTGTCAGAGATTTTGGCTACTATTATCAACGAATATACTGATTGGGAGAGGCCGGTCCAACATCCAATTAATATCAGGTATGTGATAAAGTTTATGTAATAAGATTTATTAACGTAAAATTTTAATTAGAAACCTTTAGGCACTGATAGTGTTAGGGTTCAAAATATATAAAAATATTTATTACCTATACGTTCGGTTAGTTTAAAGGTTTTTATAATATCGGCAATGGTATTTCAATCATAGCGGCTATTAATTAAGAATGCGCACTAAAATGGATTACGGTTGTTATGATTAATTTGTCATTACTATTATGAAAAGCCAAAGACCATATTCATGTAAACTGTAATTATTAGATACGTATTTATTTTATGTTTTAAAGTGACATTTTTCATTTAAAGTTTCCAGTAATAGCAAAGTAAATATTTCAAATTTCAAGAAAGGAACGATTCAACTTCGTCACTTTCATATGCTTTCTAAATTTCAAATAATTTAGACAGCACATGATGACATGATAGAAAAGCATAAGTTACATTACAAGTTCAATCAATCATCACCTGTATTATTAACAAATCTTGACAAACCAACACAAAACACTTGAAACAGATATTAATGAGATTATTATTGTTCCACTCTGTAAATTCCTTGTAGAATGTTTCACAAATAACTTCCTTTGAACAATATCTGTCTCCTGTTCATTATTCCACCTGTTAAGAAGGCCTAAAAATGATATGTCATTACCATCGTGACAAGCTTCATTAATAATTCAATTAGTTAATACACGAACACGAATCCTATTGGGGAATAATGACAAGACACTCCACGGTAATGAGAATTAATTGCTGAGTGTCTGTCTGTGGATGGTAAAGCATTATAATTTTCTTGTAGCAGGAAGATTGAATAATGAAATAGTACTAAGTTAAAATATCAAATAAGAAATAGCACATATTCGTCAGTTTCTTCGTTTTATTAGTACATTTTAATTTTCAATTTATGTAAAACATTTTGTATAGTATATTTTGGAGTCTCATCAGCTTTATTTGTTAACGAATGATGACTATAATAGTTTTGATTCTTAAAGAGTACTATTTATTAATTTGCCCTTTGACAAGACTTTGAGGATGCACCGTGATATACCACTCAAAGATTTTAGTTCAATGTATAAACTTGATTCTTTCTCGTAGACGTTTACCATCCTTTGATCAGTCATTCAATAAAAACATAGCATAAGCTTTATATCTAATTCCAAATGATGATATAGATCCTATATATGTATACACACTCACTGAACCTAATTATCTTTGTTGTCAGAGATGAGACGTTAGAAGCCCTGAGCGACGCTCAAGTAGTGGCTCCTATGGTACTGACAGCCGATACTCATTCAGCGCTACGGAGGAACTCCTATCTCTATGTTTTCGACTATCAAACTAAATATGGAGATTATCCTCAGGTGAGAAATAAGATTGTAATACATAAATCTGATATTTTAACACTTACATTTGGTGCTACAAACATTGGTAGATTTAAATTTTAAGTGAAATTCAAAATATGTGTAGTTGAGGTAAGGAACTAACTATTAAATACCTACTCACTCCTGAATCTCGATGTAAATTATACATCGAGATTCAGGAGTGAGTAGGTATTTAATAGCCATTAATAATATTGCTACTAAAGTAACTAGCACTTCGGTCTAATCTGTCAATAAAAATCGAGTTCCAGGACTGAGTATCGTTTAGGGATACAAACCTAAGACTCAAGATGGACCGTTTTGAATTTTTCTATTAATTTGGTTTTGTATATTTCTTGATATAAGTAACTTAAGGTATGATTTTAGTAGTTCAATTATTCTAAATAGTATCTTTTAGATAGATAGATAAATAGATAACTCTTTATTGTACATCAGTAAATTTACAGTATTACAAGTAGGTAGCAAGTTTAGTAGACAGTTCAATGTAGGTACAATGGGCGGCCTTATCGCTTCTTTTAGGTTTCATGTTTAGCTTTGATTATTTACAGGGGCTCTTTACAATTAGGTTTATTTATCACTTTTGGTACTTCTTAAGTTAACCAAACTCAATAGTCTTTAGTGTCTATGCAAATAAAACTAATAACTAAAAAAAATACTTCTGAAACTAAATCTACAACTCCAATCCTAAATGCCAAAGTTAACATAATGGTATAATTTGGTAAATTTAATTTGTTCCAAGTTTAGGCTCGCTAGTACACAATGAGGGCGTTTCAAGGTCAGGACAATTGTTTACTAAACTCCTACGGAATAAGTTCCAAAGTAACAAATTTGTTTGAGAAATTCTTGAAGTATTCGATATTTATCGAATACAATTTATTACTCTCTTTGCGGATATTGGTCGAAGTCATATCTGCGTTGTTACATTAAAAACAAAATTTGGTTTGACTTCTGATGGGAACTTTCCATTATTTTGATGATTGAAGTACGATTTTATATTAACCTTTTGTTTTTGTAGTGAATTGTTTTAAGGTTGCATATTCTATCCTATTCAAGATGCTTACGATTTATCCCAAATTTTAACTTTGACAAGTTTAGCATATTATTATGTATGTCCAGAAGATTTAATTCACTTATACGAATATACAATGTACAGTGGAATTGATATTTGCTTTTTGCATTTATTCCATTTGAATTTAATATATTGATTCAGGTTAACATATTATTCAGACAGATTCTCAATAAACTATAATATTTTGAGGAGCAATTACTCCTCGTCCATTTAACAATGAAACCTCGGACATAATAATGGGTTCCGAACGATGGGTCTATCTGTCTTGGTGACAAGATAACTGTAGAGCCTCGTTTACAATATAATGGTTAACAAGAGCAATAAAGCGCTTTATAGAACTATTTTCTATATTAAAGATCTTGTTGAGACGGAAAGATGCTTCGATAACGGAAAACTAATCTCTGTGTTTAGTGCAGACTATTATTATTTTACTTGGTACATATAATCACAAAAGACGATTTGTATAGTACAAAATTAAATATTATGTTAGAAATACAGCCGTATAGCAAATATAAAGATTAACGATAGACAATGATTTTTCATTCAAGGCTTTTATAAGTTACCCCACCAGAAAATCCTAGGTATTCTATGCGTCACTTTTCCAAGCATTCGGAGTAAACTGATCGTATAACCTGGGTTAATTCTTGTATTTATTGCATGCAAGCGTATGTGTTAAATTAGCAATCTTTTACGAAGTTATGACTTATTTTGTGTATTTTATTCAGCGCCAAGGTTGCATTCACGGCGAAGAGCTGCCGTACGTATTCGGCGCCCCCCTAGTGGGTGGCCTGGCACACTTCACGAGAAACTATACTAAGGCCGAGGTCGCTCTGTCCGAGTCTGTCATGCTGTACTGGGGCAACTTCGCGAAAACTGGGTAAGTGGAACATGAGCGAATATTTTTGATGTTGAATTTCCAAAGAAATGTATTTATAAAGAAGTGTTGAGGTAAAAGTAATAATATAATTTCTAGCTTTAAATGGTTTGATGTAATGAAAATAGATTTAATTTAAAACTTGAGTTTACTTTTACGTAAAATGTTTACTAAGTACTAGTACTAAGTAAACATTAAAAAAAAGTGTAAAGTGAGAATGGTGTAATTTTGGAAGGTTAATTACAATATTCACTATGCCTTATTGACTGTGAACTTGTAACCTTATTAAATGTTATAAATGAGAAATGTTCAACATTAAAATTTAAAGAGATTCGTTTTTCTTTATGTAGAAATCCCAATGAGGCCCAAGAAAGCGACCCAATAAGAGCGGGCAGACAAGAAAGAGCGAGGATGAAAAATATTGAATGGACAGCATACGAAGCAGTTCATAAGAAATACTTGAATATAGATACAAAAGCAAAATTGAAAAACCATTACAGAGCTCATAGGTAAGAATATTTTTTTTTTAAATAATTTTTAATACACTAATTGACTGATAACTTTGAATTCACACAACATACACACATACACACTCTTTAACAGTAGCAAGTAATTTCTTAAAACATTTTGTCCTCGATACAGTGACATTTGATCTGATTGAACATTCTTAGATAACATCTTCATAATTGAAAATGTAATAGTTCTTGTTTCTTGCCAACAGACTGTCATTCTGGTTAAACTTAGTGCCAGATCTTCACCGTCCTGGGGGTGAAGATGTACCCTCATCTCATCACCAACTCGAACACGAGGACACGGCTCTGCAGCCAACCATCAAAACATTCAACCCTCCTTACAAGAAGACGACAGATATGATCGTCACCGATACTGGTCTAGCAACTAAAATACCAGTACTCAGTGTTCTAAATATCACTTCTCCACTGAACTTTAATATCATTGGTCTGAATCCTCCTACACAAAGCACTGCCAGTATTGAACTTCATAAAACTGACGCTACTACTGCGGGTCCTCCAGAAGACGGATTTGCAGCCTATTCAACTGCCCTTAGTGTAACTATAGCTATAGGATGCTCTCTACTTATATTAAACGTCCTTATTTTCGCTGGTGTCTATTACCAAAGAGACAAAACAAGAATGAATGGACAAGACGGCCATACTAATGGCGCTCATTTGAAAAAACGAGTCGAAAATGGCCAGATGCCAAATAGCATTTGCGGTGACCTGGAAGGGGCGTTGACTTACCAGACTAGTTTGAAAAATGATCCTGCTACTATTTTAAGTCACCATCATCATTCTCATCATCAATTACCGCCCCCTGAGTTTGCTGATTTACCTAGTAATAATGTTGCTGGTATGGCGACATTACCTCGTGCGCCCCCGCCACCAAAATTAGGTAAAAGTAATATCAATACTTTGGCGAGCGGACAGCTACAAGAAAATCAACCGTTGTTATCAGCGCATCAAATGCAAATGATCAACACGAGTACTTTAACTAAGAAGAATACGCAACTGAACGCGAAATCGAATGTGACTATGGAGGAGTTGCGTGTGTGACGTCAGCGGGCATGACTGCAACGAGCCGGCAGTTGCAGCGACGTTGTCCACCACGACGAGATCGTGTGACTCGAGCCGGACCTTCTCAAGTGCGTAACGGACTACATATAGACTGACTGTGCCACTTGAATTTTGAAGGTTACTTATAAGTGATAAGTGTTTAGAACAAGGTGAATTGACAAACAATATTAATCAATATGAGACATTAAAAGTGACATTCGTGAATACCATATCTAAGACTCGGAAGTGTATAGTGTGTTATCGGACGATTATTATTGTATATAGTTGTAAATAGTGAAATAATAAGAATTGTAAATAATTCTGCAGCTCAGCCGCATATCCATCCTCAATAATATGATACTCAATAATAGGGAATTCAAATGTTTAAAATTAATCGTCTTAAATTTCTGCCGGCTTTTAAAATACTGTATAAAATTATTTCGCTGTACAAAAATTGTACTGTTATTTTAGATTTTTCCGTATATTGCACAGGGAATGGAAAATCAAGTGCTACAATACTATAATAAGGTGTTCAAAATAATTCACTAAGTGTCTGGTTCCTAAGACACATTTGCTTTTAAGTTTGTTCTTTCTTGAGACATAATTATAACCAATCACGTTATCGTTTTGTGTGATGTTATTGATTATAATTTCTGAGAATTGGATTATAATACTAACAAGGTATAAAAAACCTTTGTCTTAATTTTATATTCTGTGGTATTACTCGTGTAAAGTCGTCTATTCTTCATTGCATTTCTGTTAAACTCTGTTAGTTTTAAATTTTTTAAGTTGTATAATATTTGACTCGTATTATTTCTCACAAAACTTTTAAGAGCCGGCCGAATTTGTATTAAATATTGAATTAAAAACTAGATGTTATAAAAATTATGAGACGTCATTGTGATCCTCGCCAAATGTGTTAATATCGAAGTTAGAAGTCGAAATCTTCAAAATACTTCGTTGATAACGAGTTTAGTTTATGACGAGGAAATATTTTGTTAAAGAAACAGGTGGACATTACTTATATATTTTAAGTGTAGTAGAAAACAAATTATTTGTAATCGAAGTTACCTAATATTTCTAATAATTTATTATACTTACTTGTAGTTACTTTGATTTTATTATTACAAGAAAATGTTTTAGTGACTTATAGTGCAAGATTGGTACCAGTAATGATTAGTCATTTTTCCTGAGCGTCATAACCGAGTCGAAATGATTACAATGTGAAATAAACCTCATATCGATATGTTACTTAAAATGCCATCTGTTTTTCTAGCATCACAACCTTTTAATTTTCAATATAGATGGACCAATAGTGTTTGTAAATATGTAAATAAAATTTAGAAAACGGTATAACAGGTTGTAAAACATCCTATTTTATTTACATTAAGAACTACGACTGACAATTTATTTTTTGTATTTATTATAATTATCTGTGTTGTAATTTTAAAATGTTTAATATGATTTTATAAATAAATGTCATTTGTTTACTCCAAGACATGCATATGTGGAGTAAAATGTTTAAAGCAATGCGTAAAATAATTGTAACTGTTGAGTTTTAGCCCTTATATTTATTAGTAAAATTATACTTTGTTTGTTATTCCTTATAGCACTCATTTTGTATTATAAACTTAAGTGTATTTATAGATATCAATAAAGTCTGTACTAAGATATAATTATAAAGTACTCAGCGGAATACAGACTAAAAATTTTAATAAAATGGAATCAAAAATTTAAGGCTTTGTTTTATTTTCAACAGTTAGCTAACGAGAATGGCACGAATATGTATTTTTTTGTATAGCTGAAGGCAAAATTTTAGAAAAGAGTTTTGGAGGAAATCCCCAATAGTTTGAATCAGAAAACCTATTTTACCGAAGGAGTCGGCCTTACGGTTGAGAAGTCTCGGGTTCGAATCCTGGCCAATTAAACTAACAACATAAACCTACACCTAACACAAGCAATTCAGCTTTATTTAATATTGCTAGTATTTTCGGTTACAAAAAAGTCATACAATAAATTAAATAAAATAAAAACAGTAATTATGATAAACATTGCAAAATTTCCAACAGAAATAATTTTCATGGAAAATTTAGTTCGGAGTGAGTTCATGTAAGTACTCAAACCCTACTTTACCCCAGTGAATATAATTCTCAAGATTCTCCACGAGGTTAAGATAAAAGTGAAAAAATACATGGCAACCTCTACAGAATGTAACTTTATTTTTTCACTCTTACAGTCTAAGCGGTCGGCGGTTGCCGACACTTCAAGATACTTCCCACAGAATCCTCTTTGTAACAAAGCTGTTTATTATTGCTGAGAAATATTTAGAATACCCGCTAAGTCTGTTAGTAGAAGCAATTCACTGAGACTAGGCAGCTAAATTCAAGTGTCCGGGAATAGTTACAGCCGATATGAAGGCATTCAAGTTGGATTTATGATAAAATGACGAAATTAAAGAGAGCTCTAGTGGGAGGTTGAAATTTATGGGGAAAATATTAAATTTATTAGATTTGCAGATCACATTGCTGCAATCGCCGTTCGCAATGTTTTTCTAAGATACCGATTGAGAATAAATTGCGGTACGAAGTTTGCAGAGTCAGGTAGTTATCAATAAGAAAAAGATTTATTAAAAGCTTATGTTTGGAACAATGCACTCTATGGATGTGAGACGTGGATAAAGATACAGTAGGACAGAAATAGGATGGAGGCATTTGAAATGTGGTGCTAGACAAGGTTGGGGAGGATAAACTGGAAGGAAAGAGTGTCTATCAAAAGAGTATTAAACAAGGTACAGAAAATAGTTTCTATATTGGTAATAATCTAGAGCCGAAGAGGAAAGATAAGGCCACCTGATAATTGGGGTGCGGCCGCCTCCTTCTGCGAGCGAGTAATGCTCGAGAAGGAGGCGGCTGGTTGGGTCCGGACTAGACTCCGGGCCCGGGAAACCCGCGCAGACCGAAGGCGAACCGGACGTCGGAGGTCGCAGAACGACCTCCTTCCTCCATGAGCGCGGGCCTGGGGGTGACCGGTGGAGCCGCCTGTCACCCTAGCAGGAGCAGGCCGCGGCGGCGGCGCAAAGTGCGCCTCTCTGTAACAGGGGCTAGATGGGGACCCAATGGGGCCCACAACCCGAAGGGGGCCATCTCAAAAGAGATGGTCCTGGTCTGCCGGGGTGCGAGAGATATGCTTTTGGCAATCTCACCTCCGGCAACCAAGGACCCAAGACGGCGTGCGTTTTAGTCGGTTCGAGTCCGACATAACCACCTCCACCGGCTCCGTGGGGTGGTATCCGTGGGGATTTATCGCGCGATAAAAAAAAGGGCACCTGATAACGACTATTTGTAAAAAATATCATAGATAGGTAGAAGGAAAGAGGAGAAGAGGTAGACCAAGAGGAACGTTTATGGCAGAGATAAGGGAAAATAAATAAGTCGCATTGTATCAGGTCAAGTCAAGGTCAGGATTGGCGGAGGAGAGAATAGAATGGCGATTACCCCACCGACAAGTTTAGAGAGAGAGAGAGAGAGAGAGAGAGAGAGAGAGAGAGAGAGAGAGAGAGAGAGATCTTTACACAAGCAATTAGGTGTAGTTTGAGGGATTAATTTAACGGAAATTTCAGTTAAAAATACACAAACTGGAAAAATAAGTGATGCATGGTTAGATGGATGGTTGTTCGTTACTCTTTCATGCAAAAGTGACTGAATGAATTTGAGTAAAATTTGATACAGAGATAGAATAGAATCTGGAATAGTGCTTTTTATCCCGGGAATAGATTACCACAGGTAACGCCGCCTACAAAGCGGTATATTTTTATGTTTAGCTTAGTGCAATGGCTAGTATTATAAATGTGAAACGAACTCAGTCTGTATGTCAGGTTATCGCATCAAAATTACTGAGTCCCTTTTATACTTCCACCTTAGTCAAGTAAAACTCCATGTCCCAACGTAAAGGTCAGTAAGTCCTGTCATGATGAAACGTATTAAGACCTTGCCCACCATAGTTTGGTCCTGATTACACACAACATATTATCATTCCTACATCCTACTATATTAATTCAAAGTAAGCAAGGATACTGAGACAACCCTGTTATCATTGCCGCAACAACCTGTACACGCTGACAGAATATTACCTCGTTAACAGCTGTAGGTTTGTTTATAACACACGTCCTCATAAACATGTATTAATTTTGATAATGAGGTAGCTGGCAGACTTTATGACGCGACCCTTGAACTTAAGCTTACGGGTCATGGGCAGCCACAATGCGTGAAGATTCTTGCTCATTTGCTGACGTCATCACTTATTGTCACTTCCTACGAATTAAATGTTGAATATTTAAACATTCTAACGTTTACACTGTAGATAATATTTTCTTGTCTCGTCGTATTAGCTCAACTCCTTTCTAAGTAATGGAATCTTACCTTACTTATACCTAACGAAAATAAATTGAATAAAATACTAATCCCATTCTAGTAAATCACCGGAACTTATTTCTGGGATACAAAGCAGGTAATGTACAATTCATCATCATCATCTCAGAGCAAGGATCCGGTTACAGCTTCCCTATTAATCAATATCTATGCCAAATTTGATCCAAATTCGTTCAGCTGTTTTGTGTATTTGAGTAACAACGTAAACTATAAAACTTACCAAGAAATATAAAAAGTTGATAATCAAAGTAAACATTTATTTGAGGGTTACATAAAAAGCAGTGCCTATTTCATTTCGCAAGCCAGTTCAAAGCCGTTGGCACCGTGTCCTACCGGATATTAAGTTCTACGGCCCTGGTTCGGTCGGGAAGGGATTTTTTAATTTCCACATAATATTGCGTAACATACACGTTAAATCGGCAGTTATCCACGTAACCTAGTGTTGATAATATGAACTCACCAAAATTTTATTATTGACTTCAGTTGTGGACAGAAGGACTTGAAAAGTGGCATGACACGTTTAATGAAAGTATAGGAAGCTCAAAAAGTATTGACAGGTAAGGGTGAATAATCATCTCTGCCTATCGAAGGGAAAATGGGAGTATAATGTATATTTATATCTACTCAAGGTGGAAGACCGGCTGAAATGGCGCACATTCACCAAACCGTCAAGCTGAGTGCCACCGCTGTTAACATGGTACATGTTTACGATGGTGACCCTCTTTCCGAGACTTTGCCTTTAGCTTAACATCAGGCGAGATGAAGTCAAATTGACGTGTCCGGTATAAAAAAAGCATATCTACCCGCAGCATAGCAATATTTAGACAGAATCATATAAAATATCAACATTACATCCATCCTCGTCTTTGCTATAGGCACAATGTAAAATAGAAAACAAAAAGATCCAGTGGAATCCTTCACCTCTAAAGCAAACATTTGAAACATTTCACTTGAAAACAATGAGACCCATCAGAGGGTGATGTGGGCATCATTTATTCAGCCTAACACCCTCGCACGAGATGTTTCTTTGTCAGCACAACGGATTCGCTGAAAACATGCAAATATTCGAAGCGAAAAGCTTTCGACTTCACCCCTTTAATGGCTAAGCAAATACAAGTGCGTTGACTTTAAGATTCGCTTGAAACATAAAAGTATTTTGGAGTTCCAACAAAAGAACACGGAAGCCTCACGAAGTCTTTTCTTAATGGAAAACTCTGGGGTATTTGAATACCAAGTCTAATTGGTTGAAAAGTTGCTTCACAAAAAAAGTGTATAACGTTGAAACTTTCTCTTTGTGATAAAATTAAGTATAATATTGTCAGAGTTGGTTCCTGTTTCTTTTATGAGGAGCTGAGAGATGGCAGTGACACGCTGTGCCTTAAATATCTCTAGAACAAAAAATGTAGGGGATAAATTTGAGTTAGCTGACATAATGTTCCAAGTTTGGACATATAATTTGGTTTCGTATGATTTAAAGGTCTAATTCTGCAACGTATAACATATACCCTGAGTATTTCTATTTCAGTTGATGAACGAATAAACCGGGATGAAATATAAAGACATTTTATTGGTATTATTTAAATCTCAAACATATCTATTGCAGTATTTGGAAATTGGAAAACGCTTTACGATCTTTTTTTTTTTCACTATCCTACCTAGATATCATTATCCTATCCTACTAATCCAGTGCCCACATTAAGGCAACAGGCTCACCCCCTATTACGTTTGACCGAATACAATGATTAGTGAAATGTGGGTGTTAATTCACCTCTGCCTAACCCTCCGGGGATAAAGACGTGATTATTATTATGTATGTATGTATGTAGCCTACTTATAACTTTTATTAGTGTCAAAAATTTATCACGATGTTCGAACCTGGTTCACTACACATACATATTATTATAGTTTGGAATAAATAAAATTAGTTTTATCCCAATTCTGACTCCTAGAATATGTTCACTAAAGGGACATATAATTATAGTTTGGAATACAATACGTAAAGGCTACTTTTTATCCCTAGAATGAGTTCAATGGGATCAGAATTCAAAGGCGGCGCTATTTTTCATACATTTCAAACTGAAGTTAAGTTTTACAAAAACATTGAAACACAGACAAGCTTAGCTATCTATGTTCTAAAACAGATATATCAACGAGAGTCTCAAAAGAAGACGTTCAGTTTGTAAACACTAGCTGTATAGGCAATATAGGCATCTCAGATGGTATCGGATCGGGAACAATTCCGACCCATTAGACAAGCACATCACTCAACCCTTTTAGAGATAGGCCTTTGGTATCGACTGATTGAATTTCTTAGAGAAAGTGTGTTTGGGTAGCCGGTATGCTCAGTTTGTTTAGCTAGTCGGTGTTTTGAAATTGTTGGAATAGTTTTGTTCAGGCCTTTAATAACTTTATAAACAGGCTATAAATATATAGTACCTACACTGATGATGAAGAGTTTCGGTAAAGTATTTGTCTGGTTACGTAATATTTTCGGTTACTGGTCAGTGCAAATATTTATATGCATGAATACATCTGTTATCTTCATTTGGATTTACCTATGTAAGTATTTTTAAGAAAAGTAATCTTAAATAACTATTGTCTACTCATGTGTTATAATCCAGATTACAAACTTAGGTTAGGGATATGTAGTTATTGCTACTATTGTAACATTCAAAATATACAGTAAGAAGACGGAAGCGCGTAACACATTGAGGATTTGGTGAGAATTCATTTTAGGTTTCAATAAGTTTCGTTATAGCGTTTCAGTGACTCATTCCTATGCCGCACCACTAAGACCAGGAACTCCCTGCCAGCTCACTTGTTTCCTTCTTCCTACAGTCCCGGGTCCTTTAAGCGGGGCGTGAAAAGGCATCTAACGAGGCCGTCAAGCTGAGTGCCACCACTGTTAACATGGTAAATGTTTACGATGGTGACCCTCTTTCCGAGACTTTGCCTTTAGCTTAACATCAGGCGAGGTGAAGTCAAATTGACGTGTCCTGTATAAAAAAAAATGTATAATACCTCAGGCAAGGCAAAAGTTCACATTTTGCGAACTTGATTTTTCTATTTGGTGTTTTCTGATATAATAAGAAAACTCCAAGCGATAGAATCCGTAAAAACTGGACTATTAGCTATAGTAATTCAATTTTATGTTAACTGAATGGCTGTTAATTAGTGTCATAAGTGAAATAAAACGCATTCAGAGTCTTCCTACGGCTTATTAGAGAGAGGAAGCAAGTGTGAGCAAAGCAGGAAATTAAAATCTGAACCGTAATTAAACGCTCCGGTTTCGATAATCCATACTCCTGTAGCCATATGACCAGCATTGATCTACATAGTGTGACAGTTCACAGTATCAAACAGGAGCACGATAAAGTTAACTATGGTGATATTATGGGACCTTACCCAAGATCTTTGAGACTTTATCCTATCTTACATGCAAGCTGATATGGTAATGCCTTCAAAACTCGTTAGGATAAGAACTAGTTTAATCATGTCACACATTATGTCTATTAACCACTAAGACCTGGAACTCCCTGTCAGCTCACGTGTTTCCTTCTTTCTACAGTCCCGGGGCCTTTATGCGGGGCGTGCAAAGGCATCTGATGAGGCCGTCAAGCTGAGTGCCACCACTGTTAACATGGAACATGTTTACGATGGTGACCCTCTTTCCGAGACTTTACCTTTAGCTTAATATCAGGCGAGGTGACCTTGACGTCCTTTATAAAAAAAAACCCTAAATATTTTGCTATCTGGTCTACCTATAAGGCTCCATCTAAGCAGCTTTAAAACATCGATATAAAACCGAAGTGCAGTAGTCTTTAATAAAATTCAGACTTGTATGCAGTCAGTGATCTAGACTTGGATATGTTTTAAAGCGGCTTCTTTATTGGCCAACTGTAAAGGATGGCCGGGCAACTAATTGAAACCGCGCTGAGCACCTTTCCGCTTCAGTGAACGTGTTACTGGAAGGTTGTATGGCACAAAACATAAGCGTGGGCGATTATAAATATTAAAAATGTACACCAGGGGAAAGAAAAAAACATGTGTTGCTTGTAGGTACATTGCAGGTATAGACAATAGGCGGCCTTATTGCACAGTGGCAATCTCTTACAGGCAACCTTGTCCAGTTTAGTTCAGGAAGTAATGGCCTACACTATTCAGCCATTTTAACGATGGTGAAGTAAATATACTCGTGAAAATGTACTAACATGTCTGTACAGTCAGCATCAGAAAGATGTTGATGGACATAGTGCTCAAAATGGTCTTAATTCCTTGGTTTTCCTTGACCGAATGTTTTGATATTTTATACACACCTTTAGTTTGAACGATAATACAATAAAAATCAACAAAACAGTTTGATTTGCTCTTTAAACCATCGTTTTAGGATTATTTTAAGACTTTGTAGTTATAGTGACTATTTCTGATGCTAACTGTTCAACCTGTTTACTTTATATTAGGTCCTGACGTAGATGACCAGTAGGGTAAAACAGGGATAAAACCTCTCTTGATAAACATGCACATTGTACATAATTACAACAATGATAATTATTTCAAAACCTAGTTATTTCATTATTTACTTCTGCCTATTTTTGTGAAGAACTGAGCTCAAGCTGTGTAGTGATTGCAGTAATTTACCAACCACTGCAGAAGAAGCTCTGTAGAAGGTTCATAGGATTGGCAGTAAAAGTGTGACGTCATTGGTATTGCACACGTCCATGGGCCCTGTTAACTACGTCCCATCTGAAGGGCCAGGTGCCAAGGGCTCAGTTTTTTTGTAAAAAACTTTCGTCTTTGGCATAGACATCGCTGCAGTTGCCAGTGTTGCCACGCGAGCTATTTATTGCTAATTCCCCAAAAACGAATAAATGTTCTACTTTACTTTCGTTGCAATTTTACGTTTGCCATTGATATACTTTATGTTGTTTCTTGTTTTTTACCATCTGAAGTAAATAGGGTGTACAGTCAGCATCATAAATTTATTGACGACGAAGTCTGAAAATGATGTTAAAACTCGCGTATTAAGAGCAAATCAAACTGTTTTATTGATTGAAACAGTATTATTGTCCCAAACTAAAGATGACCAAAAATCAGAACAATCAGTCAACTGGAAGGGGGTAAAAAAACCAAATTAAGTTCATTTTTAGTATTTTGTACGTCGACATCTTTCTGATGCTAACTATACTTAGGTACTTGTCCTTGCAGGAGTACCTATGTATCTAGCTACTACTGCTGGTAAATACAGTTACTGGTATACATAATAATATAATAGAGAGTGAACTTATCACCACTCACACACCATTCACGTCTGGATACTATCAATGGAAAAATGGGACACACACGGGAAGAGATGAGAAGACTTACATCACAACTATATAGGACTTTACTGTTAACCTGTTAAAGTTTAAAATTCATTGGCATCGTGTAGAGTGAATGAAAAAATACAATGAAGTCTTTAGTCTTTATTATTTCATATTGGTCTTGCGGAGGAATTTCACAACGCATTATGTATGTAAATATTTATATTTTTATTTTCATTACTTTATATTACTAAGTTCATTTTAATTATATTTGTGTTGATATATATAATATATTGGTCTTTAAGACTGTATCAATTAAGTCCAGGTGTTATTTCTCTAAAATGTAAGTTCAGAAGATAACGTTAAAAACGAAATGACTTAGAAAGTTTTCTACTAACTTAAGTTGATTAGAATTGAAGTTATGCTACTAATAGATTACTTTTAGAACTAAAAACTTTTAATAGATCACTTAAAAGTGATTAACTTCGGTTTGAACTTGATCAGATTTTTTAGATTTCTGACCAAGAAATTGCAATCTTTTTAAATTTGATCTTGATTCAAGAGCAGACACTTAAAACTTTTAAATTAAAAGTGAGTGATTTGTGTTCTAAGTATGAAATAAGTAGATGTTATAAAATGTTGATAATTATATTGGTAAGCACAAAATAACTGTCGGCCTGCTAATATTATTTTTAATAAGAAAATAATTGAGTAGATGAAATTGAGACGGGGACTCCCCCGAATGAATGATGAATGGTATTGTTCTACAATAATATCAAAATATTGTGCTGTGTGATATTGTGTCAGCTTCACTTCAGTACCTTTATTATTTTTCAGGAATTTATTAGACAGACTGTTAATAGGCATACTTCTTTTATCGTAAAATACCAAGAACTACTTGTATAGGATACTGTCTGAAGTTTACGCGAATATCACTCATTGAAATAAAACCCGATACGAATGAACGAAACCCGAACATGGCACTCGAAACGTCGTGTCGGTTTAATCCTACTAATATTATAAATGTGAAAGTTTGTGAGAATGGATGTGTGGATGTGTGGATGTTTGTTACTCTTTCACGCATAAACGGCTGGACCGATTTGGTTGAAATTTGGTATGTATATAGGTTATACCCTGAATTAACATATAGGCTACTTTTTATCCCAGTCAGGCTACTTTTTATCCCAGTCAACAGGGATGAAAGCGTTTAAGTAACGATAATTCTTGACAATGACGGAAAAAAATAAGTTGTCTGGGAGCTTTCAACGAAAACGCTGCCTAAACCCTTTAAGATATAACAAAATAATGTACAGTGTAATTGTCTATCTTATATAGATCTATAGAAAAGTCCGCGATACCATATGTCCAGCTCTTAAGGATAACATACTATATCCATTTAAATACTTAAAAAATAGGCAATTATAAAGTGCTAACTTGGAAAGCTATTTATACAAATACGTTATTAATCCTTATAATTTTAAATAGATTGGTTGGCTTGAGCATTTCATGCAGATTATTTTTTTCCTTTACACCATGCAAATTAAATAAATACTTTAGGAGATATAGCAAAATCAAATAACGCGCAAAAAAATAATTTCATGTCGCTGACTGACTATACTGGCACGCGCGGGCGGGGTGGGTGGGGATAAACTTAATAATTAAATAATATACGTTTTTGTTTATAAGAATAAAGGTAATATAATAATAATATTTGAATTACTTTGTGTTTATTTTTAATTATTACGTACGTTAATATTTTCTTTTTTTTGGTATTGATAATAATAAAATTAAAGCGTCATTTGTCAGTTTGTTAGCAGTTAATTATAAGAATTTCTTCAGTTATATTTTCAATTATTATTACGCAGGTTATTTTTTTTGGTATTGATAATAATAAAATTAAAGCGTCATTTGTCTGTGGTTAGCAGTTAATTATAAGAATTTCTTCAGTTATATTTTTAATTATTATTACGTAGGTTATAGTATTTGATTTCTTTTTGGTATTAATAATAATAGGGTTTACTCATAACAAAACAACGAAAACATAATTTGTCTGTGGTTGTTAATGATAAGCATTTCTTTGTTTTTATCTTCATTGCTTCATAATGTTGCTTTAGCAGTGGCTTCCTCAGGTATCGCTGCTACATTACTGAGTGGTGGACGGACGGCACACTCGGTACCCAACTAACAAAATACCCTTATAACGAACGGATTATACAGCTATAATACTTGTAATTGTTATATAGTAGCTAAATTTACGACTATATACCATGTAAAGGAATATTATAAGAGGGTTTGGCTAATACTACTTTCATTCTTATAACTCAGTCAGGTACACGTTTATAAAGCTGAATAATATGACAACTATAAAACCTCGTACAGAAGTTACTCTTCTAACCGTTTACTATATGGCTAAATGGTTATATAATATAGAGAGCCATATAAAGGTTTAAATGAAGTCTTTTTAAACTTATTAAAGTGGTTTATATGATAATTATAAAGTTTGGAATCTTATAAAAGCACAATGTACAGTGTTTATATAACAAATGCTTACTTGCTACATAAATAACTTGTAAAAGTGCATAAGTAATGTAAAGATCAATTATCTAGCCGCAATAAGAATATCACCCTAATAATTACTTTGTTATTATGTTTTATGTTACTTAAGTGCGCCATTTTAACAAGTGGAAGAATAGAAGTACCTAATAATTATAATATTAATTCATAATGAATGAGGATGGCTGGAAAAGATTTAAGCAAAGTGGTGGCTATAGAAAGAGGGTGGAAAAAAAATAAGGCTATGTATGACAAAAACGCGTACATCAAGTATTGCATTTTCTACAATAGAAATAATTAAAGAGGAAAATATTAGTGGTTCCGTACCAAATAAAAATATTAGAGAAATGTTTAGTTTACCACAATCCTCCTCTTCACAAAAACTTGAACATGAATACAATACGGCAGAGAATAATAAAAGTGATACTGCTGATGGCAGTGCTGATGATGAAGAAAAATGTTATAATATCCGTGACAATATCAGGATATTGGGTTGTAAAGTTTAATTTTCCTCATGTATGTTTAAATGTGTTTTCGAAGATTATTAATAAAGCTATTCATCATACTTTACCATTATATGCACGTACCTTGCTTAAAACTAATGATGGCCAATTACACATTATTGAAATGGGGACTGGTCCTTATTGGCTTAATTAATCAGTTATCTAAATATTTAAAAAACCTTTTTGAAATACCAAGTAAAAGACAATTTTAATCGATATGTATTTATATTAAACTTAAATATAACTATTAAACTATCAGAGCCACTTTTCCGACGTAGTTATTGGAGACCAATTTACATTAATATTATATATGAAAAAAATATTTTTCACTCTAGTTTACTGGTTTACAATAAAATATATAATAAACAACTTAATATTAACCTCTTCGAACAAAATATACAAAAACTAACAAAGGCCCAACTTGTGCATATTTATTGGCAAGAATGGCAAGTTTTACACAATAGTTTAGATTTAGAACATTGCAGGTAAGGCCATTTTGATTGTTGCAGATTAAAATCATCTCTTTTGAGAAAACGGTCCACGGCCATGAAAACAACCCTATTTAGAGCGATGCTACTGAAGAAAAATTATAGCTGTGGTTATGGTTTTCTCAGTTACTTTAGGGAACTCCAAAATTACTCAATATGGAGACAACATTAATATTAGACACAATGTTGGTTTTCTAACCCCCTTGTAGGTGTTGTAAAAAATGCTTTTACACTTGTAACAGCAGTAACCAAGACATGGCAAATAATAATATATTTTGAAATGCATATAAACGAATAATTCAATGGGCCCCTTAAAAATACATCAAAAATCATACCACACTTTACCGCAAATAATAATTTGCATTAGTTTTTTACTACTTACTACCTAAAACGACTAACTCCAAGCATAGTAGTACTTGCTTTTGACAACTCAATTGCGAATAAAAATAAAATGTCTTCTAAAAATCCGGTACAATAACTTGAAAACAACAATAGCGTAAAGCTGCGACGGCGACTTTTAAAAGAATAATTTCTCCTTATAGATGAGTTAGATAATGCAACTGTAAGGATATTGTTCTTGTAAACATCTTCTATGTAATAAGTATAAGTGTAAAGATCTTGTAAGATGCTCTTATAAACCTACTACAAGAAACATTTGCTTTTTATATGACCACAATATAGCTACTATATGGTTTAGTTTCTTATAAATTGGGCCCAAACCCACCCTTATTATCGTTAATATGACCTTTATAAGTCTATTTTTTTTGACTTTATAATCCTTTATAAGACAAGATTATGCTACTTGGGTATTTAAATTACCGCTTAATCTGGCAAGCGAAGAAACCCCAACGTGCAACATCAGCAAGAACAGTTCCCGTGGCGCCCTCTTAAAAGAATGTAAGCTGATCGTGTGGGACGAGTGCACGATGTCACACAAACACGCCATCGAGGCGCTAGATCGCTGCCTACAAGACATACACAGCACACGAAAATTGATGGGTGGTGTAGTAGTATTATTGGCAGGGGATTTCAGACAGACTTTACCTGTTATTGAGAAAGGCACTGCAGCAGACGAGATTAATGCGTGTCTAAAGGCATCATATCTGTGGACTAAAGTTGAAAAGCTTTATCTTACCACCAATATGCGAGTCCAGTTATTTAGCGATACCGAGTCAGGAGCATATGCTGAAAAACTCCTAGAAATTGGTGAAGGCCACCTACACACCGACCAAGAAGGTATGGTACTTTTCACACATCAATTTTGCCATGTCGTGGAGTCGGAAGACGAGCTTGTCAGATTTGGGGGGGTAAAACTTGGAGTATACATATTTATAAGCCTATAACTTACTATATATACCCATAAACAGGGTGCCATTTGTAATTATGTATTTGTACCAAGGAAATTAAACAATAAATACAATTCTGTTTTATCACTCTTTTATTCTGTTATACTACGTTAGTTCCAAAGGCTGTTGTAGACAGGAAAGAACTAACAAGAAAACCTGTCTGCCTTTTAACCACAACATAATTATTTACTTTATGTTACACTAGGCTCGTAGCCAAATATTACAATATAAGACAACCCTGGTTGCAGACCAGTTACAACAGTATAATAGCTAAAACTATAACACAGATACTTATCACATAGGAACCACATTGGAGTCGAACCACTTCTCATAATTATAGCCAAATATTACAATATAAGGCAACCCTGGTTGCAGACCAGGTACAACACTATAATAGCTAAAATTATAACACAGATACTTATCACATAGGAACCACATTGGAGTCGAACCACTTCTCATAATTATCAGTATGACAATACTTGCACAGTCACTAATATGGTATAATGATATTCAATCATCTGGTATATCAGTTAAACAGACTAATAGCCGACACTACGATACATAGGTAGTACATAAAACTTAGATACCACACTGGTATCGAACCAGCCCTTATATAATCATTGGTATAGCCATACTTTTACAGACATTATGATAGTTTATTATCCCCAAGGATTATCGCAAATACATCAAGTAATACTTTGAGTCGGTTACTTTACAAGTATATTTTAGTTACACAATATTTAGAACACCCAAAGAGGGTATTTAATTATAATTGGTAATTCAATTACTTATTAAATACCAATCCACTATTATATTATTCACTATAACAGTAGTTATTACTACATTCACTACATTCACTTTTATAACCCTGTAAGTACATATTATTATAACATTATAAATATAACAGAGGTATATCGTACCTCACACTTCGACGGCTCGGGATAGACTGTCCGAATGACATCTGACATAGTCTTTTTATAACATTTGAGACGTCGCATTGCATCGAATGATTTTCACCTACCTACTTATAAAAATATTGTATAAAGTAGTTTCTTATTTACAAATCCTTTAAAATATTCTTTATAGTAATATAAATACACTATAATACATCAAGCTACACTTCACCTGATCGCTGGCCACTCCATATTTTAACATGATTCTAACACGGCCATACTGACAATTACTTCGCTCTCGAAGTATATACAACGAATTTTATTGCAAATTGCGATCACATATTACATAGTTAAACTTAGTCGTTATAATTATATTTCTTTTACATCACTTTTTGCAAAACAGAATTTATACATTAAAGAAAAAAACACTTTCTTAGTATCAAAATTACCCCAAAAAGAATGGTCAACACCAAAAAAATATAGATTCAACAACATTTTGGTACTTTGTCTTAAACTTAAGATTTAAACATTATTTAGTCTTCGATCTTTATGAAATCTTAGCATAGTAGAAGGGCAAAAAACATTTTATAAAATGTGTGTTAAATATATATATATATATTATCTTCTGTTATTATTCAGTTATCTAAGAACATTAATTACCTCCGTATGTAACGGAATAATGTGAACTTTTATAAAATGTCTTTTGTTATTGTTCGGTTATCCAAGAATATTGATTATCTCCGAATCCAACGGAATAATTTGAACTTTTATAAAATGTCTTGTTATTGTTCAGTTATCTACGAATATTGATTACCTCCGAATCTAACGGAATAATCTAAACTTTATCATTTCAAACACCATCTATAAATTTACTATTAAATTAATTCTGCATCACGTCATTTGATCATAACAGTCTTATTTTACCCGAGATGCAAGTCTCGTATTTTACCCGAGATGTAAGACTCGTATTCTCCACGAGGTATTACAGTCTCGTATTTTAACCTTAGTCTTAGTCTTAGTCTTTAGTCTCGTCCTTACTTTTTCTTTTTACTTATAACCACCACTAATGCCAAAAGCCAATAACAATATATATATAGTAACACAAATAGCAATGTTTTTAATCTATCACGGCCATTCTGAACTGCACTTTGATCTCAAAGTGTTAGTAAATCCATAATAAAATAATACCTATTGTACTCCTTTGTGGTACATACTTATAGTAAACGCTATTGTCTTTTTTTATAATTCGAATTTAGTTCGTTTCAACTATACTTGACTTTACTTTGACTGAAATTTACTTTATTATTGTATTTATTGCAGCTTATTTTGAATAAACTTTACTATTGCATCGACTGTACTCCGCGTTTCGAACTGGTCGGTGGTCCATTTGCTAAACTAGTATTTAATATTTATTTTTATATTGACGTGTTGCAAGTTCCGATTTAATAGTCCATGCAGAATAAATGTTTTTTTTTTTTTAATATTGATCGATTCAATATTAAATTCAAATAGGTACTTTTATGTTTAATATTGAATCGAATGTACTTTTACTTTAATATTGGGTTGACTGTACTTTTACTTTAATATTGGACCGACTGTACTTTTACTTTAATATTGGACCGACTGTACTTTTACTTTAATATTGGACCGACTGTACTTTTACTTTAATATTGGACCGACTGTACTTTTACTTCATTGGCTTTAAATGACTTGACTTTATTGGCTTTACATAGTTTACTTAGTCTTAGGTAACTTGAATATGTGTCCAACTAATAAAAAAAATGGGTCGTATTTTAAAGTCCTGGTAACCATCACACATTAATGATTATCAGTATCAATGAATCCAAATGGATTAAGAGGCTCTTTCAATCTTTCTATCTCTGTGTATGTGTAAACATACCTTTTAGCAATTCTCATAATAAGTAAATCTACTTTACACAGTAATCATAATAAGCAACTGTTCGGCCAACCTGATACATCTTAATAATAGGTTACTTATCAGGTACCGAAAATAAATATATTAATCTAAAATACAAAATATTAACACCACTAATTCTGATCACCAAACTTTTAGAATAGATACGGAATATTAACACCACTTATTCTGATAATTAAAACCATTTCAGTTCACCATAAGGATTAACCTTGCTATAGGTATTAGTCAAGCCACATATTTTATTTAAGAAAATAAACCGTTTGATCATTACTTTCCTTTTTTATTAAATAGGGTAGCTTTAAATATGAAATCCAGTATTATATCAATGATACCAGCCAGAAAATTTAAAATTATTCGTTAGTGATCAGCCCGGGTGGTTTGCAATTAGAACTATCAGGAAGTTCACTATCCAACTTGAATCTTATTAATCACAAAAGCTACAATACCGTTTTTGTGCACTTTTTTGTTGGTGGTTTGGAAATACACTGCTTCGCAGTACCTCTGCAAATTGATGCTGGATTTCACTTCCTTGCAGATAGCTGAGCCGTCAGTAATTGCTCCAGTGGGTAGCAAATATTACAGAAGGCTTTTGGCAAGCCTCCCAGATGCAGATACAATCTGAAACTTGTACAATATGTATTAGAATACTGTTTTTGCGTATCCCACTTCTGATGTCAGATTTGGGGGGGTAAAACTTGGAGTATACATATTTATAAGCCTATAACTTACTATATATACCCATAAACAGGGTGCCATTTGTAATTATGTATTTGTACCAAGGAAATTAAACAATAAATACAATTCTGTTTTATCACTCTTTTATTCTGTTATACTACGTTAGTTCCAAAGGCTGTTGTAGACAGGAAAGAACTAACAAGAAAACCTGTCTGCCTTTTAACCACAACATAATTATTTACTTTATGTTACACTAGGCTCGTAGCCAAATATTACAATATAAGACAACCCTGGTTGCAGACCAGTTACAACAGTATAATAGCTAAAACTATAACACAGATACTTATCACATAGGAACCACATTGGAGTCGAACCACTTCTCATAATTATAGCCAAATATTACAATATAAGGCAACCCTGGTTGCAGACCAGGTACAACACTATAATAGCTAAAATTATAACACAGATACTTATCACATAGGAACCACATTGGAGTCGAACCACTTCTCATAATTATCAGTATGACAATACTTGCACAGTCACTAATATGGTATAATGATATTCAATCATCTGGTATATCAGTTAAACAGACTAATAGCCGACACTACGATACATAGGTAGTACATAAAACTTAGATACCACACTGGTATCGAACCAGCCCTTATATAATCATTGGTATAGCCATACTTTTACAGACATTATGATAGTTTATTATCCCCAAGGATTATCGCAAATACATCAAGTAATACTTTGAGTCGGTTACTTTACAAGTATATTTTAGTTACACAATATTTAGAACACCCAAAGAGGGTATTTAATTATAATTGGTAATTCAATTACTTATTAAATACCAATCCACTATTATATTATTCACTATAACAGTAGTTATTACTACATTCACTACATTCACTTTTATAACCCTGTAAGTACATATTATTATAACATTATAAATATAACAGAGGTATATCGTACCTCACACTTCGACGGCTCGGGATAGACTGTCCGAATGACATCTGACATAGTCTTTTTATAACATTTGAGACGTCGCATTGCATCGAATGATTTTCACCTACCTACTTATAAAAATATTGTATAAAGTAGTTTCTTATTTACAAATCCTTTAAAATATTCTTTATAGTAATATAAATACACTATAATACATCAAGCTACACTTCACCTGATCGCTGGCCACTCCATATTTTAACATGATTCTAACAAGCTCAATGATCAAGTTTTTCCGAATCTGCAACAAAATATTCTTGACGAAAATTGGTTGTGTGAAAGAACCATACTGGCACCAAAAAATGACACTGTTGCAAAAATAAATAAAAAAATCTTGGACAAACTAACGAGCGACACATCAGTGTACAACTCCGTCGACACAGTTATGTCATCCGATGACAGTACGAGCTACCCCGTGGAGTTCCTGAACTCTTTGGAGTTATCTGGGGTGCCATCGCATAAGTTAGAATTAAAAGTAGGTGTACCCGTTTTGTTAATGCGTAACTTGGATGCGCCAAGATTATGCTACGGTACTCGGTTACGAGTGACTGAATTAGGAAGACATATTGTGAAGGCAACCATCTTAACTGGAGAAGCCAAGGGAATCAATGTTCTTATACTGCGTATCCCAATAATACCCAACAATTTACCATTTAATTTTAAACGCCTGCAGTTCCCTTTAAAAGTTGCGTTTTCAATGACCATCATCTTACATTTAGGCCCACCATGTTTTTCCCACGGCCAGCTCTATGTGGCTTGCTCCCGCGTTTCTAAATCGCAAAATCCACATGTCTTTGCTGAACGAAATAAATCTTTTAATGTAGTTTATTTAAGTATATTGCAGTAGCTATAACTTTTGTATTACCATCACCATCAATTATTATATCCGTACCTATCAATCCTTCTCAAAAATTTTCAAATTCTTCAAATTCAAAATCTTTAGGGTCCCGTTCTTACATTGGAGACACAACCTTAAAAAAAGACGTAAGCTTATTTATTCTTCGATTTTGTTATTTTTGCAATAGGCTGCTTTTTATCAACACACCACGCGGGCGAAGCCGCGGGCGGAAGCTAGTAGGTACATAATAACATGATAGAATTAGTTATAAAGTGTTTTTATTTCATCGAACTATTTCTATGCCTACCCTTCTGCCAACATACTAAGAAGGACAGTAATGGATATCAAGCAATCATTTTACCTCTTCCTGGGTTTCTTTTGTTAGAATCAAACCAATTCAACACGCTCCTCTCATAAAATAACACGTTAATATACATTTTAGATTAACAGACAGTGTTAATTTTGCAATTTTTTCAGGTAAGCCATTTTTTGAGAGAGATTATGGCCTTAATGTAGTCCAAGATCGAGATACTTTCTCCGACAAATAAGATTTGTTAGAGATAGCAGTTAATACAGTTTTGTGGCCATTGTGGCCAGACCCAATTACACAGAAATAGGCCACTCTTGTTTGTACCACAATATTCTATATTATAGAACTGTACTCTGTATAGACCTATTGGATCAATTACATTTAGATCTAAGAGGAATTGTCTTAAGAAATACAGTCAGGATTAAAAAATAAACCTTATTTAATCACTATCCTAGCAAATGAGTCCTAGAGTGGAAAGCGCGAAAAAGAATGGAAGATGGGAAGTCCCTGCGAATTGGACTAATGACCTGAAAAGGTAGCTAGGATAAAAGGGATGCCAAAGGACGATCGGGAGTAATGGCGCACTTTGGAAGAGGCCTGTGTCCATCAATAGGCTAATTAATTGAATATTATTATAAACTGATACTAAAGGACTAGAACTAAAAAGGCATTAAATCATTGGCATTAAATTCATTGATAATCTATTTGAGATTATAAAATTTTGATTACCATAAACAGAAAATAAATACTATAAGAAGACAACCATATTCAAGCAAATATTAATTTGAATCTATTGTGTATGACAGTAAAAATGGATGATAACTGACGCTCCTTGGTCTAAAAGTAACCAACAGCTACACTTGACTACGAGCATAAGATAAAAACGATCCAAGAAGAGATTAAACACTCGATCAAATCAAAGTAGAAGACGTAAGCACCATTCAAACGCACTAACTGTGCATCTGATGAGTGATAGTCACATATCCAAAAGGCTTAAAAGAAAGACCCCCAGAGACCTGTGAAGATTGAGATAAGGATGGGGCACATATCAGTGGACTAGCTGCCCTCCAAGACAAATTATCCATTCCTAATCTTTTGTTGAATATCCGACAGGAACAGATTGCAAGAACAACTACAAAAAAGACGCAGAACAGTTGGTAAAAAATTTGCTCAATTTATTCACATATAAAGTGATATAACTCAAAAAGTTAGAGAAATAGTAACATGATACTAAATCTCATTAAAGAAAGTTCAATTTGGACGCGACCATAAAGTTGTCTAAGTAAGACAATAAAGTATAAAACGCGTCTAAGACTAAATTACATGTGAATGAGATAATCAAAACTTAAGAGCACGTAAATTATTCACGAGTTGAACCGAAGCTTTGTTTAGATAAGGCCTTAACAAACCTGTGATGTTAAATTTGTATAACCATAGCGCGAATAATGTTAAAGAAATAGGTCTCTACTTTAACGCGATTGTTGGAATTTTAGAATGTCGTATTCCTGAAATCATGAAAAAAAACAAATTTTATAAATAGGTTAACAGGTGATACAAATTTCGCCCGCGTGGATGTCGGTTATTGCGACCAAATATAGTCCATGTCCTTTCTCAAGGTCTAATGTGGGGTACATTACATACATATAACATATTTCATCAAAGTCGGTCCAGTGTTTTAGGCGTCAAAGCTTAACATACAGACAGACAGAGTTAGTTTCGCATTTATAATATTAGTATGAATATTAGTCTAACACGTGCTATTGTAATCAACTTATACGAAGTCACGTACAGCACAATGGTTTATGTGGTCTCCTCACTAGCATATCAGAGTAAGCCGTTAATAATATATCAATAAGGCCTACAAATAAATTTCCAAGTTGTTGTGTATAGAACCTTTAAAATGTTCCCCGGTGTTTTAACGAAGTTTAGATGGAACACTTGTTATATCTCATACGGCACATAAAATAATAATTTCATTGTTTCCACAAGCGAAGTAAAGGAACTTTTTATGAAATTATTGGGAATATTTTGTAGACTTAGACAATGTACAAACTCAGTATATACTTACTCAAAGTTTGTTGGTAGTTAAATTCTATTGAAAATATTTTTAAGTTTTTTAAAAGAACTTTGTCGGTGTAAACTATATTAAATTTATTGTCGGTACAATTGATATTATAATATTAGTAAGATTATCTCCTTAGGTCATGAATATAAGTAACAGGGTCACAGATCAAAATTAGGTCTTCAATATTGTATTGACTGATGAGGGACACATAGAAGGCTGGGGAATCAGAATAATTTGATCGTATGGGTCTCGGGGTCTTTGTGAGGGTCACGATTTACATTTAGATTTGGTGCGTGATACGCAAGGGAAACGGAGGCGCCAATGAGGAGAGACGGATTATGAAAATCCAAGGCAACAGTTTTTTTGTTTTATTAGTGACTAGCTGTGGCCCTTGGCTTCGTTTGTGTAGAGTTCTGATCCCATTGCTGCAACCCATGGGAACCTGATCCAAGGAAATGAAGCACGTGTTATTATTGTGGACTATAATCAGACTGTACCCAATTTCAGACAGATAGGTTCAATCTATTGACTGTGTTTAAGTGACAAATATCCAGATATCCTCACAAACATTCATTATATGTATATATTTTATATAACACACCACTGGTAGTATCTTGGCTATAATGCAATTCAGATAGACTGTCTGACACATATTATATCATAAAAACACTTAAAAACATTAAAATTTAAAAAACCCCCGTCACAAAAAACACTTCCAAAAAGTTTAAAATAAATGGAGTTTGCCTTTTAACTTTAACGGTTGCCATGTCGGGGGACCTTAATTGGTTAAGCACTCCGTTATATTATCGGAACAATTCAAGGTCCCCCGACATGGCAACAGTTAAAGTTAAAAGGCAAACTCCATTTATTTTAAACTTTTTGGAAGTGTTTTTTGTGACGGGGGTTTTTTAAATTTTAAATTTAATTTTTATTTTATACTTTTTAAAGTGATCTACTAGTCAAGCTCTTTCATTTGATACCCAGATTGAGGGAGTTATGAAGAAATTCATATTCCGATATGTTGTGGCGGCGGCCATCTTGGACCGATTTTTTTCAAACATAGCTAAGAACACTCCCGACTAATATACCTTTCAAACAAAAAAAACTACACCCAAATCGGTTCATCCGTTTGGGTGCTACGATGCCACAGACAGACACACACACACACACACACACACACACACACACACACACACACACACACACACACACACACAGACACGTTAAACTTATAACACCCCGTCGTTTTTGCGTCGGGGGTTAAAAAGAAAAGACTCTGGGTCTGACTATTCAAACTTCTTGATTAATTCTTTAAGTCCACGACTACGACAAAATACCCTAGATACTACCAGTGGTGTCACGGGACTTGTATAAAACCCTTAACACTAGCAGTGGTGTCATTAAGTAGTGTCAGTACAAAACATACATAAATAGATACACATACAATCATTATCTCTCTGAAACCATTTATCACCTCATTGCCTTTTCGTACTTAAGAATTGATGAGTTTAATTTCAGTACAATTGGTAGGTCAGCTGGTTTTTGCTGATGATTGAAGCGTCTAGACGGGGTGGCTAATTGATGGACCTGATAAATGAGCTGGTAGTTTGGAGCAGATGAATCTGAATGAAGGCATCGATGTGAAATGATGTTCTTTTAAGATTTATTATTATAGAGATGATATTTTATCACGTTTTATACTATTATGTTACCAGAATAGCTGTAGGTAGTCCAAACATATAGGGGTACCTTAAACATTTATTTAAACAATGCATTAATTTATCGGAAACAAAAGTATAAAAAATATGTAATCTTTTCTTGACAGTCCGGATAAAATAGTGTATAGAATACATACATTTTAGCTTCGAAGCTAGAAGATGGTTTTGAAATTGTATAATCGGTACTATTTATTGAGAAGATTTGTGGCGAATGGTGGCGATACATTCCTGTTCGCGTTATTTCGTTATAATCATCATCATTTCTCGGGTACGCCTTACTTAGTTCCTTCATTGTGGTTTAAGTAGGAAATTTGCGAAGTTGCCTCCAAGAACAGGAGTTAAAAGCGAAATCGACAGTTTGATAAGTAGATCCCTGGCGCCTGATTGGTTTTTTTGGAAGAACTACCATCTGTGTTCCCAATCCTGAGAGGAAATTTTGCACCAGAGCCTCATCAACCAAATATTGAGTGCATCAGTTTGAAGACGAGGTTGACCCCTTACCTACACCCCTCCTCCTATTTTATTTTTCTTTCAAGCTAATCTAATATACAAGAAATCAGTTAACTGTGCAACATTCTGCACCACCAGTTTTCAACACACGTCAACAAAATAACACTAAACAAATAAGGCCAGTAAGCAAATATGGCTGGCTGCCCGATAAATCGATGAACTAATCGAGTGTACATGAGTTGAGATAAAAATAGACGAGATGTAAGCAGTTTTCGTTGAACTGAATAGAATTACTAAATACTAATAATAAACTACTAGAATTGTTAATAACATCACAAATAACTATTTATACATCTTATAAAAACAACTCTTTTTATTTATTTATTATCATACAAAACACAAATATTAAATGTACATCAAAATCCACAAAGGGTTTGTGCGGAGAGCCATGTATTCCGTCTATTATCTAAATAATATGTATAGGTATAATTTAGTGACGCAACCTAGGTCACTAACATGTGCTCTACATGCATATAATATATCCCCGGGGTTTAGGCAGAGGTGAATAAAACCCACATTTTACCAATCATTGTATTAGGTCCCATATATTAAGGGGTGAGCCTATTGCCGCATTCCGGGCACTATTGTTGATTCGAACTATGCATGATAGGCTGTCTGGGTGTGTGTGATGTGAAACAAGTGCCTTGGGCTGTGAGAATATTTATCCGTATTCATTATTATTTTTTTTTTTTTTATGGACACGTCAATTTGACTTCACCTCGCCTGATGTTAAGCTAAAGGCGAAGTCTCGGAAAGAGGGTCACCATCGGAAACATGTACCATGTTAACAGTGGTGGCACTCAGCTTGACGGCCTCATTAGATGCCTTTTCACGCCCCGCTTAAAGGACCCGGGACTGTACTTCTGTTAACTTATAACCTTAAGAAGAATACAAGATGTTAACAATGTTCATAGTGTAAATGTAGCTAAGTGTATTGTATATCCATACTAATATTATAAATGCGAAAGTAACTACGTCTGTCTGTCTGTCTGACTGACTGTCTGTTTGTCTGTCTTTCTGTCTGTCTGTATGTTACGCTTTCACGTCTAAACCACTGAATTCTAATTCTAAACCACGATTATGATGAAATTTGGCACAAGGGTAGATTAGACTTTGAAAAAGGATATAGGCTATGTTTGGTCGCGATAACCAACATCCACGCGGGCGGAGTCGCGGGTAAAAGCTAGTAATGTATATTTAACGTTGTTCCACACACGAAGAAACCTTTTAGAAGTATATTTTAAAAAAGGTGTTGCTATGTTAATAAAATTATGAAGTGCGTTGCTTAGTAAGTTTTATGATTTTCATTATTATAAAAGTGTTGATAGTTGACTGAGCGACAGTAACAGCCCTTGTCTATTACCTTAACATACATTGTAAGTTTCATTGCCATCTTAGAAAATCCAACTCAGCCTCCAAATGCTGAGTATATTTTGGCGCCTGTGTTTGTGCGAGTACATTGTATGTGGTTCGGTAGCTCCCATGCGGGTTGTCCGATTTGAGTGTTTCCTTTTTGTTGAAAGCCAGTTGAGTCGGATATTTGATGCAAATCTATCTGTGTTTAAAAGCTATGGGCTCTTTTCTGATTGCTGTGAGGTTATTTATACATACTTGTGTATAGACTATACTTCTGTTTAGTTACAATTAAGTTTTTAATTCTCTTAGGTTTACTAAAAGTCTATGAATCCATGAATGACTGAATTGATTTATTAAGCCCGCGGTCATTGCTGTTATAATTATCTGTGATCATCAGCGAATAAACAACAAATATACTTGAATGAAATTTTTATAGCATTTATTATGCTAACTTTTTAAGTTCGAAATACATCGTGAAAAAGAAGCGCTCATGTGGGACTTGAAAAAATGAACTCTCACGATGTCACGATAGTGTAATAAATTAAATAATCCACAACATTCTACACAACGCTATCTAGACCCCATGGTAAGCTTTTATAACTTGTGTTATGGAATCTAGAATGCGGATAAACATACTTATATACTCTTTTTTTGTAATACATACATATTATACATTTTTTTTTGTTTTTTTTTTATCGAAACACCCAGACCAATGCAAATAGCCATATTCATGCATAGAAATATTTGCACTGAGCGGGGATCGAACCCGCGCCTCCTGCGTGGCAGTCGCGTGCACTACCACCACGCCACAGAGGCTGTCAAGTAATGACAGTAATATTTCGTACAGCATAAAATATAGCACTAGAGATCTCCATTCTTTTTACTCGTCTCCTCCAATCCCTCCACCCCTTAGAAGCTATCAAAATATAACTAACACTACTTCTAATTCGAAATACATCGGGAAAAAGAAGAACTCATGTGGGACTGGAACCCACATCCTTTCCCTTACAGGAGGAATGCTCTTCCAACTGAGCTATTGAGTCACACCTGAATCACTTCAAATTTCCCTTCTCTTTATATCCGTCGTGGTTTCAAGTCCCACTTGAGTTCTTCTTTTTCCCCATTTATTTCGAATTTAAAAGTTAACATAATAAATGCTATAAAAATTTCATTCAGACTACTTCTAAAATTGCAGCATTCATTTGCAACAGTACCCTTCTACCATTATTCGGGTCATGCTTGTTACCACTGTTAAGTAGGTATAAAAAGTTACCGTTCGGCAAAATTAATTTTCCATTTTGTGCTCATGTAACATAACGATATATCATCGGTATCAGCCAAGCAGGTGTGTCAAAAATTGCATACTCATTACTCTGAGTATAAAATAAGGTTCGCGTCAAAATTTTCACAGCCATAAATCAAAATAGCGATGTTATTAAAAATAAGCCGTTCCCCTAACGTTATATATGTACCTTTAATGTGGTATAATATGAGAACTTGCGGTACGTTATGGTAGAGAATATGGTTAGTGTATATGTTACCGGCAATGTCTACACAATGTCTAGGCAATGTATGTTAATATATAGAGTACCTGCTGTTATAGCGGGAATGTGTAAAATAAATAGCTTATGGTCTGTATTTGTGGATATTTTTGCGGAAATTATATTTTTAAATGGTTATAAAAAAAAAACAAATTGCGCAGTGTGGACACTGGCGCCCCGACCTGGATATAGGTTAGAAGACTAAGGCGGAAGTGAAGCTCCCGCGTTAGCCTCCGTGGTAGTTTTTTTTATAACTACTATTAATGTTTTTTGATACTATTCATACACACCATTTCATGCGCACTGGGCATCCTAAGGAACTCTAATAAATGAAAAAAAAAAACTAACAACAATAAATAAACAAAATACGAGAACACATTGCCGGTAACATAATTAATATACTTGCATAACACGGGTGTTAAGACAGATAGGTATTAATGACATTAAAGGAAACTCGTGAAGTATGTAAATACGGAAGCAGATGGCGGGCTGTTTTATCTACCTACCCTAGAGGGAATAGGCGTGAGCATATGTAAGTATGTACCTACGTTTTAATACGTATTAAAAAATAAATAAATTACTATTATGTATGCTTAGCGATTTTTTAATAATATTGTTCGATTTATATTATTCCTTTGTAATTGATTTCAAAAATATCTTCCACTAAATTGGCCATATATTTCATATGGCATGTTGTGTTCTCCTAATATTATACCCTATTATTACTCAGTAAATCGTGAATCGTGACAAATTTTCTAATGTTCTTTGAAATAAATTTTCTTTGAAAAATTAAAGTGCTAGCCATCTAAGGTATCTCTCACCTCTATAGATAAAAGTAATAAATATCTGTTACAAATGTGTACTATACACAGCACTAAAGATGTCTGGTAACCAGCTTAAATCACTACAACGACGTTGTTAGCAATTGCTGCTGGCGAGGTTCCAGGTTGTTCCGATTGTATGTCTTTTAAAGTAACTCTAATGCAATCCAATCAAATATGAGCTAATATAACACTCGAATTAGATTGGAAAAGTGAATGCTTAGATGGGATTTGAACCCGCGACCCATAGTAGGTAGAATTTTATTTATTTATAGCCTTATTTTTATTTCCTGAGATATTTTTGTAGCTAGGTGTACATTACAGGTTATCCTAATTTCTTAAAACTAATCTTAATTTTTATTTTTACTTATTCCTATGTGTTTACACTCCAAATTGCATGTATCAGGAACCCTCTTCGGTAAAGGCCGCCTCCAAGGCTTGCCATCTCTTTCTGCCCCGAGCTATTTGGACCCATTGGGGACCCACGATTTGTTTGATATCATCATCCCATCGAGCGTAGGGTAGTAGGTAGAATACGGAATAATTATTATTCTTTTAACTCATGGGTAAACTTTCGTGGGTAGGGAACGGAAACACTTAAGTAACAAATTTTTAAAGTATTTCCGTCCATATTTTTGTTTTTCTTTCTATCGGTTTATACCAGGTAATATCCGGTGTGGTTTGCCATTTACCGGTATTTTTACTGCAGGTAACTAAGCGGACAAAGTCACGCGCACAGCTAGTCAATAAATTTAATAATATAAACTAAAACTCAGAACTATGTATCTCACTGTTATACAGAGCCTCCATCTAACTGGGGGTAAGCGAGCCACATGACACCCGTCACAGGCTTGATATATGCCAGCATTTGCATATTAATACACAAACAAACACTTATGCGTATATCTATTAATTTGTTATTCTAAAACGCGTATACTTGACTATACCTACTACGTACCTATACGTCTTGTATGTTTCCAGCGAGATACGGGCGAGGTAAGAATTATATAGTAAATTCAGAAGGCACAAAGCGAGTTAAAGGCGTAAAGAGAAGAGACGGTGTACTTAACTGGCTTCGAGACGCTACACTACACGAGCCGCGGGCATCGTCTATAATAATTTAATTATATAATTCCACAGCAATAACTTTGTCCTCTGTTTAAAAGTCAAAGCTTAGCCACAGTCTGTGTTCTATGCCACAACTCTAACGCTACTGTCATTGCAAAACCCAACAGCCGTTAAATATTACGTCTAAACCTGAAAACCTAAAGACTATTGTAGATCAACTTCGCAACATTTAACTTTACCTTGAACTGTTAACTAAAAGCGTCTAGCATTTCAAACATACCAGTAATTCCGAAACGATATTAGATTTTCGACACACCGCCCAAAAATGACCAGAATTCGATTACCCGCCTTTGAGAGGCACAATTTCGGTGCAGTTCAAATATCGCTGCAATATTCAGCGGCTGGTCGAAAGTGACCTGATAACCCTGTGGACTCGAAGTTACCAATCATAACGAGCGATCATTACGATCTGTTACACGGACTGAATATTAAATGGCCCGTATTATATCCGAACCAATGGGTGCGACGTTGAGTCAGTTCGGTTATGACGTTGATGCATCTACAATAATAGTAGTTATATAATGAACTAGTATTATATAGGTGAAGGTAACTGTCCCACTGAATTTCGAAATTCAAAATCGCGATGAATGGTAGTTCGAAAGTTCAGAAATGTGACTCACGTTAATGCGAAAGTACGCCAAATCAATACGCGTACTGTCGAATGTTTGTTACCGCGATTCACGTTACTGTGAAAATGCGCCACATTGATACACACATTTTCGAATGTTTGTTACTGCCAGTGTTGCCAGTGGATTGTGTATTGTCAAATGTTACACAGGACTGCTTAAAAAGTTACATTTTCGGGGTAAAAGTTACGTGACCTTATATTACGAGAAAAACTTCAATACAAACGTTAATAAGGCACTTTATTACAGTTAATCTAAAAAGTTTCCAGTCCCAAGTCGTTAAGCTTCAAAAGAAATGCAGCAATTAATAGATTTTTTTATGTATATACCACAGGTGGCGAGTATAATTGACTGGTGATTCTGCAAAAGACTATATATAACGAAAACAATAAAACGAATTATTTATGAATAATATAAATAAAACTAATAACAAATAATTCAGAAATTGAACTACGAACTTGAAGGAGAAACTTACTTTGTTTATAAATTTTAAAAAAGTCATCATCATAAACTATTTATCGATTCTGTTTCCCATTTCAATACCAAACAACATTTTGATTTTGATCACAGTCGAAACATTGACTGAGACTTAGGTAATTGATTCTATGGACAAATGAATAAAGTATTTATTTAAATACCTACTGGATTTATAACTACTCACGGGTTGACGGCAATTTTTTTGGCTATGGCTCATCTTTTTTAAAGGTTTTATGATAATCGCAGGTAGATCTTTATGTTAAGTCTTATTTTGTAGCATATTAATTTGGTTAAAATGATTGTTGATGATGATGATGATGTTGATGACGATGGATGAGATGATTGCTACCTCAGTAAAGTTGTGGGGACTTTACTAAAAGCTTACTAGGGAGAGTTGGAATTAACGCGAAGAGTCACCATTCACTGTAATATTCCAATTATCTACACGTATGTGCGTTGTCCAAGACTTTATGTCTAAAAATCCACCACTTTTATACATAAAAACTCGGATTTACACCAATTGTGGAAAATAATACCACGTTGCATTCTTTTCAGTGTTCGTGCCAAAACTTTTCTATGGCTCACTCTGTGAGTAATTTCCAGTGTCAAATAATATAATTTGCTAAGAAAATTACTTAAATATTCTACTGCGTTTATTTAATTTAACCTCGATCAAATGTTGAAAACGATCACGATATCAAAGTTACGTTACGAGAAAATCTTTTTTTTAACCTTCAATTTCTTTTTAAATAGGTACTTACTGATTGAAATTTTAGAATCGAATTGAGACAAAATCTTTTAAAATTATGACAATTGCTCTTCCACCGTAGATACATTATATAATAGTAATTATTATTTTTTCTACGACACTAGTTAATGAACATGAAAGAATGATTTTAAAATATATTATTCTTTGATTGATAGTTGTTCGAACAGAAGTAAACTTTATTACTGGGAAAAAAAGTTTAAAGTCCTTTGAACCTTGTCATCTCCATACAAGCGATTTCTCTAACAATACCAAGGTTCGTATTACTCTTATATTACTGGTGATACGGGTAGCGTAGTTAGTAGAATAATATTTACCATAGACTACAGAACACTAATTATTCTGACTGATATTGATCCAAACCAATACGGCAAAAGTTACAATAAAGTTACATTTTGAGTCATGTTACGGAGATGTTACATAAGGGGGTCAAAAGTTACATAAATTGTAACAAAAGTTACAATCTGGCAACGCTGGTTACTGCGATGCACGTTACCGCGAAAATGCGCCACATCGATACATATACTGTCGAAAGTTCATCATCACGACCCACGTTACCGCGAAAGTACGTCACATCGATACACACATTGTCGAATGTAATGCAGTGCGATACACGTAACTGACATCCAGTGGAACAGTCCGTGAAGGTGTGTTTGTACGTCTGACACGCTTTCAGAATTTAATATTCAACCGGTGATTATGAAATTTTGCATCATTAAGGAGTCCTGAAACTCCGTGCCTTTTCGTGGTGTGGTCGAAGTGCATTCGATTCTCGCTCAGTGCAAATATTAGTATGTATGTCAGTTGGTATTTGTCTGGGTGTTTCTATGTCCCGAGGAGGGCTAGACCGTAAGGGATGACCCTGGGTCAGCCGGGGTGCGAGGGATATATCGATGACAACCTCACTTCCGGCCTAGCACCACAACCCATAGTCGGCGTGCGGTTTTAGTCGGTTCGATTCCGACATAACCTCCCCTTCCGACACCGGCAGGGGGGTATCTGAGGAGATTTCCGCACGAAAAAAAAAGGGTGTTTCTATGTTGTATTTGTCCGCGATGAACTACTAGAACAGCGGTAGAAAATAAAAAAGAGAATAATATTAAACAGTCATATTTCTAATGCTGACTGTACCTGTCATCCAGAAAATATAATATAAAAACTTTCAGCCAGTGATTTCTTCAAAAGAGATAAGTAGAAAATACCTTCTTACATCAATACGGATTACTATGACATTAAAAGAGTTGTCTGTGGTGACGAAATCCCTTTTTCGTTTTTTTTTCTCTGTATTTTCAGAGATTGATATCCATAATTCCATAGTTATTTAGTTGTATTATCTTTCGTCATTACGAATTACCTAAATCCTATCTCTGTAATAGTCATAATATTCTAAATCCTTTATAAAAAATATATTTATGTGAGTTATATTCAAAATATTACTGAGATAGGATTGCGAATTAGGTACAGTCAACTACAAAGATATGTATCCAATTTAATATTCCAAAATTATGTACCCCTGCGAGTGCCACTATGAACTAACCAAAGATTGTGACAAACATGGTATCCACTGAACTTGACAATAACATGTATGCGTGTAAAGCGCAATAATTATGTATCCCACTACATTTCCTGTGATATGTACACTTACAATCTTGTCAAATACTGTGAAAGAAAATTGTATACATTTAATGTTCCAAAGAAATGTAACCATAATAAAAAGGATGTACGAATTTCGAAGTGCCAGCGAAAACAAAAAAGTTTCTTTGAGAATGCCATTTAAAAATAAATTCATTATTTTGCACATTTATAGAGATTGACTTATCTGTTTGATACTTCATATTATCTAAAACTAGCCTTTGCCTGCGACTTCGTCTCCTGGTTCTGAGCTACGAGTACATCTCCGCCAATTTTCAGCCAAAAGTTCTTGAGTTATAAATAGTGTAAGTAACACGACTTATGTATTCGACGATATATATATATATATATATATATATTCGCATTACTAATTATTAAAATAAGGGCAGTATAGTTATTATTAAACAGTTTTTACAGTTTTTTGACATCATAAGTGTAAGTTCTTCACTAATAAAAATAAATGATAATAGTCTTTTTTTTCTTTTATCAGTCATCCAATACATATTATCTTATGTATGAATAATGTTTTGCCATCTCGGTTTCATTCGGAAAAGTTCGTATTTATCATACTTGCTTTCTATTCTAAATGTGTAATATTATGAATTTATTTTTAAATGGCATCCTCTAAGAAACTTTTTTATTTTGCTAGCACTTCGAAATTCATACATCCTTTTTGTTATGGTTACATTTCTTTGGAACATTAAATGTATGCAATTTTCTTTCACAGTATTTGGATAGATTTTTAATTAAGATTGTAAGTGTACATATTACAGGAAATGTAGTGGGATACATAATTATTGCGCTTTACACGCATACATGTTATTGTCAAGTTCAGTGGATACCATGTTTGTCACAATCTTTGGTTAGTTCATAGTGGCACTCGCAGGGGTACATAATTTTGGAAGATTAAATTGGATACATCTCTTTGTAGTTGACTGTACCTAATAATAATGTGAAAGTCTGTAAGTTTGTTTGAGTAATAAAGAGCCATTAAATACAAAACACAAATAATATATATAAACTATGGCCTGAGTAAGGACTTTTGAAATCCATACTAATATTATAAATGCGAAAGTAACTCTGTCTGTCTGTATGTTAGTTACGCTTTTACGCCTAAACCACAAAACCGATTCTGATGGAATTTACTATAGGGGTAGATTAGACCATGAGAAAGGACATAGGCTATGTTTGGTCGCAATAACCGACATCCACGCAGGCGGAGCTGCGGGCAAAAGCTAGTACTTTATAATTTGGTAAAAGCCTTTTATACCACTTTGGATTCAGATTCAGATTCAGGTTCATTTATTTGCATAAACATGGGTTACATATGGTCATTGCTTGTTACGGTGCCAGCATGTTTTGCCCAGACAGGCGTACAAAATTTATTGTTACAGTCCATCAAATCTAAGAGGTACCGTTTGACGTTTCATATTTTTCAAACCGAAACAACTTTGTTCATACGTACATTATTCAGTTTCGATAACCTTTTTCATAAAACCATGAATTTAGAAAGATTTCATTATTGTATCTAAAAATGTACAATTCTTAATATCTAAATGTAATTGAAAACTTTCAAACAAAGCAAACATATTTACACAGTAAATAATTTCTAATAGTTATATTCTTGACCTCATTACAAAGTTACGTAGTTAGGTCACTGCACGTAGTGTTGCGACTCTTCGGATACACTTGTATGCAAAAAAATCGTTTACATATACGAAAAATCGAATGTATTATTTACAAATTACACTTGACAACCAAACAAATATTTTTTCATGTGAATGGGATTTATCTCACATATTAAGATTACATAACTAAATAGTTATGTAATCGTAAAATATGAGATAAAACCCATTCACCAAAAATACGTATTTATAAATCAAATATATTTGCTTCTTTAAAAAGTTGTCGAAAGCGATTTGTCGATTTTTGATTTTCGCGCCCAAATAAGTCGGGGTTTCTCGCGCTAACGCTGTCGAAATAGTAAATGGAGTCAGGGATAGTGTTTTTTACATTTATTTTTGTGTATGATAGTATGGGTTTGCATATTACAGAGAAATAAACAAATTTTTAACAAGCACATCCATTGATTTTACAATTACAATTTTTTCTTCTAAGTCTTATTTCTACGTCTAAAACTAATAAAAATAAGGTATGTAGAACCCATTCACAAAAATGTTGTTGCCTGATGTTATAAATTAACGACGTTACTGCGCGACCGCATAATGCACTGAATACACAGATACCCTAAAATAAATTAATTTAATTATTTTTAGGTCAATAGGCAAAATCGCAGGTGTCCAAGTCTCTACAATTTTTTTTTTCTGGCAACACTGCCAACTACAAGCGCACGCGGTCCGCTCGGTCGGTTCGGCGTCAGCAGTCTCTCGCCATCTTGGAAGCTGACTGTGCGCGTACTTGCTTTCTCGTTTGTGTTTTACAATTTGTGACTTGGCTATTACTTTTCTGGACTGATCATTCTTTATCCGTTTACCTTGGCAATATTTATACTGGACTCCGAACTAAGCAAGTGTTTATTAATAATGTCGAAAAGAGGACGTACTTTGAACAGCCAGGCTCGTGAATTGGTGGTGAAATTACACGAGTATTTTGAGCGTGAATCTCAAAATGGTGGACTTCTACTGCCAGTTACACAAGTTCGGGATCGCGTCGGTGAAGCTCTCGGTATTGGTAGCCGCACCGTTGGCAAAATATTAAGTGAAAAATATGGGCCTTCGGGGAGTGACAGTAACGTACTTCACACACCGAAAAAACGAAAAAGAAATAAACCTGTGACAGGCATCGATGAATTCGATAGTCATGCTATTAGAAACCATATATACGGGTATTTTACAAGAGGCGAATTTCCAACATTGGCAAAGTTATGTGCAACTTTAAAAGATGCCGGGCTGTATAAGGGAAGCATAGAGTCGTTGAGAACGGTAATAACAGGAATTGGCTTCAGATACAAAAAAGTTGACAAACGAAAAATTGTTATGGAGCGACATGACATAATTATGCAGCGACTAACATTCCTGCGCGAAGTTAAACAAATTATAAACTGGGATAATGTAATATTTTTGGACGAAACTTGGCTAAATTCCAACCATTCTGTGCCGAAAACATGGACTGATGATTCTGAAGCTTCGTGCTCGAAGGTGCCGATAGGAAAAGGTGGACGCCTCATAATATGCCATGCTGGGTCAGCGTCTACAGTCTTCGTGGAAAACTCTTTATTAACTTTCCAATCCAAAAGCACTAAAGAGTATCATGAAGAAATAGACGCAGTAAGGTTCCGAGAGTGGTTCTTAAATTTATTACAGAATATCCCTCCTAACAGCACAATTATAATGGATAATGCCCCATACCACTCTGTGCAAATTGATAAAGCACCTACGTCAGCCAATAAGAAAGCAGATTTGGTGGCATGGCTGCAAAGAAAAGGAGTGGATGCCGACATGTCACTATTAAAAGCTGAATTATTACAGTTAGTGAAATTGCATAAACCACCAAAACCGACATATGTAATTGACCAATTGGCCGAAGAGCACGGGCACAAAGTCATACGACTTCCTCCGTACCATTGCCAATATAATGCCATTGAACTGATTTGGGCCCAAGTTAAAGGTAATATTTTATAATATTATAATAATAACACGAGTACTTCTAACATTTATAATTTAAACAATGGTTTTCGTCTGCTATCAAATAGTTACATTATTGTTTTACAGGTTATGCAGCAAGACACAACACAAAACCACCCTTCAGTGTCAAGAAAATGGAAGGTTTATTAAAGGAAGCATGTGCCCAAGTTACATAGGAAGATTGGAGTAAAGTAGTACAAAAAACAAAGAAAATAATAATGGACGACTTCGAAAGAGACGTACACTTTGATAATGTAATGGACAATCAACTGGTCATTAATTTAAATGACGATGATGACGAAGACGACGATACTAGTACTAGTAGTGAATAAAAAAATATCCTAAACATTTCTTTTATTTAATTATAACAATTGATTTCTTAAAATTCGGATATTATAGTAATCGATCTCTTAAAGTTCGGATATTATAGTAATCGATTTTTTCATCCCATCCCTATCATTCAATTGTCAGAACTGTCAAACGGTACTTCTTGGATTTGACGGACTGTAGATTAAATTATGAGGCATGCTATGTCACAATTAAAAACATTACAATTAGATCCCAATTTTTTTTTACTGAATGTCATTCATGTCAATAATTTAAAAATGTCAATATAAAAAAATTGGTAGCAGACAAGCACCCGGCCAACTGATGGGAAGTAGTACCATATATCAATGGATGTGTGCAACACTAGGAGTAAACACAGTAGTTCCTTCACTGAACAAAATAATGTACAATCAAAAATAGTGATGTTTTGTGATGAATTGGGGAAATCAATGGGCCAGTTGCTAAGTTCATATTTGGAACAAAACATAATTAACTACTGTATGCCAGGTTTAACTTACTGTAATATTATTGAAAAAATTAAGAGTCACAGTTAAAACAGCGACAATACTCTTTTAATTTTAGTGGGAGACAGGGGAAATGCAGACAGAAATGCGGTTATGAATTGTTTTAATTTGCTGAGCTTATTAAATGTTAAAAATATAATTTTATTTACATTTCCATATAGCCGTAGCTTGTCACAGGTAGAAAATAATATTAGATATAAGCTCAATCAAACATTACATACATTGACATTTCATAATCCAGATAAATTCCATTTGATTAATATAAATTTATATTTAGAAAATAAACTATTATTGACTAAAAATAAATTCTATTTGAATAGATTTTTTAAAAGACAGATAGCATCTTCGCTATCATATTATATTAAATACTCAGCCAAGAACTTGGCTAACCAACCTGCTTGTTTTGAGCAGAAAAATGACGATGTTTGTCTTGCGACCTTGGAATCTGTTCCAAATAATAGTGACAATCATTTAAATTTAATTCTAGGACAATAGAGGAAATCTCTAGCAATCTAATTTTAGGCACAAAGGAAAAGTCTATGTTTTTGAATATTATACATCAAAATATTGAAGGTTTTTCTGGCAAAGAGTTAGAACTAGAACTGTTTTTAAATGAAATGCATATTCATGTACTTTGTGTAACTGAACATTGGTTAAAAAAACATGAACTATTAGTTAGTATTGATAATTATAAAATCATTAGTTCGTTTACTAGAGTTGCCGCTGAAAGAGGTGGTTCATTAATTTTAATTAATGATACATTAAAATCTAAAGAAAGAAAAGATATAGTAGCACTCTCAAGTGAGCGAAATATTGAATTAGCATGTGCAGAGCTTGAGCAACACATTATTGTTAGTGTCTATCGACCTCCATCTGGGGATTACCACCTGTTTGAATCAATTATGGAAGAAACCTTAAAAAAAATATGTAAATGTAAGAAGACGGTAGTTGTATGTGGCGATTTTAATGTTAAATATTTGAAAACTCCCAAAACGCGTTAAGGTTCCTCAATCTTTTTAAATCTTTTAACTTGCAAAATCTTTTTTGTGAACCAACTCGCACCACACCCACAACAGCTACCTGCTTGGATAATATTTTTACTGACGGCAATGTAAATGAGAAATCTAAAATAAAATTTATAAAATCAGATCATACAGGTCAGTTAGCTAGATTTGAGCACCAACATGTCCCATTACCTAAAAATTTTATTGTATGTAGACCAATCACAACTTATCGATTAGAAAATTTTAAAGAAAACATTAACAATAAAGTACCTCTTTTGGAGCCGAACCGTAACGAAAACCCGAATGATCTCTACAGAGATTTGTTCGGAGTAATCCAAAACGAATTTAATAACATTTTCACTAAAAAAAACAATAAACGTTAATCAATTCAAAATTAAATTTAGTGATTGGGCTACACCTGGAATCTATAAAAGTAGAAAGAAATTGTATGAATTATATGAGACAAAGGCATGTACAAATGATCCACAAGTAATTGAATATACTAAAAAGTACTCAAAAATGTTCAAGAAAATCTGTTCAATAGCCAAATCTAATTATATTCAGACTAAAATACAAAAAGCTGACAATAAAATTAAGGCAACATGGAATGTTATAAACAAAGAAACCTGTAAAACAAGGTCACGTGATCGATCTTTTGAGTTAAAAATAGATGATAAACACATTAATACTGATTCTGCAGTGGCCAATGCATTTGAATTTTTTTTTACAAATGTTCCAATTACCACTACAAGTAAATTAAATTCCTCAACAAACGCAGCTGCTATTCTACTTGAATCTAGTGTTGAAAAATGTAGTGTTAACTTTGATTTTCAGTATATTGACCCCGCAACCATACTTGAGACCTTTAAGCAACTAAATATAAAAAAAAAAACAGAGGATCTTTGGGGCATTTTTACCAATATAATAAAATCAGTAATGCCCGTTATTGCACCATATCTCGCATTCATATTTAATCAATGTATAGATGATAAACAGTTTCCTACTCTCATGAAGTATAGTAAAATCATCCCGTTATTCAAAACAGGGGACAAAAGTGATCCATCAAATTTTCGGCCCATCTCCATACTCCCAGCCCTTAGTAAAATGTTTGAAAAAATTATATTTAATCAACTGCTTCCACATTTTACGCATAACAAGCTACTTCATGATAAACAGTTTGGTTTCACTAAAGGTAGAAATACGACAGATGCAGGAATTGAACGCATTAAACATATATTTGATGCATGGGAAAAAAAGCAGGATGCCATCGGTATCTTCTTTGATCTATCAAAAGCTTTTGATTGTGTTGATCATGAGACTTTGTTACTAAAATTAGGTTATTATGGCGTTTCGAACGGCTCTTTTAGCTTGCTTAAGTCTTACCTCACTGGCAGAGTACAAAAAGTTAACATTAATGGCACCAATTCATCTGGAGCCCCTTTAGTCATGGGAGTACCCCAGGGCTCGATATTAGGACCCCTTTTGTTCTTGATATATGTAAATGATCTTCCTTACTTCAGTAAAGATCTTTGTGAAATAGTATTATTTGCTGATGACACATCATTAATTTTTAAACGTGATAGACAAACAGTAGTACTTGACGATGTAAATAATACCCTTTCTAAAATTTTGCATTGGTTTACAAGTAACAACTTGCTGCTCAATGCTAAGAAAACAAAATGTGTAAAGTTTACTATGCCTAATGTAAACCAGGTTGATACTAGTATTACAATGAACGATGAATCTGTTCAAAGAGTTGATACCACATTTTTTCTTGGAATAACTATTGATAGTAAACTGCAATGGGGTTCTCATATCACAGCCTTGGCAGGAAGACTTCAATCAGCTGCCTATGCGGTGAGAAAAATAAGGACACTAACTGACGAGGAAACGGCACGATTAGTTTATTTTGGCTACTTTCATAGCGTTATGTCATATGGTCTGATGCTGTGGGGCTCAGCTGCCGATATTGAGATTATTTTCATATTACAGAAACGCGCGATACGAGTAATCTATGGCCTCGGACCCCGTGACTCGCTGAGAGAAGTTTTTAAGGAAATAAATATTTTAACAGTAGCTTCCCAATACATTTATGATAATATCTTATATGTACGCAAGAATCTAGATCTCTTCAAAAAAACTCTGACCAACACAATTATAATACTAGAAACAAAAATAAACTTGCAGTGCCAAAACTCAGGCTTCATAAGGTTGGTAATTCGTTTGTAGGCAATTTTATAAAAATGTTTAATAAAATGCCTCAGGATCTGATAGACATGCCACTTAACAAATTTAAAATTCAAGTGAAAAATTGCTTAATAAAAAAGGTTATTATTTTATAAAAAGGTTATGATAAAGATGCATGGTCATCCTAATCTCATCTCTTGCTCGCACTGTAAAAAATTGCTGTAAATAAAACCATATTTAAAATAAAAAAAGAAGGATAATTAATCGAGTTCACTGAGTTTCTTGCTGGTCTCTTCTCAATAGAACCACCTACCGAACCAGCGAAAGAATCATTTTCCAATGATTTTTTTTATTTATTTTTTTCTGTGATTGACATTACCTACTTGTAAAATTCTGACGTTCATATGTGCTCTTTATGTGCCTAAACTGAATAAATGAAATTGATTCTTTGATTCTTTGATTCTTGAGTATCTTAATCGTACTCCAGGCCCTGAAGAAATCTTCTCATGCCCTTGTTGAAGAACCCCTTATTGTGGTGGCTTGGGAAAACCACAGCACGGAGATCATTTCACAGTTTGAGCGTGCGTGAAGTGTACCTATCCATTTTTAACCCCCGACGCAAAAACGACGGGTTGTTATAAGTTTGACGTGTCTGTGTGTGTGTGTGTGTGTGTGTGTGTGTGTGTGTGTGTGTGTGTGTGTCTGTCTGTCTGTGGCATCGTAGCACCCAAACGGCTGAACCGATTTCGATGCAATTTTTTTTGTTTGACAGGTATATTAGTCGAGAGTGTTCTTAGCTATGTTTGAAAAAAATCGGTCCAAGATGGCCGCCGCTACAACATTTTGGAATACATATTTCTTCATAACTCCCTCAATATGGGTATCAAATGAAAGAGCTTGACTAGTAGATCAATTTCAAAAGTATAAAATGAAAATTAAATTAAAAATTTTAAAAACCCTCGTCACAAAAAACACCTCCAAAAAGTTGAAAATAAATTGTGTTTGCCTTTTAACTTTTGATATACCTAGTAATATTTTGATTCATAGGTTGCCATGTCGGGGGGACCGTGAATCGTTCCGATAATAGAACGGAGTGCCTAACCAGTTAGAGTCCCCCGACATGGCAACCGTTGAATCAAAATATTACTAGGTATATCAAAAGTTATAAGGCAAACACAATTTATTTTCAACTTTTTGGAGGTGTTTTTTGTGACGGGGGTTTTTCTACCATGTATTAAGTATTAGGTACAGATTTGTTTTATTGTCTTTATAATTTGTTTATTTGATTTTTGTATATGTGCGCTTAGTCCGCAATGAAAACAACTTTTCTTTCTTCCTTATCAATTAAATGTATATACCACTGCTGGAACCGCGCGTATCCATATTAAACCACAGAACCAATTTTGATGAAATTTGGATAGGGGTAGATTAGACCATGAAAAAGGACATAGGCTATGTTTGGTCGCGATAACCAACATCACCAACAACGCGGGCGGAGCCAAGGAAAAAAGCTAGTAGGTTCATATACCTACGTAATATTAATCCATACAGCATAACGCAAGATTAATCTTTGACATTCACAGAAATCATTCATCAACAAACTAACTAATTACATCCCTAAGCAAAAACAAAATTTACTACCAAAACATTGAACAATACGACCCAAAACAGTTCACATGAACGGCTTCGAACCCACGCCATTTGCATACGCCAATCATGGCTTAGCATACAAATCGAAATTCGACGGACAGACGGACAAATTTAGTTTAATTGTCTGTAATCTTGATTTAATTTATTGCCAGGTACGGTAGCACTCGCGGTCTGATTTAGTTTCGTTGTTTAGTTTCAATTTGTTGAAATAAAATTGCTTATTTATTTTCCAAGTCAGTTTAAAACTACAAAAGATTCTAGTATGCCTCAACGGCCGTTCCCAATAATATACTGACAGTTAAAGATGGATCGCATCTACTGATAAAGTGCTGGGCTGTTTAAATTCAAAACATAGTAACTCCTATTTCACACCAATTTCGGAAAATAAAATTATACCGCAATGCGCTTTCCCGCAAAAAATTAGTTACCATGTTTTGAATCTAAACAGCCGATACGTCAAATTTGACTGTTGCGATCTATCTTTAACTGTAAGTATGTTATTGGGAACGGCCGTAAATCTGGTTATGTAGAAATCCTACTATCCGACTTCGTATCCTTTTTTTTCCGTGCGGAAATCCCCTTGGGTACCTCCCCCGCCGGAGCCAGAGGGGGAGGTTATGTCGGACTCGAACGTCGGTTAAACCGCGCGCCATCTGTGGGTCGTGGTGATAGGCCGAAGATTAAGTTGTCTTTGACATACATAGTAAAGTGTAAAAAAAGGTTTCAAAGAGTGACCCGGAGTGTCCTTCGTGCAAAATGTGCAATAGTTAGGTTCCCTGGTTTAATATAAATATTTAAGCTTGTTAAATAATTAACCATATTTTCGGTTGACTGTACTTTATTAAAAAAACGGGTGGAATCGGGAACATAAATAATTATCATTTTTAATGATAAATTTTCGGGTTGAAACGGGAACGGGTGGAAACGACACTAACCCATCGCAGGGTATCGCACCCCGGCTGATCCAGTACTGATATTATAAGAATTAAGAAAGTTTGTGAAGATATGTAGATGTCTGTTATTTATTAATCACACTTTAAAAGGTAAACGGATCTAGCTGAAATTATGGTACAGAGATAAATTTATAATCTAGAACATCTGGGCGACTTATGTTCCGAGGGTAGACGAAGAACCTACTACTTCACGGACTCGAAGACGGCGGGCGTGCACTTCTGAGCCAGTCAGCCTGTTTTTTTTTACATAATAAACGGCCGGTATAACCTAGTCGAAACGTTAGGCAAATCAAAGGTACGTATGTACCTATACCATGATCGCGTTAATACTCGTTATTATTATTGTATATCATGGAACGCGAGAGTCTACAGGTTAGACTTCTCTTCATCCTGGTATTAATTTCTATTTTCAGAGAACACCACAAAGTTGGAACATGCTACACCAAATAGTAACATTATAATTATAAAGCATGTAACTATATTTACTATCTTTATTCTTCTACGATTTTCATTTGCACTTGTCTCGGTACATGAACTTTAACGAAATTAAGAAGCCTGCTGTCACGTGTTAGATTAAAGTTCATAAATAAAATCTAAGACAAATTGGGAAAAATAGAGTGGGCTGAGTAATGGACGTGTTTTCTGGCCACGTCCGAAGTCATATGGGGATAAAGTGTACAGTGATTGGCACTTTAAGTGTGTTCTTGTCACTTAGTTGGCCAGCTTTTAGAAATATAGAAATCTATATTGGATATTCGTTTATGGTATATCAATAAATCGTTACGGCTAACTTCATTTTTTAGGGTACCTTAAGAGAAAAAGAACAAAACTCTTTTAAGTAGAATCACTTCGTTGTCCGTCTGTCTGTCTGTCTGTCGGTCTGTGCGTCTATCTGTCAAGATCTTTTTCTCAAGAATGTGTGAAGGTATCAAATGGAAATTCATGCCACAATCTCAGATCTATAACGTCTTGAAGCTGTGCAAAAATCAAACTTATAAGTCAACGCAATCCAAATATATTGTGGTTTATGTAGCTTTTTTTTATCGTGCAATAAATCTCCACGGATACCACCCCCTTAGAACCGGTGGAGGTGGTTATGTCGGACTCAAACCGACTAAAACGCACGCCGTCTTGGGTCCTTGGTTGCCGGAGGTGAGATTGCCAAAAGCATATCTCTCGCACCCCGCAGACCTGGTCCTGGGTCTGCGGTCTCTTTCGAGCCACCCACTTCAGTCTGCGCGGGGTTCTCGGGTCCGGAGTCTATTCCGGACCCAACCGGCCGCCTCCTTCTCGAGCATTACTTGCTCGCAGAAGGAGGCGGCCGCACCCAAAGCGTTCGCGCATCGTACCATCGCTGTGAGCAATGTGGCGAGTGTGAGGACCCCCACCCCCAGAGCCGCCACTAGGACCCGCGGTTTATGTGGCTTAAGTTACGGAACCATCGGTGTGTGAGTCCAACTCGCACTTGACTGGCGTTGTTTTTTAAAGATTATTAGTAATTTGTACTGATATTTCTCCTAACTCTTCCAGTTGAACGAAATTAATAGTACTGGGTTCATATAGGTTGGTGATGGAAGCACCGTCTCGTCTGCGAGCTGACCACGAAGCATCCAGTCGCAACCGATATTTCTCAGGATCGATCCCGGGATCAATTCCCGCGGAACACCGCACGATATTATGTCTCGAGGACAGTCACGGTTAGCAGATGACAGATGAGATGAAAATATTTGTATGCATGAATATGGCTATTTGTATTGGTGTGGGTGCTTCTAAGTATAATATGTATTTACAAAAAAATAAGTATCTAAGTATGTTTATCCGCATTTTAGATTCCGTAACACAAGCTAGTTAAGCTTACCATGGGTCTAGATAGCGTTGTGTAGAATATTGTGGAATATTTTGCCGTGGTTTTCCCAAACGACTACAATATGGGGTTCTTCAAGGGGGGCATTAGAAGGTTTCTTCAGGGTAAGCAGGTGTAACGCCCCTGTGGTTGGGGTTGCATACGTCCATAGGCCACGGAAACCACTTTCCATCAGGTGGGCCGCGTGCTTGTCTGCCACCTAAGTGGTATAAAAATATATATTTATTATTTCTTCATTAATTTATATCCAAATGAATAGACCGTGTGATATTTCCTACCTTAATAGTACAAAAAAAGTGCCAAGAATACTATAATCTGAACCAGAACACCCATCACAATACCTTTGGAAACCGATCTATCCACCGCACACATCGTCTACACATCCACAAATAGGTTTACTACTAATGAAACGACTCCACTTTATTTATGTTCGAACAAAGCCAATTTTGTCATCAACTAAAAGCGCCGATACTACTTGTGTATGGGCAATAAAAGAAAATTACACAACACATACATTCCGTGACTACGAACAGTTTGGCGTTCACACAAAAAACTGCTTAGACGATAAAAGATTCAGACATTCGTGTTTTGTTATTGACGATACCTGACTATGAATGTGGGACTTGATAAATGTTTCTATAGGTGGGTAAAGGTCATTGACATTTGAATTCTTGATTAGCCTATAGTTAAGTATACAATAAACCTACTTATATGAAATTAGCTTAGATATTGTTAAGGCCAGACTATTTTTAATTAGGTTAGTTTTTTATAATTATAGTCTGAGCTTTAGTGGTCAAAAAACTTTCAGCTATTAAAGAGGATTGTTTAAAAAGTAAAATATTAGTTTTAAATTATGAAAAATAATGAAATGTTTCACTCCGGCTCACCACCAACATTTTAATAAGGCGCAAGTACGGCCACATATGGAATACTGTTCTCATCTCTGGGCAGGAGCACCTCAGTGCCAACTTCTCCCTCTGGACCGCATCCAACGGAGAGCGACTCAACTACCGGGATGTTTCAAATCGGCTAGACTCTTTGGCACTGCGTAGAGATGTGGCTTCGCTTTGCATCTTCTATCGCCTATACTATGGGGAGTGCTCCGAGGAATTGTTCGGATTGATCCCCGCCGCCTCTTTCCGCCATCGTTCCACGCGACAGCAGTTCCACACTCACTATCTGGACAGCTGGCGGTCCACAACTGTGCGTTTCTCGAGAAACTTTCTGCCTCGCACAACTAAACTGTGGAATGAATGTCACCAGCGGTATTTCCTAACCATTACGACCTTCAGACCTTCAAGAAAAGAGCGCACTCTCTTTTAAAAGGAAGGCAACGCACTTGTGACTCCTCTGGTGTTGCGGGTGTTCATGGGCGGCGGTGATCGCTTACTATCAGGCGATCCGTCTGCTCGTTTGCCTCCCTAATCCATAAAAAAAGGAATTGTAAACAGTGATAAATTTTGTGAATTGTGTGATAATTTATATGAAAAATGATATACTTACTGCAAAAGGTTGTTTGGAAAATGATTGTCGGTTTAATGTTAACACTGAAAAATGAACTATAAATCTACGAAATCCATTAAAATTGGGAAGGATGCTAAAATGATAATAACTAAACGAATTTGACAAAAAAAGCGTTACAAAACAAAGTATAATATTCTATATTATATATATAAGTCTTAGAATAATATTCTAGAATAAAAATTTATAAAATTTTAAACTATCGCGGCGTTTACTCGTAGTTTATAATGTTCGGGAAATATAAAAATGTCAATAGAGAATATGGATTCAAATTATCCGGGACCTGGACTCCAGTGGTCAAAATGGTGAAACCCAAAATACAGTGCCGTTGCCGTCTAAAACTGACATAGTGAGTGTGGTGTGTCGTCAGCCTTACATTCAATATGAAAGTAATGGAGGGTAGGCGCACAAAAAAAAATGTTCCCTGCACACCGCGCGACCCTCGCAGGCCAGTCAAGTCGTGACCACGGGTGCTGTAACACACCCGAAACGTCGGCAAAAGTAAGCTTTTCCAAAATATATCGCGTGAAGTCCCGAACATTATAAACTATAAATACTCTGTGTTACATAATACTACAAAAAAAACTTTTAGTTTGAAGTGTATTCTTGTGTAAAACATCAAGCAATAGAATCTAATAGGCATCAAGCACGTAAGTCAACAAATTACTCCATACTTTACAACCAGCCAATCTGTGATTGTACTACAACAAGCTACAATTCACTAAGTTTTATATTAGCTATAATAAGTACAAACCACGTTCCTTTCTCTGATATCTCGAAAAACATAAGTGCACTTTAATTATACTCGAACCAAGCAGTAGTAAAACTACAGCAATACGAATCCATTATTATTTTCAAACAGGAATTAATTTAGCTATCTCAAAAGAAAAAAATACAAACACAATTACAGCTAAACCGCAAATACTTAAACAACTAGGAGATTTTTTTTTAAAGAAGTAAGCAAACTGTAGGGTTGTTTTCGACTCTAATTCCATTGTTACGGTAAATTAAAGGCTTTGTGAGAGGAAATTACTTTTATTCGATTTTAAAGGATTGCATTTATTTGTGGCTTCCAGTTATTTTGTTACGTGGCGCGGCGGGTACGGAAAACAAAAATTGATTGGGAAATAGAGGATTACACTTTTTGATTCAGTTCGTTTGGAATTCATTCTCTTAGAATTTTGTTCTTTTTTAATCCGACTACGGCGAACCTCAACTACTTATTACAACTGGGCAAAATTGAGATATCGTTACAAGCGGCTTGATCGTCCGATGGTCATAGGCTATACGACGTATCACTCAATCTTGTGTGGCGCCCTCTAGCGGTCATATGTGTTAAAAAATAAATTTGAGATAAATATGCTGTGTTGTGTATCATATGAAAGTGCTTAATGAGCACATTTCAAATATATATAAATTATTAGCTTTACCTAGGCCCAAAATAATTTAAATAAAAAATAAAGTTTAAAACCAAAATTCGACTACCGAAAATCACGCGACGATCACGACCACGGCTATCCCTGATATTTTCTTGTTTGTCACTTTTTAGAGCGTGATTTTCGGTGGTCGAGTTTTATGTACTTAGTAGATTACTGATTAAATGCTATAGTTCATGCAAATTTGAACTGGAAGGCAACCTTTTCGAGAATATTTTGTTTATGTATCTCTTCATGGGGTTTGAAAATGGTATATGTTATACCATCTATCTTCTACTAGCCGCTGCCCTTGGCTTCACCCATGTGGATGTTGGTTATCGTGACCAAACATAGCCTATGTCCCTTCTCAAGATCTAATCTACCCTTATACCAAATTTCACCAATACAGAGTGACAGACGGAGTTACTTTCGCATTTACAATATTATAATGAATCCACAGTAAAGCTTCCCGTGAAAGATCAATGTCAGTGTGTCTGGAAATCTCACATGCCAACTTGCAGATTAGCGCTGGGTAGTGGCTATACCATTGACAACATACGCTGCAGTTAATACGGCTTGTTCACTTTTTTAATCCAACATCCAATCATTCGTCCATCCCAGCAGCATCCATGCATTGAAACATACGTTCATGTACTCGTGCATTTAATTTCCCCTTGCATCAATTCTGCCGTATTACGGAGAAAAGGCTTAACTAACATTATTTTCAAAGTTGAGCTAGGTATATATATATATATATATATATATATATATATATATATATATATATATATATATCTACCCAATTTTTTGTGTAATTTTATCTCTAGAATCTACGGAAATACATTAAGTCCGAAAGGCACATCTAACAGCTAAATTATTATTGAATAAATTGAAAAGACTTATTTGACACCGATTAAGAAGAAAAAACATAAATACGTACTTATGAATTGAAAGTGTTATAAAGAGAAGTCGTAAGTGACCAGTTGTGCCTTTTCTTTAAGACGCCAGTAAGGTAGGTAAGGAATGTGGGGGTGTCCTTGCGCTCATCATTGCGCCAATGTTTTCAGTTCAAGGTAAACGCAAGCTGATATAATCTCTAGTTTTTGTGCCGGATACCTGAAGTTGTGTTTCTAAATCTATTTGAACGCAATGGACGAAAAGTCATATTATATTAAAAAAATATTACTCAAAGAAATAAACAATTGCTGACAATGGAGTTGTTTAGCATTTTAGTTAGTTTAATTTGAAATTTTTGTTTGCTTTGAATTATTAAGGTGCGCCGTACCCAATGGGTAAAAATGGGACTATATTACTTAGATTCGCTGTGTCTTTAACCAGGTTTTGCTATTATTTCATGAACCGTTATAGCTATATCATTGAACTGAAACACTTCGTGCGTGAGTCCGGCCCCGTAGAAAGTGTAACGTCAAATGTATCATTTTATTGAAATAAAGAGTTTTGAATACCAATTTTTTGTTATTTTGTTCAATGTTCATAATTAAAAAGAAAGTGAAAAAGTCAATCATTTTAAAAGTAACAATTTTATGTAAAATTTATACTCTTTTAAACACGCAATGTACCTTTATGATTACTTTACAAAGACATAATTTCATTAATTACATTTTAGTACTGAATTGTTTTTAAAAAGAAAAGATTTATCTGTTTAGTTGTGCCTTTACAACGATAAAAAGATATTTTATTTGTAATTATTTTGTTAAGTTATTTTGTTAAGTAAGGGAAAATTGGGATTATCTGTATAAAAAATAAATAAATAAATAAATATATTCCTATACATGGTTGGATAGGTATTTCGATTGTGTACCTTAATTAATAACTTGTTTCTCCCAATAATACACAAACGATTTTTTCTGCTAAAAAAACCTTGAAAATTTTCAAACTCGATTATCTTACATTTTTGTTTTTGTTGGTTATGCCTTTTTACAATAAGACGGCAGCATTTTAATTCCTATTTCCACACAATCATGCAGACATCTTCAAAACTTCTACAGTTAAGAATGTGTTAAATTGTAGAATTACTGTTCCAAAAAAGCAACTTTATTCAGTACAAGGAGTGAAGCTTGAGCAGTGAAGAAATATTTTCATTTATACCAAACTCCAGCAAACAATAACGGCCGTGCTTACACAATACACTATTATGTGCCGATAAAAGTATTAAATAAAATTTTGGGGGACAAAGTATGTATCCATATGTATTAACCTACATTAAATAAATAAATAAATAATAAATAAATAAAATAAAATAAATGTCATTTTGCGCTGTGAAAATTTTGCATTCAAAAATTGGTAAAATTAATTTTATGAAGTGCGAAAAATTGTTACACAGGTGATAAAAAGTGTTGTATCTGAAAATTGGGCTACGAGCAAAAATATTGTGTTTTCAGTGAAAGTAAATTTTTGGATGAGATTGGATTTTCAAGTTGAATTTAATTTATTTGAAAAAAATATGCATGAAAAATTAAGCTGTGATGAATGTCTGCCTAAATATTAATAACGAGTGTCTGGAAAACTTTATAAGTGAGGGCGCGCCGTTATCTTTATCTTTGTGTGCCTATGCGTACGTGTGTGTGCGTGTGTGTCTGGGTGTGTGTGTGTATGTGTATGTCTTTCATCTCGATAAAAATAGCATCTGATTAGTATTCTAAATGCTTAAAAATTTCATTAAAATCCATACAAACTAAAACCCCTTTGCCATTTTGCTCTACTGACTTATGAGGAGGGGATTATTTTATTACATCTACCTATATGTGAGTGTGTACATATCGATGCGACATGTTCAAATGCATTCAATCTTTAGCTAACGTTCACCGCTTGCCATGGGTACATGGCATTACCTAATTAGTCCTTCGCTACAGCTATTTTAGAATTTACAGTTTTTTACTAAACATTAAAGTCAGCTTACACTCAACGTGAATTAACCTGGTCAGTATTCCTCCTCTAATCACCCCTCCGTTTACTGCACACCAGTCAACTGGGCTAGCCAGTATTACAAATTGCCGGCAGTCATGTTAACAGCACTTTGATGTGGTAATTACAGGCCAATTACCCAGTGGATGGTAATTAAGACGACGGCTGGCATTATCAATAACGCTGTAGTTAGCTTAAAATAATATTGTCTTAGTATGCCTTAAGTTTAGAGCGTGTGAGTTTGTCATGCAAATAATATACGTACTAGTAATATTTTGAATGTGAAGGAAGCATCGGATTTGATTGAGTAGCCTCATTATCTTCTGTAAATGTTTTAGAACGATATTGGCGGCCTTCTGCCAAAATTCTCAAGAAGTATTGACAAAGACGATTTGCATTTCCAACCCACTAAACTTTACTCACGAGATATAAAAATAATTATAATTATTCCTACGAAAACTACGTACTGACTGAAATTTTGAAGCAATTGGGGTACTTACTAATATCCAGGATAACCTCTGTATGTTGCTTTATTTTCGATTTCAAATTCCCTAACAGATAATTCAACATAGGTAGTAATTGCTCCAACTTTCTTTAGTTCAGATACTTATTATTCAATAATACAAAAAGGATATTTAGTTAAACATAACTGAATGTAAAACTAATTTACAACTACAAATGAAATCATCTATTAAATTAGATTTTGTTGTCAAATGCTTAAATTTCCTGAAGCAATAGATTTATCTATCTCTATATAAATACATAATTCTGCATTAAATACTTTTTTATTGCTTTGGTTCGAATTTAAGGTAAAATAAATATTGCGGCAGCCTAGTGGTATGGGTAATGGACTGCTGAGACGAGGTCTCGGGTTCGATCCCAGGTTTACCATGGCACACACACCAATGACTTTTCGATGCTTTTCGAAGTTATGTGTGTATTTATCGCAGGTTTATAAGTGCCCGGTTAATGGCAATAGGCTCGCCACCCATTACATTGGGAGCTAAACATAAACTGGCGAAATGTGGGTGCTAGTACCTCTGCCTACCCCTTCGGGGAATACAGGCGTGAGTTTATGTTATGTTATGTTATAAATATTTTCAGACAAGAAACTAATTCAGTAAGCGTAAATATTGAAGGTACTGCTTTCAGGTCTTGCCATTATTCTGGTTGTTATTTATACAATATACATAATATAAGCAAAATCGAATTTGGCGATGACGTCACTCCGCGTCAAAGACTTGGCGTGCTGCTCATAAATGTACTATAAATCGCCATGTGGCCACATTAAGTCTGATTACTCCATGACCTTGGGCAAGATTGATGATTTATTCGAACAATAAATTACGGATGTAATTCGAAGGCCTCTCCATTGTGACAATTTAGTGCCTGCGAGAAATCGATAGCACTTAAAACGAGAAAAATGGACGACGAGAATTTTTATTTGGAATTCCTGGTAATAAATTATACTTACTTCCTGGGCGAACATTATTTTATGCATTTTCTTTTGTTATTACGTAGATACTGTCAGTTTCAAGGTGACCAACCGCCTCCCCTCTTGAAATATGGGGTGCACCGTACCGCACCGGGTGATTAGATGTCCCGGCCATCTCCATTATGTCATGTGGGTAGATATTCTGTCCAATCAAATGGGTGTATAGGGTCTCACTAATCTACGGGATCAATGCCAAACTCACCTGAAAGTCTACAAGTAGTATGAACAGCTGGCCTACTCCTCCAATCCCGAAATAAGCCTATACCAAAGCTTTCATAATTTTGAAATTCAGCAGGTGTACCGACAGATAGGGTTGGCTAGGTCCTCTAAGTTTTTGATAGGTTTTCATAAAATTACACACCATAATATAAAAACTAGAGCCTTTAAGAATAAGCACATATTTAGGTGTATGTGACTAATAAAGATTTTAAAAGCTTCTTCGTATTTTCGCAAGCCTACGCATTCTCACATTAGCCGAATCCATTATATCGTAAGTATAAGCGATGACACCTCTAAATAAGTTGGCTGAAAAAGCTGTATCAAGACAAATAACAATTTCGTTCGGCAATAACTCACTGCCTTTGTCAACGTGTATGAATATTTACGGTGAATTTTGGGCGTAAACGAGCTTGTATTTATATGGAAAATACACAAGACATGAGAATGTACAGTAAACCTAGTATTTGAAAGACGCCTAATACATATTTAGATTATAATAATACATAAATTTTCATAGTTCAGACACACAACTTCACAATTTTCGAGTGAAATAAAAAGAAAATGACTATTGTTATTTTTTGAAATAAATACACTTTTTACGGATTCTATTGCGATATATTTGTTATTTACGATAATGGCTGCTGCAAAGCAGCCGAAACGTCGGTTTAAAAAGTAAATAATAGCAAATAATATCGCGATACAATCCGTAAAAAGTGGTTTTATTTCAATGAGTGACATTCGCGTAAACTTTGGAGAATTTCATGTTGTTATTTTTTATTTTTTTTATTAGGCACATCAACAGGTTATGTATATTACATTTCAAACTTAAATAACAGGTATTGTGGACTTATATCTAGTACATAACCCCAATCATAGATATGCACAGCGTTCGTAAGTCTAAGTACATATAAGAACATGTAAGTGAAGTATTGTTCTATAACCATCATTGTATAATATTATTGTCTTCTGCTTTCCAACACTCTCTGCAACAGATATGGCTTATATTCGCATTCATGGGAGTAACTAGCGATCTAACCATCAGATGGAAGCTGCCACCAAAATACGGGCAGGTACACGGCTTGTAGATGAGGTTGGCTTGTGTTCCAGAGATCTTGCCTACCGAAATCATACACCACAGTGAAAAGTGAATTATCTAATAGGTTTACTAGACAACTAACCTTTAAACGTGATCATGATATCATCCAAACGGGATCCTTTAAAGTTCACCTACTTAAATCCTGAATCCGTGAAAATATATAATTAAAAAGAACCTATGTTACTCAGGAATCACATAGTATTCTAAGTTTGAGCTTATTTATTACATCACTAGTATACCTCGGAACACGTTATCTTGAACCTAAGTCGCGAGACAAACATGGTCCTGGTGCGCGCGTATTGTTTTGAAATAATATAATGTTTAGTAAATTTGAGTTCATCCACTGCCATTGTACCCAGGGCGTGTTCAAACTAAAATGTACTCAAAAGACACCCGAGTGTACTACACGCAGCCTCCGTGGGGTGGCGGTAGTAAACGCAGGAGGCGCGGGTTCGATCAGTGCAAATATTAGTATGCTTATATATGCGTATTTGCATTGGTCTGGTCGTGCCTCGGAGAGCACGTTAAGCTGTCGGTCCCGGTTACCATACGAACATGTATGGCAGTCGTTACAGAGGAATTGGGTGAAATGGCTCCACATAGAAGGGCTGATCACCCGTACGGTCAAAGGGCGTCCCCACTGGCAGTAGTCGTACTGCTTAGTACTACTACATTTTGAGCAATGGTAAGTGTTAGAGATTTCTAAATTTGAAAAGAACACAGCATCTTTCTGTACATACAGATCCTCAACTAAAACTTATCTGGAACACTAAGGAAATAAATAAGGAACAACAAACGTCGGCTATTCCGGACGTGTAAGTAAAATATCCCTTCCTGACCCGAGCGAACTTCCAAGGTAAACAATGACTCCTTAGAGTTTTCGACTTAAATGCTTCTACGTACGCTGAATACTGAGAAGAATAATATTTTTTGGATGGTAAGCTATTTGTAGTTTCTGTTGTGTGGTGGTGTATCCAGTATTATGTCTATGGGCTTCGTTTAAGCGCGAAGCATTGAGTTAGAATGTAAATAAATAAGTAGTAAGAAATCAGCACTCTGTCAGTAAAGGGGGATATCAAGATATGGCCATTCATGTCCCAAGAATATGCTAAATAGCAAAAAAACAGTCGTTAATTTTAATCCATACTAATATTATAAATGCGAAAGTAACTGTCTGTCTGTCTGTCTGTCTGTATGTTACGCTTTCACGCCTGAACCACTGAACCGATTTTGATGAAATTTGGTATAGGAGTAGATTAGACCATGAGAAAGGACATAGGCTATGTTTGGTCGCGATAACCGACATCCACGCAGGCGGAGCCGCGGGCAAAAGCTAGTTATAAATAAAGTTATTCATAAGTCAGCAGAACTTGGGAGCAATTTTCTAAATATGAAAGTAGCGCTCCATGGCCAAAGTGCCTATGGCCAATGGTCATGCCCCTTTTCATAGGTACATACATATACTCTAGCCTGTAAATTCAAAACCTTTGTAAAAACCACCCTATCCAAAAAGGCATACTATAGGATAGATGATTACTTGAAAGATAAAAATGTCTGGCTTGAGCATGGTGCAGGCCCCTCGTAAATTGCTATAATTACAGCATGGTACTGTATTAGTTACGTGACTTATTTGTTACATTATGTAACTTTGTTTTAATTCTTAATTATAAAGAGTTTTATATACTTGTTGACATTTAGCTTTAAGAAAATATATATTGTAAATTGACGTCCAAAAAATGCCGCAGTGGAGTTTGTTGCGCCGTTTCTTCTCCACCAGCGCCTTGGAAGCGGTGGTAAACTTAGATTAAGTAGAATTAAAATTGACGTCAATAAGAAACAATTTTATTGTTCTATATTGAAAAATAAATGACTATGACTATGACTATGACTATGTAAATCCCCTAAGGGGTGGGCAGAGGTGGACATGTCACCAGCTGTGATTTTCAGTTCCATGTAATAAAGGGTGAGCCTATTGTCGTCAAGCTGACACTTAGTAATGGGCTGTATGTTTACTGTCGGATGGAGATCAAGGAAGGGCCCTTAGTCGCCTGCTACGACACTTGCAAGAAGACATAGAGTGGTCCTGTTCTCCTCCACCTGGAAAAAATACACAATCAATTTTCAATGGAGAACAGAACTTAAACACACAAACATTAACTTAGGTGCTATTTAAATTTGATCAAATATCTTCCTGATACTGATCTACCTCCCAAAGCACAAAATTATTCCCCTCTCCAATGTTTTACCTGGCTGAATTTAATGATTTATATATGCGAGGATTTTTTTTCATCTGATTTTTTTATGAAAAATCAGTACGTAAGGCCCCGCCATGATTATGAAAACGACAATTTAATTCTTCTTTCGCAGCTTTTCTCACCAAACCATTAAGACATTCCATGTTCGTAGCTAGTTATCAACGATCATTTACGAAAGGTGACGAAGCCAGATCTTCGAGGATGAATACCTCACGATATACCGGTGCAACTGTTAATAAATGAATGAGGCTCTTATACTGGCCTTTCTCTTGGGGTTGGGAGTCCCAAATCTAGAGAATATATTTTATGTAGTCAAAGTATAGACGTGTATAGACTATTCACTATCACATAACTATACATGCATTAACTTAACAAAGCTCTTCGTCTAATAGGATATACGAGGGTAGCAATTAACATACAGTATATGTATCGATTGCTGGCTGAATAGGGCTTTGTGTTAGCGCCGATAGTATTAACACATCAATGCACGTTACACTATTGTTTATTAGCTACAAGATTTAATATCCATTAGTAACTGTTAAGGAATAAGGAACTGGTTGAAGTAAGCTCAAGGAAAATTGGCGAGACTAATTCGTAAACACTCTAAATTGATTCAGTGAGAGTATACAGGGTGGAAGAATTTTCATGCCCCCTGGAGAGGAAGTACTCTAAATACTGGAGATAGACAATTTCATTCAAAGGAAACATTCCTTTATTTTTAAAAAGAAATAAAACTCTATTTAAGTATTTTCGATTGAAGCCATAAAATACAGGATGTGATTTTTTCGGATTTTAGTTGGTTCGATTACTGGGTGTGTCAAGCGAGTTTCCGAAAATCTTTGAATGCATTTTTTTAGGTGTACGAATTTTCATGCTTCTGAGTTTGAAAATGATAAACTTTCCATACTAACGTTTATCGCCATTTCCTTTATCGTTTCTTAAATAAAATACTTTTCTTCTTTTTAAATTTTGAAAAACGCTGACACATGTTCTTTTATTTTTCAAAAGACGTAGGTGTACCTAAGAAGTTTCATGCTTCTAAATTTGAAAATGATGAACTTTCCATATAAACGATTATCACCAATTTTACCCTCTTAGTAGTTATATTTTGAAAAACGCTGATACACGTGTTCATTTATTGCCTAAAAGACACAGGTTTATGAAATTTAGTGCATCTAGCTCTGAAAATGACGGACTTTCATACAAACTTCCATCCCTTATTTTAACCCTTTAGTAGTATAATTTCCAAAAATTATTTCTTAGTGCATGCTTACATCATAAAATGCATTACTGTCAATATTTCAAGTTTGTAGGTCCAGCGGTTTGGGCTCTGCGTTGACTAATCAATCAGTCAGTCAGTCAGTCAGGACAAATACTTTTATATGTACCTATAGATGTAGATTCAAATTAATTTGTGCCATTTCGTCCACCGTGAGTGTTCCATCGCCGCACACAATTTACGATGCTTTTAAGTCATTATTTTTAACGAATACTGCATCAATTTACTGCCACATAAAATATTATGCTCTCTGCAACGCGCATTTTATAAGCCACTAACATACCCATCCCGACTCCGAACAGCCAAATTTCGTAAAAAGATGTCTTATAACCCGGTGGCAAACATGAAATTTCATTAAAAAATAGAATAATATTTATAAAATACACATATTGAGAACACTCGTACTTATTCAACAGTATTTAATTATTAGAATAGAATAGAATAGAATCTTTATTTGCATGAATCACAGTGTGAAGAATGTTACATAGTATGGTTTCTAAGCGTGCAGTATGTCTCGCCGATCTATCGACATGCAAACTTTGTCATTAATGTCATTATACAATTGTCAAATTTTAGCTACAGTCACAAAATTCTTCTCATTCTAACGTTAACATTTTTTCGTAATTAGTTAGCCTTTAGATCATTAGGTATTATATAATGTTTATAAGTTCTTAAGATATCACATCAAAAAAAAAATAAGAATTTAAATAAATAATAGAAAAAAGTCAATACCCGAAATTAATTAGAAATACAATTTTTTACACGAATTAGGCATTAATGAAATTTTTTAAATAATATTTTACTTATCCATACTAATATTATAAATGCGAAAGTAACTCTGTCTGTCTGTCTGTCTGTCTGTCTGTCTGTCTGTCTGTCTGTCTGTCTGTATGTTACGCTTTCACGCCCAAACCACTGAACCGATTTTGATGAAATTTGGTGTAGGGGTAGATTAGACTATGAGAAAGGACATAGGTTATGCTTGGTCACGATAACCGACATCCACGCGGGCAAAAGCTAGTATTATTATATTATGGAAAAAGTACAAGTGTTCTCGATATGTGTACCAATGAATTTCACCAAGTGCCATCGATCGATAGTTCTGTTAAAATACTCGTAGTATTTATAAAATATAACATAACATAAACTCACGCCTATGTTCCTCGAAGGGGTAGGCAGAGGTGCTAGCACCCACATTTCGCCAGTTTATGTTTAGGTCCCAATGTAATAGGTGGCGAGCCTATTGCCATTAACCGGGCACTTATAAACCTGCGATAAATACACACATAACTTCGAAAAGCATCGAAAAGTCATTGGTGTGTGCCATGGTAAACCTGGGATCGAAAATAAATTATAAAATATATAAAAATAAAAGTGAAAAGAGTAAGTTATATTCACTTGTTCTAAATAAAAAAAAATATTATGCAGATATCAAATACTACGAATTTCAGACTCATGAAGAGATCGTCTCGGATCCGCATTTAGTGATGTCATAACATTAGCAAGATTATAAAAACACGCCATAAAACGTACCTATATCTTCAAAACGTAATAAATATTCATTCTGTAACATGTTTGAGGCTATCACTCTTATATTATTTGGATAAGGTTGATATTCCTTTAACATGTGTTTCTAAAGTAAAGCAACGTAGCTTATGCTTTAAGCTAAATCGTGCGAGAGTTATCTGGTATATTACCTCGGATTTTAACATCGTATTATTGACAAGAATATGACTTATTTGTTAGAGTTTAGAGTGTTATTTTCTTTGTATCATTTCTACTGTATTCTGAATACTGATATTAGGCTAGTTATGGTATTGTTTTCATTTGATTGCAGTTGGTTTAACATAGTTTTTTTTTGAGACCTATGTATGAGAGGACAAGACTATTACAAATACAAAATGATATTCTATTAACGATAACGATAATGGAATCGTTCATTGACATATATCAATAATACCACTAAATCGGTTATACATTATTTCGTAACTTGAGATATAATTATTTTGTTTCTCTGTTCCGTGACTCTCGGGACTATGGAGGCTCGGGCCTTCGGAAGGCGTGCGTCGGGCCGAAGCCAAGACGTAGAGGCGCTTTTAAGAGATTTTAATATGCTAGGGATAGACACACATGGCGGATACCACCCCCGAGCGCACAATATGATACACCCGGGGATGGTCCCCGCCAGGTGCAGAGACTATTGGAATAATGGAAACTAGATTATGGGCTATGGGGTTGAGTATTGGATGGACTGGTGAATGGGCTATTATGGGGAGAGACTAACGGACGCCTGCCATGACAATAAGTCTCCAAATTGTTAAAAAGGCAGGTGGTGACTCGCCAACTCATTGCATGGGCCCTATTAAAATAGCCACGCATAGTGCGGCCATGGAGCAACACCCGTTGAGCGGCTAAGGTTGTCGAGTGGTGAGTCTGCGGGGTGCAAGATCGCGATACAGAAGTCGGTCAGCAGGCCCCCAGCGTTATGACATTTTACACTTCCAACCTGGAGGATAGGTTCCGCTCTTGCGACTCCACTCTTGGCTGGCCAATAAAGGCAAGCACAAGAGGCGGGGCGGAATAAATTCCAACCCTCGGGAGAATCAGGGTACGTGGTGTCACCACTCACCAACAGCTCGCCACAAGCTGGCTATTATTATTAAGTTTCTCTATTCTATAACTCTTGTGACTATGGAGTCCTGGGCTTTAGAAATATATACGTCAGGCCAAAGCCAAGCTCCTTTTAAGAGAAATTAATATGCTAAGGATATACAGATGATCACAACATTAACTTTTAAACTCTTGCGTTCCCAACGTGAATAAGCCGTTCCAAGGCTTGATATACAAAATAATAACGGGAATTAACGCGATCATGGTATATGTACATACGTAGGTACCTTTGATTTGCCTGACGTATCCACCAGGTAACACCGGCCATGGTTACAGGCTGACTACACACTACAGAGCCAGTCAAGACAGGACAGCACTATTGAGCCAATCAGCCTGTGACCCCTGCCAGTGTAACCTGGTCGAAACGTCAGGCAAATCAAAGGTACGTATGTACCTATATCATGATTGCGTTAATTCCCGTTAGTATTATTGTATATGATCACGACATTGTCACGTAATCTATTGATACTAAAATACATAAAACCAATAGAATGTCACAGTGTCGCTACTTTACTATAGTACTTGTTTGTAGTTTAACATTGCTTGATCAATTAATTCTATTAAATTACTTGAAACTAACTATAAACCTCAAAACATTTGGAACCTAGAACTTAAATCAAACAGTTTGCTTGCACAGATGTCTCAGCCTCACCTCAACCTATTCACACAATCTTCGACACCTCTAGTGTTACGATGATACTTAACCTAATCCTAAGATTATTTATCTGCCGTACACATACTACAAAGGTTCTAATCCCCAAATCAGCTAAATTTTGTAGTTTAGCTTGTGGTATAGGTACCTTACCTACTTCTAATATAAAGCCTAACTGAAGAATAGGAGTCATTCATCAACTCGCGGGCAATAAACTTGCGGGAAACCGCGAGTTGGCAACTTTCAATTTTTGATTATTTTCCTGTCGTCAACTCGCGCGATTGTCAAAATTAACGTATTTGTGTACAGTCAGTTACGAAAACTTTGTAATAAATTTAATATAGTTTGGTACCTATTTAAAATGTAGGTACTTTATAAGATATTTTAGGTTATGTTTTAGAATATAGTATAATATAATAGAAGAAGTTTGTAAGTAGTATCAAGAAATGAAAAAAGAAAAGCGAGTGACTGTCGTGGTATGGACATACTACGAAAATGGATCAAAGTAATATCACAGCATAGGTTATAGTACTAGCATACAGAATGGAAGCTCACACCCCCGCACAGATTTCATTTCCTCACCCCGCACGTTCGAATCAGAAAAATCAATCAAAGAATCTTTAATTATTATGTAATCGATTAGAATAATTAATAGATCAGTTTAGCAGAGTAGGTACCATTTTTTGATCGATTTGCACATTTTTAAATGTTAGTTCAATATAATAACAATACAGTCAACGTTAGATCTTGAAAAGTATAAATAATAATAAATACCTACCACTGTAGACATTTGGGAGATTAGATCGGGATTAGATTTTGAAAAGATTTTTGTTACGAGAATTTCCTTTCAACTAATAACAATAAAAATCCTCTCAAAATCGACTAAGTCACTTTACTTAGCAAACAAATAGAATATCAGACCGACAGATTGACAAAATTTCCAAAAAAGCTATTTTTCATAGTATCTTGTATCCGTAGTGATTTATAGGTATTATAAATCCGAAAGTAATTCTGTCTATCCGTCTGTCGGCTTTACACTTCCAGTTAAAAAGCTATTATTTTAACGTTATAAACAGACACTCCAACATCGGTTACGCCTGGGTACGGTGAGCTCGTGGACGGTGCCACCATCACGTGTTATGCGGACGACACGCTGGTGACGGCGTGCAGGGCTACATACCGCGAAGTGACTCTGAAGGCCACGACCGCGGTTGCCCAAGTCGTGGAGCGGATCCGGCGGCTGGGTCTCGAGGTGGCTCTGCATAAAACCGAGGCCATGTTCTTTAATGGGCTGCGGAGCATACCACCGGAGGATTCCAGCCTCATAGTGAGACATTTCCATCGGCATCAAGCCCTAGATGAAATACCTGGGGCTTGTGCTCGAGAGCCGGTGGAACTTCGGGGAGCATTTCCGACGACTGGCCCCCAAATTGAGAATACAGCTGCCGCTTTGGGGCGGCTGCTGCCCAATATGAGGGGGCCGGATGACTACGGCAGGAGACTCTACGCGGGAGTCGAGCGGTCCACGGCCCTATATGGGTGCCCGATATGGGCGGAGACCCTGACAGTCTACAATGCGCGTCTGCTGGGTGGGCCGCAGCGTGCAGTGGCCAGCAGAGCCATTAGGGGGTACCGCACGATATCTTTGGAGGCGGCAAGTCTCCTTTGCCGGATCCCTACCGTGGATCCTGGATGCGAGAGCCCTTTCGATGCTATATCGGTATCGAAAGGAGGCGAGGGAGCAGGGTCGGGAATCCGAGCCTAAAGAAATTCGGGCCGTGAGGTCCCAGCTCCAATGGTAGCATAGTGGAAGCTACGACTTGGGCGACCAAGCGCAGGGCACGCCGTAATATTGGCGATAAGACCCATCATAGAGGAATGGCTAGAGAGGCCACACGGCAGCTTCTCGTACCGGCTGACGCAGGTGATTAACGGAGTTACCTGTGTCGGATCCGGAAGGAGCCAACGTCCGGGTGCCATCACTGTGATGCGAGCGAGACACAGAGCTGCACACGCTGACCAAGTGCCCGGCGTGGGACACGCCGAGGCGGGTCCTAGTGGCAGCTCTGGGGGTGGGAGTCCTCACACTCGCCACATTTCTCACAGCGATGGTACGATGTGCGAACGCTTGGAGAGCGGCCGCCTCCTTCTGCGAGCAAGTAATGCTCGAGAAGGAGGCGGTCGGTCGGGTCCGGACTAGACTCCGGGCCCGGGAAGCCCGCGAGGAGCGAAGGCGAACTGGACGTCGGAGGTCACATAACGATTTCCGTCCTCCATGAGCGCTGGCCTGGGGGTGACCGGTGGAGCCGCCTGTCACCCTAGCAGAAGCAGGCGGCAGCAGTGGCGAAAAGTGCGCCTCCCCGTACCCGGGGCTAGATGGAGACACTAAGGTCCCCACAACCCGAAGGGGGCCATCTCGAATGAAATGGTCTTGGGTCTGCCGAGGTGCGAGAGATATGTTTTCGGCAATCTCACCTCCGGCAACCATGGACCCAACACGGCGTGCGTTTTGGTCCGTTCGAGTCCGACATAACCGCCTCCACCGGCTCCGTGGTGATTTTTGGTACAATAAAACAAAGGCCCTGCGCTTGTCTGCCACTGTGATATAAAAAATATAAACTTATCTCCACAATACATAAAAACACAAAAAAAATAAACTTTACTAGACGAAATCTTAAATGTATAAAAAAACTTACCGCACTATTACTTTTTACCCCTAGTGTTATCCTATTTTAGTCTTATTAATCAAGCTTATTTTTCATTAGCTTAAAATTTACTTTGTCTTATCCTACAATAAAATTTAATAACCACAAGAAATAGACGAAATTCCTACGACGTTTTATTCATATGACATCGTTGTCATAACCATAACAAATAGCATGTTTTATGCATCATTGGCCGTCTCCCAGTTACTTTAACTTCAACCAATGCGGGTGTATAAATGCGCAAATAGTTGGTTTTGTATTAAATTTTTGGTTTCGATCCATTTTTCTGACTGTACTTTAATATTCACGCGAGTTGACGACAGCAAAATAAAATAAAATTCAAAAATGCCAACCCGCGGTTTCCCGCAAGTTTATTGCCCGCGAGTTGATGAATGACCCAAGAATAGAGGCAAAAGAAGAACCACTTTGATCTAGAGTGCATTTTATCTTTATAATAAGTTTATATATATTTACCTGTGCAATTAATATTTACGAATTAGTCTGCGTGGAATTTTGATCTAGTTCTCGCATCCAATAGGACCCCATTCCCAGGACACATTCACCCGTTAGAGTATGATTTAATATCATATATCCAAACAACAAACAGATAACTGGGGTACTAAATAAAAAATAATAATTCTTGTCTGTTAGTTGCCGTTGGATGTAAAAAGTACTGAACAAATTTTGATGCGAGTTTTATTTTAGTATCATGGCTCTTGGTTAGACTAAAACCTTAAGGTTGAGTAAAATTGCAACTTTTGGTTATGTCAACCAAAAGTCACGATAACTGACGTCAACACAGGCAGAGCTATGATTGTAAAAATGTTTCTTGCTCTTTAGTTTAAGACCTCCCGTAACATATGATCATATAAAAATTAAATTAAAAATTTAAAAAACCCCCGTCACAAAAAACACCAAAAAGTTACGTTACGGTCCCCCGACATGGCAACCTTTGAATTAAAATTTATTCATTTATTTTCAACTTTTTGGTGTTTTTTGTGACGGGGGTTTTTTAAATTTTTAATTTAATTTTTATTTTATACTTTTTAAATTGATCTACTAGTCAAGCTCTTTCATTTGATACCCATATTGAGGGAATTATAAAGATATTTGTATTCCAACATGTTGTGGCGGCGGCCATCTTGGACCGATTTTTTTCAAACATAGCTAACAACACTCCCGACTAATATACCTTTCAAACAAAAAAAACTAAATCCATATCGGTTCATCCGTTTGGGTGCTACGATGCCACAGACAGACACACACACACACACAGAGACACGTCAAACTTATAACACCCCGTCGTTTTTGCGTCGGGGGTTAAAAACAAAACTTGTCATAGAACGTTGGAGACGCTAATAAACGCTGTAAGTGTCGCGTATAAGTCTAAACGTGCAGTGAACTCCTAGTGCAACGTGCGGTACAGTCACGCTGTGATTGTTGTGTTCAAGATTTGGCTGTTGTCGTGTAAATAAAGTGCTCACATACGATGTTGTTTACTTCCAATCCTGTTACCCATCTCTCGTAACAATATAATTTGTTGGCATTTCCAAGGTTCTAACCGTAACGTGCAACCCTACAAATTTAATTGCATCTCCGAACTCTAGTTCCCAAAGTTACCTTTCGCTGGCAACAAGATATACAACACCCGCTTTTAGCTCCCTTAATTGGATTCATGAGATGATACCGCATATATGTATATACAAGTTTACTTATTCCTGCACTTGTATCTTTCATCATAATTAACTTTATAATAGTTTATTGTTACTTTTAGGTAGGATACGTACTCGTACAGAAATATATTGGGGAGGTAATTGATTCTACTAACCTCTTTGAGACCCAAGCCAACCTCGGCTGTGCGAGAGAAATGTTTTCTGCATTCTCACCCCCGGCAACCAAAGACCCAAAGACGGCGTGTGTTTTAGTCGGTTCAAGTCCGACATAACCACCTCCACCAACTCCGGTTGGGGGTAGTATCCGTGGAGATTTTTCGCACGATAAAAAAAAAACCAAACTCTGCTTGTTTCTGCACCTGCTAAATAACAGATGACACTGATGAAAATCAGAGTCAGCTACTCAAAAGGTATATCACTTCGCAACTGGGGTACGCCTTCCACCTTTTCACCTTCACATCACAACCTGAGATCATTGTGTCGAATGTTTTGTCTTCAATGACAGTAAGTTGGAACTTATTGGGTCTACCACTCCTAGTAGGACTCGGCTCGAGTGAAGTTATTTGTCAGTGGCATACAAGAATTTTCTTTATTATTTTTGTTCTCATTGCTCTATACCTACTGGAGCACGTGCAATATTTTAAAGAATCTTTGCACTCCCACAAAATAGTTGCACAGTGTGCTAAACCAACGTTATTGAGTACTTTTTCACGTGTGTAAGCGAGACTTCGTTTACCTGCGCCACGAGAGACCAAATAACCTGGCTCAGCTATATTGTTCATCGCCTCTAGGGCTGCCCCACTTGCATCAAGGTGTGAAAGTTTTAACCAGGATTATTTTTTATTCTTCTTTTGATTTTCATTTGCTATTATAATATTCTAACACTGATAATGCTGGTTCAAAGAGTTTCTAATTAGTAGATTGTATCTCTGTTCGGCAATCAGAATTTACGGACCAGTTTGTACATATATCTGATTTATTTATGATCAAGTCCATACCCACTATATGGGTCTTAATCCATACTAATATTATAAATATGAAAGTAACTCTGTCTGTCTGTCTGTCTGTCTGTCTGTCTTTCTGTCTGTCTGTCTGTATGTTACGCTTTCACGCCTAAACCACTAAACCGATTTTGATGAAATTTGGTATAGGGGTAGGTTAGACCTTGAGAAAGGACATAGGCTATGTTTGGTCGCGATAACCGACATCCACGCGGGCGGAGCCGCGGGCAAAAGCTAGTGGTTGATATTTGCTATAACCCCAAGCCTATATCATTTATTAGGTTCACCCTATGCACTAATAAGGCGTGGGAAACTTACAAGAGAATTAATCGAACGTGGTTACTTTCGCATTTATAATATTAGTATGGATTATTTTTTCTATCATCTAATCTACTAATTCTTATAGGTTTCCACGACACTCGAGTAATTACATATTTAGCTTCGTGGCCTCCCTACCTATAAAGGTGGATTCTGTACTCCAAGGTGAGAGACTCTGATGCGACAATGGCTACCGGGAAAAATACAAATAATAGCTGGCAAATATTTGGGTTTGTATTTATGGGTCATGCTTGACTTCAGCAAGTATTTGAACCTGTAACTGACTGACACAGAGCACTCGTATTAATGTCAAATATCAGGACATTAGAATCAGAGTGATAACCCTTAACATACTGCTGTAACAAGCGAGTGTTGTTAGTTGTTTAAAGTGAAGGTCAAACGGTCAGACGGTTAGCCCACTAAATAGGTTCTGACGGCGCGCAGGCGTGGAGGATGGAAATTAGCAGGTAGCAGGATAAGGGTTACTGAAACTATGTTATTAAAAATACTCGCTCAACTAAGGGACGTATCTTTATTTTGGGACATTATGCAGCAAGGAGGATGTACTATTTTGATGCCTTTTAAATTGATTTTGGGTACAGTGACCATCTTGAGTTGTTGGGCTGACTATGATTACTACTGTTGAATTGTCCTAACATGGCTAATATACCCAAATTTAGCTTTATGCATACGTAAACAGTTGCTACATGTGAGGAAGCATTTAACAAACTTAATAGCGAAACATGATTTTATATCATGACATTTATAAAAATATTAAAAATTTAACCTTCCTAGGAAATAGGCTAATTTGATTGATTGGATCTTCGTAGTGATGATGACATTTTTTTATAAATTGTTACATAAATGTCAAGTGGCCAGCCAAGACTTTATCACGTTAATAACCTGCCTCGTGTCTGGTGCGAAGGAGCCCAGTACACTGGCATAATATCTGCACTGGATAGCAATGGCTAACCTTTTCACTAGTTAAGATCCGGAGAGAGATTTATCAGCTTTTCCCCTTACCTATATCAGCCACAACTTTCTTTGCTTCTGCCCCAACTGCCCATGTTCTCGAACACGACTGGCTCCACGATATATTGGAGCTCGAGGGCCGTGTACTCCACTAGTTTCTTTTTGTGGCCACAGGAAAAAGAGGCGTGCGGCTCAGGTTACTCGCTGCTACAGTATTTTTTTAATAAAAAATATTAAAACATCACGATTACAGTGAAAGTTTAATTACACAAACTAAGCGACTATTACCCTGAACCGTACCTCCTAACTCTACAAAGTTGCAAACTTCAACTAAACTAATTGTCAACTCGGAGAATAAAAACAAAATATTTGACAACAAACTAAACTCATTAGAGTGCGCTAACGACTAATGGCTGCCAAAACGACCAATTATATTGTCTGATAGTCGTTTTAACTTAGTTTGGTAATTAGAAACTCATTTAATTGTATCGTTGCATATATATAGACACGCTACTTTACTAATAGACCGAAAAATGCCCGCTGAGCGTCTTACGGGGTCTTCTCAGGTCTGGAGCGCGTTTCGAATCGGTGGTCCATTTGCTAATCTAGTCTTTTATATTGACATTTTGTAAGTTCCGATATAATGACAGACCATTATGACCAGAATAAATGATTTTGAATTTGAATTTGAATTTAATGCGGTAGACAGAGTTCACATGTTTTCACTTGGTATAATTTTGACATAATTATACTTTTGGAAAGTTTTGAAAAAACTTTGTTTTTTTATTAGTGGATATTCTTAGAAAAGATTAAAATGTAACCACTTTTAACGAATTTCATCGTAATTTATGTAGATATACGCTTGAGATTTTCAAAAGTGCTACGTAATACACCTTTTCAATATAAAAAGATAATATTGAGTGAACTAATGTTTGGACTTTTGAAATAAAAGTAAGAAAAATCTTTCATCTATACTAATATTATAAAGAAAAAAGATTTTTATTTTTGTATGTTTTTTGTATTGTATTGTATTATATTTGTTTATTGTATTTGTATATTGTATTATATTGTATTATTGTTATCAATTGTATCTTACATTAATAATAGTGACATATAATATGATTATAATTTATAGTTTAATGACTTGCTATAATAAAGAAGTGTGATCTCAAAAAAAAAATTAATCACTAAAATGTCTTATACAATTTTTTAGACTAATTAATTGATAAAATTTTAAAGATTCAATAAACTTCAGTCGATTGAGTAAACTTAAAAACTACTGGACCGATTTCAAAAGTTCTTTCGCCATAAAAACCTACATTATCAGGTACCAACATAGGCTCTATAATTATAATCATCGCGCTACTATAAACGATAAACGGGATCAGAGTTCCACGTGGGCGGAGCCGAGCGCAACAGCTAGTAAAAAATAATTTACTTGGTATAAATCGTCCAACTGTCTACACTAACTGCTACGAAGCTACGCCGTAGCACTCGTAGCGTACCGTTATCGCCACTGATGAATTAACGCGATCGTTTTCGTTCTTGTTCCACTAAATTGTCAACCAATTTCTGTAGGGAACTCGCAATCACTTGAAACTAGGTCGCGGACTCGGAACTAACCGTATCCGAGTGATGGTATCGGTGACAGTTATCTGCACTGTTTAATATTCTGGTTTACTGTTGTGCCCATTTATTCTTGATTTAATTATTTTTAATATATACATACATACATACATAAACTCACGCCTGTATTCCCCGAAGGGGTAGGCAGAGGTGCTAGCAGCCACATTTCGCCAGTTTATGTTTAAGTCCCAATGTAATAGGTGGCGAGCCTATTGCCATTAACCGGGCACTTATAAACCTGCGATAAATACACACATAACTTCGAAAAGCATCGAAAAGTCATTGATGTGTGAAATGGTAAACCTGGGATCGAACCCGAGACCTCGTCTCAGTAGTCCATTACCCATACCACTAGGCTTATATTCCCCGCGGGGGCGAGTTGGGGACACCGTTGTCCCCCCTCCTGAGGAGGGCCAGACCGTAAGGGATGGCCCTGGGTCAGCCGGGGTGCGAGGGATATGTCTATGACAACCTCACCTCCGGCCTAGCACCAAGACCCACAGTCGGCGTGCGGTTTTAGTCGGTTCGAGTCCGACATAACCTCTCCTTCCGGCTCCGGCAGGGGGGGTATCCGAGGGGATTTCCGCACGAAAAAAAAAAAAAAGGCTTATATTCCCCGAAGGGGTAGGCAGAGGTGCTAGCACCCACATTTCGCCAGTTTATGTTTAGGTCCCAATGTAATAGGTGGCGAGCCTATTGCCATTAACCGGGCACTTATAAACCTGCGATAAATACACACATAACTTCGAAAAGCAACTAATATTGATTTGTCAATTATATATTTTAATTTAATTTAAATTTCTTGACATTTAATTCTAATAAAAAAAAATTGGCTTTTTATAATAATAAATAAATAAATATTTGCCCCAAAAATTGGTAAAAGAATTGAGACTGGTATGCATAATTTTAACACTACCAACATGTAAAATATCGTTGAATAATATTGTAATCTTAGAAACAGTCACTTTACATCATATCTTTGAGAATGCCGTGAGGCAAAACCGCTCAGGTGAAAAATAAAATATTTTGGAAAAGTACAAAGTGTCTTACTCAATGTGTGGCAGATTCCACCAAGTGCCATCAATCAACAGTATAAACAGTAATATTGATTTGTTATACGTATTTACCTACGTGGGATTAATAATAAAAAAAAAAAAAAAAAATATTTGATAAAATGTGTGTGCGTTTATACACCTCTGCCCACTCCGTCAGGGAGTGACAGGAGTAAATACATGTATGCATGTTTAGACATTATTGTTCCTGTATCTAAGTAACTGATTTTGGATTCATAAACTGGATGTGTATGAATCACTTACAGGATTTCTCTAACATTTTCTATATAAATAGGGTATTTGACTAAGTCGTCGATTCTTCCCAATACTTCTTAAAATGATAGCTTGTTCTGAAAAAATATGCCTGGCAAAATGAAATATTGCATATCTAAACTGAAACTATGACTTTTCATTAGTTGAAATTCCCAAAAAAAGTCAAAATATAAACAATCTAATTCAATTAAAATATATAACTTTTTAGATTCCTCATTAAATTTTAAATAACTTTTATTATGAACTATATAATGTAAACGCAACGTAGACCGAGATAAATGCGATATTCTCTTGCCCTCCATACATTTGCACTAAGCGCTACAGAAGCGTGACGTCACAATTTCGTACGATTTTGTATGGAGCGTTTTCGGGTGGCGCGACAAATTGAACTTTACAAAATCAAATATCTTGAAAACTATTTGTTGCACGAAAATTTTACTTTTACAGTTCATTATATTATAAGAAAGTGGTAATTTTTCGAAAGTATAAAAAAATTAGTCAAATAGCCTATTGTATGTATTTTTGTACGAAATTAGTTTACAAAACAGGCAACCCCATATATGCGTTCATTAGGCAATGAACGCTGTGAAACTTCCTAATAGTTAACTTAAACTATTACATCAAAATATTTCTCGTTTAAAAACAACCATTCTCTGTGCGGAAACAGCGTATCGCGAGCAACCCAATATGGACGCTATCTAAAATAAATTAACCTTCTCTGAGATATGTAACTTGTGTTATTTTTCTTTGAAACTTTCCCTCGTAAAGCGCCATAACGCTAACGACCACGGAAACTGCGAACTTAGACAATATTGCTGGGTTATTGACATGGTAATGAGTGCCATGGTCATTATTGTTAACTTGGAACTTAAGTTGGAAGAGTTGTGTTGTTATTCGCCTTAAAGGCGATTATACGGTGTTTTGGTGGGCAGTATTATATCGTCTTTGAATAGTTAATTTTATTTAATATTGCAATTTATTTTAGTATTTATTTTGGTTTCTAAAATATGTTTAAAAAACTTTTTATTTGCGTATGTATGCATATTTTATTTTGCTTAATATTGTGTAATGGACAGAAAACCAAATATTTTAGTTATCTATTGAATTGAAGTGAATTTATTTTATGAAACATTTCATTTCTATTCAAAAGACGTGTCTTTGACACTTATCTTTCAAGTTAGACAATCGAAAATACACAATTATTTATTTATTTATTTATACACAACAAGTTACAATCAAATCATTAGCAAAATATAACTAAATGGCAAACATTTTCTACTGGACTGTAACTCATGATAGTGCATACATATTAAACAATAATATGGTATACCGAGTTGACTGAGTGAAACTACAATATATTTACCTTCGGGTCGTGGGTACCTCGGTGTCCCCATCTAGCCCCGGGTCCGCAGTTCGCGCCGCCGCCGCGGCCTGCTTCTGCTAGGGTGACAGGCGGCTCCACCGGTCACTCCTAGGCCAGCGCTCATGGAGGACGGAGGTCGTTCAGCGATCTCCGACGTCCGGTTCGCCTTCGCTCTACGCGGGCTTCCTGGGCCCGGAGTCTAGTCCGGATCGACCAGCCGCCTCCTTCTCGAGCATTACTTGCTCGCAGAAGGAGGCGGCCGCACCCCAAGCGTTCGCGCATCGTACCATCGCTGTGAGCAACGTGGCGATTGTGAGGACTCCCACCCCCGGAGCCGCCACTAGGACCCGCCTCGGCGTGTCCCACGCCGGGCACTCGGTCAGCGTGAGCAGCTCTGTGTCCTTGCTCGCATCACAGTGATGGCACTCGGACGTTGGCTCCTTCCGCATCCGACACAGGTAACTCCCGAAACACCCGTGTCTGGTAATCACCTGCGTCAGCCGGTGCGAGAGGCTGCCGTGTGGCGTCTCTAGCCATTCCTCCAGGATGGGTCTTATCGCTGCTATTACGGCGTGCCCTGCGCTTGGTCACCCAAGTCGTAGCTCCCACTCAGCTACCATGTCCTGATGGAGCTGGGACCTCACGGCTCGAATTTCTTCAGGCTCGGGTTCTCGTTCCTGCTCCCGCGCCTCCTTTCGATACCGATATAGCATCGAAAGGGCTCCCGCATCCAGGTTCCACGGTAGGGCCAGGTTCCACGGTAGGGTATATTTACCTATTGGTATTTATCTATTAAGATACTAGAAAAAATGGGATGGTTTACCCGGACACAGCGTGTCGGCTGCGCCCTAGTCACCCTGCTCAGGTTGGAGTATACCTTTTATAGTTTTGATGTAAGTGACAATGTAAATTCTCTGATTCTACTATTTTTCACGTCAGGTTGATAAAAAAAATTACAGGCTGCGTCTCTTTGTATGAATAACATCAAATTCATAACAAATATCAGTACATCAAATAAAATACGAAATAATAAATCCTAAGTTTACAGTTTTACCAGTTGCCTCCAGTATTATTAGTAGCTTTAACTGTATAGTTGTACAACTTCATGGCGGGTACTCTTCGACTCACTGTTTATGTTTTTAACTGCAGCAGTTTCGTACAAACACCGTTTTGTTAACATGTTTCGCAGCCAGTCGACATTCCGGATTGTTTGCACGTATAGGGGGCTACTACCGTCTCTAATAATATTATTTTAATCTTACAATGTGAGTTTCATAGTGCGAATTAATTGAGATCATATTATATTATGATGACATCACACATCCATACATTTTTTCTGATTGCATCCAAGGCCAAAATGAACTCAGTGCTCAGGGTCCGCTTTCCGGCTCTTCCTCTTCCACTTCGCACGATATTAAGCGTCTATTGTAGTAAGACCAAACTGAGTCAAACAGTATCTCTGACTGTATAAACTGTTGTAAATTGTAAATTAATCCACCAATTTGTTACATTTACAAGATACAGAACAATTATCTTGACGAAGACGACTGTCTGAGTACGATCCGATAATATCCTACTAATATTACAAAATGTGAGTTTGTGAAGACGTTTGGATTTTGTTAGTAAATTATGCTCTAACGGCCGTAATATGGTTTAAATACTATATAAACAATTTAAATAAGCATTATATTAACCATTTAAACCATTATATAAAAGTATTAGCTTTTGCCCTCGGCTTCGTCCGCGTGGATGTCTGTTATCGCGACAAAACATTTCTCAAAAGACGTATGTGTACAAAGTTTCATGCTTCTAACTTTAAAAATGACTTTCAGCCACTATTCCCCCCCTTTACCCGCCTTTTTCGCAACCAAACATAGCCTATATCCTTTCTTAAGGTCTAATCTACATCTATACCAAATTTTATCAAAATCGGTTCAGTGGTTTAGGCGTGAAAGCGTAACATACAGTCAGACAGACAGACAGAGTTACTTTCGCATTTATAATATTACTAGCTTTTGCCCGCGGCTCCGCCCGCGTGGAAGTCGGTTATCGCGACCAAACATAGCCTATGTCCTTTCTCAAGGTCTAACGTATCCCTATACCAAATTTCATGAAAATCGGTTCAGTGGTTCAGGCGTGAAAGCGTAACATACAGACAGAGTTACTTTCGCATTTATAATATTAGTAAGTATGGAAGTATGGAAGACTATAATTATGGATGAGGATTAGTATGGATTTAAATACTATTAAAAAGTATAAGTTACTAGCTTTTGCCCGCGGCTCCGCCCGCGTGAATGTTGATTATCGCGACCAAACATAGCCTATGTCCTTTTTCATGGTCTAATCTACCCCTATACTAAATTTCATCAAAATCAGTTCAGTGATTTAGGCGTGAAAGCGTAACATACAGACAGACAGACAGGTTACTTTCGCATTTATAATATTAGTATGGATAAGCAGGTTGCGTGAACGGGATAAAAATTATACGCAGGCAACATTCAGTGAGACATAAAGTGATATTGCTCTAAGAGATGATAGTAGGCCACCAGAATATGTACCCAAACTATGCGTGGTGTAGAGGAAATATTGTGGTCGTGGCGTTAAAGTTACCTTAAAGTTATTTTAAACAACTCCTGTTGTCTTCAAGCTATCTGTTTAAACAGGAGTACGGAAATTCCTTACAGAATACGAAAAGGTTTCTTAAGTTATGTCCTTGTGGCAAATGTGGTTCTTTAGAGATAGAGATCTTCTGTAACAAATTGTTGTCAACGATAAGGTATGATAGTATTAGTCTTAATGTTTTGTACTTCTTATAATCCTGAGCTCTTTCAGCAGTCGTGAAAAAACATTTTTGATCGACTAAATGAGAACCATCGACGGGTCAAGTCAAACGTGCAAGCTAGTATATCTGCTGATGGACGCACCAGAATGTGGTTCAGGTTCTCCTCTCTCGAAGCACATACTATTCACAAACATACCTACTATTCACATAAGATTAAAGTAACATGTGAAAAAAGGTTACAGGTAGTAACCGTCTTTCATGCAACCATTGTATTCCTGGCAATATGTAAGTTGTAATTCAGTCATCAAGTACCCGACTGCCTAAGGAAGAAGGGTAATGTTTTTGTCTGATAGGCTTAGCTTGATCTCACCTTTTTACCCGACTACGGCGAAGCCAAAAGGAGGGTTATGATTTTGACAGGCTATGTATGTATGTATGTATGTATGTATGTATGTATGTTCATTTGTTCCCTCATAGCTTCTCAACTACTAATTAGAACTAGACAAATGAGGTATTGTTACAAGCGGCTTTATCGTCCGATGGTTATAGGCTATATGACGTGTCACTCAATCTTGTGTGGCGCCCTCTAGCGCTCATAAGGTACTGTGCTAAAAAATAAATTTCAGATAAATATGCCATGTTTGGTATCAAATGAAAGGGCTTAAGAAGCACATTTCAAATATGTATAAATTATTAGCTTTACCTTGCCCCAAAATAATATAAATAAAAAATAAAGTTTAAAACTAAAACCCGACTACCGAAAAATCACACTCTAAAATGTAACAAACAAGAAAATATCACGGATAGCCGTGGTCGTATGCCAATTACTCTAACAAAACAATATATTCTAGGGTAAAGTGGCATACGACCACGGCTATCCTTGATATTTTCTTGTTTGTTACATTTTAGTGTGTGATTTTTCGGTAGTCGGGTTTTAGTTTAAATTTTTCATAGTGATGCTAATTCTGTTGTGTCAAAACTAACAATAGATACTGATATTAATTATGTTATGTAAAAACTTACCAAAATACGCAAAAAATCTCTAAAATTTATTATACAACTGGACTCATCAACAGTCGTTTCGTAAAAAAAGATTTTCGACACAGTATCGATAGCAAAATCATTTGGAAGTATTTTTTTTTTTAATACAGGACACGTCAATTTGACTTCACCTCGCCTGATGTTAAGCTAAAGGCAAAGTCTCGGAAAGAGGGTCACCATCGTAAACATTTACCATGTTAACAGTGGTGGCACTCAGCTTGACGGCCTCATTAGATGCCTTTTCACGCCCCGCTTAAAGAACCCGGGACTGTAGGAAGAAGGAAACACGTGAGCTGGCAGGGAATTCCAGGTCTTAGTGGTGCGGCATAGGAATGAATCACTGAAACGCTTGGTTCTGGCAGGTATACTGGTAGGACGTGTAAATAGTCCTACCAACTGGTGTGTTTGCACACAGAGCGTATAAGAACCTGTGACCTGAAGTTTGGTTGTAATAGAAAGAAAATAAACATGTGACCGCTTCTATGAATGAAAACGCAAGAGAACCGGCACTGACCTGAGTTCCACCTCGTGAGGATTCAGCTGCAGACAGGCGTGGTTCCTGGCACGTGCTGGTGGGTAGGTATGTTTCGACCGGCCGATGATTTTCTTGAATGAGTCGTTTTCTTCCGATACACTTCACTTATACTGACTTGAGAATGTGGCCAAAGGAACTTACAGAATTACACAGAAAAAGAAACGAGGAGTTGAATTACTCAACTTCCGTTTGGTGCGGCGGCGGAGTCATAGACACCGTTCGGTGCTGCGGCGAGTTAGCGACTGATAAAAAAGTGCGGGCAGATTGTCCGCCGTGACGCTTGAGAGCCTCGCTCATAGAAACTTCATTCTCAAAGCATAGTTCGAAAAATCCGTGCACAGCGCCATCCATTGGCCTTCTTCAACACTAAGTGGTCAACAAATGAGCGCCGATACTCAAACATTATTCGTTCACAAAAGCGGTTTTTTAAATTACAAAAATTGAAATACAATTAAATTATGTGGGAAATAATTAAGAAAGTACATAAGCGCTCCACCATATACTCTGCACCGTAAATGGGTGACATCTTAGCTCTGCACTGCAAGTTTTATCAGTATTATCACAGTGGACGATGGCCATCAGAGTTTTTTTCAGTACAGATATAACTCCGAAAGGGCTGTTGCCTCCAGATACCATGGCGGGGTTCCGTTAAGATGACTCGCCGCCTCTAAGGAGATTGTACGGTACCCACTTATAACTCTGATGTCCATTGTCTAACTACTGTGATTAAATTAATACTTCCAAACGATTTTACTATCGAAGCTGTGTCCAAAATCTTCTTTTGCGAAATGACTATACAATCTGGGTGTATAATAAATTTAAGAGATTTTTAACGTATTTTAGTTAGTCTTGTCACAACAGAATTAGCATCAGTATTTGTTGTCTTTGAATAAATGCACATGTTTCGGCGTAAAGCATTTTATGCCATTACCAAAGATTTGTTTCTCAACATGTACAAAACCTACATAAGACCTTTGCTGGAATATGCTATCCAAATTTGGAGTCCATATTTTAGAAAAGATATTCTATTGTTGGAAAGGGTGCAAAGGAGGGCAACCAAAATGGTCACTGGCCTGAAAAATAAGTCATATGAGGAGCGCCTCCTGGAACTGAACTTAACTACACTGGAGCAGAGAAGGAGAAGAGGAGACCTCATTGAGACATACAAGATGCTTAACAGACATTACAATTTGACAAGCATAGAGGACATGTATACCAGAAACACAAACAGACACTTAAGAGGCCACTCGATGAAACTTAGCAAACCCCAGTGTGCCAGCAACCCTAGATATCACTTCCTCCCAAACCGGGTGGTGAAATCGTGGAACTCGCTACCAGAAACAGTAATAAGTGCTCCTAACATAAACATATTTAAAAATAGACTGGATAATCATTTAAAACATTAAACACAAGTGCAGTGATGTACACGCATCAGCTCTAAGCTGCTAGTGTATCGAACATTAATAATAATAATAACTCCTCGTAACTGAGACCTATAAATACTTGGGTATGTCACAGACGTTATGCATCAATGAGGTCGACATGAAACAAATGTTACAGGAACGTTTCTTTGGCCGCCTGAAAAAGGTACTCAACAGTCTTTTGTCGGGTGGCAACAAGGTGCGTGCCTGTAACAGTTGGGTCATGCCACTCTTGATGTACTCTTTTGGCATACTCAAGTGGACTCAGACTGAACTCGATACCATCGATAGGAAAGTCCGGACTCAGTTGACTGCATTCCGAATGCACCACCCACGGTCGTCAGTCATGAGATTGTACATCCCGCGGAAATGTGGGGGTCGAGGTTTTTTAAATGCTAAGACCCTTCATAATCGCGAGGTGTGCAATCTCAGAGACTACTTTCTTACGTCGAACGTGGACATGCATCGTGATGTAGTCAACGTAGATACCGGACTCACCCCGCTCGGTTTGGCTAAAGAGAACTGGCGCAGGCCTACAATAGTTAGCACTGACAGCCGCAGGGAGGTATGGCAGAGTAAGGAGCTACATGGCAGGTTCTATCGGGCCCTACACAGGCCCGAAGTAGACCTACTGGCATCCGTGTCCTGGCTACGTTTCAGTGACCTTTTTGGGGAAACTGAAGGTTTTGTCTGTGCAATTGCAGACGAAGTTATCAAGACGAATAACTACCGGAAGTATATCATGAGGGATGGCACAATTGACATTTGTCGAGCGTGCCACCAACCTGGTGAATCCCTCAGGCATATTACTTCCGGTTGTTCTCGTCTTGCTAACGGCGAGTACTTGCACAGACATAATCAAGTAGCCAGGATAATCCATCAGCGACTTGCTCTGAAATACAACCTTGTGGAAGTTGAGGTGCCGTACTATAAGTATGTTCCTGAGCCAGTTCTAGAAAATAGCCATATCACATTGTACTGGGATCGATCCATCATCACTGATAGGACTGTTGTAGCTAACAAGCCTGACATTGTGGTGATAGACCGATCCGAACGCCGAGCATTGATTGTTGATGTCACCATTCCTCATGACGAGAATCTCGTGAAAGCTGAGAAAGATAAACAAGTTAAATACTTGGACTTGGCCCACGAGGTTGTCGACATGTGGAATGTTGGCTCAGCAATCATTGTACCGATAGTCGTATCAGTCAACGGACTGATAGCAAAGAGCCTCGACCAACATCTGAAGAGGCTCGGGTTGGATGGTTGGGTCAAGGGCCAGATGCAGAAGGCAGTACTCCTTGATACGGCGCGCATCGTGAGGAAGTTCCTTTCTCTAGAGCCCTAACCACCGGTAGCTTGGTCCCTGTACCCGATGCCGGTGGGATACTATTTTTTATATTTTTAAATGGATTTTTTTTTAATATGTATTTAAAAATATAATTTATAGGGTTTATAAATGAATAAAGAGAATAATAATAATAATTCCCTGAAACCAAGTTTCCTTTTGCAACTCAGAGCTCCAACAGTATCGATTGAACCTCTTCACTATTAGTTCATTCAATATAACTATTACCGGTACAAAACGCGCTAAGTCACTGTATTTTGTGAACTTACCTTTCTGAACATTCACAAGACTACTCATGTAGAATAATCACATCACCAAGCATTACCGAGGCGCTAATTGATCTATCATTATGAGATCATTATTACGCTGTCACAATAGTGCTCTCGCAGTTGACTGAACACGATATTAGTAATTCACTTAGGGTACACACCTTGTTAATTACCCAAAATAGTGTCTAGAATAATAATAATACAGCCAAGTAGATACGGGACTAGTGTACAGTCAGCGTCAAAAGTATCTTGCCCTACAATATTTCAAAATGATCTTAAAGGTATCACGAGTAAATAAAACTGTTTTATTGATTTAAATTGTATTATTGTCCAAAATAAAGGTGTTTACCAAATAGCACTATAATTGGTCAACAAAAAGGCGGGAAAAACCAAGGTATTATCAGAAAGATGACTTTTAAATGCGATCATGGTATAGGTACATACGTACCTTTGATTTGCCTGAAGTTTCGACCAGGTTACAGGGGCCGTGGTCACAGACTGACTAGCTCAGTAGTGCACGCCCGCCGTCTTCGAGTTCGTGATGTAGAAGGTTCTTCATCTACCCACGTATTCTCGATCTCGTCAGCCTGTGACCACGGCCGGTGCCAGTGTGTTTGACAACCTGGTCAAAACGTCAGGCAAATCAAAGGTATGTATGTACCTGTACCATGATCGCGTTAATTCCCGTTAACATTATTGTACATCTGAAAGATGGTAAGGAATAAAGTGCTCACATTTTGAGCACTCCTTTTCCTCAACATCTTTCCTATGGTGACTGTACATTATTGAAGGGAATGAACTCATCGTAATATGTATTTAATTAAAATAGTATGGAAGTAAGAAACTAAGTCCTAAGGTGTGAAAACCACTTTCGCTAGATAGAATGGTTTCAATTTAGATATAAGCCGTTTACTGCTGTACGGTGTTGCGACGATTTCAATTGAGATCACCCCTCGAGGCGTTTGACGCCATCGTATCGACGTTGTACGGCTTCGTGGAAGTCTGGTATTCAATTGATTGAGCTACGTACTATGTAGTATACACCTACGATTCTTTAGCTCTATATATTCTAATGAGTATATCTTAATTTCACAGTCTTATAGACATAATAATATTTTTTTTTTTAATTCAACCATCCCGAAGTTAGATCAGATAAAGCAAACCCCGCACGCCGAGACGAAAGTGTGATTATGTGAAATAAATTAAGTACCTATAAATAGCTAAAGCGACGTAGAAGGTGACTAGGATAGGGCTGTTTAACATCAGATAGGTAGATATATACAGCCAAGACTCAGCCACAAATGCATGGCTCGAGTTAACAATAGTGCCTGAAATACAGCAATAGGCTCACCCTTTTCGGCGTCTATTCCCAGTCGTCCCCGCCCTTTCGTCCCCACTGGGGACGAGTGGGAAAAAAAAGTTTCGTTCGTCCCCAGTGGGGACGATTGGGACTTTTTTTTCCCACTCGTTCCGCTTGTAGACCAAGAGTCAAAAGGCAATAATCGCAACATTATGCCTACTTAAAAATATTTAAAAAACCTACCACAACGGTTTACGGACGCTTCTGTGAGCCTAGTACTCCATGCAAAAGGTACTAGGCTCACAGAAATACTGATCACACGACCAACGTTTCTGTGAGCCTAGTACTCCATGCAAAAGGTACCAGGCTCACAGAAATACTGATCCCGCGACCAACGTTTCAAAAAAAGTCCCAATCGTCCCCACTGGGGACGAACGAAACTTTTTTTTCCCACTCGTCCCCAGTGGGGACGAAAGGGCGGGGACGACTGGGAATAGACGCCTATTACGTGGGTCCGAATAAAATGACTCACTTACACCTCTGCCTGACCCTCCGGGGATAAAAGCGTGATTCTATGTATGTATGTATAGCTAAAGCAGTGGTACTTCACTCGCTCTTATGTCATATATACATATACTCACGCCTATATATCCCCGAAAGGGTAAGCAGAAGTGTAATAACACCAACATTTCCCCAACTATGATATTCGATCACACTACGACGGACGAACCTATTGCCGTCGAACAGGCACTTTATTGACAGTCGGATGGAGAACAGGAGATAACCCTGTGTCCCCTTAAACGCCTTCTACAACAACTACTATTATATGAGACTAGCTTTGCCCGCGGCTCCGCCCGCGTGGATGTCGGTTATCGCGACAAAACATAGCCTATGTCCTTTCTCAAGTTCTAATCTACCCCTATACCAAATTTCATGAAAATCGGTTCAGTGGTTTAGGCGTGAAAGCGTAACATACAGACAGACGGACAGACAGACAGACAGACAGACAGACAGAGTTACTTTCGCATTTATAATATTAGTATGGATGACCGAATTCTACTCCTCCGGTAGCCCTGTGTGCGCTTAAACCCCTTCTAGGTCTACTACTATCTGAGATGACCCTATTCTAGTCCACCGGGAATCATCACAGCTCAATCTCATATAAAATTTATATATTTGTTTCTAATTATATAAATAAATCGTACCTGGCTAACATAATTGACTTTTGATTTGTACTTAACTTGTGTACAAATTACGAAAGTTCAAATTCTGTTAAATAAATTAGATTCAAAACTTCGTTTACATATAACGGTTCTGTAGATTTTACCTGAAATCCCTAAACTTCATTACTTGGTTTCTAAATAGATGTTCATATCTATACAACTTGATTTTAATAGTGTGTATTTGTAATTTTAGTAGCGAGGTGAAGTCAAATTGAGGTGTCCTGTATAAAAAAAAAAAAAAGTCGCTTAGGATAAAAAGAATTTGGGCTCAGTAACGTTAGCAAAAACATCTGGAAGTATTAATTTGGCGAAATATTTTTTTGTTTTCGATAATGTATGGGAATAATGTTCATGGTAAAAGCAAAAATGTATGGGGTTGTAAAATGTTTTTTTTTTCTTTCATCAAATTAATACTTCCAGATGATTTTGCTATCGAAACTGTGCTAAAATTATTTTTTTCCAAAACGACTATAAAATCACTTTGTATATTAGGTTCTAATAGGGACGAGACCATCACCAAACGTTTTCAATCAGTTTTTATTTAAGTATTTTGTTAATAATGTCACATAGTCCTTTTTATACCTAACACTGCCTCTAGTCCGGGGTGTTCAGATCCCGATCCCGTGACTCACAGAATAGAAATTTCAAAATCAAACTCAAAATAAAATCATAACCTACTAGCTGCTAGTCGCTGCCACTCGCTTGGACCTCCACAACTCATGGAAAGTGTTTAGATTAAAGCTGTATGTGTTATTCCAGAATATATATCTATTCCCTTACCAAATTTCAGTCAAATTCGTTCAGCCGTTAGAGCGTGATTGAATGATAAACATACAAGTAAGGGAAAAGATTTTGAATCCCCCTGAACGAATTATATTTTCCCTATCATAATAAATACAAACATCTTCATAAACTTTCACACTTATAATATTAATTGGAAGTATGAAGGATTTCTGTTTCAAATGTCATTCAGAGTAACAAAAATATCGATCTTACAATCTTCCACTTTTGTAAAAGTAAGTTGTCTCAATACATAAGACTAGTGGTCGAGATTCCACCATAAATTATTACCTAAGCCTAAAAAAAATAATGAAAACGTAAGTAACATGAATGTGTGTGTGTGTGTGTGTGTGTGTGTGTGTGTTTATTTTAACAAAATTAATGTATTTTATGGCATTATTAAAAAATATTAAGAAGCTTCTGCACTTATCATAAATATGCCAAAGGAAGGGGACCTTCCTACGTGCCTGCTATTTTCGTGATCCGAAATTTTCGCTTCGCGTATTAATATATTATATATATATATATATATATATATATATATATATATATATATATATATATATAATATATATATATTATAATATAGATTAAGTAAAAAATAATTACTGTACAGGTACGGACACAATATTCACGAGAGCCATATTATGGTTCAAAGCAAGTATCCTCTACCTATCCACTTCTAACCCTCAACTGCCTATCCACCTCAATACTACAGGTCCCTTTGTGAACACTGAAACGGACAATTCAACCTCAAAGTGAATCTAAAGGCCTAACGCCTTTGACACGCTGACCGATGGTTTCTAAATGAATGGAAGCTTCAGGCTAGGTGTCAAGTATATCAACCTGTCACTAAACCTGTGATAAAATTATTACTTTTGTGTAGATATATTGCTATTGGGAAGAGTTTTAATTATTATTATTGATGATATTGATAGGTATACATATATAATCACGCATTTATCCCTGGAGTGTTAGGCAGAGGTGAATTAACACCCACATTTCACCAATAATTGTAGTCGATCCCATGTAATAGGGATTGAGCCTATAGCCATAATATTCCAGGCACTATTGTTGACTCGAGCCTATATCTGAGTCTGAGTCTGGGTGATATATATCGGTCTGATGTTAAACAACCCTATTCTTTATCTATATCGTTTATCATGATAGGTACTTGTGTAGTCAATAATAACTAAAATTTGAATTGACGACACGGAAAAATATAAATAAACGATATCACTGCAAGAGAAGCTCGAAAACCAACAATGAACAGTGATGGCGGATTTATGGCGCCAAAATGTATGGTGTCAAAAACAATTTTTACTCAAACTTATCGAGTAGGGTATCAAAATGAAGGAAATTAGAAGGAAATTACAAAAAGATATACATGTCATAACATAACTAAAAATATAAAATAGCTAAAATGTTTAAAAATTGGCCTGCTATCAAACTTATTTCGATCTTTTTAGTGGCAGTCGGGTGTTTTTTTTAATCATTTGTTTTATTTTTACATAAGTTTTATGTAATCATATTATTCATTGTCACTATTCAAGTCGCGTGTTGTATATTTATTTATTTTTAGTCGGATTATTCGATACATTAAAAATTATTTAATCTGTAATTTTTATCTGTCCCTCTAGAAAATGCAACCGTTTGTCTATGGAGCGTGCGCTTGCCAACCTTACGGCATATTGTAATGGCCGTCCTTTTTAGTAACACTTTGAAATATAGTACTAATGTTCATATACGCAAAGCCACTTTCTGTGTTCTACAATATCCGAGGTTACACCTATATAATTATTAAACTTACCTCATTCATATTAACTATCACGTATCATCAAATTAGCAAGTACGTTATATCCTAGCTCTGCAAACTCATATGCGAATGCAATAACTCAACTTGAGCTCAGAATTCCACTAATACTATTGCTACCAACTTAGTTCGTCCCTCAAAACTATTTATCATATCTGATTGTATAGAAATTCCTGTATCTTATGTAATGTGCATTCATCCACACAAAACAGTCATCTATATTCAGAAAAAATGAGCAACTACTTTATAAGGAGGAATAAGTTGAGATAGATGTTGACTTGAATTACCATAATCTCGTGAGATAGTCGTGATAAATATGCCAGTGGCCTTATAACACCTCCCACAAATTCATGGTATGAATAATAAATTTTATTGTGAATTAGTTGTGCTCAGAGGCTTATTTTTCGGGTGAATAGTACATGAAACCCATCTTTGTGAAAAAAAACTACCCGTTCTAACTTTTAAAGTTATCAGCTAAACAATATTGGAACGAGGTATGAAAAATCATGTGATGACGCCTTCAAGCTTCAGCGAGTGCCATCATTGTAATATAGTACGGGTCTGAAACGGTGACCCTATTTCCAGGGACTTTCAGTTTAACATCAGGCAAGGTGAATTCAAATTGACGTGTCTTATATGAAAAAAAAAAACTGTCAATTCTACTTCTTACTAAGTCTTAATTTTTGAAAATGTTTGAATGTTGGTACGGATTTACCTGAAATGTGATACAAGGATAATAGATTCGTCATTATTTAAGCCTTTTCAAAACTCAGTTGGTGTTGGCTTGTGTGTGCGACTGAACTTCAATATTTTCCGTTAAGCGACTGCCATATGACCTCCACAACTACTTGGGAATACAAAGATAGATAAATCTGGAATACCATATAGGGTTTTCATCCCTGGAATAGTAGATGGCTCCACCGTCGCCCTTAAAGGATGGATATAAAGAGAAGGGAAATTTGAAGTGATTCTCTCTGAAGTGACTCAGTTGGAGGAGCATTCCCCCTGTAAGGGAAATGTCATGGATTCAAGTCCGACTTGAGCGTTTATTTTAATAGTTTGCCTATCGGTCACAATATCAGAATCCCAACGCTTTGACAACACATTTGATTATGATAATCTTAATTCGCTCGTAGTATCATGTTTTTTCTTACTAAATTTATTCATATTCTAATCAAATACGAAATAGAATCAATATAGCCTCATCTCCATGTATATATATTTGAGCCTATTTGTGTATTTTTGTGACTATGATATTGTAAAGAGATGGTCTTGGGTCTGCCGGGGTGCGAGAGATATGTTTCCTGCATTCTCACCTCTGGCAACCAAAGACCCGGCGTACGTTTTAGTCGGTTTGAGTCCGACATAACCACCTCCATCGGCTCCGGTAGGGGGTGGTATCCGTGGTGATTTTTCGCATGATAAAAAAAAACAACTTAGTGGTTAAGGATTCAGCCTAACGATTGAGAGGTCCCGGGTTCGAATCCTGCCCATTACACTGCTTTAGCTTATCTGAACCCACTCCTAACACAAGTAATTTAGCTTAACTGGAGGGGTAAACGGGAATATTATAGACTATCTTTTGCCCGCGGCTCCGCCCGCGTGGATGTCGGTTATCGCGACCAAACATAGTCTAAGTCCTTTCTCAAGGTCTAGCATATCCCTATACCAAATTTCATCATAATCGGTTCACTGGCTTAGACGTGACAGCGTAACATACAGACAGACAGAGTTACTTTCGCATTCATAATATTAGTATGGATTTTGGTTGCTGATATTCTTAATGTACTAACCACTTAACTGTTGACTCAATGTCTAGTAATATATAATTCAGAATCGCATATATCTAGCCTACTTTATGTCTACTAATTCAATATCTTCAAAGTTCCTATAACTTTCTCACTTAGAGATAATCCCAAGGGGTAAGCCGAGACGTCTTTTGATGTATGAGTAATAATTATTTTAATATAACAGCTACATTAATATTAATAATTAATTTGATTCCTTCCGCTCTCGCTAAAGTAAGACAGCTAATCACACCGAGGAGACGAGAGTGCGAAGAGAGAGTGAGTGAGAGAGTAAGAGACGTGAATGCGACCGGGACTAACGTGAAAATTATGATATTTCATCATCATCGTCATTTTTGCTTTAGTCCTGGTCGCATCCGATGCCTTCTCCTTGATCCGCTCTTCCAGACCCTCGATTCTACTAAAACAAAACTAGTGTTATACAACAGCCACTGCAAGAAATGTCATTTTTTATCTAGGACACGTTAGTTTGACTTCACCTCGCCTAATAGTAAGCTAAAGGCAAAGTCTCTGAGAGAGGGTCACCATCGCAAACATGTACCATGTTAACAGTGGTGGCACTCAGCTTGACGGCCTCATTAGATGCCTTTTCACGCCCCGCTTTTTTTATAAAAATATTTTGTCCATACTAATATTATAAATGCGAAAGTAACTCTGTCTGTCTGTCTGTCTGTATGTTACGCTTTCACATCTAAACCACTGAACCGATTTTGATGAAATTTGCTATAGGGGTAGATTAGACCATGAGAAAGGACATAGGCTATGTTTGGTTGCGATAACCGACTTCCACGCGGGCGGAGCCGCGGGCAAAAGCTAGTAATAATATAAAATTTTAAACTTTATTTCAATACGCTCAAAGTCCAAAATTAAATGAGAAGACTTTCATTATACGTTTTAATTCACTCTGAAAAAAGCCATTTAATTTTGTACTTTAACCGCATTGCTATAAAGTCCAACATTTAATGCCAATTATTTGCAGTGGCTGTGGTACGACAGTGGTTTGACTTAAGTAGAATCGAGACCCGGTATCTGCGAAACGACTTTCATCTAAGCTCTTCAATCCATTGCTGATATCAAAGTTCTGTAAGTAGTGTCTTTTTTAGGGTTCTAATAACTATCCGTAACTATTTTCAATGTTTATAAAATAACGTTCAATATCCGAAAGAGTCTCATGATAATGACGATGTTCTACATTCCAATAAGTAACTCCAAAAATCGCTATCCACCTGTACCTTTCTCACAACACGCTATTTTCGGCCGAGATATAATCAATAACAATTTTACGCACTTTGCACTATCACGTAAGAACATCGGGCCTAAATAGAATATGAAACCGCTGAACCAAAACGAAACAATATACAATAATATAACTTCACGTGTTGTAAAATGTTCATTTCAACAATTCCAGAACGCCCACAGTTTACAAACATTTATAAATCCAAGCCGAGAATGAAATCTTATTCAGTGTGGCGTAACGCACACGCTAATCTCCAAAACAAAACAACTGACTTCTAGAAGAATATTCCAACATGCTGATTTCCTGGTATTTATTGAAGAGTTCCGTGGTCTGAAACCCATCATCAGATCTTTATGCAATTGAAATGGGACCATTTTGGAATATACCTCTTACAATTAAAAAAGAATTTTGACCATCCGTCTACATATATGACGGAGTTACAAAAATCATTTTTCCGAAATCATGCAAATATAAAAATTATAAACATCCGAATTGTTGTTTAGAAATCGGTTAAAAACCGCCAGTTATGTAATATTTTTTAGAAGAATTATTTTCTGTAGTCGATATCGATTGTGACATTTTCAAGTTATTATAATAAAAACACAATCGATGGACTAACTACATCCCTAAAACTGCTTTCTGGCTGACGTGAAGTTGTCAATGAAAAATGATGTATTGGCGCCTAATTTTTGTTAGGATTTTCAGGTGTTGACGCTAGAACAGAGTTATACCTACCACTGTCAGTGAGCTGTCTAAAATACAATAATATAATGGACGGAGTATGATTACTAATCATCACTACATAGTATAAAGCAAAGTCGCTTCCCACGTCCCTATGTCCCTATATATGCTTATATCTTCAAAACTACGCTACAGATTTTGATGAGGTTTCTTTTAGTAGATAGAGGAATTCAAGAAGAAGGTTTATATGTATAATGCATGCTTAATATAGTAGAGAGTGCAGTGGGAACGGTATCGGACGCCACGCGAGCAGTAAAAAATTGGCGATTCGAAGTTTACCTGGTAAGTAACGATCAATGTTTTATTCCTAACTTTTATCTATCCCTGTGTCAAATTTCAATCGGAAACGTTCAGCTGTTAGAGTATTATTACGATAACCTCGGGTAAAAAAAAATAACAGAAGGTGATTTAGTAACAAAAAGAAAAAGATTACAGAAGGAATACAAATGTACAATTACACAATGAGGCAAAAAAGGCATTAGAAAGAAAAAAATATCAGTCGCTACAGCTCCAAGCGCCTCGCACTTACTGATAGATGAACAAGTCAGATAATGAGTATTTTGCAAGTATACTTTCATCGCATTTTGTGAAAAAAGCATACCTAGTTAGTTAAGTCCTAATGTTTTGAAATTAACATAGAAAAACCATTTTCGAAATACTTCTAATTATATTCATGAAGCAGCTATGTTATTTGTATTTTTCTGGCAGTTTCACTATCCTTGGTAGTTTGGCTAAGATTTCAGCACAAATCTACATTAACATCTACAAAAGGCACTCATAGCCTTTTATGTTCAATCAGGGAATTTATTACAGTTTACAGTTTTGATAATACTATTCGGAAAGCATTACATCGGCGAATTAATAAGAAATATGATAGAGGGTGATTTGGGTATACATATTAAAAAAATAAATAAGCGTATGGAACAATCATACAAAATTCATAAGACTTTTTTTTTTTAATAAATAAATACGTAAATATTCCACAACGTTCTACACCACGCTAACTAGACCCATGGTAAGCTTAACTAGCTTCTGTTATGGAATCTAGAACGCGGATAAACATACTTAGATACTTTTTTTTGAAAGTACATACATATTATACGAAACACCCAGACCAATGCAATAGCCATATTTATGCATACGAATATTTGCACTGAGTGGGGATCGAACCTGCGCCTCCTGTGTAGCAGTCACGGTCACTACCGCCCCGCCATGGAGGCTGTCTCAAATCCATATTTAATATTATAAATGCGAAAGTAACTCTGTCTGTCTGTCTGTCTGTCAGTCTGTATGTTACGCTTTCACGCCTTAACCACTGAACCGATTTTGATGAAATTTGGTATAGGGGTAGATTAGACCATGAGGAAGGGCATAGGCTATGTTTGGTCGCGATAATCGACATCCACGCGGGCGGAGCCGCGGGCAAAAGCTAGTCACAAATAAACTTGATGAAAAGACCATAAGAAACCAAGTGACAGACCGTTGTGTATCTAACCCACCATCACCACTCCTATAAAACTGGATCAGTCAAAGCAAAAGAAGGCGAGTGGACCTCAGGCCGGGCTCCAAGGTAAATACTTCGAATGTGACCGAACTGGAATTATGATTATAATATAAGGATATTTCAACCATGTTGGAAGAAAGCCGTATTATATTGTAATCTACACATACCTATTATAAAATTACTTGTCCCGACTTACTGTCTGATTCATCAATGCAGAGCCTAAACCGCTGGACCTACAAACTTGTAATTTTGACTGTAGATGTATTTTATGATGTAAACATCCACTAAGAAAGGATTTTTGGAAATACTGCTACTAAAGGCGTAAAATAAGGGATGGAAGTTTGTATGAAAGTCATCATTTTCAGAGTTAGATGCATTAAATTTCATAAAACTGTGTCTTTTAAGAAATAAATGAATACGGTTATCAACGTTTTACAAAATTTAACTACTAAGAGGGTAAAATAGGCGATAAACGTTTGTATGGAAAGTTCGTCATTTAGGTCACTATCAAATATGGAATACGAAATTTTGCCGGGCGAAGCCAGGACGGGTCACTTATACAATATAGCTGACCTGTCCGTATATAAACGATAAAACCCAAAATCAAAAACTTTACAACATATAGCCGATGAAAACCTGGACTGTGATTGATTCCAATCCATTTAACCGCGTGATGCAACGATGCAGATCAAAACTGTCGTCCAGCGCACCATCCACTGTCCATTTCGTTAGATCTACACGGTATCGCAAATTCAATATAAAAGATTGAAGAATGAAATTCCAGTTTTTGGGGTTGATTTTTACAAGTTCATTACGAAAATGATATTTGTGCGTGATGTTAGATTCATGGAACTGTCTCAGTAACAGCAAATACAACTGCTGCGTATGAGGTTTTGCAATGTTCTGTTAGGCAATATTCAGTAGCAGTAGCACAGATTTCAGGGAAGTAATGACTTGACAGTATTAAATTTTTAATTAGCATGGCGTGAATAAAAGCTGCCAAAAATTTGATAGTTTATGTATCGATGTTGTTTACTTTTATAGTTTTACTATCAGGAAGGATGAGGATTTGACAAATATTAATAACTATAGCTTATGACATGTAGATGACTGATACATTTCTACACACTGGCAATTTTTTTTTTATAAAGGACAGGTCAATTTGACTTCACCTCGCCTAGTGATAAGCTAAAGGCAAAATCTCGGAAAGAGGGTCACCCTCGTAAACACGTACCATGTTAACAGTGGTGGCACTCAGGTTGACGGCCTCATCAAAAGCCCTTTCATGCCCCGCTTAAAGTTTCCGGGGTTGTAGGAAGAAGGAAACACGTGAGCTGGCAGGGAGTTCCAGGTCAATATAAAAGTAAGTGTATCGTGCATTAAAACCAAAATCCATAAAGTGATGGTAACTAAAAACTCCAGTAAATCCTACTGCAGCTAAGCCATTAATTACTCGAAAGTAACACAAGAGAGTTACATCGCAATCTCTGGTCAATTATGCAGACTTACTCTTAACTCAAGTCAAGTGTATTATTTTAACTCAAGTAAAAATTTGCATTGCATATGAACGTTATTCTATTATGTTGTTGCAACTAATGTACTGAAGCGTTATAATCACTGGCTCGAGATAATTGTACAGTGATGTGTGATGTACAGTTAATTGACATAATTATCTCAGGTTATAATATGCACATTATTAGTTATGAACTAATTATGGGAAGATACTCGTACCTCAAACTGAAGAGGGGAACAAAGGTCTGAACCTAATTATTTCTTCACGAATATATAGTTCCATTAAGGGTTGGTTAGGTTCTAGTTACAAATTCGCTATGTAATATGTTTCATTCTACGTCTTGACTGTCTTTTTACAATAAAATAAAATACTGTCTGATAAAATACAATAAAATAAATCTAAAATACACTTTTAAAATCAATCGATAGATTTTAAATTTGTAGTGTTTTGAAAATGCTTTTATTGTTAACGTATCTACCAATGAAATGAAATGAAAAGCGCGAAATGATAAGCTACCGCTTAGTGGTTAAGGGTCAGCCTTACGATCAAGAGGTCCCGGGTTCGAATCCTGGCCATTACACTACCTACGTAAACCCGTAGTATTCTTTATAAAAAAAAGACTTTATAGAGGGACGTTTTACTTTCTTCTATGAATGCATTTAATATAAACCTCGCAGAACAACACCAATAGGCATATTTAACCCTTCAGTGTGTAATACAAATTCAGTTCAATCTAATTTTCATCACTCCTCATATTGTTTCAGAGAACAAATATAGAATCTATTCTTGAATTTTTATCGAACCACTTTGTTTTGCCTTGTTCCATTACAAGTTAAGCTTCTTCCTTCTTTCCAACTTTTAAAGGAGCAGTTAAAATCTATTGATAAATTTGAATATTTGATCTGTAATGTTTTTAAACTTCTCAGACTTGATAATGTCTTTATGTTCACGTTTTATTCTTTTTTATGTTCCACTTGAGTTTCACTTTGACTTCGGTAAAATGACTAAGTAACTTTACTATCGCGTTCCATGATATACAATAATGTTGACGGGTTAATCGGTCAGCCTGTGACCACGGCCGGTGTCTGGTCGAAACATCAGGCAAATCAAAGATATATTATGTACCTATACCATGATCGCGTTAATTCCCGTTAACATTAATGTATAAAATGACTTGAAATGATTTATTTCATGATGTTATACTTCGAATGAATATTTATACTTAAGTATATTTTTTCTGTCATATCTATTTATAAACAGAAATAATGGCATAAGATAAATTATCAAATTTTCGATAAAATATAGTGCCTGAAATTTACCATAATAAGTGGTGAAGCTGTACAGATATTTCTTTCGTCACTCCACGTATGCTTCTTCTGAGCAGGTAGTGTGGTAAAGGAATGAAGGGGATACTTGAAAAAGGAAGCTCTTCGGGGCTCTCTAGAACAAAACACGCAGTATAAAAAATCTGTAACTTTCATCTAGCGTCAAATTATAATCAACTAGCTTTTGCCCGCGGCTCCATGGATGTCGGTTATCGCGACCAAACATAGCCTATGTCCTTTCTCAAGGTCTAACCTATCCCTATACCAAATTTCATCAAAATCGGTTCAGTGGTTTAAGCGTGAAAGCGTAACATACAGACAGACAGAAAGACAGACAGATAGACAGAGTTACTTTCGCATTTATAATATTAGTATGGATATCATACTAAATCAATCTAAACAATGACACTTAAAGAGTGGCTGTTCCCCCACAAACTTAGAAATTCTCATCTCATAGTTATTCTAGTTTAAAATGAAGTTACACTCGAGCGGTCAAGATTTCTCTCATACGAAAAGGCTCTTCACGTGGCGCGAACAAGTTATTCTAAGACGACAGTCTTTAAAATTCAGAAAAGAACTCACAATTCCCGTGGAGCCGGTGTTAAAAATGTGCAAGTCAAATATGACAATTCAGAAGGCTCCAAACTGACACTGTCTTTTTGAAATCTCTTGAGTGTGTTTTTAACACCGGCTTATGCATCAGTGGGCAGAGGTGAATCATAAAATGCATATCGTATAAGTGTAACCCAATGGAGCGAGAAATTCTTTGAGATTTTATTCACGAACGATACAGGCGAGTAGACGAGTTCGCATATTTATGAGACTTGATGTTTGCGCTATTGAGATTATGTAGCAGATCGGTACGGTCACTTGCCGTCAAATATTCAGGCCGTATCGTGTTCTAGAGTGACGAGAATATAAAGACGCTGGAGGAATTTCTATATTATCTTCCTGTCACGCCTCTAATGGACTGAAGTGAATCCCCAAAGGAGACTTTATGGTATCCTGCCGTGAATAATTTGAGTGGAAAATGCGGAGGATAAATAAAATATTAATATCGGGGCTGACAACTCGAGGGACAGCTTTGATGAAGTGATATCAATGCGTTGAAATACGTCTGAAAGTCAGTCCATATATTCTAAATTTCCTGTATAAAACAATTTTGACAACAATATTTATTGCCACGTATTGATGTCTGTATATCCCAAAGGGATATGCAGAGGTAAATGTTTTTATTCCTCTCAATAATTTAAATGTGAATTGAGAATATACTGTGTCTTCTTTTTACCCAACTGTCAAGAATAGAGGAGTTATGTTTTTGGCGCGTATCTTGTATGAATGTTTGTAATAAAGAATTATTACCTCAATAATTAAATTCAATAATTAAAATCTCAAATTATAGGTATTCATCGCCCAAGTGTTCTTGGATACATAAAATGTGAAATATGATGAACTTTTGTATGTTGTCACAAAAATATTTTTCAAACTAATGGAGTAGGGTATAAAAATTAAAGTAATTAAAAGGAAATCATAACAAAAAAATATAGAAAAAAAAATTCAAAAAAAAAACCCTACTGATAATTTGTCAAGTGTAAATTACTTAATTCAGCATTACTGATAAAGAAAATTAAATCTACTTTAACTTCACGATTCGTCATCACTATTTTCTCAAGCAACGACACACAAATATTCCAGAATTCTTGCTACATACGCTGCACTAATCGAAACACAATGTTTGCTAAAACTATATTCTTTAACAAAAAAAACCTAGCATTATCATAATATACCGCACATTGTGCGCAGAAACTCTTGCCATACACATAAGATGTTAGCAACAAACTTATAACAGCAAACAATACAATGAAATTAACACAAGCAAAAGTTTTTGCGGAACAAATTCAGGTCGCCGCGATGCAGAAGTTTTATCTCGTGTAAACTAGCGAGATTAAGTTTGTGGCTTGAATAGGAGGAGGATCGGCCCAATTCACATACACTCCTACGAGTATAACATTTTCCAGGAATTGGTTTGAAATTTTAACTTTTATTTCTACCTACAGAACTGATTTTTGTAGACACATTCTGTGAACTAGACTGGCAGTCTAAATTAATTTTATTCAAATAAAATATTGCCGTGAGTAGAATAGGATCACTCCATTTCTTCACCCTAGCAAAAGCAGGCCGTGGCGGCGGCGCAGAGTGCGCCTCCCCATACCCGGAGCTAGATGGGGACACTATGGTCCCTACAACCCGAAGGGGGACATCTCGAAAGAGATGGTCCTGGGTCTGCCGGGGTGCGAGAGATATGTTCCCTGCATTCTCACCTCCGTGTGTTTCAGTCGGTTCAAGTCCGACATAACCACGTCCACCGGCTCCGGTTCGCAAGAACATCTCTTCCTGTGAGTGAGTATAAGGCGACTCAGTGATAGGGCTGTCTTCCATCTCTGACAGTAAATATACAGCCCATGACTAAGTACCCGCTTGACGGCAATAGGCTCGCCTCTGTTACGTGGGACCGAAAATCATTGTTAACGAAATGTGGGTGTTAATACACCTCTGCCTGCCCCCTCGGGAATTCACAGGCGTGAGTATATGTATGCCCATAATAACATCAAAATAATCTATGTCTATGTCACTATTTTCCTGCTGCCTTGCCATTGACATCTGTCAGTTATAATATAGTTATCCGCCATTACAATCACCTTTGCTGACATATTGACAGTCTTTGACAACATACTATACATAAGCCTACCTACCTATGGCATACCTATGGCTAAGAAATTTAATTTAATGTTGTGCAAATATATTCCATATGTGGCCTCCATTTAATGTTACTATCAATATGCAATCCCAGGAACTTTGCAACTTCAGCCGTATTGTATATAACTATTAGACTATATTATAGTTAACTACTTTATTTATACGTACTTCTGAAACTTATGGATAGTTAGATTATGTAACATTAGCTATAGGTGGATAAGTTTATAAGGCATTTGGTTCTAAGTACTGAATATTAACTTCGAAATTATTCGTAAAACATTATATAAACTAAATGTTTTCTTGAGTTTAATGGGCCCTAAAAATGCTTTTGATCGAAGTTTGTCTTAAAGAGTTGAAATTATTCAGTGGAAGTAATATAAACAGCTTATCCTACTAATATAATATGTGAAAGTTTGTAAAGATGTTTTGATGTTTATTAATTTAATCATACTTTATAGGCTGAACGGATCAAGCTCAAATTTTGTATAGAAATAGATAACCATTTGGAGTTTTCGTCCCAAGCATAGTAATAAACCTGTTATTTTGATTTAAATATTCAACATAGTTTAATAAGTTGATAGTACAGTCCACGTCACTTCGATATGGATACTCAATACTAAAAATGATCTTATTGTTTTACTGACATTTCAGTTCGAACAATAATACGATTTAAATATTTTTTTATGCAGGACACGTCAATTTGACTTCACCTAGCCTGATGTTAAGTTAAAAGGCGAAGTCTCGGAAAGAGTGTCCATCGTAAACATATACATAAACATATACCATGGTGGCACTCAGCTTGACGGCCTCATCAGATGCTTTTTCACGCCACGCTTAAAGGACCCGGGACTGTAGGAAGAAGGAAACACGTGAGCTGGCAGGGAGTTCCAGGTCTTAGTGGTTCGGCATAGGAAATAAATAATACAGTTCGATTTGCTCTTAATTCCTTAGTTTCAAGATCATTTTGAGAGGTATAGACATATTAGTTCTGACGCTGACTGTACATAGTTATGTTAGTTCAGGAGCTTGTAACTCAATATTAGCGCCAATAACTTAATTAGAAGATTCGTCAGTCTTTAATTATAATGTCACATCACGTCGTAGGTGCTTATGTTCATAACACCGGTTTGAATATATTTTCTGTAAATATCAATCAGTTTTGATCGAAAAATTATTATGAGCGTGATATGAATATTTTTGCTTCGAATAAGTAGCCCTTTCTGATCTAAAAATGATTAGAGTATGAGCAGCATTATATAAATCTGCTGCCTGATGGCCACGGCTCCACCGGCGTAGATGTCAGCTATTACGACTATGGTTTATATCGCCGGTTTTACTCAACACTGGTTGTGTTAAAAAAGTAAGACCTTAAATTTGAGCGAGACCTTCCAAACAAACAACCGTATCCAAATCCGTTCAGTATTTTTAGCGCTCATCGCGAACACACAAACAGTCAAGAATTCTAAAAAATATTTTGTGTTCATAACCCAATGTCTCGTAATATTCACAGTCTACGCAGTGGCTTATCAATTTTTTTTATACCAGACAAGATCACAGCCCACCTGATACAAAGTGGTTACCTTGGCCTATGTTGAAGTTTGCAGCACCAGGGGAGTCACAATCGTGCTGCCTACTCTGTAAGAAGAGAGAGTTTCTAAATAAATAAATAAATATTCCACAACATTCTACACAACACCATCTACACACATGGTACGCTTAACTAGCTTGTGTTACGGAATCTAGAATCGGATAAACATACATTGATATGTTTATACTGGAGATTGATGGCGCTTGGTGGAATCTGCTACACATATTGAATTACACACTTGTACTTTTCCATTGAGTTTATTTTATTTCTAAACCTGACCAATTTCGCCTTACGGCATTCTCAAAGGTTTTTCTGTTAAGCGAATCCTATTTTATTTCTAAATCGGTCAGGTTTAGAAATAAAATAAACTCAGTGGAAAAGTACAAGGGTGTTATTCAATACATTGATATTTTTTTTTGCAAATACATACATATACATAACAACACCCAGATCAATGCAAATAGCCATATTCATGCACACAAATATTTGCACTGAGCGGGGATCGAACCCGCGCCTACTGCCTAGCAGTCGCATTCACTACCGCCACGCCACAGAGGTTATCAAGTTTCTGTGCCGTCAGTGCAGTTAAAAGACCAAGCTAGACAAGCCTTTGGCCTTCCTACTGACAGCATAAAACTCTTCAGTGAGCTCTGGCTCCCCTAATTACCGCCGGGAACACAGCACGAGGTTAATATGGCCGTGGTATTCTATATTGATGTATAGCAGTGCATAATCTATACATTAGTTATTCTGCATACATATATACACTATATATACCTATACAATAGGTAACTGGCTTGAATCAATTAATGTAGATATAACGGGTGTGTGAAATCCTTGATGAAGTCAAGGGCGATGAACGGCTGATATAATTTCCTATCGCTACCAGTAGTAATACGAATGCAATGCAGAGTAAATTAAATCGATTACTATGAAACCACTTTGCATAGACATAAGTTGATAATATGCGAGCTCGTAATTTCATTTTACTAATGCTTTTATTTTCTCCTTTATCCGAGTGCCAATCCAAGTTGTATGTACTTTGAAATACCTTGTCTGCTCTCTTACTGTTCCATTCCGTAGTTAATTTTGACTTTTTTAACGTAAAATATTATTTACTTTTACGGGAAATGAATACGGAAGTGACTGTCATTTTATCACCACTAATTTCCTAGAAGAATGAATGAAATCAAAAATAAAGTTTTTCGAAATTATTTCCAAACAAAAAAGACATTACTAGACTATCGCGGGCTTTTCTTACCACTACCATAGAATTTCTACTGTTTCCAAGCTCACTCCCCGAGTATTTAATTTTATAATTCAAAGTGGTACATATGAAGAAACATTTAATATACAACAATTGTCAATTCTTGTAACTTATTTTAATCAGCTCTCCCTGTTGGCCAAGGTGGGAAGCTTATCTTTTCTAACCTATTTAATTATATCCATGTTGTACAATATTTTATTTAATCCCGTAACTCCCTCATACCTCAAACGACGTTTTGAGTTCCTGCACAACACGCACTCGAGGGTTTTGAGATCATCGGAGAATCTGAGATTGAAAATGCCGAGTCATTCCACCAACTTTGCCGACAAATCCTTTTCGGTCCAAGCGGCTCGGTTGTGGAATGCTCTGCCCGTAACTATTAGGCGCGCTCAGTCCTTGCCTATATTTAAAAGACAAGTCAAAGAACACTACCTAGTTTCTCTGACTGAAGTGGAATAAATAACTTTCCTCGATTATATTATGGTAAAATTTTAGTATTTATGTGTATATTAATTTTATGATATCTATGATATTAATAGTATGTATGTTAGTATATTTATGTATATCTACCTATACTTAGGTAGCTATTGTGTCTATCTGTTCTATATATATATCTGTTATCTCTTGGTTATTTATTATTATATTCTATGTACACCAAACTGCCCGAAATATTCTTTTCCTATTTTTTCTCCATCCTATGGTTGCCTGGAAGAGATTGCCGCAGAGCGATAAGGCCGCCAATTGTATGTACCTACCGAATTGATATTATGTACCTATTGTAATGTTATATCCTTGGTGTACAATAAAGACAATTATTATTATTATTATGTTTCTCTGATCCGTGACTCTCGGGACTATGGAGTCCCGGGCCTATTATTATTATTATTATTATTATTATATACCTCACCCACATTAAGTACTAAATTCTTATCATATTAACTACCACGTCTCACCTGCGAGACTACTGAACGTACACTTGAAGGGTCCTACTGAAACATCATAATCATTATACCGCGATATCAACAAAAAGGAAAGGAACCTGCTGCATAGCCTCGTCCGTCAGCCATCAGCTGGCGAGGTTTTACCCCAAAAGTCTTAACTTCGTTAGCAAAACACAAAACTAATTTTTTTTTCCCCTGTGTATTCGATTTGAATAGTTAACATACTTAATGCGGTAAAATTCATTCAAGTATTCGGGCGGAGTTAACAAAAATCTATGTTTAAAAAATGATTGTAACATCATTCATTGGTTCCGATAGTTCGTAAGAACATCGATGGATGACTCCATACTCCATCGTCACCTTAAAGACGGATAAAAATAGAAGGGAAATAAATTTAAATCACATCGGCCGTGTCTAGGTAGCCGAGTTGGTCAAGGCATTCCCCCTGTAAGGGAAAGATCCGTTCGAATCCGAGAAGATTAGTTTTTCCCTATTTTTTTTTTAAATGTATCGTTTTGTACATCCACAGGAATATGTACAAAGTTAGTTTGACACGTCAACTAAACGCTAACTATATTTCAGTGCGCAAACTTTTTAAACTAATCTTAAATCCGCGACAATTTGTCGGTACCCGTTTCGATAGATATAGAAATGGACATTTTATTTTAAAGCTACAAGTTTTGCATTTTAAGGTTATATCTCTTTACTTCCAACATCTATGAGTCTAATTATTTACATATTTATTTCGTGGATTTGGCCATGAGTTTGTTTATATTTTATTTACGATTATACTTTGTTGTAAATAATTTAGTTATAATTAAAATTTTACGACTACGGAGGCAGTGATGGATGGTTTTGACACTTTACAAGGCAACCTTTGAATGCTGCTAGGACTGAGCGGTAGTTGTTTAGCGTACCTGCTTAACAACTTCCCTATCAAATGAATCATATATGACTCATAAGAACGATTTGGAATAAGTTCATGAGTCACAGGTGAGTCATTTCTATCTGCAATTTCAAGCATGTTTTTCGGTATGAGTTAATTTAAATATACTCTTGTCAGCTCCAGTTCCCCGTGTTTAACTTTCTTATGGTCTTTATAGGAGCGACTGTCGTATGTCCTCCCAACTCCAAGAAAAATCCTTAATCAAAGCCTCTTCCACGCAAATTACGTCTCCCCATACCCGGAACTAGATGGGACACTATGGTCCTCACAACTCGAAGGGGACCGTCTCGAAAGAAAAGGTCCTGGGTCTGCCGGGGTGCGAGAGATATGCTTCCTGCATCACTCACCTCCGGCAACCAAAGACCCAAATACATAACCAGCTCCACCGGCTCCGGGGTATCCGTGGGGATTTTTCGCACGATAAAAAAATCTCTTTTCTGGCAGGAATCAGGTCATAGGGACAACTCGCCACTGATGTATTTATAGCTTTACATTAAATGTGACCAAAATAACCTTGTGAATAATCAAACTAAACCAATTAATAAGGCGTATCCCCTCGTCAAAGTTTATCAATCAGTTTAGGTACAATAAATAATTACCAATTTCCTTGCGTTGACGGTCAAATTTTCACTATATCGACTAAAAAGCTTTACGAACTGCAAGTTTAAATTTACCTGAATGGTAAGATTAAATCAGAATTCAAGAGTTAAAAGTGAATTTAGTTCAAATTTGAACTCGTTCACGTAAATTTCATAAAAGGTATTCTCGTAACAAAGTTTTCAACATCGAATACTGTCTGTAAATGGATCGAAATGTGATCAAAAGTTGATAAAAGTGCAAAAAAATCCTTGTTATTGATATTGTAAAGTGAACGATACATATTTAGTAGTCTCTTCTCTCTTTATGTGAAAACAAAAAACACCAAAAAGTTGAAAATAAATGAATAAATTTTAATTCAACGGTTGCCATGTCGGGGGACCTTACGATATAAAGGAGTACTTAACCAGTTACGGTCCCCCGACATGGCAACCGTTGAATTAAAATTTATTCATTTATTTTCAACTTTTTGGTGTTTTTTGTGACGGGGGTTTTTTAAATTTTTAATTTATAATAAATGAAAAGCTTATAACCAGATTGATACGCTACCTACCTAGTTATATTATCCCTCGTCGTGTGAGTGCAACGAATACATTTACAATTATTATCTATTGTAATTGGATGAATGGTAGATATTTTGGAACATACTTAGTTTACCCGGCGCTATCTAGATCCAAATAATGTTATTACTGCATTACTTGTAATATGAATTCTAAAATACACCACGCAGACATTTTAAGCCACCTCCCTGATAGCATATCACACGTCTGAACTATGTGCTCAAAACATTTCTGTTTAATATAAGCCAGTATTATAATGTAATTTTCACTTGAATGTAGGTAACACAAGCAATATCAAATTTGAACGAGAGTTTTTCTGTGTCTGTGATGTTCTTACCTGTTATTATTATTATAATAAGAATGTTATTATGGGTTTGAGCCGCCAACAACCTGTAAACCCTTTGTCAATGGAAACTCTAGAATATGACTGTTTATACTGGAGATTGATGGCACTTGGTGGAATCTACTACACCGGTTTCGCCGGGTCAGGTCAGAAATAAAATTAAACTCAGTGGAAAAGTACAAGTGTGTTATTCAATATGTGTAGAATATTTTTTTTTTCTTTTTTTTCATTACGATGTAACTGAATGGTTACCTCATAACAATTACAATCTAGCCTTGTGGCTAATAAGTAATTTAAATATAACTTAATTTGATAAAAATACATAAGTATAAAGAATGTGTCCATTGGCACTTTTCTTATAGTCTCTAGTTATAATTATAGAAAGTCACGCTGTTCTTGTGTTCTTTAAGGATAGCACTATCTGCACTACGTTACACTAATTTCACTAAACTAACTCAAAAGGCTTGGTCCTTTTCAGTCTCCTTACTATGTCCGTGGTGTCAAGGAGCTGGATAGCCTCGACATTCACATGTTGTAGAAGTCTTTGTTCATGTGCTTCGGCGTATTTTTTTATAACTTTGGTTACGAAGTCCACTCGTAAGTCCCGGTGGATGTCCTCATTTCTAATATACCAGGGAGCGTTTACTATACTCCGAAGTACTTTGTTCTGAAATCTTTGGATTATATCAACATTGGTGCGTTTTGTACAGCCCCAAAGCTGTATACCGTACGCCCATACAGGCATAAGTACTTGTTTGTACAGAAGTACTTTGTTGTACACTGATAAAGCTGAATGTCTACCGAGTAGCCAGTACATATTCTTGTAGCGAAGATCTAATTCCTGGCGTTTCTTTTTGACGTGAGCCTTCCAGCGAAGCTTTGCGTCCAGCGTCATACCCAGGTATTTTGCCGTATTTTCATATGGTATTATACGACCGTTAATATACACCGGTGTATAATTAGGTCTTTGATTTGTGAAGTCTATATGAATCGATTTGGACTCGTTTAGTTTAATGCGCCATTTTTTTGTCCAATCAGAGATAGAGTTGACAGCGGTTTGTACTTCCTCTACGGCTTTTTTGTGAGTGACACCTGTAGCCATGATGGCTGTGTCATCTGCGAAGGTTGCAATAATGTTGTTTCCGATTTCTGGGATATCACAGGTGTACAATAGATACAGGACAGGGCCAAGAACACTTCCCTGTGGGACTCCAGCTTTTATTTGTTTGACATCAGAGTAAGCATTTTCTTGTCTCACTCTAAATGTCCTTTCTGTTAAGTAGGATTCTAAAATATCTGCGAATTGCTTTGGAAGCATTTTCCTTAACTTATACATAAGACCTTTATGCCAAACCTTGTCAAATGCTTGTGCTACATCCAGAAACACTGTACAACAGACTTTCTTTTCTTCTAAGGTTTTTTCTATAACGTTGGTAATTCTATGTACTTGCTCTATTGTAGAGTGTTTTTCTCTGAAGCCGAATTGGTAATTGGGAATCAGTTTTCTATCTTCTATAATAGGCTTTAAACGTCTTAGAAGTAGCTTTTCAAATAGTTTTGAAATAATTGGCAACAGTGATATCGGTCTGTATGATGAAATTTCTAGAGGAGATTTTCCTGGTTTGGGGATCATTATGACTTCAGCAACTTTCCAGATACTAGGCACATGTTTTAGTCGGAAAGTGGCATTGATGAGGGTTGTGAGTTTTACTATGGCTTTACGTGGTAGATTTTGAAGAAGTTCACCGGTGATAAGGTCGTATCCAGGTGATTTCTTTTTGGTCAAGTTATTGATCATATTTTTGACTTCTTTTGGGGTGACTAGTTGTATTTTCAAGTCATCATGGGAAGTGTCAGTAAATGCTATGTTATCAGAACTTTCCTCATCGTTGGTTTGAAAAAGTTGTTCTAAATGTTCTGCAAATATGGTAGCTTTCTGTTCATTACTCCTAGCCCATGTTCCATCTATTTTTTTTATGGGTGAGGCATGGACAATAGGCTTTTTCAATCTTTTAGTGGCTTTCCATAATGAGTATTCTGTTTTCTCACTACTTGATAATTGTCTAAGGTAGTCTTTTGTAGAATATGATTATAGAGTTTTAAATCGAAATAAGCGCCTTCAAGTATTTTGATTTGTGAAATTCAGTGTAAGAGACATAACATAACATATAACATAAACTCACGCCTGTATTCTCCGAGAGGGGTAGGCAGAGGTGCTGACACCCACATTTCGCCAGTTTATGTTTAGGTCCCAATGTAATAGGTGGCGAGCCTATTGCCATTAACCGGGCACTTATAAACCTGCGATAAATACACACATAACTTCGAAAAGCATCGAAAAGTCATTGGTGTGTGCCATGGTAAACCTGGGATCGAACCCGAGACCTCGTCTCAGCAGTCCATTACCCATACCACTAGGCTACCGCAGATATTTGTAAGTGTAAGAGAGGTCGGTCAAAATCCATACTAATATTATAACTGTTCTTTGTCTAGATCTAAATTACCTAACCTATGATTATTTCATTCAATTTTGATGAAATTTGCTACAGAGATGAACTACAAAGGATATAAGGTTATGTTTGGTTGCGATAACTGATATACACGCAGGCGGAGACGTGGGCAACATCTTGTAACTTATAATCTCTCGTTATCTTTGTTCAATTTCACTATCAATTGCTATAATAATTTTCAGATAAAGTTTGTTCCGACTAATCTGTTTAGTAAAAATTACTCTTGTCTAATTTTTCAGGTAAAACTCCTTTTGGCCGATTAAAGCTTTTAACTGCAACACAAAAACCCATAAACCTAAACTCCCAGCCGTAACTTATTACCATAAAAGCTAAATTAATTACTAAAAACAGCTCAGAAACTACTATACAAGTGGCATGTAGCGATAAAATGAAATAATTTAAACAGACCTATCTCGGTAACGAGCCCTTCAGGCTGGACCGTGATCTATAGCCCACTGGGAGCACTTCCCTTACCAAATGGACTCCAATATATTTAGCTTATGAAACTTTGAGATATGACCCTCGACCAATAGAGATACTTATTATGTTACCTATACGATGGTGGTCATTTTGTGATAGTATTTCGAATTTATCACGCTTAAAACTTGAATTTACTGTTACTGTTTGTACACAAAAACAATACTACTTGTATAGTATTTACAAGAAGTTATTACTTGTTTTTCGGAGTCTGGAAGTTTTCGTAAACACTGTAATGTCTTACATAACATAAACATAATAACATAAACTCACGCCTGTATTCCCCGAAGGGGTAGGCAGAGGTGCTAGCACCCACATGAGTGTGTAAATGTCTTACAAACACTTAATATACTCACTACTTTTCTTTCCGAGGTAAGCAGAGATAAGATCGAGCCGTCTGGTTCTGTCTTCATACATTTGCCGTATTTTCTCAGCGGCGTGGTTCGCGGCAGAGTAGAATTTGGGCCACTCCATCTCTTCCCATACGGTGTCGTACAAAGCGATTAAGGGTAAGGCTATTTAACATTAGACAGATATATACAGCCCAGGCTCAGCCTCAGATGCATGGCTTGAGTCAAAATAGTGCCCGGAATACGGCAATAGGCTCCCCCTTACTTGTGACCGAATAAAATGATTGGTAAAATGTGGGATAAAAGCGTGATTAAATGTATGTATGTATGCATGTATGTTATTTAACTTTCCATGCAAGCCCACCGGTTTTAACGTATAATTCTACACGATTTTTTTGCAAGGTCGGCCCCGGTTACCTGTCCACTATGATTTCTCAAATTTCCCCAACTTTTCGGTCCAACGTATATATTATTGCCGTCAAGTGGGGACTTTTTCATTGGATGTACTGTATGATGGAAAATAGCTCTATCTATAAAGTCACAGGCATGGGGTTTCTCTATTCTACTCTATCGGGAACCTCAGCATTTTTTACATCGAAAATTTGATCAAATTGATTTTTATCCAATTAAGATTTAAGAAAGAAAAAAAGGAAAGAATCTTCACCTCTCAGATTGTGTGCGTCAGACAGCAAATTTTTCCGCGCCGGTTTTCGACATTTCAAGCCAGCACTTCGTAAGTGGTCGCGTACCGTTTGAGTTGTGATACCGTGTGCTGCTGCTGACGCACTGGTCGTAGCAAAGGCATCGGCGGTATGAACTGCAACAATCTCTCGATGTTTCCAGTGTGCTGCTACCTGGATTGCGGTCTAGGAGGCGCTCATAAGTCCCTCCGGTATACAAATAAATGGGCATGCAGCACACGTTAGCAGGTGGGACATGGTCTGTGGAGTAACTCCACACTCACACCTCAGGTCCGCGCTGTCTGAGAAAACTAAGAACTAATAAATAAAGATAATAATACCTACAATACGAGCGCCAAAGTCGTAGGTTATGTGGAAATACTTCAGTCGTCTGAGAAGGCGTCTGCAATAAAAAGAAATCAACGCTTCTACACAGTAAGTTGTTCTCGAGCGGCGGCAACTTCATGAATAAAGGGCCGTTGAACTTCAAATTGGTTTTAAACTTTTGTTCTTGCTGAATTCTATTTCGCTGAATAGAAAATGTTATTATATTGTAGGACCCTATAGCGTGGCGGTAGTGAACACTGCTACGCAGGAGGCGCGGGTTCGATCCCCGTTCAGTGAAAATATTTGTATGCATGAATATGGCTATTTGCATTGGTCTGGGTGTTTCTTTGTATAATATATGGGTGATTTTCAACAAGTGATTTTTTTGTATCATTTCGGTGAGATTTTTCTATTACAATGTCTTGTTAATATATTTTGTAACGAAAATAAACTTTAATCTTATTTGTAACATATACGTGAGTGGACATCATGTAACATCAAAACTTACTGAAATATTTAAGATTGAATTTTTGGGAGCCCACAGAAATGAAAAGTGTCCACTGAAATGATAAATCGTCCACCGAAATGACTAGACTGTGCACCGGAATGAAATTAGCCCACTGAAATGATACAGCCAAGGACATCATTTATTTTTAGGAGGATTCCGTAGATTGTCTGAAACGAATCTATATAAATTCCATAGAGATATCACTAGACTGTATTTGTGATTTTGTTTATACTGTAGATTGATGGCGCTTGGTGGAATCTGCTACACATATTGAATAACACACTTGTACTTTTCCACTGAATTTATTTATAGACCTGACCGGTTTCGCCTTACGGCATTCTCAAAGGTTCACATTGATGTTCTAAAAATTACAATTCGGAAACACTATAATATTTGCATTTTTTCATGTGTGGGTAGTTTTTAAAAAATTCGGTATACCAGTTAAAATTTTTTTCCCCAAAATGTGGGAAATAATTATAAGTTTGGCCTCACAATTTCTAATGATCAATATAATATATAAAATTGCATTTGAATTATAATGTCAAGGAATAATTTTAAATGTCAAATGAAAATAATAATGTCGAATGGTAATGTTGAATTGTTAATTTAATATTGTTACTGACATTCTGTATATTGTAATCCCAGTCTTGTTAAGCACACCATTTGACATCATTAATTTGACGATAACTTTATTCAATGCAATTTGATTATGATTTTGACATTTCGATAGAATTTCCTTTAATCATTTGTAATTCGACATTACCATTCGACATTATTATTTTCATTTGACATTTAAAATTATTCCTTGACATTATAATTCAAATGCAATTTTATATATTATATTGATCATTAGAAATTGTGAGGCCAAACTTATAATTATTTCCCACATTTTGGGGAAAAAATTTTTAACTGGTATACCGAATTTTTTAAAAACTACCCACACATGAAAAAATGCAAATATTATAGTGTTTCCGAATTGTAATTTTTAGAACATCAATGTGAACCTTTGAGAATGCCGTAAGGCGAAACCGGTCAGGTCTATAAATAAATTCAGTGGAAAAGTACAAGTGTGTTATTCAATATGTGTATTTGTGATATTTATTAAATATAAGATCAAACTATTATATTAGAGAAAAAAAGTTAATTTTTTTGCGGAACGAGTGTTGTGTTCTTACCCGACTGCGCGACGCAAAGGAGGATAATGTGAATATCAGTCTATGTATGTATGTTTGTTTCTATGTGGCGTTCTAGAGACCAAATGCATAGGCCGATTTTGATAATTCTTACGTCAATCGATTCGTCTTAACCTTGCGAGTGTCACTAAAAACATGGCAGTAATCAAAATTTACCACGGCGAAAACCAGACGCCAAAATTTTGTCAAAATGAAAAAAAAAAGTAGATGAACTATGTCAAGTGGGGTGTCGTTGAATAGGTATTTAATACTAATAATAATATAAAATCATCTTAAGGTTCATTTTTCATTTAAAATAATAGTTTAGGATATATAACGATTTAAAGTTATTTAACAAAACAGTCGCTAATTTTCTTAGTTACTGATTTTAAGTTATTATTAAGTTATAAGTTTTTATTTCAAGTATATACGATATGAAGGAAATTAAAAGGAGATAACAAAAAGATATACAAGTCATATCATAACTAAATAGTATAAAATAAATCAAATTATTAAAAAATAAAAAAAACCCGACTGCCACTGAAAATACCGAAATAAGTTTGATAGCAGGCGGTACCCATTTGCCAATCATAAACCGAAAGAAAATTAATGGGTACCGACTGCTATCAAACTTATTTCGGTCTTTTCAGTGGCAGTCGGGTTTTTTTTAATTACTGGTAATAATAATAGTGTTTTGTATGTAAAACTTCAAAATGTACTAAATCAACTCTTATATTTTTACGACACAATGATTTAATAAGAAAAATTATAAAAATAATGTAAGTATGTTCAAAAGAGCTAAACACTTCATCTTAAACATAACAAAAAAAAATTAGATCACGTTATCGTAAATTATTGGAAACAGTTTGGCTATATAATCCGATTATGTACTTATGCGAAAAGTATGAAAATAGCGCAATCACTAGTCACTATTGCAACAAAATGAATGAATTCAATGAATCGATCCTGCTTCTTTTTTTCTAGCATATCTCTCCCTGTCTTTTCTAAGAAACTCTGCGCGTGTGACGTCATTGCTCTTAATTCTCTCTTTTCTTCTACTTTCATATAACCTTCTTTTTTCTAACCTTTCCTTTCTGGTCTGTAGCTTAGCTGTAGGTCGCGGCATCCTAAAATCCAAATCATAATTTTTAAACATTGAACATCACATTATCGTTGAGAATACACATTGTCTAGAAGTAAGTACATCTATTATCCATTTTATAACAAGACATTTTAAACTGTTTTTTTATTGTATTGTGATAAATAAAAGAAAAAAAAAAAACAAATATTAACACATCTAATTAATCCCAAATATCGAACCTACAATATCTAGAATTATCTCACCAAATTTTTATGATTCAATCTTAGACTCAAGGATCTCTAAAACTTATGATTTTATTATTTCTAAGTTAAATTTCATTTAAGTGGACTGTTATCGGTATTATAGTCCACCGAATCCACTGAAATGATAACACCGAGGTGATAAAAATAATAAGTTTTACATTTAACTCCGATATTAGAATTAATATTAAAATGTCAACACTGCTGTAACAAAACATATCTTACGGCGAATTTAAAACACAATTTTGAAATAAATTGAATGAACCTAACACGAGCTATAACGGCCACAGAAATGATGCTATTTTTGTCCCCATATCACTGAAATGATATACTTACTTTTCGGCGGGAATCCACGATGATTTTGTGACGCGTTCGTGCGCTCCAACGAATGGAGGTGGCCTGATTCGAAGTAAGGAAAGGCACGGGGGGCGCAAAAACGCTATGTTGACGAAGTTACTCAACTAAAACTTACTGTCCACCAAAATGATAACTTTTTACAGGACAAAAGTAGACTGTTTAATACAATGTAAAAGAAATAAGATAAACAAACAATATTAGTTTTTTTCTATGGGTCATATTATAATTTATTCATACAAAATTAGATTTTAGTCCAAATGTTAAATACAACTGCAGGGCAAGATATTTTACGAGTGAAATTCGATTCAGGACAGGTCACCGAAATGATAAAATGACACTTTGTAATTAATTTTTTTTATGTAATAGAGGGCATTACTCAACAATTTTTTTTGCCATGGTAGAGAAGTACCTATTATACTATGAAAAGTAATCAAAATCGTAAAACCAACACATTGCACTACCGTTCTCAGGCTTGCCGTGTAATTTTTTTGCTTTTGATATTCACCCATATATGTATTTACAAAAAAAGTATCTTAGTATATAAATATCCGCATTCTAAATTCCATAACACAAGCTAGATATTCTTATCATGGGTCCAGATAGGGTTGTATAAAATGTTGTGGAATATTTATTTATTTGTATGCATGAATATGGCTATTTACATCTGGTCGTGTCTCGGCGAGAACGTTAAGCCGTCGACCCGGTTGCGTCCAAGACTTTTAATTCGAAATCCAGAATCCACTTGTTCTCCTTTTGGCTTGACTTTTACAATTTTTATGAGAGCGGCCATCATTTTGAACTCCCAATCCCGAGAAGCAACCCAGCACAAGAACCTCGACCGTCAATCAGTAGGTGTTCAGCTTGATCCTGAAGGTCTCATTCTAAACCAGCTATGGCTATCCTTCTGAGTAAGTATTTATGTGTTTAACCTGTCATTGTATTATTCTATCCCCTGCCTCGACTGCCTCGACTCAACACTGAGGTAAAGCCCGCCTTTGTACATCAAAATGTGTTCATGAATAAACGATTAATAATAAATTTACCAAGATTCTCTGTACACACACACACACGCACACTCACTACAGCTAAGTGTTAGTTCATAATTCTTGTTGTACCCTCAGCATCAAATCGATCTTGAATTCCACAGTCTCAAAGTAATCTTAAATACCAAGATATTAATAACAAATTCACATTTTTTGTTGACAATTGTGTTATTGTCTGAACTAAAACTGTGTACGAAATATCAAAAGAATCGGTTAATAGGAAGGTACTGTGACGTAGTAAGAAATAGCTATATAATCATGTGTGTGTACGTAATATAAAACAAAAACCGTACTTTTCTTAATTCCCCGTCTTACACCAGTCTATGAGATATTTTATTCAATATTACCCATTCTTCTATGGCGACCGTGACAAGACATATTCTTCAGGCTCAGATCATGAACACGTTTAGTACCAATATTCTTTGCTCAGGTCGAATTCTGTTTCATTGTGTCGATTACATTAAATCATGTGTCAATCTAGGGTTAACAACGAAGAGAAGATCCTCTAACTTCGAGTTTCATGTATCTACGATAAGTATTGCGGCTATGACCATTATGCACAAAATCTGCTCGTTGGACTTATATAATTTTTTTTATGGAATAGGGAGGCAAACGAGCAGACGGATCGCCTGATAGTAAGCGATCACCGCCACCCATGGACACCCGCAACACCAGAGGAGTCACAAGTGCGTTACCTTCCTTTTAAAAAAAAAGTATGCTCTTTTCTTGAAGGTTTGAAGGTCGTGTTGGTTCGGAAATACCGCTGGTGACAGTTCATTCCACAGTTTAGTTGTGCGAGGTAGAAAGTTTCTCAAGAAACGCCGATGGACCGCCAACCATCCAGATGGTGACTGTGGAACTGCATACGTAAGCTTAACAAGAGATGATGAATTTGATGCTGACTGTCATAACCATATAGATAATCAAACAGTACTATAAATCGCCTATATACTTAATTTGCAAGTTAGTTTGGTTCAATTGATTCGTGTTAATGAACACTCTCATTAAAAGTAATGAGGGCCGCGTTTGACGGTTACGTCATTTGAGCGCGCCGTTTGAGAGATTAACGAGCTGGATTCTTGGACTTAAATGGCTTGGATAGGAATTATTGAGAAGCAACAAGGATTATAACCTACATCCTTATATATGAATATAAAAAAAATACAAATCAAATGTTTTGATTTCAAGACTTGTCCATCATAAATTAGTTGTAGACTAGCCTCTATTAGTCTCGTCAACAAGAGCTTTTTTCTCAGTCTACTCAAACTTTTTCTCAGTCTGAAAATTATGATTGAGATTTCTTTCGATTTGGAATAGCAATGAGATTATATTTATGTGATGAATTCGTGGATGAATTAGTATCAGGTATTTCACAACCGACGTAAGGGGTAAAAATATTTTAATATTAGGTTGATTTTTATTTGCCGAGTTATTGTGGTAGACTGTCAATTTGAGTACTTTCTACCGACTGCCATTTGAAACCCTATTTGAATTAAAATTTGAAGTCTAGTTTAATGTAGTCTTAATTTTCATTTAGACCGGCAATAGTTACTTAAATGAAAACGTAACTCGCAGACGGCAATAGTCTCGCCTCCTATTACGTGGAAACAAAACTTTTAAGTACCTAAGTAAATAAAACCTCTATAAATCTAAAAACCCACTCCATCAAAAATATACACATAGATACATTAAAACATAAGAATGTTTGGCTGAATTTTTTTAACTGATATTCTTATCCAACTTCCTCAATTCCACGATCAACAAAGTTAATTCGTAACCTGCCCTTTTCGCTTTTTCCTTACGCGTGTTTTGTATGCTATGTTTGCTTTTGTTATGTTAATGTATTGACTGACTGAAACTGGAGGTAAGCAAATAACCAGCCATTTATTTATGACGCCTGTGGATGTTTCAAAGTGTTTATACTACGTTGAATTAGGGTTTTAATGGAATGTTACATTTATCCGGATTTAGTGTTTTATGGATTACATTTTAAAAGTGAAGACTTATTAGGATGATCATCGTCATGACTTTCACTTTTTTATTTCTGATAAGTTAGTTTTTGATAGTAAAAAATTTAAAAGTTCGTCAAAGCATTGTCACCATCTAGTTACAACACTTGAAACTAAAAGTTGCCTGCCTGCATGCTTTCGGAAGTTATGAGTGTACCCGTTTCTTGTTCCTGATTGTGCATCGGCATAAAAGAATATTATATTATCTGTGATTTAACATATTATTCCCAGTTGCTTTTGAGGCTTCATGTCAAAGCCCAGGGTTGGGTTGCTACTGCTTTCTTTGATTTACCTTGCCTACTAAGCTAAGCTAACCTAAACTGATATTTTACTAAACAATGAGAACCACAACCTGACCACAAGCGCTTCTGTTTTGTTGTTTGCTACTATTTAATGTAAAAAAATCTATCAAAGAATCAATTTCGTTTAGGCACATAAAAAACACATATGAACGTCAGAATTTCACAATTATGTCAAGACATATTTACAAGAATAATCATTTGAAAATGATTCAGCAAGAAACTCAGTGAACAAGAGTATCCTTCTTTTTAAATATAGTTTTGTTTATAACGATTTATATAGTGTGAGCAAAAGATAACCCGTATATGGTGCAGAATAATCTTCTAAAACAAAGCGGTTCGGTAAATCATTCCTATGCCGCACCAATAAGACCTGGAACTCCCTGCCAGCTCACGTGTTTCCTTCTTTGTACAGTTCCGGATCATTTAAGCGGGGCGTGAAAACCCATCCGATGAGGCCGTCAAGCTGAGTGCCACCATTGTTAACATGGTAGACGTTTATGATCGAGACCTTCTTTCCGAGACTTAGACCGTTCCCTCGTTGACGTGTCCTTATATAAAAAAATGCATTTTTAATTAAACACTTTTTACTTTCACTTTTTAACATCTCCATAAACATGGTGCAACCAAGATCTCCTCCGGAAACCATTCTTCCATGATTTTACTCAACAATTCCTTTCAATCAGCTAAAAGATTGAGCAGCCGGAAAATAATACACACTTACTGTAATTACCCATCATCAACTACCGGAACGCTGTACTCGGTGAGAAACGATCCCACGTTATGAGTTTTGAACCCTCAACATAATTCAATCTCGTCTTTAGAACTAGTAATCCTAGATAATTCATGGATGGACTTAGTTTATCTAATATAATCGAGCTTTGTGCTCCAAATCAATTATCTCCGACAGTAAACATACAGCCCATGAGTCACGTGCCTCACTTAGTCAGTTAGTTACCCGCTTGACGGCAATAGGCTCGTCCCGTTACGTGGAACTGAAAATGATAGTTGGCAAAATATGGGTGTAAATACACATTTGCCTACCCCTTTGGGGATTTATAAGCGTAAGTATTTAATAAGTATGTATGATTTTGATGCAAAAAGAGGAAAGATTTTTTTGCTATTCTATTAAACTTTGGAACTAGTGAACCGATTTTAATAATAATTCTTGCACCATTAGTCATTTTATCTAGAAAGTAACATAAGGCTACTTTCTTCCGGATATTTCCACGACTTTAGTAGGAAATAAGTTTCTAAGTTAATATCTTCGATTTTTATTTCATAATCACAGCTAGTACTAAAATTGTTTTATTGAAACTAATTTTATTTTTTGATATGAAAAGGTCATAAGCTCCAGATAAGAACAATTTACTTCAGTATTTCATGAAAAAAAAATGTATAGCAGACATTAACATAATATTTATAAAACCACTTCATTATAGTACAGAACATCAGCATAAATCAGATTGGAGTAGCCCTCGACAAAATTAAACTTGGTTCTTATTAAGACCTCTTAATTATGCCAACACTCAGGCAGCGGGCGGTTTATATAAAATATTCCCATAAAAATTTACCGTAATTCTTCTCCATTTCTTTATCAGCCGTGCGAAAAATATTATTTGGAACTTTGAAACAGTCTCGAAATTTTCGTTTCTTACTGAAGACTTTAGGCGCTTCTTCAAAACTCAAGAATTGTGGTTCTTAAGTCTTCACAACCAATCCATTAGTCAAATCATACAGAAACAATTTAATTGCACTCCGACAACTCCAAAGTTTAATGTATAAAATCGTAAAGGAATCATTTATTTACTTAATCAAAACCCAATCCTGTTAATTACCGAAAGTGGGTGCCTAAGTTGGAAGAGAAGAAATTATTGCTAAACTTGAGCATAGATATAAATGTTTAATTTTGTATATTTGCTAAAGTTTGGATGTGAACGTTATCTTGGAGCACGGATGTTGTCGTCATGCCGTTTATCTTGTTAATGCAGATAGTAACCTATAAGCTGTATGTTAAATTATGTGTAGTGAGTATAGATTTATGTTATGTAACTTATACGGCACAGTTTTATCATAAGTGTAGTGAGGTGGTATATTTGAAGATTACCCTAGTATCAAGTTACGTTTTACCAAACACAGGACCAGTCCCGGAAACAAAAGTCAGATTGATGAGAGTAAAAACAGTGGATGATCTCTAGCATACGTTACCCTATAGTCTTCTGATAGGGCAGGAACGAGGTAGTGCTGAGAAAATAAGAAAAACATAGTATATCCATACCGAACCGTCGGAAGGGGAAGACCTAGGTGCACATACCTGAACCAAATTGGGTAAGTCATTTAGAACGGATAGGACGAGCATGCATGAAGAATGTAATGAGAGTATATGAAGCGAGAGTAGTATGTCAGAATCATAGCAAATGGAGATCCGTGATCTCTGCCTACCCTTATGGGAAACAGGCGTAATTTTATGCATATATGTACATAGTATATATTGCCTAGCCTGTGACAATTGTATTATGATGAACGCTATGCTTAGTACCTACTAGAATATTATTGATTTAATATATAAGCAATTCTCCAAAACCTCAGTCTTAAATTCTAAACGAACTCATAATTGCCAACGTTACAGCTAATGATATTCAGCAACATTTTATTTAACGACAAAAATCAGCCGCAAACCTTATCAGCCCTATCAATTCCCCAATCAGAGCAGGAAAATCAAAAATTTTGCGACATTACACCCAGCACGCGAGAACCGAATGATTTTTATCCGTAACGACTTTCGATTCATTTAGTCGCAAAATTGACTTGGCACGCCCTCTAGATTTTACTTTATTATTTACCATTTTCATTTAGCCCACTTGGGCATTACGTCGTTACAAAGTTAATTTTACGCTTAAACGCACGTTTGGTACCTTGCTATTGTGCAGAATCAGGTTTTTGTGCAAATCTTTTTGGGTGTCCAAAAGTTTTGGTTGTTAATTTTAATGTGGCTCTGGTGTCGGGTCCGCTTATGGCGTAAAATGTTTGAGTTTAATCCGAGTTTTATGTTTGGACTGCATGGCTTTGGTGCGTATTAAGGCCTATAGCATTTCCAGTGAAACTGCCTTTTATAAATGTATCAGGAACAAAAAATCTGTTGAGCGGATTAATTAAAATAATTACTGAACTGGTCGAACGGAACTTGATAGCATAATAATACAGCATATCCTGAGCTGAGCTATATTTTTCGTCTAGAGTAATTCAAAAGAACATTAAATTAGATGCAGTTTTTTTCGAATCAGTACTTCAACCACTGCTGAAGTATCACAGGCTAAAATTTATAGAAAGATCATCGCGCTGAACGCAAATTCTATTTGAAGCATAGCGTTGAACGTACCAAGAGAAATGGAAAGTGAAAGCATTGTGATAGTATTCAAGGTTACAAAAAATATTACTTCGAAAGTCGCTAATCTATTTCTTGTAAAATAAAAAAGTTTTTTGCTAGATTTCTCACTTCGTGTTAATATCACTGAATCAAGATAGGAACTTTAATCACAATGTTTAGGATTGTATCAAATGTAAACAATATATGAAAGCAAACAAACCCAAAACTCAAAACCAATCACATGTTCCGAAAAACGAGATAAAATTCATGAAAATTGTTTGTTTTCGAATCATTGCGAAAAAGTTGGTTCATGTTTACTCCAAAGAGGTTGCTACTTTTCAATTTACCAATCGTAAATTTATTGCAGATTTGTATACAATCATTGATCTACCTAAATGAATCAATTAAGAAATATTCTCATTTGACTATTTCTTAAAACGAAACTTTAGGAATTTATTTAAAGATCTTTAAATACGTTCCTAATGGTATAAAAATCTTTTCTCTATTATAACGAGTCGTATTGTGACAACGCGTCAAATAAAGACTTTTTTGAAGAAATAATATTAGGGTCAAAGTCAGTATAATTTTGTAAGTCAGCCAGGTCTTGATCCTGTAATATGTGGAAGTTGTATATAACTATCAGAACATTGTATTGGTACTGTTAACACACGTTACTTCTCCTATTAATGCGAATAGGGCCCAAAGATACTCCAGTGTTAATAAACACACGTCACGTATTGTTAAATCAATTAATTTGTTGTCTAAAACACACATCACAACAACCCTAGCAACATGATTACAATTAATTGATAGTTGGTATTGATACTTACTGATAAATCAATTTGATATTTACTGTTATCAGTATTATTAGTTGTTGCCTGTGGTCCTGCCCGCATGGGTTTGGAAATCTATTCCAGAGTAAAAGAAGGTTTCTAGACTATAATCCATCCTAATTCTAAATGTCAGTCAGCCGGTTTTAATTAACAGCTAAACACCTGATAGAAAATGGCTACCATGGCCTATGGACGTGTCCAATACCATGGGCGTGAAACTTTCGAAACAATGAGAATAGTAACACAAAATCATTAAATAGATGATCATACAAATCTACATTATCGAAAACAAAAAAGCTTTTTTCAGAAACACAATTTGAATCGCATGCAATCAGCGATAGCAACACAGCTTTAATTAATAAGTGCAGCTACTAATTGCCATGTTAATTATTGATGTTTCGAATGTTGGCACTACCGGATTATTGTGTTCGTTATTTTGTTGGTACGGATCAAAAGATATCGTGATTTGTAAAGATCAGATTTATTTTCATTGTGTTGAAAGGTTAATTAAATAGGCATTAACTTTATTACTTTTGTGGTGACTGTTGTAAGTTTTGTTGACATTTTTATGAAAAAATAGATAGTATTTTTGAGTATAGTGTTTAAAAGTTTAATGATTGGTTAATTTTAAATTTTCTTTCAGTTTTTGATAGATGTGGCATGGTGGTATAGTAGAATAGCTAATGTCACGAAAGAAGCGGTTGGACGATTCTGATTAATTATATATGTTGTCTACATAGTTTTTTGAGATTATATTTTCAATACAGCAGTGTCCAATTTACGATGGTTACTAAGTAAATGAAATTTCTTTTACTTCGGCATAACCCAAACGATCCATAACTTGAAGCATCTTCATGCCCACATGCTGAATGCAAATACCTTTCACTTAGTAAAGAGTAATAGCTCAGATAAGTAGCCCCTGACTTAGCACATTTACCGCTTGATAATACCACGAACCGATGTTTCCGTAACGTCCATTTTACTTTGATCCCCATTTGTCTCGATCGCCGGTCCACGCTCTTTGATTTCTCGTTCCTAAGAACGGGCGCCAAAGGTCTTTCCAAACTGGTGGTGTCCGAGGAGATGGTTAGAAATTATGGGCCAACATTTGTCAAAGTCTTGCTTGCAGATTGTATGTAAGTAAGTATATTTCAATGAGAACGTGCAGTGCCTGTGTGGGATGTGACGTTTCAAGCACGAGTTCACTGTTTTGTGTGCAACTTTATGTTCGTGAATATCTCTGTGACAGTTTTTCGAAAACGTTTTGAACTATAAAATAGGTCAGGCAGACTTTAACGTAATAGTTGGAAAATTAAATTTTATTGTTGTTTCAAGAAATTAATTGTGTTGAAATAAGGCATAAGTATGTTTTTTTATCCGAGAGACGGTGTATGATGGTTAATATAGTTGGCTTTTTTAAATTCAATTTCGAATACCTGTTTCTTCAAAATTTCATGACTATAAGCTGAGGTTTTGAGGTTCCTGCGCAGGATTTCCTTTCGGAATTGTGAGCTATGAGCGCACAATTTCCGAAAAAGGAGGTTAAATGCGGAAAAAACAGTCCCTATCCATCCATCTATCTATAGGGGAGCTGGCGGATGAATTATGTGTCATCAATGTTTGGCTTGGTTGGCAACGAAATCCGAAGTGTAGAGTCGTATGTTATAAGTCCGGGACTAACAGATGTGATAGTATCGTGAGCTGCGAAAGCTTAACCAAACCAAAATAAGTAAAACAAATAAACGAGTCCTAGAACAATGATGAAATAATATTAAACAAGTAACTAAATTAACTGATCCAAGAAAAGTCACCACATTATTTATTACAAGGCATTTAAAACATAAACTCGAGGCATTCATTTCTTAATATTGCGTTCAAAGTTACGTAATTCCAGAACACCTCGTTCCGACAACTCTCTTGCTAATTATGAGCTGCTATTATGAGTTATGAATTCATAGGCGGAAAAACAAAAGCTATTACTCGTCAAGTTAAACTTTTAATTAGTAGTCTGAACTGCGTGCCTCTGACCTTGTCGCTGTGAGTCAATGAGCAGTGTTAGAAATTATGCTCAGTATATTTTGTACTTCTGCTTCTGTCGAATCGAAGGCGCCTCATCTCTCAAATTCTGTGTTCCCAGTGTGCCGCCACCTGGATTGCATTTTTGGAGGCGGTCATAAGTTCCTCCGCTGTACAAGTGGCCGGGCATGCAGCACATGTCAGCAGGTGGGCAGGTGTATAATTTGCAATGGGATAGTATTATGGGCAGGCGATGTTAACAATGAAGGTCTTTTAAAATGATTGATATGTATTATACCTATTTGTATGTGTGCTTTTCTTAGAGTTACTGATGATTGGTATTTTTTTATGGGTTTTTCAATGTAGATTCACCTGAAGGTTGCTGTCAACTTGAACTTAAGGTCTGAAGTTTAAACTTCTACTTGTGACTTCGTGTGCTTGAGTCCAAGCAGTTAAAGTTACGAACAGAAGTCAGGTATTATTTATTATATAGTCTACTTCTTGTTTAAATATTATATATTTAGGAGTATGTACAATATGTAGGTATATACCTAATGGGGTGACGTGTAGAGCCGCCTGTCACCCCAACAGAAGCAGGCCACGGCAGCGGCGCGCTAAATAGCGCGCCTCCCCATTCCGGGGGCGAGTCGGGGACACCGTTGTCCCTCTTCCCGAGGAGGGATGGCCCTGGGTCAGCTGGGGTGCGAGGGATATATCGATGACAACCTCACCTCTGGCCTAGCATCACGACCCACAGTCGGCGTGCGGTTTTAGTCGGTTCGAGTCCGACATAACCTCCCCTTCCGGCTTCGGCAGGGGGGCTATCCGAGGGGTTTTCTGCACGGAAAAAAAGGTATATACCTAATATATACTATGGTAACATAAATTCGTCATAGCAATTAATAAAACTATGAACACTCCTGGCACCGCCCGTAAGCCACTTAAGTACACACTTGAGTGAAATACAGGATTTGAATCGTAAATATAATAACATTTTATTTTGAGGGTGACATTACGTGTGTTCATGGCATTGGCGATAGAAAGTACTATAATTCAAGAACCTGATTAATGCTTGCTTGTACAAGTTTTTGCACGAGGGCAACCGTTAAAAGTTCGGAATAAGCCTAATATTCATTAGTATTAAAATGCAAATTTCAAAGATATATTCGCTAATAAAACATCTGAAATGTTGCTCAACATGTAGCCCAATATTGATGGACAATGCCCAACATTGTTTTTTGTTTTAATAATAATATTCCATCAAACCAATTCTAGATTCCATAACACAAGCTTTAAAAGCTTACCATGGGTCTAGATAGCGTTGTGTAGAATGTTGTGGAATGTGGAATTCGAACATACAATGTTGCCTCTGAGGAACTTATTTTAAAGAAAATGCACGCTACACCGAGAGACAGAGACAGATAAAAGTAATATACTAATGACACAGTAGCTCAAAATATCTAAATACAGAGTTGATGTCACTTAACTAGTCCTCACAAAACTACCATCAAAGCATGTAAATTCGCAAACATGAAAGAGACTGAAGTGAGTTGAGATTCACGTAAGTAAATAATGTTTCAATGTGTATGTGTCTTTTTATTCCTTGCAGTGTGGTCTTGGTGTTCTGTATACATTTATTTTATGACAGCAGTATCTTTTTTGTAGCTCGGAGGCTACTACAAAAAGCTCACAGTCCAAAATTGGCCAATCACATATTAATGACGTTTATTCCTAGTACCGTAGGATTCCCAAATACTGGTTTCAAGCATTTTTCTTTAACTGTGATCGGTTCACTCAGATGAATTTAAAGGCTAAGCCTGTTCGAACTTCGGTAGAACGAGATATTTATACTTTTTTTTTCAGTGCTGGTCGAGGATTATAACCCTCTTGACGGTAAAGTTGACTTCTAACCTAAGCCTACTATCAGCCTTAGGTACAGTCAGCGTTAGAAATATCTTGACTACAAAGTTTCAAAATGATCTTAAATAAGGTATTCTGAGCAAATCAAATGTTTTGTTGATTTAAATGTCTTATTGTCCAAACTAAAGGTGTGTACCAAATATCACAATAATCCGTTCATAGGAAGGGGGAAAACCAAGAAACTAAGATCATTTTGAACACTTTGCTCATCAAAATCTTTTTGATGCTGATTGTACGCTAAACAAAAATGTTCACCAACTTCACTTTTTTGAAAATTGTATTGTGCTTATAAATATAAACTAGCCATTATAGCATGAATTGTGCTCTATTCAAAATACAACATTTTTATACACTCCACAATTCGTTCAGTTGTTGGTCTTCTAAATGTGGGTACCATGCTGAAGTTCTTCAACCGTAACTGCGTTTATATTGCATCTATCATTATGTAATTCATTGCCCAAAGCAATTGTAGATTTACATTGAAATTTATTACTAATTAACGGTAACTTTTTAAATAATGGGATTATACTTACTATGATATATCTTGTAGATTCCGACACGTCCAGTGTGTAAGACTCTCAGGCTTCATTTTTCTTTGTTGTAAACATTTTAACAGTGGTATTAAATTAACTTAAGCGGTTGATTGATGGCAAACTTGCCTTTAAATTAGATAGAAAAGATCTAACTCTATTAGTCCACAAAATCCTTCCAAAATTTTCAGAGAACACTTATGCTTGTTACTGTGAATTTCCTAAAAATAATACACAAAACTGTGCTTGGGAATCAAACTGGTATCACACTGATCTGCGCACTCAAGACATTGTTGTGCGTACGGTAGTTAATATATTTATAGGCTCACTCGAAAATTTTAAAAGTTGCTAAGTGTTTGACATGCAAATGATCATTCGCTGCCAAAAAAGTACAAAGTGGAATTTAATGTGTTGAGTGTTAAAAGTATTTTTATCATGAGAGATGAAGGTACGCAAATGGAACTGATAGAATATTTAAAAAAAGAATTGGAATTTAATTTTTGCCAGGCTCTTTTTTTTGTAACTCTAGAGGTACACCTCTAGAGTGTTGGTTGTATAAGTATACAAGTAATAATAACTACCCAGTTTAATAATGTCTATCGTCTGATAACAAACAATTTCTATTACTGTCATTAATAACAGGCAGGAAATATGAGTAAAGTTGCGTCGGATGGGCCTCGGTAGTGTCGGCGGTAGTACCCGCTACACATTACATTGTAGACAGATTTATTTATTTCTTAGAGCCCGAGTTACTTTCTGTAGGAAACGTGTGTAAGTGTTAAGTGTAACTTAGTAATACTCTTCAGATAGAGTGAGGAAACAAGATGATATTCTCGAGTGTGTGTACGCAATAATGTGTAATACATACTTTACTAACCTCTCCCTCATAACTATCCACTATAGCAGCGTATTGCGATGGTGATGCGTATTATGTGTAACCCAATGACACAATAAATTGATTTTATTACTATATTATTATTATTATTGGTGAACTATGACTCTCTGGCAGACAATGGAACAATATTTGAGTGAAAAACTTAGCGTTTCCACAGTTAAATCAAATTCTTTAAATGAACTTATCCTTCGAAAAACATCGGAAAAATGAAATGCTCAAGTGGGACTTGAACCTTTCCCTTACAGGGGGAATGCTCTTCCAACTGAGCTATTGAGCCAAACCTGAATCACTTCAAATTTCCCTTCTCCTTAGGTATATCCGTCTTTAAGGGCGACATATTCCCGATGTTTTTCGAACTTTAGATTATCATGATAAATGCTAGAAAAAAATCATTCAAATGAACTTATCCTAATAGTATGGTAAAGTTTTTGAAGATGTTAGCATGTTTTTAACTTATACACATACAAACTGCTAAACGAATCTTACTTAAATTGGGTACATAGATGGATAATTTATTATTATTATAGACTGCCATTATGTTTATATCGAGAATAGAATTTGTAGTAATATATAAACAGTTGTAATATAGTATAAATTTCCATGGTCCACCGCAATATAACTGGGTGGACCCACAGGAAAAAAATTGCTGTGGTACAACCAGGTGAACTATGTCGGTGAACTATGGACACCGAAATATATTTTTACTACAGTTTGATTTACCTTTTATTTTTTAAGTCGAATCTTGCAATCTTTTTCATTTACATTTTATTTATTTATAAGCTGCGTAGCTAGAAATAAATCCATTACATTTAAGAGGTCAACTACAGACTGTGCTTTTAAAAGCGTTATTAAAATAAATATACTTCAAAAGGAAAACTGAAATCCTTTAAAAGCTAAACACTATAACACTCGCCCTTATTAGTTTCAGTCGACGAGTGGCGACGATTAAATTGAAAAACGCTTAGCCAGAGTGTTTCAGAGCTAATGGATTACTTTGATATTGCGACGAAATATATTAATCCTTTCAAAGAAGGTAAAAAAGATTAAAAAGATTCGTATCTTTAGTTACATGTGTTTTTTTATACTGACTCAAACCACTTCCACAGTGTTGTTCCATAGTATTTTTCACCAAACCAACTGGTTATTTCTCACGGTATGATCAAAAGTTTTTATAAAAATTAGAGAACGTTCGATATTTTAAAACTATTTTATGATTGATATATGCAGTTTGGAACAGTAAAAAGTTACGCCAAATTACAACAAGTTAAAAAAGTAAATTTCATTTGAAAATAGCATTTTTTTTATTATGGGACAGTGGAAGTGATCTTTTAGTTAAGATGATTAGTACTATATCTTTAAAATGTCTTATAACGACATAGGAAATAAATAATCAAAAGATATAAAAACGGAGGTGGCTCCTTGATATTTAAGAATTGCTAGCTGCATCACTCCGCTTATTTTTCGAGACATAAGCAGCTTATATGTAAATCCAGGATATTAAGAATTCGTTCAAATCCGTTGAGTCGTTATTGCGCAAAGAAGTAACAATTACTTTCGTGTTTATATTATTAAGGGGATCATCGTGGGAGTCTAAAAAATATGGAATAAGATATCGTACTTATAAGCGGGATTTCATCCTCCTGATAAAATAACAAACAGAAAAAGAAACATCTTTTGATCTGTCCCTATTTATTAAGTATAGTCGTAATATTTATTTGGGACTCATTAAACAGCCCAAACTAAAGAGACAAACATAAGCACAAAAAAATCATTATAAATAAATTAATATTCCACAACATTCTACACAACGCTATTTAGACCCATGGTAAGTTTAACTAGCTTGTGTAAATAGAATACGGATAAACATACTTAGATATTTTTTTGAAAATACAAACATATTGTACATAGAAATACCCGGACCAATGCAAATAGTCATATTTATGCATACAAATATTTGCACTGTGCGGAGATCAAATCAAATCCGCGCCTCCTGCGCTGCGTAGCAGCCGCGTTCACTACCGCCGCGCCATAGAGGCTGTCATTAATAACCCTGTTAATGGACAAAGATAAACAAATTTATAAGAAACCATCATATTCTAAACAGTATCCCACTTCCCTCCATCTTTTATTTTTTTAGCAGTACCTATTCTTTGATGTTACATTTATAGTAAAATATTGAGCGTTTAATTTAAGTCTCTCCAGTAGTTTGCAACGAAGGCGGACTATCACAAAAGGTAATAAAATAAAACGCTTAACTAAAGGTTTTCTAACAAAATCTCTCTTCCCATTTCTACAAAGCTTTTGTTACAATTAGATCTTCCGGGGCATGTCTTTAAATGAACCTTTTCAGTTAGTTCCTGGCTAGCTTGAATGAAGTCAAACTAAAAATGAGGATTTTAAATAGAAATTCATAGAATGAGCGGTGTCTTTTTTTGTAATTAGGAAATAGTAGTCGAGTCATACATATTTAGACTCTCTTTGAAGGATAGAATTCGTAACGAGGTCATTCGACAAAGAACTAAAATTACCGTCAAAGCTCGCAGAAGCAAGCTGAAGTGGCAGTGGGCTCGCCACATCTGTCGAAGCAGCAATGGGTGTTGGAGCAGACGAGTCCTAGTGTAGTCTGACCCGCAGCCAGATGGACCGACCACCTGAAAAGGATGGCTGGGATACACTGGATGTTGAGGATCGAAAGAAATGGTGCACGTTGAGAGAGGCCGCCTAAGGCCATCAGTGGACTGCGAAAAGTTAGTAGTGGCGTCACAGTGCATTTTGCCAACCATTATTGGCTGACTGGATCACCTGAATAAGTACCCTCTCAGTTCATATAGATTTTAAGCAGCATGTTAATTTTATAACAATGCTGTTAAGTTTTTCAAACCCATATACCATGAATATTCCTTGTAGCAACTTAGTTAACAGGTGCAGGAACCGTTTGTCCCTACTATTACAATTGCAAATAGGTAAGTAGTTAGTATTTTTTGCAACATCATCCTAAAAACAACACCTTAGCCTAGGTCATTTGAAACGTATGTAAATACCTGTCACTTAACTAAAGTTAGCGGTCGCGTGCTTGGGACTCATTCTCAGTATTAACTTAGCTTTTACTTATTAAAATTTATTTGTGTTAAGCAAAATAACACATCGTGTACCTACCATAATTACGAAAAATCCCGATTGTGGTGTTTACTACTCACACGAAAAAAAAAAAGTTTAAAACTAAAACCCGACTACCGAAAAATCACACTCTAAAATGTAACAAACAAGACAATATCAAGGATAGCCGTGGTCGTATGCCACTTTACCCTAGAATATTATTGTTTTGTTAAAGTAAGTGGCATACGACCACGGCTATCCTTGATATTTTCTTGTTTGTTACATTTTAGAGTGTGATTTTTCGGTAGTCGGGTTTTAGTTTTAAACTTTATTTTTTATTTACATTATTTTGGGGCAAGGTAAAGCTAATAATTTATACATTTTTGAAATGTGCTCCTTAAGCCCTTTTATTTGATACCAAACACGGCATATTTATCTCAAATTTATTTTTAACATAGTACCTTATGATCGCTAGGGGGCGCCACACAAGATTGAGTGACAGATCATATAGCCTATAACCATCGGACGATAAAGCCGCTTGTAACGATACCTCATTTGTCTAGTTCTAATTAGTAGTTGAGGAGCTATGAGGGAACAAATGAACATACATACATACATACATACATACATACATAGCCTGTCAAAATCATAACCCTCCTTTTGGCTTCGCCGTAGTCGGGTAAAAATAGCTAAGCTGATACAAATTCCTGAGGGTTATAATGTGCTGTGCGCTTATTATTTTTGTGTGTGATCGTCCTAAGGCGGATTGTGTCTCTAGTCAAAATTTGAGCTGTTCGCAAATTTTGGAATTGTTGAGACTGCTTGTTCCCAATATGAGGCTGAGGAGGGCACCGAGGGGGAGAACGTTCGACGTGCCAGTGTGTCGGACTAACCTCCTCTCGTAAACACCTTAGGTATACACAGTCTCTTGTACTGTGGATACTTTTGTATATACACTCGCGGAATTCGAGAGGGTGACACTACAGTGTTTGTCATAGCAGACGAACATGATTTTCTTGGACGTACGATGATGAACAATGAATTGTATAAAGCCGCATTGGTTTGTACTGTAAGGGTGATGTATCTAAATATATAAAATAAATAAATAGTTAAACCAACTTAACATTTAGTCCATACTAATATTATAAATGCGAAAGTAACTCTGTCTGTCTGTCTGTCTACGCTTTCACGCCTAAACCACTATTTTGGTGTAGGGGTAGATTAGATCATGAGAAAGGACATAAGCTATGTTTGGTGGCGATAACCGACATCCACGCGGGCGGAGCCGCGGGCAAAAGCTAGTGTATCATATAAATTTAGCTATGGATTAATTTTCATTAATATTAAGTAGGTACATTCTCACCAAATGTATTCTTAGTTCAATTCGATACATTCCGGTACAATAGCGATTTTAAAATTTATCAGAACCCACTTTCTTTCAAAAGTCAATAAAGTTCGAAGCAACTGACTGAAGTAGCATTTAAAATTGATAAAAGAAATACAGTTATAAGTTTTGTTTCGAAATTATGGATGCCAAGCCATAGTTCTGGATGCTTCGAAGTTTCACGTGCAGAATAACAGATTGCCAGGCAACGGAAGTATCTTTTAAGAGTGTCTGCACACATTTTTGGTACCGGGATAATCCGACAATCAGAACTCGATATTTTTTGTTTACCACACATAATGATGAAGTTCTATAAATTAACTAGAGTATACTAAGTCCTCTATTTGTTGCGGATTTAGCCACACTGACCTATTTGCTAGTTTCATGCGTACTGTCGGTAATTGTCGATATTTGAATATACCTTTTGTGTGTATCTAAAGTCCCCCACACTACCTGATTGACTACATAAGTTGTCTCGTTATGCCAGATAAACATCGGGCTATATAACTTGAACCTCAAATGTGCTTTATACGCACAGTACAAGTTTCTTGAGAGTCTTTTGAGGATAGCTACGGAGATGAACGAGCTCAAATTCATCAAGTATTATATAAATAAACAAATATTCCACAACATTCTACACAACGCTATCTATACCCATGGTAAGCTTAACTAGCTTGTGTTACGGAATCTAGAATGCGGATAAATAAATAAATAATAAATATTCCACAACATTGTACACAACGCTAGCTAGACCCATGGTAAGCTTTTATAGCTTGTGTTATGGAATCTAAAATGCGGATAAACATACTTATATCCTTTTTTTTGTAAATACATACATATTATACGTAGAAACACCCAGACCAATGCAAATAGCCATATTCATGCATACAAATATTTGCACATAAACATACATAGTTACGTTTTTTTAAATACATGCAAAAAACACCCAGATCAATTTCATGCATACAAATATTTACACTGAGCGGGGATCGATCCCGCGCCTCCTGCGTAGCAGTCGCGTTCTCTACCGCCACGCCACAGAGGCTGTACTATATACTTACTACAAAACAATCCGTTTGCACTAGGGTTTTGTTTGTTTGACGACTTAGGTTCTAGATATATGGGCCGAAGTATAGTTACTTAAACACCGTTCCAAATTACACACAGAAGGTCGCCAAACCAAATCACGCTTAATCATCGGAACTTGAATTTCTGTAGTCTCCTTTACGGCCTAGATATCGGCCGGTCTATAAAACTAGGCTATTCTCCGCCAACATTTCGGGATCCAATATCGGTTTTATTGTTTTCCTATTGATTAATATATGGTGTTGTAAAATTGGAGTGACGGTTATAGTTGAGGGATGTGACTTGGGTGATTGATTTCATTTGTTTTTTCTTAACATCGGCTCCACTTGGGTTATATTGATTTCCTTAAAATCCTTGAGTACTATTTGTACCCTTATTGGAGCAGACTGTGGATGTCAAAACAGTTTCAAAGAGTCACAAGGTCCGCTAGACCAAATGGTAGTTCACGATGAACCTCAAAGTGCTGTTTACTACATGGTGGATCATTGTGGTTGATTATAATTAACTGATTAGTAATAATGTTGGAATGTGAGTGTGTCGAGACAATTTGTGCGCACATATTTTACACTTGCAGAATTAATTTATTTTCAGATTCCATCTTTAAACAAACTTGTTTTTCAATTTAAGAATTTATGAAAATATAATATAAAACGTTAGAAGGCACCTAGTGTATCCGGGGGCTGCTCACCGTCTTTACAGAAGCAGGCCCATAACGGCAGCGTGACGTGAGTGATTCACGCACCCCCCCCCCTAAGAAGCGGGATGACACCCGAAAACCCCCCATATACGCGGGATAGTACCCCCTAGGCGAGGCCGCAATTGTAGCCGTAGGTCTGATGAGAGTCCTGGGACATCCTTTCGAGGGCTTACCCGGGGCTCCCAACCATAGGCTGCTGGACTTTACCGTGGGGGTTTTTAGTCGGTAGGGTATAACATCCATGAAGGATTTTCCCCCCTCCCTGCTCCCTACATCGTATTAAGGCATAACAATATACATACGAGAACTAAATACCTGAACCCATTCTAGAGTAATATCGTAACATGTAGTTGCCGTGGGTTCAAGTCCCAACCTAAATGTTCTCTTTTTCCAATTTAAATTCAGATATGACTTGTTCACGTTTAGTATAAAATAATACTTTAGCTGCCAGGGAGCTTGTTAACTTAGTTGAGTAATGTTCGTTTTACGTACGAAGTTCAGACGTGCTTAGAACTATAATATTTAAGCCATGATTAATTTTTAGTATCTGAATGACAAACTTTTGCACAGGATGTATTTGGGAATAATATTTTACATGATTGTAAAAAAGGAGTGTAATTTGTTCAATGTCGACGTATGCAATTGTGAAAATTTGTGAATGTTCAGGTATTTATAAGAAGGTTCTTTAATATTCCTGAACAGACTTGAATGTGTCGATAAATCACATAATCTCCGGATTATAATTTTGGCAAGTATGTTTTAACCGGTACCCTACGTATTTGGTTTAGAATAAATTATTTCATTTGATAATTCATTTATCAGAATTACAGGTAAATATTTAAGAAGTGGCTATTATAAAAATTGAAAAGGATAATCTCAAAAATAGACTGGACTTTTTACCGAACATCAAAAATAAAACGCTGATTTAATTAAAATTCTCCAAATCGAGCCCACCTCCGAACATAATTAATTTTAATGAAGGAAAATTGCAAAATTTCTAATTTATCGTTTGTTTATAACAACCATTCAATGGCGGGGGAAAATTTCAGTTTTAAAATAAATCTCTCTCCAAGCGCGCTATTGTAGAATTTGAAATACGAGCCGGAGTGCCATCGAAACTTTTTCAACGTTTCGTCCATTCCTGTAGTCAGGGCTATCTCCGCTCAAGCCAAGGTTTTAATTTAAACTCTCGCTAACAAATAGTGTTTGGCAGATAACGGGTTATCTGGCGATGTAACTCATTGTTGACAGGGGAATTGTGTCATTCGCTTTAGTAACTTCTCCTTCCGATATCAAATTGGAATAGCACTGTGGAGTACTATTTTAAATTTTTAAACGTATTTGGGATTTTTTTGTATATTTGAAAATATAATTGATATGAACATTCGATACGACTTATAGGGACACTCACCCTGCCACCGATATTTGCCGTAGGCGGCAGAGTCCCTTACTACAGCAAGGCGGTGCCGTCTTCATTGCCCAGGGCGCGTGGAGATTCCACCACACATCCTCGATTTACGTAATTTATGAGCTTCTTCTATTATTTTACCACGCGTAAATGTGATCAAAGTCTGGTATTATGAATGTCCAATCAAGTGGTTCTAAAAGGACGTTTCTGGCAGCCCTAGTCCACGTTTAGACAACGACGCCTGTTCGCGTCCGATACCATTCGATCGCTATTCAAACAAACACGCTCAGTTCCACTTTTGTTTCATTTATTCGTCAAAGCTTAAAATGTAGGTTAGCACGTGCCATTATTATCCGGCTCGAAGGACCAAAAACGAGTGAGTGCGTTACAGAATATAAATTATTTGATGAAGAAATTCTTTTGATTTAATTAGCTAGATGATTATCCGATTTCCGTGAGGACCTAGTGAACTTTGAGCTCGCATGAAACACGTGAACGAAAGACGTAGCATTTACGTACCGTGAAATTACTGCGGATTTCTTTCGACTGGGTTTAAGCCAAAAAAATGTCTTGTGCCTAACTAATTGCGGGATTACAACGTTTAAAACGGTACCGATTTAGGCTGAAATTTCGGATATCCGTTACATGGTAGGCCTGCTTTTCAGCTTTTGAGTAGATTTTATTCCTTTATAACCGAAGTGCCGTTGATATTACACTTCGAATACGGAACCCTCAAACGCAATAAATCGTTTGCACACTATGAGATTCCATCAATAAAATACTGATAAAACTAAACGCTTCCTTCCACAAGATATTACACATCATAATAGAACAACAGTAAAAAATATGTGTACGATATTATATGGTAATGCCCAACCACAAAACAGAGAAACACTCAATGAATTATGTCTTCATTTCACACGGCACGTGCAACTGGGTTCTGTACAAAAAACAGTAACAACCACTATAAATGCAAATCAAACGTCGTATCTTGATAAAAAAGTCGCGCGAGCGATCAGAGCGATTTCTATGACGTGTGATTGTGACGAATGTGCTGATACAATGCGTGTGGTGTTCGCCATGCATAAATTTACGCAATACTTTTGAAGCAACCATCTGTGTAATTTATTTTTTGTGTTCTGCTTGCCTAGTAAATATACTTCTTGTGCCGAGGTTAGTAAGTTTTTTTTTTATACTAATGTAGCAATTAAACCTGTGAATACCGTGGGCTGTGAACCTTACAACACCACACGTATTATCATTGTCATCGCTAGCCCTGGTTCCATCCAAAGCTTATACTTTGAATCCTGAGATCTGCTCTCCCTCCATGATTCGGAAAAGTACTTGGTATTCTTTTTCAGTACCTTTAAAGGTTAAATACTGTAACGTTGTAGACTTTTTCTAAACGTATTTTAATTAATCCTTGCAATAAACCGATAATTTAGTAAGTTTTTATCACTAATTGTCTATGGCTGCGCGAGCGAGACTGGACAGCACTATTCAACTGTCAACTGTTAACATTGAATCGTCCCTTTTCCTTGGCATCCTTCGCCTAGGGAGGTTGCTCTGACCCCGGCGGCCAACTGCTGTTGTCGGCACCGGGTGAGTTTTTTGAGATCAACATTTCCACTTCTTTCAACAGGTGAAGCCTTCCCAGCGGTCCAGCTTATAGCCTGCTTAATGCGCGGCTTAATTATATTTCATCTTATTTTGTGTATGTGCCTTTTCAGCCTACTATTTAGTGCCACGGGACCGATGAACTCTACTACGGTCAACGGTCACGTCATCAGCTTGCTTAATTTCATTAGTATTTTCTTATAGCTTCTAGCTACGCTGTGTTGCCGCTGGGGACATTATCTTCACCTGCTATATTTTTAGTAGGTCACTTGGACGTAATTACCTAGTGACAAACTGACCCGCACTCTTTCCTTTTCCAGGGTCTTCGCACCGGTCTTCACGCCACCATTCGGCTGTGAGGCACACCAGTGGAGAACCTGAGACGCCGGCATCATCACCAGCACATCACCTGCTCCGATGTCAACAAGCTAAGTGCATACTACTATCTTTGCACTGCGGATCCAAACAACGCCTCGGCAGAATACTTATACGAATCCATCCACTGAGATTCATTTTTGATAATACCTACCTATATAAATTTATGTAACGCATTAATTTCGAATATAATATTGTGATTACAACTGTCGAATCCAATCTTTTTATTTAATCTCATATCTCTGCTCATACCCTAGCCGGTATAGACATATTTACATTCTCTCATTTCAAATCTCAAATAGATTCATTACTTACATTTTTTACAGCTCTTACAGTTCACTAGACCAATAAGTTTCCCGTTACAATACTTTTACGGGAGTGATTATAACCGTGGCGAAAGTCCACGCTTTATGCCATTTCCAGCAATAAGTAGGTATACCAACTTGCCGTAACGTTGGCTTGCCCTTTGAAGATCTTATAGAAACCCTACATACTTTAAGTATACACCTTCTCTTTTTCTTCACAGGACAACACGTGCAGGGCTAAGATGCCATCCGTATACAGTGCAGAATATATATTAAGACCTGGAAGTCCCTGCTAGCTCGTCTTCCTAGCGTCCCGGGTCTTTTAAGCGGGGCGTAAAAAGGTATCTGACGAGGCCGTCAAGCTGAATGCCACCACTGTTAACATGGTACATGATTACGATGGTGACCCTCTTTCCGAGACTTTGCCTTTAGCTTACCATCAGGCAAAGGGAAGTCAAATTGACGTGTCCTTTATAAAAAAAAATACATTCGTGGTATAATTCCTAGGCTATTTTATATTAACGCATTTTTCATTACCGTTTTAGAAGTCCAATTACCATGTTGGGTATGAGACATTCTGCAACACAAGATATAAAAAAGCCATTAAAAATTGGAGTGTTTCATAGTTCATCAGCACGAGCCGCTGCTGCTTGAAACTCAGAAGTCGTGACTTTGGACAGAACATTATACTCGGCAACTTTCATTCATAGAAATTGGATTAGTTCATGTTGTGAGCGTATGCATTCAAAACTTTCTCCTCCCGTCTCATATAACACGGAGCTTGAATTGCGTCTGTATTTAGTTGAGTATAATACAATTAGGCGAATCGTGACACAGGGCAACATACAGTATTTAGTTAGTGTATCAGTTGTGACAGTCTCTGTGGCGTGGCAGTAGAACTCGATTGTTATGCAGAAGGCGTGGGTCCGATTCCCGCTCAGTGTGAATATTTGTTTGCATAATAATATTTGCATTGCTCTGGGTAGGTTGCCGCCGGTTATGGTTAGTTGGAGTCTTAAAAAATTTGACAGCTAGTTGAATTACAGAACTTCTTATCACCAAAAGTGTAAGTGTGTAATAAATGAATTTTGTTTCTTTCTTTCAATTAGTTGTGGACGTCAGAAGGCAGTTGTTTCACGAAAAATATAGAGGTTCACCCAGCTGTTAACCTGGAAAGCTGACCCCAACTGAGATCGAATAAAGTTTAGGGAAATAGAAAATGAGTCTTGATTGCTCCCTTGGCCTTCATTTGAAATCCACCTTCCGGCTTTCTCTTTCTCTTCCAATTTGCATGGCACACATGTCTTCTTCTACAATATGACGCTAGTATTTATTGGATCCATCTTTTCTTTTGGTCTTCTCCCTAAATTACCATCAGACCAATGATGGACTAAATATAAAAATGTATATTTTATCTGCGTCATGCGTAACAGGGAAAATCCCGAAAAATATAAAACAAATTAACAACCTAAACGTTAATTATGAAAAACGACCAAACCGAGACACGAATACAATCCACTCAAAACATTTCACTCGACTTCGTAAACTTCATTTATTTAACAAGTTCGCAAATGAGACGGGGATATACAAAGTAATGGAATATTTTACATTTAATATGGCGAAGCAATCAGCTCGGTAACAAATTAAAAAACGGCTGCGAATATTAATTTAAATGCGATGACGTGTGTTGACCTTAGGACGAGACCTTTGCTGTTTGTTTTTAAATTAATTAAAAGTAGCTGTTACGTCTGGCTCTGCCTGCGTGAAATTTCACAAATATTACCTAATTTCTTTCTTTCTTTCTTTCTTTGTAAAAATGTTAAAGTTTGTGAATATATTTGGATGTTTGTTAAGCAATCACGCTATAATGACTTAATGGCTGAAAGGTACAAGGATTAACTGTTATAGATTATAGTCTGAAATAACCGTGGAAATACCACAAAGACTATATATAATTTACAAGCTTTTGCCCGCGGCTCCGCCCGCGTGGATGTCGGTTATCGCGACCAAACATAGCCTATGTCCTTTCTCATGGTCTAAGCTACCTCTATACCAAATTTCATCAAAATCGGTTCAGTGGTTTAGGCGTGAAAGCGTAACATACAGACAGACAGACAGGCAGACAGACAGACAGAGTTACTTTCACATTTATAATATTAGTAAGGATAAGCATTATATCTATATCATAGGATTTCATGGGTTGCTGCAACGGAATTAAAACTCCACGCAGGCGAAGCCGCAAGCAACGACTAGAAAGACGAGTAGAAATAAAATGCTTTAATATAATCAAAATAAACAAGAAGGTACTTTATTTAAAAAATCTAAAATAGGTGTCACCATGTTGTTTCCGCAACTCGACATCATTGAGTTGCTCCTTTTCGGTGTAAAGTAACTAATTATTTATAAAATAAAGCTTTCAATAAATAAAATGTTATTTTACAGTAAAAATGTTTCATGAATATTAATTACAGTATCAGATATGAGACCCGCATCTGAACACACCTTATCTTGTCACCAATGAACTGCGAATTTCATTACGTTGAAATAATTTACAACGCATTCGCGTGTCAACAGAAAAACATTGATGATTATTTTTACAACACAGAGAGATTGTGAAAAATATGTTGGTATAGTGCGTCAAGAAAGTCGTGAAATTAATGTTGAAGGAACTAATATTTTTCATTGTATTTGCAACACTCAATAACTGTCAAACTGAGTTTTCAGCTGTCATTCCTTGTTTTGTTGTGGATATGTTTTGTATATCTTTTGCGTTCATTTAATTTATTTACGTCTAGTAACAATATAAAGTGTAAAAATGAATTGCAATGTGTGTATTAGTTGTGAGAGACATGTCGTATTCAAAGTATTTCAGGGATATTAGTATGATATACGGCGGGATTTCAAACCAGCAAGCTGGTTTCTGATTTGGAGGATATTTATGGCCAAACAGCTAAATAAGCCGGTACGTACACATACTTTAATGTTAAACACGGTATGGGAAGTGTAATCTATTAAAAATTATGTGTATTAAGTGAACATTTTATTTTTCAAAGCATTGTTTTCATTTGTCGTGGTTGAGGCATTATCCTACGATTTTAAGAAATCGTAGTACGACACTTTGACGTTTTTGAACAGTCTTGATCCATTTTGTATTAACCACTGAGGCCCTTTGGACTACTAAAAAATTACACGGTATATACAGCTGTATTTATCCAGTACCGTACGTTTTTATTTGTTTCAGATTTTCAAAAGCACACTTCAAGACATATCATTTCAGTATGTGATGATATATCCAGTGACTCAGAAACTATCGCGGATAAATTACGCAGGAGTTTTAAGCAGCATTTTGGGTGTTGAATACTCACTCCAATAAGTTAATGTTCTAAAAGATTATAATTATATTATATTATAATACGTACTGTACCTACATCTTTTGTTTTCATTGTTTAATACTTTACAACGTCTGTAAAAAAATCGACTGTCTAGCTATCACGGTTCATGAGACAGACAGGTGGGCTTTGGGTAAGGTATTGCTCAGGACATGTTTCTTGGACCTAAAATATGCTCAAAACACATTTCACACCCACGGTACCCATGGCCATAATCCTGGTGGTACCGTTGCTTGGTCTAATAAAGTTAAAGTGTACCACTGAGTAAGCGATTCTGTGACCAGAGTGGTGGTGGATGAGCTCAAAGTCACCAAGCATAGATTATTACAATACAAGGTCAAGCCAGGCCAAACAATTCGCTTATCTCGCAGCTTAGATTCAAAATAGTGTCCCGAGGCATTTATCATGTATGCGTGTCATTTATCGGGGTGTAAGGTTAACGGCATTTCCCTCACACCTCAGTTAACGTTGAGCCATATACGGGTTTAAGATGGCCCTCTTGGGTGTCCTCATCTAACCTCTATACCCGCTGCTAGTCACAGGGACCCATGGCGAGTCTCCGAGCAGCTCTCTACAGGGCTGCTCCCGCCGCGGCCGTTAATTGCAGTAAGTGGTAGCGTCTCCCATGTGCTGAGTAAGAGAGTGAAGCATTGCCGTAAGCGTTGTACAGGCTACATCGAATGGAGGCTTCGGATCACGCGCACCAAATTTAACATAATATCTGTGCTTCTAAATCCCGTGTGCTTGTCTGCCACCTGAGTGATTTGACAACCATGACTTCTAAACTCAATCACTCCGCACTCGTTGATTTCGATTAGTTGTTAAAGATTTTATTTGCAAAAGTTTTTATCTAAATGTTGCTGCAAGCCCTGCAACCATTTAAAAAGGATATAACGACTATTCTGTATTTAAGTATATATAATTTTCTAGCTTGAAGTTTGATTTATCTCTAAAGTTTGCACCATTAGTGCATAAATAAAGTGAATGAAATATTTGCCGTATTTTTTTTTTCACTTTTATTCACCTGCTATCCTACTATCGTAATGAAATCATACCATAAAAGGCAACAGATCAATTCTGTTTAGTTATAGTATGACAGGGATACCAGATTAAGCGCAGCAGCGCCACCCTCAATTTTCACGACTTTCTTGACGGGCTATATGTTGTCATATTGTTTATATATATATATGTCTTATCTATGCCGGGCCTGCCAGAACGAGACAAACAAACGTCTTATAATGAGATTAAAAATAACATACTAAAATCCAGAAGTTCATAATTCTTCTTCTTCTCGCGTCTATTTAGATGCGGCTAGCCCAATACTCAGCTACATTGATCGCATCCTCCGTCGCCTCATTCAGATCGGCAATAGTACAGGTATAGGGGCAAAGCGGGCATGATCGCAGGTGGTCCATCGACTGCAGGAGTGTACCACGCTCCGCGTCCAGGTACCTACCTCCATTTTACCAAGTTTGGCCTATAACAGCCGACCCGAGACCTTAACCTTTTTAAGGACTTCCAGATGGCCCAGTTTAGTTCATGTCCGGGTGGTAGGCTCTCTGCAGGCTGAATGTTGTCTAGAGGGGGTGCGTTTTCCGTGAGCCGATAATATTAATACCGATGTACATAACGCCATTGGACGAATGACGAAAAATGTAATTTGACCTTAAGTTCAAAACTAAGTTCGTAACTTCGGGATTTTGATACCTAGCTATAATAATGTAATGTGATGTGAAATATTAGGACTAAAGCAAAAACACACAAAAACAGCCCTATTTTCCAGTAAACAGCCCTGATGACAAATTGCCCACTTGATGTGGGACTGAAAATCATAGCTGGCGAAATTAGGGTGTTATACGCGGCGTGTAACACCCCCATTTCGCCATACCGCACGACTAAGACCTGGAACTCCCTGCCAGCTTACATGTTTCCTTCTTCCTACAGTCCCGGTTCGTTTAAGCGGGGCGTGAAAAGGCATCTAATGAGGCCGTCGAGCTGGGTGCCACCACTGTTAACATGGTACATGTTTACGATGGTGACCCTCTTGCCGAGACTTTATTTTGCCTTTAGCTTAACATCAGGCGAGGTGAAGTCAAATTGACGTGTCCTAGATAAAAAAAAACTATTTTTGCTTGTTAATTCCCGAAGGGATAGGCGTGTTATCTTAGGGAATTAACAGGCTTGAATATACGGGTAGGAAGGCGTTCGGGACCGAGACGTGGTCCCGGATTCCCCTTTTAAAAATGTATAGATGTACTTTACAGTGCAAGCCACTAAATCTTTATAAGCGAACTAATTTTTGGCCTTAATAATAACGGTTGAAAAAAGTACACTGCGGTAAGTTTTTCACATAAATGAATGACAAATCATTTATATAAGGCAAATTAAAGTAGGCAGGTTGATCTGGGTCGACCTCAAAGAACATACATCGATCAAATTGAAGATGTTTAAAAAAAGGCAAGTCAGAGGGCCTTGAACCGTCGTGTAGGTTTAATTACGTTAGAGGAAACTCGAGAGCGGTGTAATTAGCTGCCTCGGAGGAAAAAGGGTGTAATGATACATGTTGTACAGGTATGTTTCGTGTTGAATATTTTAAATGTTAAGTTAAAAGAATATGAGTACATTATAGATTTGAGATTTACATGGCCATTAACACCGATAGTAGAACACTCACCGGCATATTTACCATGTTTTTGAAGTTTTTGAGGATCCAATATTTAGGCGCTGTTTCAAGCGCCATGATCACGGATATCGGATCCTCAAAAACTTCAAGAAACATGGTAAATATCCCGGAGTTTTACTATCGAGATATAAGTAGTACTTTTTTATAGCACTGGTGAATGAACACTCTATTTGTAGTTTTCATTTGACTGTAATAAACATTTTCCAGAGTGGCCTATCTCGGTTACTTTGCTGGGAAAGTAAAAGAAGTACAAGAATACTAATTCGGTTACCGTGCAACGCTTTTGTAAATGCATACATATTGTACATAGAAATACCAAAACCAAATATACATAAGTAATATTCATGGAAAATAATATCCGCCATAACAAACCATGCGGGAAGAGCCACTCACGCATTTGCCCTGGCGCATGACTTGACTCAATTGGTGCACAAGGTCACGAGGATACCAAGAGAGTCCGGCCTAGAGCCCTCTCTGCTAGACCTTCTGTTGACGAGTCGCCCGGACCAGTACAGTGTCTCGGTGAGTGCTGCTTTAGGTAACTCCGACCACTGTCTGGTCCGCTCCACCGTGCCCATTGTAGCGCCCCCACGACCCGTGCAGGGAGAGGAAGAGGCGTCTATGGCACTACTCGTCAGCGGACTGGGATGGATTGCGCGACTATTATGCGTCCATCCCGTGGGTTGAACGCTGCTTTGAGGGTAAGAACCCATCTGAGAGCGCTACTGCCGTCGCCGGTGAGATCGGTCTAGGTATGGAATACTATATCCCATACAGCGATGTCACCGGAGTCCGCGGAGCGCGTCCGTGGTTCGGGCGCGAGTGCGCGGAGGCTGTTGAGCATAAACAGTTTGCGTACCGCGCCTGGGTGCGGGCGCGCGCCACGCGCGATCCCAACGTGGGTCACTTCAAGGCGGCGTACAACAGATCCACAAAGGTCTGCAAGAGGGCATGCGTCAGAGCGGATGCCCAGCGCATAGCACGGCTGGGCCAAGAGCTAGTGGCGCATCCCACGGGTAGCCGTGGCTACTGGCAACTGGCCAAAGCCGTGCAAGCCAACTTCTGCCAGCCCTCGCTGCCCCCGCTGAGCAATCCCGATGGATCTCTGGCCCATGAGCCGCAAGAGAAAGCAAATTTGCTGGTCAATCTCTTCGCGGCCAACTCCCGAGTCGATGATTGTGGTATGCAACCACGGACAATGCCCACTGGTGACCACGCAATGCCTGATATACGTATCAGGCAACGCGATGTCCGTGCAGTACTGCAATCACTCGATGTCCGGAAAGCCAGTGGTCCTGATGGTATTCCAGCGGTCGTACTTAAAAAATGTGCAGCGGAGTTATCTCCTATGCTAACGCGGCTGTACCGACTGTCCTACAGTTCGGGTACAGTGCCTTCGGCTTGGAAGGAGGCGAATGTCCAGCCGATCCCCAAGAAGGGGGATCGCTCGGACCCAGCCAACTATCGACCCATAGCCGTCACCTCAGTGCTGTGCAAGGTGTTCGAGCACATAATTAACACACAGCTCATGCGCCACCTAGAGGATCACTCCTTGCTTAGTGACCGGCAATACGGTTTCAGACCGAAACGGTCAACGGGTGATCTTCTGGCGTACATGACCCACCTTTGGGGTGAGGCTATGGAGAAGCACGGTGAGTCACTGGCAATTAGTCTTGACAACGCCAAAGCTTTCGATAGGGTATGGCACAAATCGCTTCTTTCCAAGCTACCAGCCTTCGGCCTGCCTCCTAGACTGTGTAACTGGGTTGCAAGCTTCCTGCAGGGGCGCCGTATTCGCGTCCTTTGTGATGGACGAGCTTCGGAGTTCTTGCAGGTAAATGCTGGTGTGCCGCAGGGTTCCGTCTTATCTCCCACTCTCTTTCTTCTGCATATCAATGACATGCTCTGTAACGGAAACATTCACTGCTATGCAGACGACAGCACCTTACACGGGAGTTATTACGCACATCCTGCGGCCAAGCAGTCTGATATCGCGGAAAAAAGGCAGCTTCTTGTCACTGACCTGGACCGGATCCTGGACCACATTTCTCAATGGGGCGCTAGGAACCTGGTCGAGTTCAATGCCAAGAAGACCCAGGCATGTGCGTTTACAGCAAAGGTATCTCCTTTCCTTCCCCTTCCCACTCTTCAGAGCACACCACTGCCACTGCAGGATCACCTCACTATCCTCGGTATGGATGTTCGCTGCAAACTGAATAACAAAAACTATATCGAGAGTATCATCAAATCAGCCTCGCGTAAACTCGGAGTCCTGAACAGAGTGAGACGTTTTTTCACGCCGGAGCAGCGGTGTCTTCTATATAAGACCCAAATTCGTTCCTGCGTGGAATACTGCTCACATCTATGGGACGGCTCCGCAAAGTACTTATTAGATGCTCTCGACAGGTTGCAGCGACGTGCGGTCCGCATTATTGGGGATCCTGAGGTCACGAACACCCTCGAGCCTTTGCAGATGCGTAGAGATGTTGCGTCTTTGGCAGTTTTCTACCGTCTCTACCATGGTGAATGTTCTGACGAGCTCTTCCAATTAGTCCCACCCTCCCCTTTCCTTCACAGGACGACACGTGCAGGGCTAAGATGTCATCCATTTACGGTGCAGAGTATACCTGCTAGAACCAAGCGTTTCAGTGATTCATTCCTATGCCGCACCACTAAGGCCTGGAATTCCCTGCCAGTTCACGTGTTTCCTTCTTCCTACAGTCCTGGGTCCTTTAAGCGGGGCGTGAAAAGGCATCTAATGAGGCCGTCAAGCTGAGTGCCGCCACTGTTAACATGGTAAATGTTTACGATGGTGACCCTCTTTCCGAGACTGTGCCTTTAGCTTAACATCAGGCGAGGTGAAGTCAAATTGACGTGTTCTGTATAAAAAAAAAAAAAAAAAAAAAAAATTTGCACGAAGTGGAAATCGAATGCACAACATCTGACGTACTTAACTGTCGAACATTATAACAAACCACCACGCCATAGATGACGTCACAACTTAAAGTATTAACTACTAACCTTATCACTGGATGTAACAATCAACCCATTCTGAACTAAACATGAAAGGCTCGGTCCAAATGAACGTTAAAACACCGCATGTTCCAAATTACCATTTTAATGACCTGTGTGTCGCGGATCGTAGGGTCACGACTCGGCATCCAGAGGGCTGATTCACTAAAATTACTACTGATCGTATGATATCAATACATACGACAACTTTCAAAGTGAACAGTTCAAAATCCAATCCCAAACTAATTCTGGAGGTTTAATTACCGAACGTAATGGTTTTGTTTTGACAGATGTTGCTTAATATTTTTTTTGTACATAGAGATAGGGTAAATGATTTCGCCAATGATAATTAAATAACTAAACTGAATCACTATAGTAAAAGAGCACAGAAATATATTCTAGAACAATACAAGAAAATGACACAACTACACAACGCCAAATTCATAAAACGAACATGAAAATGGCGGACGACAAAATTATTGTCGCAAAAAGGGATGTCGTGTCTCAAAATCGCGTTACCTACGTAATTTGTCGTAAAAACGTATTTTATCGAGGTCGTGGCACCGAGTCCTATTACAAGTCGATATTTTCCTATCTACGCACTATTCCTGATATTCGAAGAGCGTCCCTAAGTGAATATTTCCGAAATCATTTTGATGTGAGATTTTGTTGATCGAATTTTGTCCTTTATTAAAACTGAGGTCGGCAGCGGCGTTTGATTTACTGTTTGGAGAAATTGAAAGTTTTCATTTTCTTTTACTAATAATTTAAGACACAGCATCGTGGCAGCCTCTGTGACGTGGCGGTAGTGAACACGACTGCTACGCAGAAAGCGCGGGTTCGGTCCCCACGCAGTGCATATATTTGTATGCATGATTATGGCTATTTGCATTGGTGTGGGTATTTCTATATATAATATGTATGTATTTACAAAAAAAAAGTATCTAAGTATGTTTATCCGCATTCTAGATTCCATAACACAAGCTAGTTAAGATTAACATGGGTCTAGATAGCGTTGTGCAGAATTTGGTGAAATATTTATTTATTATTTAATTATCGTTTAGATTTCTTAAAGACTTTTTTATCCAACTATATTTTGCTAAGAAATCGAATCATGCACTGATATGCAAATTTAGGTAGCAATATGCAACATTTTACATAGTTTCCATGAAAGTATTAGATATTTTAACTCGTTGCCTTATCTGTTCCCCTCCCTTTCTACTCTGGGGGTGATACAAGCGTTCATAATAGTGACCATAACATTGATTGCTCGCTCTGTTATTACCTTCCCCATTTGCTTGATGCCAATGTTTGTCATGACTTGATTTAGCTGACCCTACCTGCAGAGTTTGTCTAAGCTAGAGTCTAGAGACCGGAGTCTATCACCATCAGCCATCACCAAGTGTTCACACTTGCTGCACAAATTAATTTCGACACGGAATATCTTGATGGAATCCCCAACACTAATTTGCTAGCTAAGTATAGTAAAAAAACGAAATAAAATAACAAAGCAAATTCATTCAATCATACTCTTAACTACATCAACTCAACAGCAGCTAGTAATCGATTAAATAACATCGAATGCAAAAAAATATCGAAAAGACTTTCGAGCTACAACTCAGATTGGTAGGAAATATTCGTGCAAATGTACCGTCTATAGAAAATTGTTGGCGACGTCTGCTAATAAATCGGTTTATCTGATACACTTTATATTACGCAGGTAGAACTGCTAGGGAAAAAATGTGTCGATTTGTCTATTACGGTTATCTTCTCACCCAATGATTGTGAGGATTTATCTCTTAACTCGAAGATTTTAGTTTTCCTTGTATACGCATGTTGTATACAAGAAAAACTAAAATCTTCGAGTCTAAACCAACTTCACCTGCAAGTATGGAACCTGCTTATTGATGGATGAAACTCTGGCGCAGTTTTTTGTCTCGCGATTGGGGGTATTTTACGGAAAAGTCAAAGTATACCAAAATTATGAAAAGTACGAGTAGTACGATTCGGGGCTCCAAAGTGATGACTCAATCGGATTGCACCGATATAATCTCAGTTTGAGTGGTTTATGAAGCGACGAGAGTGAATATACAAAATGCTGGGGTAGGCCTAGACATACAAAAGTATCAGGTCAAAGGCACTGTAAAGAAGAAGAAAAGGATATATCACGAGTTTCTGATACCGGCGAGCATGTATGAAAACAATGATTAAAGTAAAAATGGCGTAAGACGTATACCAGGATCGTAACCGGTGGAAACTGCCTACTCCATAGGGAAAATCGCCTGACTGTATGTGTGTGTGTATGTTATTTCTGTTTGATTAATATCGTTAGTAATACCTATTTCCTCCATACATTCATACGGTCATACTACTTTCTGATTAGGGTATTTATATACCAGTTCTTTCCTATTACAACGAAACACGTTGCCTCTCTGGCCATTTTCTACCGCCTGTACCACGGCGAGTGTTCTGAGGAGTTATTTCAACTGATCCCACCGTCTCCCTTCCTATCTAGAATAACTTTTGCGGGTCTGCGGTGCCATCCACACACAGTGGAATCCATACGATCTCGCACTAAACAGTTTGAAGCCTCCTTTCTCTGCCGCATGATAACGAGCTGGAATGCTCTGACCGCATTCGTGTTTCCCTCTTTTTACAGTCCCGGGTTCTTCGAGATGGGGGTGAAAAGGCATCTATCAAGGCCGTCAAGATAGGGACCACCATTTAACGTTCAATAGCATCGAGAATGGTGGTCTGTATCTTCTAGACTGCTATCTCAGCTTTATTACTATCTAATGGAGTGCAGTCAGTTGATGGACCAAATGTAGAATACACGTTTTTCAATGGGAAATTTGAAATCCAACAAAGATTCTATCCAAACAGAATCCTCCCACAAAACTTATACAAAATATGCAAATAAAGTAAACACTATTACGGTGCTCATGAATTGTCGAGCGGAGTTTCCATTCGCTTCTCGATCACGTCCGCGCTATTTGCAATCACAGCAAGAAGTGTACGGCTATGGTAATTGTGCTGTAACGCTCCGTGATGCGCAGCTTCACTGTATTGTTATTTTATATCGTTTTTGAAGATAAGGGTACCAGATATTAAGTTTTGAATGGGTTACTGGAGCCTCAATAAAACCTATTTTTTGTTCAGACATTGCCACTGTAACTGGTTTTCTCAAGTGGCTACAATATGGGCTTCCTCAAGAAGGGCATTGGAAGGTTTCTTCAGGGTCGGCAGCACGAGGGTAGCGCCCCTGATGTTGCATACGGCCATAGGCCGCGGTAACCACTTTCCATTAGGTGGGCCATGCTCTTCACGTGTCCCTCTGACTGGCAGAGGGCACAGTGGAGAACAAGCAAGGGAGTTCTGGTTCTAATACGATACGTCCCGATAGAAACCCTAGAATAAAGAATCCATACTATATCCATACTTAATATTATAAATGCGAAAGTAACTCTGTCTGTCTGTCTGTCTGTCTGTCTGTCTGTCTGTATGTTATGCTTTCACGCCGAAACTACTGAACGGATTTTGATGAAATTGTATGTATGTATGTATATATTATCCATACTAATATTATAAATGCGAAAGTAACTCTGTCTGTCTGTCTGTATGTTACGCTTTCACACCTAAATCGCTGAACCGATTTTGATGAAATTTGGTATAGGGGTAGATTAGACCTTGAGAAAGGACATAGGCTATGTTTGGTCGCGATAACCGATATCCACGCGGGCGGAGCCGCGGGCAAATGCTAGTATTATTATAAATGCGGAAGTAACTCTGTCTTTCTATATGTTACGCTTTCACGCCTAAACCACTTAATGAATTTTGATGAAATTTGGTATAGGGGTAGATTAGACCATGAGAAAGGACTTAGGCCACGTTTGGTCGCGATAATCGACATCCACGCGCGCGGAGCCGCGGGCAAAAGCTTGTAGACATAATAATCTGGTAAATTCTCTCATAGTTATGAAAATGATTGAAGTAAGTTAATCTACCTATAAGAAAATATGCAAATAATAATTTTGTCTTATTGACTATTAACTCTGCTTACCCAGAAAACCAAAAGCATAACACAATTTACTAAGAGCATAATGATCTGAAAAAATCCCTTAAATCGAAAACAATAATGCGATTCAACAAATTATGACACAGCCTCCTTGTTATGTGAACCAATAATTGAATTCACAAATCATTTTAGCAATATTGAATTTAGGTAGGGACATGATCCCATCAATTCAGAATACGCAATATATCAGGAAATGTAAATAAACGAAGAGCTCACGGCGTTTATGGAGCTCTGTTCCGTCAGCAGCTTCGCAAGAGTTATTTAGCCGCATTTTTATTGTTTCACTGGTTTATTTATGAATATATTGAAATGGTAAATGCTCAAAAATAAGGCAGTTCTGTTTTCTGACATAGTACTATCGTCACTATAATGATTTTATATTGCCGTTGAATGAAAGTTTAAATCATTGCTAACTATTCAAATCGATTTTTAAACTCTCGCCCTCTTGCGTTCCATGATATACAAGAGTGATAAAAGGAATTAACGCGATCATATCATAGTTACATTACATACCATTGGTTTTCCTGATGTTCAGACAGTCAGCCTGTGACCACGGCCCGGTGTAACCTGGTCGAAACGTCAGGCAAATTAACGGTATGTCATTACTACTTTTGATTTGATTACAGGTTACAGGTACCAATGATATGATCATGTTAATTCCCGCTATCACTACTGTATACAAATCGAGTAAAATAGAAGAAAGCAAATCAACTTAGGGCCCAATAGAAATGTACAAGAAAATTTGAATAGCTTCAGGTGTGTCTCAGTGGTTCAGTGGTCAGATCAATTCTGTAGTGAAATATCGAGGATTCGAGTCCCGCCTGAGTTTTTTTTCCCAATGATATGATATAATGATATGATCTATATTGTCAGTTTCTGAGCGTGTGATTTCGTAGCCGACCGCAGATCGCAGCAGCAGACTGCAGAAGCAGAAGCATGCAGCAGATAGAGCGTCTCGTGAAATAGACTCGAATATGATAATAACTGGAACATTTGGACTTTTTCCCCAGTATTTATTATTTTAAACCTGAAGGTTTCGCCTTACGGCAAAAAAAATCTTTACTAAATGTAAACCTTTGAGAATGCCGTAAGGCGAAACCGGTCAGGTTCAATATAATAAATCCAGTGGAAAAAGTACGAGTGTTCTCAATATGTGTAACAATGAATTCCACCAAGTGCCGTCAATCAACAGTATATATAGTATGATAATAATTGTTTATTGTGTTAATTTATGGTGCCTAATTAATTGATGGTGCCGGTTTGTGTCGATCTAATTTACGCTATGAGAATTACAAAGTAAGATTAAAATATTACTGCTAGAGATGGTAGTAGATGATAAAGCATTAAGATCAAGTTACCAAAGAGTAATAAATTACAGATTCACCAAAAAACATAATTGGTTCTGTTACGATGCGGCGACTTCATAATGTAGACGTTGACTATTTAGCATAATGAGACCTGTACACGATTAGGTTTTAACGATGATGACTCCCTTCTTCTACCAGATGATATCCCATCCAAAAACCAACTTAAACCTATGGGATAAGAGTTCAAATTGCCTTCATACGGTATAGTAAGATTTTGGTATCTAATTTGTATGCTAGGTCCGTCGCTAAGCGTCATGGTTGGTAGACAAAATAATATATTTCGCGAAGATGGTGTTCCTTAGATTAAAGAATAAGTTTGCAGTCTCTCCGACTGGGTGGGACAACTTTATCAATTCGCTTGCTTTTTATGCTCACATAATTATTAGGCCAATATATACTTACAAAAAAAACCTAAACTGGTTAACACCGATTGAGCTGAAATTTTGATATAAGTGCAACTGATCAAATGGCTTAATCCCAATGGAAACCGCGCGCCGTACGGTGCACCGGTGGGGTCAGAGTTTAACAATAAGAGGAGTAGGTGAGACAACATTTTGAAATTTGTTCCAACCGCCCCGGAGGGATGGCCGTCGGGAATAGAATATGAACTTATTCCCAAGGGCCACCAAAAACAGCCACCCCTTTTTTTTTTCGTGCGGAAATCCCCTCGGATACCCCCCCTGCCGGAGCCGGAAGGGGAGGTTATGTCGGACTCGAACCGACTAAAACCGCACGCCGACTGTGGGTCGTGGCGCTAGACCGGAGGTGAGGTTGTCATCGACATATCTCTCGCATCCCGGCTGACCCAGGGCCCTCCTCGGGAGGTCTGGCCCTCCTCGGGAGGTCTGGCCCTCCTCGGGAGCTGGCCGTTCTCGGGAATCTGGCCCTCCTCGGGAGAGCATTTATTTCCAACGGCCCCCAGAAGACGTTCTTGAAATTAAAACTATTTTTTTAAGTTAAGATATCGACGGTTAAGAATCAATTATGTCTATTTCAAAAGAGATAACTTTACAGGAGACGAAAAAAACGTTACTTAAATGTTATGCTTTTAATTGCCTTTTTCAATATTGATGCAATCAAGTGGTATTTATTCAGAATTATTTTGCAAATTTATACCTTGGTAATTCAGATAGCTCAACTCTCAAATATTGGGTAGATACCAATACCTATTACTAATTTTAGAATATTAGTATTAATACCGATAATCTGACTAGACTCAGAGCTTCAAAAGCTTAATGAATTAATCTATTAGTCTCAGTCTGGTATTAGGTATGTTAAGAGATTTATTCCCAACTAATTACTCCATGTACTATTAATCCAGCAAAGGTAATTGATTAACTACGTTTTAATATAGCCAATAAACTTCGACAATAAATATTTGGTAATATCAACTGTTCGAATAACAAATGTGTGAACAACTAAATAACATTTCAAAATCTGTTCGTAAAGCTAAAGAGATAGTGTTAAAAATTGACTGTCAGCGAAATTGCTTTTACTACATTTTATTACTTGACGAGTTAGTTATTACGTAGAAAGCAAATAAATCAGAGCATATAGTTCTACTGATAATCTAATATGCTGTTAAGCTAAAAGCGTATTTATTTGTTAAAAAATCACATAGCTGACTGATTTACGTTATTAAATATTAAATAGGCTTAGGTATCTAAGTCTGTAAATAATGGTAACATGTATTATCGATACCTTTATGTGAAGTTTAACATCAGACATAACCACAGTGCAGTGTCGACTGTCAGTCTACCTACTGTACTAAATTGACAGTCAGTAGCCTGATAGTCGTCAGTCTGATGTAGATACGATAGAGAGAATGCACTGCAAAGAAGTAAGCTGATACTGGGCGAACTCTGTATTCATACACATACGCCAACGGACCCCAAAGCCAGCCGTTCTATCTTATAGTCTAATTGGTCAATTTTATTACTACACATTACAATATATTATTTTACAGAACTTGGAGTCGTCGCAAAAGGGCGATCTATTGTCTAATTACAGAAAAGTTGTCAAGAATGAAACACAACCTAATTAATTAATATACCTTCCCGAAAAGTAGTCTACATAAATTCTTAAAACAATATTTGTAACTTCTTTTCAACCCTGCCAAAAATTTAATTCCCTAGAAGATTTTAATTTTTTTTACTCTCAAAAGCCAAGTGATTGCGTTTTCCTTTGTCCCGAGAGTTTTGACTTGTTTAGATTTTTTCTCGCATCTAAAAATCTCTTTGCTATGGTAATCGGAGCGAGGAGTCTTTTGTAATCAAGCTCTGATTTCGGACTCATTATTTCTGGGCCTCTAAGGTTTTTTTTAGGAAATGACAAGGAAATGTTCAAAGTATTGACACGGCCTGTCGAAATATTTCGACAATTTTTTTCCACGATTTATGTGTGTTCTTTATTACACACAAATATGGTGACACCTTTTGTGATTGATTTTGTTTTGAAATTGAATTCGCGATTTGATGTTTCTTATTTGTTTGTTCATGATTAAAGGGAACAAATATTCGATCTTGTTTCTGTTTAGACAAACTACAGGCTTTGCGATACATGAAGTACCTACTCGTTAGCTATAACATTCGTTAGTTCTGGAAAATTGCGTGTTTGTGTAAACAACACCGGTCTTTGAAAGTTGAATATTAAATTGCTAAGTCAATTCTATTATATTTTTCCATGGGAATACTTTTGAATACCAGCATTCTCTACACTTTGGCAAATATTTAGTCGTTTATGTAGTTTTGTTGTACTTTTGGTACTCTTCTACATCAGAGTTTTCCCACTTTTCATAACCAAATAATATTACAGCCAATCTTTTATGGAAAATCCCGTCCTGCAGATTTGAGCTGGATCCAAAAGCAGCCCGATGCTTCCAGGTTTATAGCCTACTAGATTTAGCCCGCGGCTCCGCCCGCGTGGATGTCGGCTATCGCGACCAAACATAGCCTATGTCCTTTCTCATGGTCTAATCTACCCCTATACCAAATTTCATCAAAATCTGTTCAGTGGTTTAGGCGTGAAAGCGTAACATACATACAGAACGACAGACAGACAGAGTCATATTGGCATTTATAATATTAGTATGGATGTCAAGGGAGTACCTTTCTCGGGCGCGACCCTTTAGATACCCACCGAACCTGGATCAGCCGGGGTGCGAGGGATATGTCGATGACAACCTCACCTCTGGCCTAGCACCACGACCCACATCAGCGTGCGGTTTTAGTCGGTTCGAGTCCGACATAACCTCCCCTTCCGGCTCCGGTAGGGGAGGTATCCGAGGGGATTTCCTCACGAAAAAAAAAGGATGCCCACCGGCCACTAGAAGTGGTCATATCGAACTCAAACTGGCTAAAACCGCGTGTCGTCTCCCCTGCAGGAGAGGGGCGCTGCCGTCTCCGCTGCCTAGGGCGCAGTGTCCCCTGCGTGGAGATTTCTGACCAAGCACCTGTCAAGGTAATAATTACTTTACTTAATTCATATTTTGTAAATACTTCTAAGTAACTTAGTGAACATGCTTCACTGGAGAAAAATTTGAACTTTTTTTAAAATTCATATTAGGTAGGTAGGTAAGGTATGTCTCATAGGACTAAAAATATCACTCGGCTCAACCATGGTCGAATATAAGTTACTATTTTAAAAGCATTTGCATTTATAAGATTGTAGAGCGTAGAATATACTGAAATGGTAAATGCTCTTCAATAAGACAGTTCTGTTTTCTAACATACATAATACTAACGTCACTATGATTTTATATGCCGTTGAATGAAAGTTTAAAGCATTGCTAACTACTCAAACCGACTTTCAAACTCTCGCGTTGCATGATATACAATAGTGATAACGAGAATTAACGCGTTCATATTATACGTACATTACATACCTTTGATTTGCCTGACGTTCAGACAGCCAGCCTATGACCACGGCCGGTGTAATCTGGTCGAAACGTCAGGCAAATTAAAAGCTATGTCATTACATACATTTGATTTGCCTGACGTTCAGACAGCCAGCCTATGACCACGGCCGGTGTAATCTGGTCGAAACGTCAGGCAAATTAAAAGCTATGTCATTACATACATTTGATTTGCCTGACGTTCAGACAGCCAGCCTGTGACCACGGCCGGTGTAATCTGGTCGAAACGTCAGGCAAATTAAAAGCTATGTCATTACATACCTTTGATTTGCCTGAAATTTCAACCTGGTTACTGGTAACAATAATATGGTCACGTTAATATGCGTTATCACTATTGTATATTCAGGTCGAGTAAAATCGAAGAAAGCAAAATTAAGTAGCAGTAAAATAGCGAAATTAAGTATGAAAATTTTAATATTAAACCATAAAATGCGAAAAAGGGTTCAAAACTTAATAAAAACTTAACTACAGTATAAATGCTTTTAAGATTTGGCACGGAATATTTTATTTTAGTGTGGATAATTAAAAATAAAAAAGTATATGGGGCATAGATATAGAAAAAGGGAAACCAATCGTGTTATTTCCTGTTCATTACCGATGACGTCACGGACGCCATTTAGTTTTTAGCATTAATACAAACCCGGCATTTTTATGTTGACTATCGACCAGCAGAAGTGAATAGAAAGGAGATACTCCATTTTGGGCCCGAGTGTACAGACATCAAACCTACCTCAAAAAATTCGTCTATTTTGTGTTATAATTTTGTTTAGACTTCATTACAATCAGCAATGGCCAAGTGCGACAAAAGTTTTAAAATGTGATTTTCATTAATCAACAAGCTTCGTAAACGTTGAATGTAATATTTAATCCGATCTTCGTAAATGCGCTATGATTATGCTTGCTTTAACGATTCGATTATGAAATCAAATCGATAACTACCCAACTAGCAAAAATATGTCGTGTAGTAGTCGCGGCAACGTAAATTATTCAGCATTTTGGCTCCTAATAGAAGTCGTATAAACGTAATGAAAACGTTTATACAACGCGATTTGGGCCCATTTTATTCAGCAATTCAGTCACATAGACATCGTATAAAGGTAACGGAGTGACTGTTACAAGCTTAAGTTGCGCTATAACTGTAACTTATATAACTTTTATGTTACGTTTGTTTGTTAAATTAAGCAAGTGCGTCGTGTTGTGTTTTAAAAATTATAAAAAATTATAAGTACAATTTATTTAGCAGACATGTTAATTTGTAGGTTGCACCAAATGTAGGTTCGTAAACTCACGCATAGGTTTGCAAAGTATTGCGAAGGTAAGTTTTCTGATGAAATATACTAGGTTTTATCATAAATATTTAACGCCCCCCTTCAATTCTTAGTAATATGAATATAATAACAAATATTTTTTATATCAACATTCATTTGTACACCATTTTTACTGCTAACAGGTGGTATAATAGCTTCTTTTTGGCATTAACAAATGTCGTAGAGCCTGTAGCTCTAATATAGAATTGAGAAAGTTAGTAGAGGTAGGTAAAACACAGACAGACCAATATGAGTCTGATCTATATGAACTCCAGTTATAAATCTCACGTTTGAATGACTCCTTAAATTCTGTTACATTAAAATATCAAACATCACAAAAGGAGATAGGTGAGTACATTGAGGCATTAAATAGTCTAGTGGACTCATGTCATAGCAATGAGGCAAGATACTATTCACTTGAAAATCTATACAGGCAAAGATTTGAAGACTGTGAAAATTCCTTGCCATGTTCCATCCCCCCTGTCAATGACACCATACCGGCTCTCTCAGGCTGTACCAGTACTTCTGACTGGGTAACATCCTTGCCGTGCTCCACCCTGTCCATAACATCTCGGGAAGGGTCGACCCCTCTATCAGTTGACTCTGTGGGCAGTGATAATTTTACAAAACCAAGTATGTCCATGAATGATGTCCCTGTAACAACAGTAACGCAAGCTTTAAATTCAGGGAAAACATTTGTGTACTGTGATGAAATTGGTAAGGGTTTGGGTTGTCATTTAATTAATCAATTGGGTCACTCGGTCATAACTCATTCATTTCCTGGGGCCTCCTATTCTCAAATAATTAATAGAGCACTATGTAGTACACACTGTCCACAATCTACACTAGTGTTTCTTATTGGTAGAAGAGCTAATGCAAATATAAATAATTTCATACACTTTTGCAATCAATTAACAAAGTTACAAATTAAACAGGTAATATTTTGTGCATTACCTTACAGTAAATCATTCACAGCTAGTGAAAACAACATTAGATATAATATAAATAGAAAATTACATACCTTGACTACATACAGTAGGACCATAGATTTATTTGACTGTAATTTTGTATTACAGAACCATTTTATTTTGACAATAGATAGTTTTTCAATATCAAAATATTTGCAACGACAGGTTGCGCTCCTATTAGGAAACTTTTTAAATAATACAATAGCCAAACTGGCTATTAACAAAACTCTTATTGAGTTGAACAATACTGACAATACTGACACAGTGGATAATGTTATCCAAAAAAAAAACTAAAATATTCGACAACAGATAATAAATCTAGCAAAGTTTCTCACACTATGTCCGACTTTAGCGGCCATAGCCATACGGCTTTTGAGACAGTTCAGTCTCCTATATGTAATTTAAATTCTAAAACTAGTAGATTAAACCTGGTGCATCAAAATGTGGAAGGATTGATAAATGGTAAAGAATTGGAATTGGAGTTGCATATGACCCTGAATAATATTGATATTTTCTGTGTAACTGAACATTGGTTGAAAGACCATCAGGTCATGTTCAACTTCAAAAATCACCAGGTGGCTAGCTCGTTCAGTAGAAAAAATTTGGATCGTGGAGGCTCCCTAATTATTATTAATAAGAATATAAAATTTAAAGAGCGTAAAGACTTAGTAAGCCTCTCTATTGAGCGAGTTATTGAGATAGCTAGTATTGAGTTTGAGCAGTTCATTGTATTAAGCGTATACAGTCCCCCGGCTGCGCCCTTTGCAAGATTTGAAGAAACGATGGAAGAAGCGCTTTTTAAATGCCGTTCCTCCAATAAGGCAATAATAGTTTGTGGAGATTTCAATGTAAATATGTTAGAAAACACTATAGTGCCAGCAGAGAGAAAAAAAATGTTAAATCTGTTCAAGTCCTTTAATCTTATTAATATGTTTTCAGAAGCTACTCGAATAACTGCACATAGTGCCACTGGTATGATAATATTTACACGAATATTAATCCAATCAAAAATGTCTTGTGGATGCTGTACACTCGGATCACCGTGGCCAATTAATAACCATTGAAAGAAATAATTGTAAAAATGTTCAAAAAGAAATTAAATTTGTACCGATTAACCAGTATCGTTTAGACGCTTTCAGGGAAAGTATTGTGAGTAAAATACCTGATTTGCCCTTGTACACTTGTGTAGAAGAATCTTACGCAGAACTAACCAACCTGATCGATACTGAGTTTGGGAGAATTTTTACCTCAAAAACATTATCGGTTGGCGGCCGCCCTGTATTCAGTGACTGGGCAACATCGGGGATTTATAGGAGCAGGAGGAGATTGTATGAGCTGTATTCTGAAAAGTCATACAATTTCAACCCTGCTTTTCAGAACTATGTTAAAAATTACTCAAAAGTATTTAAGCGAGCCTGTTCCTTTGCGAAATCAAACTTCATTAGGAAGAAAATAACCAATTCTGTTAATAAAATTAAGACTACTTGGAATATAATAAATTCCGAATGTGGGAAATCTTCATCAACTGTAAGAGATTTCCATTTAAAAATAGAAGATCGCCATGTCACGGAGGATTTGGAGGTTGCGACAGAGTTTGAACATTTCTTTGCAAATTTGGCTTCCACTACAACCAAAACTCTTCAGTCGTCTTCCATTTCCGCTGAGGCATTGCTTGTAGAATCAACAAACAGGTGTCAGAACACGTTCGTATTCACGGTTGTTAATAGCAAGGACATCGTTAAAGCGTTTAAAACAATTGATGTTAAAAAGACCGCGGATCTATGGGGATTATCAGTCAAAACTATGGCAAGTATAATTGATGTCATTGCTCACCATCTAGCAACTGTGTTTAATGACTGTGTCAACAGTGGTATATTTCCTGATTTAATGAAATATAGCAAAGTCATACCTTTGTTCAAGGCCGGCAGCGCCACAGATCCTTCGAATTTCCGACCCGTTTCTGTGTTGCCAACCTTGAGTAAAGTATTTGAGAAACTAATTCTAGGACAGTTGCTGACCCATTTTGGTGAAAACAAATTGTTTCATGATAAACAGTTTGGGTTTACTAAGGGACGTTCGACTACTGATGCTGGTGTAGAACTGTTAAATTGTATTTGCGAAGCCTGGGAGGATAAGCATGATGCTCTAAGTGTCTTCTGTGATCTATCCAAGGCCTTCGATTGCGTTCACCATGACACATTAATCAGGAAATTAGAACATTACGGAATAAGGAACAAGGCTCTCGAGCTTCTGACTTCATATTTGAACAATAGAATTCAGAGGGTCGATGTTAACGGTACATGTTCAGCAGGATCTGTGGTTTCGTTGGGCGTTCCGCAGGGTTCGATACTTGGACCATTTTTATTTCTAATTTACATAAATGACCTTCCCTACTATGTAAGGGACAATAATAGTATTATTTTATTTGCTGACGATACTTCGTTAATTTTCAAAATTAAAAGGCAACACGATAATTATGACGAAGTGAATGGTGCAATCAAAAGAGTGGTCCATTGGTTTAATATAAATAATCTTTGCCTTAATGAGAATAAAACTAAATGTATTAAATTTACTCTGCCTAATGTTGCACAGGTAGAAACCAATGTACAACTCAATGGACAATTGTTGAGCCTTGCGGAATCGACAGTGTTCTTAGGTTTGAGTATTGACGCTAAACTTCAGTGGGTTTCACATATAGAAAAAATAGCTAGTAGATTAAGCTCAGCTTCCTATGCTGTAAAAAAGATTAGGACTTTAACAGATGTGGATACGGCTAGAATAGTTTATTTCAGCTATTTTCATAGTATTATGAGCTACGGAATTCTCCTTTGGGGTAATTCCGCAGATTTAAGCACGATATTTGTCTTGCAAAAGCGGGCTGTGCGAGCTATTTATAATTTGGGCCCAAGAGTCTCCCTCCGAGATAAGTTTAAAGAGATGAATATTCTAACCGTAGTGTCACAATACATTTTCGAAAACTTAATGTATGTCAGGAAAAATATTGCAAAATTTCCAAGACTTTGTGACAGGCAAATATAAATACTAGAAATAAAACAATCTTGTAGTTTGTCATAGCAGACTCCATAAAATAAGTAATTCTTTCCAGGGCAACTGTATTCGCTTTTTTAACAAGCTTCCTAATGAAATCAGAGATTTACCTGTTAATAAATTTAAAAATACAGTAAAGAGAAAACTGTGCCAGAAAGGCTATTATAAAATCCAAGAATATTTAAATGATAAACAAGCTTGGAAATGAGCTGTTCGCTCTGCTGTGCTACTCAAGCAAAACATTGTATCTAGACCATAAGTTTTAGGCTAAGTAAATGTTTTGTATATAGACCAAAAAAAAAAAAAGCCCGCTGAGTTTCTTGCCGGAGTCTTCTCAGGTCTGGGCCACGTTTCGAACCGGTGTGGTCCATTTACTAGTATTAGTTAGTATTTAATATTTATGTTGACGTTTTGTAAGTGCCGATTTAATGGTCTATGCAAAATAAATTATTTTTGAATTTTGAATTTTTGAATTTCTTATACAGCAAATTAGCAGTATAAGCGCCATGATACCACGCTGATTATATTTTAGGGTTCCTTAGACCTTCCCAAAAAGTTTTCTAAAAAAGATCTTTTGTTTATTTATTTATTCAATCAATCACTTACTGTACACAAGAAATCTAAGACAAGTGATAATTTAGCAGTACAAGCAATTATACGACACTTGGCACTAGGCTTGTAATAGTCGTATGAATGCAACTTATACAACATAATAGCAGTATAAAAGCAACGATGTAGCTTTTATTCGACTGTGTCACAAGAAAGCTATATAATGTGCTTTTACTCGACGAAATAGTGACATAAGCGTCGTATACTAGCGACTTATACAGCAAATCTTATACGACACTTTAGTCATATAAGTATGCAGAGTAAACGTTTACTCAGCATCATTATGTGACCGAAATGCTGAATAACTAAAATGCTATATAAGATGCTTTTATACGACACGTGCTGAATAATTCACACTTACTCGACTTTTATATCACCGAATAGCTGAATAAACTCAACCTTATAAGACTAATTTGCTTGTTGGGTAATAACTATGAATTTAAAATTCGTGGCTTTATTAAATGATTTCCAAATATCTATGTAGCATCATTATTTTCGTTATTCAGTTCACTAAACAGAAAGACACCTGTCTCTTTCATAATGGAATTCAAAATATCGATTGTAAATAATCGTAGTGCATTCAGTCTATGTAAATAATCGATCATATAGAATTCATAATAATCTGTAACTTCATATGTCATTTTCACTCCTGTCATTGAAAATATCGCATTCGCTTTCCTTCGGCTCCCTGAGATCATTGTGTTTTGCTGCTTTCACTCTGTGAATTATATGATTTTCGAACTAATTGACCCTTGCATGATTACCGGACATCGTTATTTGCTACATTTACTACTGGACTAGACTTTACCACATCGGCTGAAAGCTATCACAATGAGTATCTGTGTGAATTGTGGAATCGCTACCGATCGGTGCAATATTATAGGCAGACATTTATTGAACGATGCAGCGATACTAGCTTGTATACGTGAATGGGTCGCACCATAAATTAGTAAGTACCTTTTCGTTATTTCTCGCTCCTTTGAAATTGTTATTATAATTAACGTTAACAAGCTGTGTGATAGCTGCTATAGAATAGAAATTACTACGAGTCTAATCCCGTAGATAATTATGCCAACTTTTGAATATGACAATGTATTTTGACTGATATGTGTAACGTTCATAAATATGCCTATATGACTAATGGAATATTCAGTGCTTATAACATGATCTCTGTTTAAGGTGAATGCAAATGACATCATTTGCGAATCTTGCTGGATTCAAGCTCAATGTGCATGTTTGGATGAGAACAGACCAGCACAATCACCAGTGGGGTACAGACAAGTGTGTATTCTGTATGCCATTGAAGTGTGCAGAGAGGTGGATAAAGACCTCCTACAAGAACTGTCAATATCTCAAACGACTTGGTTGTTAAGAGGAAAATAAAGTCCAGGCATATAAGTAGTAGAACTTATTACGTATATATATTAGTTGACAGTTCTTTGAGCGGGAGGAATGCTATATTACAGCATTGCTGTAATTGTATTGTAGTTAAGAGTACATTCGGGTGCTGTGCCCACATAATGAGTGTAATATAGTATCTCGGTTGGGCACGGTTCCAAGACAATATCACACCTCCTGCACAGTTTCTTGACACTATTTTAATAAACTATGATGATGCTTAAAAAGGGGAGGAAAGACCTAAGTCCTAGTGTAAGCATTTCTAAAGCCAAATAGGAAGATACCCGGGATAGAGATTAAAATACTTTTTTAAAATATAATAATCTTTAAAATAATGTTGTTTTATTTTATTACCTACTTATATAATTAATTCTACAGCAAACAAGTATGTATACAGCGTTTTTTTTTTTTTTTTCTTTATTTATTATTGAGGGCTTAGTCACTGAGTGACTATGCCGCCCTCATTGAGGTTAATACATGTGTTATCGATTAATACAACAGATCTTAGCCAAAGTGTACAATTTTTTCGCCTCTTCCGAAGTGGGACGAGCGAGGATACTATTACATCGGCCGATATTGTAATTACAGTGGCCGTATAATTGCTTTCTTTCGGCCTCGTTCCGGACACACTCCATTAAAATGTGGTGTACATCTTCTACAATGTTACAAAAGTTACATTTAGGTGAGCCGACCTTTCCCATTAAATATGCAAAACCATTCAATGGTATGTGTCCAGAACGAAGTCTAAGAGCCATGACCATGTCTGATTTGCTCATACTGGCTTGATCGATCCAAGGATGTTTATAGATGTTAAGCTGAATAGTTCGGTACCAGATACCTTTGGTTAGCGACCTTTGGTCAAAGTACTCTGCCCACATTTGGGTGCACCTATTCTTGACCCGGTACAGTACATCAACATAATGTGGAGCGCATGTAAAGTCTATGCCATCTGTAAGGGACTCCTTAGCCAATCGATCAGCTGTTTCATTTTCGATCAAACCAATATGGGCAGGCACCCACTGTAACATGACATTTTTATTATTACTTCTAAGGGTTTCAAGAGCTCGAATTATATTATAGGCTATCGGAGTTCCTCGAGTTGTGGAGGCACACCGAGCCAAATGCTGGAGGGCACTCCTTGAGTCTGTACATATTAAATATTCGCCATAATCAAACTGTTCTATATATGATAAGGCCTCTTGTATGGCAACCAACTCTGCATACATTATGTTGACATTACACCTGATTTTAAGTTTTACGGAGTGGTTAGTTTGTGGATCAAAGAGCGCCACCCCAGTCCGGCCGCCTTCCTTCGAACCGTCAGTGAAAATTTTGTAAAATGAATTGTAATGCCGATTGATATGTTGAATACAATTTTTCTTTAAGTCTATGTAGCGAATAAGATCGCTTTGCTGTAATAACATCTTCTATACTAATTTTAATATTGCCCGAGAAATCCATATTGCTGACCCAAGTGTTCATGGAGAACATTTCAAGTTGTACGCTAAAGTGAATCGGTATTGATTTAAGGTATTCGTGTATTGTAATCAAGAGAGGCAATTTCTTTCGCCTCCAATATGAACTAACACTTACAGTTTGCATATCATCTAATAAAGACATAATATTATTTTTCTTGAAGGATTTCGATATAAGCCAAAACTTCCCCGCCAAATAGTGTCTACGTATGTGTAAAGGTTGCAAAAAAAGTTCGTTTTCCATTACGTGTATGGCAGTACTCCTCACAAACCCACCTATCAATCTCATGAATACATTTTGCAATCTCTCTAGTTTAATAAGTTGTGATTGGGCCGCATTATCATAAAATGCGCTGGCGTAATCAAGTCTACTTCTGACCAAAGCAATATACATCCGCCTCATGTGAACAGTATGGACGCCCCATTTTGATCCACCAAGTGCTTTAAAAACATTTACAAACTTTTTCACCTTATCAACCGTTTCTCCAATGTGTCTAGCCCATCTCAACGAACGATCCAGCCATAACCCCAAATATTTGACATTATCTACGACTGGCAGCGATATATCCTCAATTTTGAGATCAATTTCCTTCTTTTTGTAGCCTCTTTTAAAAATACACACCTTGCTTTTTGTCCCGGAAATATCAAGTCCTACTTTTGATAGAAAACCACTGAGTACATATAATGCCTCCTGTAACTTTTGTGCTATGTCGGATATATTGCTGCCAGTCGAGTACAACGCAAAATCATCAGCATACTGTGAAATACTAACATTACATATCTCTTTGCAAATCGATAGAGTGGCAATATTAAATAAAAGCGGGGAAAGTGGATCCCCCTGTGCTAACCCTCGTCCCGTCAAACGTGATAGGGAGTAATTATAAGAAGTAATATTGATGTTTCTTTCCTTAAGGTAATTCCAGATGTACGAACATACTAGACGACCTATCCCTAATCCGTCCATAATTTGTAACAAACTTACTATATCTATATTATTGTAGGCATCATTAATATCAATAAAACAGCCAACTGTCGTTAAATTATTAGAGAATCCGATTTGAGTTGTTAACACTAAATCTGCTAAGTTGTCTATTGTCGAACGACACTTTCTAAAGCCTGTTGTGGCCAGGGACAAATGATTGTTTTTTTCCATAAACCATTCTAATCTATTCATTAGGATGATATGAAAAATCTTACACACACAGGAGATCATTGATATTGGTCTCAGTGATGTTATGTCCCTCGGATCTCGTCCTATTTTTGGAATTGGTACGATGCTAACATATCGCCACTGTTTAGGAACGAACCCATTACTAAAAAAAGAATTATATAATGTCAGTAATATGTGCTTCCCTTTTTTTGGTAACTTGCTAATCATGGAATATGAAATATTGTCATGTCCTGGTGAGGTATCCTTACCACGGATAGCTCTGTGCAGTTCGTTACTGGATATTCTAACTTCTAGATCTGGGTTGTCACGTGAAAAACACAAGTCTAAATTTCGGGTATAATCTGGAGTTAAATTATGCAATAGTCGATTTGCCGTAGATTTATCTATATAAAGTCCCCTCGTGTCCTATACCCTTTCAACCACTTCATTTTCTTCCAAACGTCACTAGATGAGCATGTTTTATCTAGAGAAGAGCAAAATGATTGCCAGGCAATACTTTTAGCGTTACGTATGGCCTTTTGAGCGATACGTATTTTTTCTTTTAAAGTGTCAAAGTTCTGTGGGGTTGGGTTGCGTCGAAACCTAGACAAAGCCAGACGGCGCTCGGCTACGCATTTTGATAGTGACGGACTCCAGTAAGGTTTTGGGGTAAATGTTGACTCCGGATTATAGTTAACTTTTGTTAATGGTATGTGCAAATCAGCTGCCAAATTAATGCAGTCAATGAACATATCATAACATGTTTGTAAATCGTCGGAAAATTGAAATTTATCAAAAATGTCTGTCAATAGTGTGTGATATGCACTCCAGTCCACTTTTTTATAATTACGACGAGTAAATACATTGTGACTTACCGCTATATTTGTAGATATTTTCAGTATGTAATGGTCGCTGCCCAGCATTTCATTTAGCGGCACCCAATCAAACTTAAGAGCTATGTCTGAAGATACTAGTGACAAATCGGGCGCTGTTTTTTGAACAATACCGTTGAATAGCTTAGATCGTGTTGGAGACCCGTTGTTTAAAATAATGAGTTGATGATCTAATATCGCATCTGAAATCCACCTGCCCCTACTATCAGTTTTGGATGACCAGTTCACATGATGACCATTTAGATCACCTAGTAGTAAAGTTTTATTATTACTGCACTTAGAAAATATTTCATCCCAGTCATTTCGTGTAGTGTGTACTGCAGGGGGACAATAAACTGAATGTATGTAATCGATATCCTGGCAGTTAAAAATTTTAATGAACACTATCTGTATATTAGGATTTGAAATTTTTATATTCTGTAATTGAGATTTTATAGATGAATGTGTAATAATAGCAACGCCACCATAATTATCGCTTCGGTCCTGCCTGTACACAGTGAACCCACTTATGCGGAGTAGACAATGTTGATCTAACCATGTTTCATTTAGGGCAGCAATATGGATTTTTTCTTGAGTTAATACATTTTGAAATGATGCAAGTTTGGGAAGTATGCTTTGTGCATTCCACTGAATAATATTAAGTCTACATGTATTTTTTTTCCTATCCATTAATTAAATCGAGAATTTTTTTCAATATCGGCCAGTCAGCTATGTTCTCAATTACTACTAAAATTAACCACTGTACACAACATTTAATAATGTTATGGAACTTAGATTGTAAGGAATCGTTTTTTAAAAATATAATCTCTTTAAGTCTTGACAAAAGTTCTTCAAAATTGACTTCTCTTTTTTTATCAGACGGATCCGTGTCACATCTATTGCTTGGACCACTTTCATTTAAAGCAGATTCTTCTTCTGACACCAAAAATATGCCTGGTGTACTTGGTCTTTGGGTTTTTTTTTAAAGCGTCTCACCGTCTCCTTTTTGTGTATAGAAGCTTCTGTTTTGGTTACATTGGCATAGGTAGGAGTACTATAAAAGTCTGTTTCACTGACCTCAATAGGTGTGAAAATTTTCGCTTGACTTATATCTTCTATGTTATTTTCTTTAGTAACACTAGGGAGCACAACCACGGTCAAAGCTTTTTGATACGTGCAATTAAATTCGGCCATTAGGTCTCTAATCTTCTTTTCTTTTAAATAAGAAGGACATGATCTTACTAAGGCCATATGACTTCCTCCGCAGTTGACACATTTGAAGGCTTGGGTTTCACAATTAGAATGGTTATCCCCGCATTTTGGGCAGACTATATACTTAGCTGTACATGCCTTGGCTATGTGTCCAAACTTCCAACATTTGCTACATTGAGTAACGGGAAACACGTATGGTTCTACTCTTATGCGCAGTTCATCTACTAATACGTGTGTTGGAAGATATGAGCCTTTAAAGCATAATCGAACCGCTTCGCTATTGACCCATGGTTCTTTGTCTGTACCCTTAACTATATTCCGTTTTTTGAGGCGGTTTGCTGACAATAGCTGGACCTCATCTGTACACGAAATACTTCGAAATATATCCTCATCAGTCATTTCAATGTCAACATTTTTAATTACACCGTAAGTATTATTCAAGATCATGGCCTTATTGACCCTCCAACCCCTATCAAGGAAGGCTTTACTCGTTTCTATTTTGTCTACCATAGTGTCATCTTTTAGCTCAATACGTAGTCTATAGGGATTAATATATTTTATTTTTATTATATCCTTGATTCCCTCCTCCTTGAAGATTCGCGCCCGTGCAAATTGTTTCGGTAGTACTTCTTTACAAGAAATATAAATTTCGATCGTGTCTTTGGTCTTCTTAGCCTTCTGTTGAACAATTGTCCAACCCTCTTCTGCTTCTGTATCGTTTCTCATCCTTTTACTTGATTTCACGTCGTTACTCTTTTCATTATCTTCCTTATTTCGGTTCGGAGTTACATCCATCATATCGGGCTCACTTATTAAATTGTCAGATAATATGTTTGTATACACGAAATCTTTTTGATCGTTATCACTGTTATCATCCATTATACCAAATGGAATGTAAACAAATTATAATTCATTTTTTGCAAAACAACAACCGATGCGCTAGGCGACCGGCCGGCCGTGATTCAAGGTCACGATGCGCTGAGCGCAGGTAATAGATAAGCGATGCGTATTTGTTAATATCAATTTTAACCCGACCGCGTCTAACACGTACGAATGCCGTAACGCGACTGTATACAGCCTTGTGGAAAGTGGTAACCGTAGCAAAAGGATGTCATTCAGATGTTGCCGTCTGAAGTGAGGGTAGGGAAGGATTGCTTTACCACCTTTAGGGAAGGTTCATATCTGACGGAACATGCGTCGCGTATTATCGGTCGCGTAACGCCAGAACAGACAAATGTATAGAAAAACACTTGACCGTTCACACTCAACCAATGCGACGTTAGTGCGTCGAGTGTGAACGGTCAAGTGTTTTTCTATACATTTGTCTGCTCTGGCGTTACGCGACCGATAATACGCGACGCATGTTCCGTCAGATATGAACCTTCCCTTAGAGTAAATGTCAGTTGCATATCATAAAACTATAAGGTTCAATATCATGCAACAAAAAAGTAGCTAAAGCATGTCTTTGCTTTCATATATCAGTTTTATTATTTAGCATATAGTTGACCATTCCACATTAATGACTAAAAATATTAATGACCTGCCCTTTTCTATACTAATAAAACCTGCTTACCTACTTACAAATAAAAGCGATACGCGAATAACTTGTGTAGCTATCACACATAACACAACATAAGACGCTGTTTGACCGCATTATGTATTACAACATAACCTGAAAACCTATGAACAATGCTCGATTTAACAAACTTGGCCATTGTGAATCGTCGTGAAAATTAGGCAAACAAAATGTCCTTAGATGGTCTAAATTTTGCCTAATTTTCAACCCTGTACATGTGGGCTCAAGATTGTATGAGAGTTGGGGTTGTCCTTTATAGACTAAAATAGGAATATTAAGATCCAGGCGTTTGAGTACTTTATCATTTAAATGATTGCAAGCATCTACATACATATACTCACGTCTGTAAATTCCCAAAGGGGTAGGCAGAGATGTATTAGCACCCAAGTTTCCTTAATTATGATTTTCAGTCCCACGACGTAATAGGGGGTGAGCCTATTGCTGTCTAGCGGGCACTTTGTCTTAGACTGTATGTTTACTGTCGGATGGAGAAAAGCCCTATCCCTTAGTCGCCTTTTACCGTACCCACAGGAGAGCCAGCCAGCTACCCAGAGCTGGGGTGTTCTATTCTACTCCACCACTGAGTGCCACCACTGTTAACATGGTAAATGTTTACGATGGTGACCCTCTTTCCGAGACTTTGCCTTTAGCTTAACATCAGGCGAGGTGAAGTCAAATTGACGTGTCCAGTATAAAAAAAAAAAAAAAAAAAAATATTCTATTCTAAATCTGTAGCTAAAATCCGTAAATTACTTGCAGCAATTTATCGTTACTAGGAATTATCAACTCAGCATCTCCCCACTATACTACAACTTTCCAATAAACTACCACACTTCCCATCCGCACTTCCCATTCCAATAAATCCATTGATAATGGCGGACCGATGTCATCGGCTCCGTTTAATTACAAATAACATATCAACTTTATCACTTATCCTATTGTTAAAGTTCGTTGTATGCTAAAATGTTTATAGACCAAATAGACCTACCATGAAATATCCGCAATTGCGGATCGAAGTTTCGGGCAATTGGTTTCTTGAAACACTTTTTCCCGAAATCAGGGCTAAGAAGGTACTCGTACGAGCTCAAATTTGGACCCTATGCGGCCCTATATTAAACTCATTTTAAGACCTATATTTATAGAGAAAGCCCACGTGTACATATTAGTAGCAAGGGGTGAAAATTTTCAGAAGGAAAGCCAGTAGAAAAAGTACTTAAGTCGATCTAGTTCTTAGTGCCCTAAGAGAACCATTGGGAAGCTTACAGGAATCGGGTTTATTTATTTATTTACACTTTATGCACGTTGTACATAGGCGGACTTAATGCCGTAGGCATTCTCTGCCAGTCTACCATAGGGTGGTGCAGAGCGGTGGTGGTGGTGTTATATACCTAGCCAAAATTCTATTCAAAGATGGTACGTGATACTTCGGTTTGTCTTCAACCTTACCGTAGGAAAACCGAAGTGACTTCATAGTATCTACATACCTAAACGCTACGTCTTTTATTGTTGTTCGGTGCGAGCCCGAAATTTCGTATGTATCACGGTAGCCCCCAGAAAGCTACTTTAGATCGAAATATCCGATAGTGGCTCTATACCATGTCACAAAGGGAAGATAAAATCTAGTTGATGGGATAGCTGCCCTATAGAAATTATGATGTTGTGAATGAGCTGATGCTGGCACATTTCTTCATGGGTCCAAGATCGATAAAAAAACTAAAAATAAACCATATGTATCTATTAGTAGTAATAAGTTAATAAGACAGTGATATAAGAAGTTTTAAAAGCGAAGTTAGTAAATAACTATGACGTGATGCTGACTAGACTTTTTTTTGTGCGCAAATCCCCACGGAGGTTATGTCGGACTCGAACCGACCAAAACCATACGCCATCTTTGGGTTTTAATGCTAGGCCGGAGGTGAGGTTGTCTTTAACATATGTCTCGCACCCCGGCTGACCCAGGGCCATGCTAAAAAGTACGATCGAAGCATTGAGCTCGGTGAAAATACCACAAAATGAATCATGTCTAAAAAAACTAAATTATAGAATGTACTCTCAACGGTTGCCACCATGCAGTTATTCCAGCGTCTCCTTTGTCCATTATTGGCATCTATAATGGAAGCTTACTTTCTTCAGACACTATGACTTTTTTAGACAGCTTATTATCGAGCTAGTAGGTGGGGAATGCGAGACCCGGGCTTAATTGCATGTGACTGCGGTGCCACCATGCAGTCCATGGCGCATTTGGTCTCGTGTCCCTTATGTCCTACTAACTGTACTCAAGACGATCTAAATGAAGCCACTGGCAGCGCGATTAAGATGGCAGAATTATATTTCCAAACTAGCTTTTGCCCGCAGCTCCACCCGCGTGGATGTCGGTTATCGCAACCAAACATAGCCTATGTCCTTTCTCATCGTCTAAACTATACCAAATTTCATCAAAATCGGTTCAGTGGTTTGGGCGTGAAAGCGTAACATACATACAGACAGATAGACCGACAGAGTTACTTTCGTATTTATAATAGTAGTATGGATAGTGTAATTATTTATAAAAGTAAATCGTTGACACGAGAAGAAGATTCGAGCTGAAGGCACGTCATACATAAAGACGTCCACCTGCTTCAAACGATATGCAGCACTGCTTCTTCAAATAATATTAAGTCTGAGAATAATACTTTCTCCGTCTGTTGCACTGATTCATACTGGGAAAAGAAGAAATATAAACATATTATTTTAGGTATACAAATGATAAACAAGTACCCTTGAATGTAATTATCAACCGAATAAATTTTAAGCCCAGAAAATAAATTATAATAACAGCTGTGCTGAATTCACATGTTCAGAGTTCAGTGGTGCTAACGACTCATGTGGAATAAAGTAAGTCCTATGGCGGTGAGGATTGCGTACTGAGTGTTCACTGTGAAACCCTGGGCACGTAGTAAAGATCAGGTTATTGACACCATCACATTAACTCGTATTTTTCGGAGATATTCGTTTTGTATTTTCAATAACATTTGTATATGAATTATGTTGAGGTTATCATTTTATAATTTGCTGACTTTGCTCTTGCTTCCACAATATTGAATTCTGATTCCGTTCCCGCTAGCCATGGTAACCTATTATAGGAATAAAAAGTTACCTGTGTATTAATTCGGGTAGACATGTTTCAGGGTTCGATTACATCAGGAAAAAATAATTACTCAGGAGGGGGTTTGTTTAATTTATTGGTCCACCAACAGTTTTTTACATTGTTCATGTTATAAACAAATATTATAAAGGTAACAATTCTTTATGTAACAACCACTTACAGGTAGACACAACACTCAAAAACTGTGTGTGTAGTGTGTACTATGTTGAAAGCCAAATTAATAAATAAATAAAAACATTTAAAAAAGAGCTTACATATTATCACAGCAATATACGATTATCCGAGTTAGAACCTCAGTGGGTAGAACTTCTTTTACACTAAAAAAAAACAATAAAATTAAACGAACCTTTATGTGACAAAGAAACTTAGAAACTAAGTCAGTTCTGGCAGCGAGTCATTAATTGACTTCTGTTTGCGTTGCGAATGCGGCTTGAATCCACGACCTTCCCTACACACCTGAATCAATTCAAATTTCCCTTCTCTATATATCCATCTTTAAGGTGAAGGAGCAGTAGCTCAGTTGCACGAGAATTACCCTTGTAAGGATCGTGGGTTCAAGCCCCACCTGAGCAATTAATTTTTCCTGATGTAAACGAATTGTATAGTTAGCATAACAAATGCTACAAAATTTTCATTCAAATGTTTCAGGGTGTTGGTTTCCTTTTCTGTTGGTCCCTTTGGGCCTCAAAAAATTGAAACTATTATACATCGACAGGATAGAAATCTTTTAGTACCTATTGTACTTTGAAAAATAAGTGTTTTGGTATTCATTCGATGTTTTTTAGTAAGGTATAAAAGATGAGCTAACCCCTTTATCGTACTTCGTTCGAACCAAGGAGCGTTATAAAAAAGTAAACACAATATTCGGCACATAATCATTAAAAAGTTAATGCTCAATCTGTTTTTATTAACTTTAAAAAGCTTTTCCACCTTTTTATGGGTACTTAACATTTTAAAACTCATCCCGGGAACGAAATCTCCGCGAGCACATTTGTAAAACAAAGTGTATTTTTTTATCCAGTGATAAAAATTATTATCTGAGCATTGGCTATTATAGGGTTAACTAAAAAATGCTCGTGGTCAGGCACTCATAGTTCCATAACAATCAGTGTGATAAGCTAAGCAACCTTTTTTTTATAAAAGGACACGTCAATTTGACTTCACCTCGCCTGATGTTAAGCTAATGGCAAAGTCTCGGAAAGAGGGTCACCACCGTAAACATGTACCATGTTAACAATGGTGGCACTCAGCTTGGCGGCCTCATCAGATGCCTTTTCACGCCCCGTTTAAAGGTCCCGGGACTGCAGGCGCGGTTTCCATTTTGATGGGTGACTGCTTAGTAATATATCATAAGAGAGATTCCATGCTAGTAGTTAGGTCAAGACTTCTTCCTCCTTCCCGGGTCCTTTAAGCGGAACGTGAAAAAGCATCTGATGAGACCGCCAAGCTGTGTGCCACCATTGTTAACATAGTATGTAGGAATGTGTAGACTTTGCCTTTAGCTTTATCAGGCGAGGTGAAGGCAAATTATTGATATGTCCTTTTATAGAAAAAAATAACAGGCTGGGAGGTCAGACGGCAGTTGTCCTCAATATAGCCTAAAAACTAAGCCACGTCATATTTATGGGACCTCGGATTCCAAGTAGTATAGAAGAAGGCCTTGGATGCTACTAGGAGTTACGTATGATGATGAATTTTAAATATTTACAAAGTTTCATATCTATACAACAATCAAAGTTTTGCTTTAATGCAACTCCCAGATTTTATTTACATACATAGTAACATAGATAAGCTAATAAAAAATGCTAAATGACATTGTATGCTAGCACTGCAAATGTAATTTCCAAGCCATTAAAATTTTATGACACAGAAATAGTACGAGTACTTTAGAAGCAGCTTCTCACTGAGAATGATTACACCGCGAATAAAAGTCTTAATATGTCAGGGGCATTATTAGGCTTGACCAATCGTAATGTTGTGGTTACACTACCGTGATATGCCAATAATTACCGCCATAATTTCAACAAACCCTAGGTGTAGCCATGATTTGCCGCCTAATTTATTGACATATCTTGGTGAACCGTAGTGTAGCCACACCACTTCACGCAATAATGTACCCGGTAAATTTAACGCCATATTTATTGGAGCGTACCTTTTTTTTTTTTTTTTTTTTCGTGCGGAAATCCCTTCGGATACCCCCCCCTGCCGGAGCCGGAAGGGGAGGTTATGTCGGACTCGAACCGACTAAAACCGCACGCCGACTGTGGGTCTTGGTGCTAGGCCGGAGGTGAGGTTGTCAAAGACATATCCCTCGCACAAACATATCCCTCGCACTATTGGAGCGTACCAGCAGCCTGAGACAAGTCATTGACTTAATTAACCCTAGGAAAAAGCAAGATACAGCAATCCTTGAGAACACTGTGCGCTTATTCTGTGTGAACAGAAATACCAACAATTCTTCATCAACAAACTATGGGACATCTAGCATCTTTTTAATTACCCTACGACCGTTACTGTTGAAAAGCATTGAAAAGCAAGTTTAATTTAAATAATCCATATCCATCCATACTTAATATTATAAATGCGAAAGTAACTCTGTCTGTCTGTCTGTCTGTCCGTATGTTACGCTTTCACGCCTAAACCACTGAAACGATTTTGATGAAATTTGGTATAGGGGTAGACTAGATCATGGAAAGGACATAGGCTATTTTTGGTTGTGATAACCGACATCCTTGCGGGTGGAGCTGTGGGTAAAAGCTAGCACCAAATAAATCGCGATAGAATCCGTTAAAAACTAGTTTCATTTAAAAACTAAAGTTAGTTTTACGCCAGCTATGTTAACAAATAATTATTCCTTGTCTATTCACGCCATAGTCATGTACTCACGTTTGAATCTCATTGTCAAGCAGAATAATACACCAGCTCTGGTAATGCCTCTTGCTTATCTTGCATCGTTGCAGTCTGATTGTGAGGTCTCATACATTATTGAAGTACTCAGTTTGATTAATTATCGCTGTGACTTCACAGAGATCTAAATAATCCCTACTATACTGGTATTCAGTAGTCTACTGTGTGAAATAGTATAGGCTACAACACAGTACAGTACAGTCTACCAGCACTAGCCAGCTGATTGTAGATTGTAGGTTGTTGTGCTCTTGGTGTGAACCGCGTGGTTCCCGGCAGAATAGAAGTTGGGCCACCCCGTGGCTTCCATGGGGTACCGTATTAGGCAACTAAAGGATAGGGCTGTTTAGCATCAGACAGATAAATACTGCCCAGACTCAGCCTGCCAATAATTGGTGAAATGGGGGTGTCAATTCACCTCTGCCTAACCCTCAGGGAATAAAGGCGTGATAATATGTTCGCGGACTAAGCTAGGTGCTATTCAACTGGACTGCATTTTTTACATGTTTGTGAGCGTCACAAAATCTTGTTAGCTAAATTATGATTATTTATTATTTATTTTTATTTTTAAACTTTATGCTGTGCAAAAAGTTGTTTTTGTTGTACAAAGGCGGACTTAATGCCAAAGGCATTATCTGCCAGTCTACCTTAGTCTACTTTACTCTACCTACCCCCTAACATTTTGGTTTAGTTCCCTATAAAAATAATTTCTATGGTTGTATTAGAAAAGTAGTTTACAACAAAAATTGTGTCACAATTTCCGATCCAACAAAATTCATTCCAAATTTAGATTTTCGAATTTGGAACGCATAGGATCTCTGGATTTTTTTTCCATGGATTGCAGGAACATGATTAAAATTCTAAGTGTTCCTAGCTGCGGATAATACCGTATTTATAACATTAATACGTTGATATAATATTGTTTTGTATTGGTACCACGAATTTAACTGCCATGGCAAATAAATGTCTTATTTTGGATAACATTTTATTAATTTTCTTTAACATGGTTCGAGTAAATTCAGTTTATCTCAACATCGCTTTCATGAAACTTGGTTTATAATGATCCTCGCTTAGTCCCCACTTTCTCTTTCGAATTAATTTGAAAAGAATGCGATGATAAAACGAGCTCTACGAACAGTTTAGGGGGATACCCTGGAACTAGAGTATTTTTTCTTATACTTATATTACCATCTGGGGTAACGATATTCTAGAAAATAATAATTACATATACCGTGGTACTCACAGGGTATGGTCGGTTGCTTAGTAATTAAAGCACTAGTCTCACAATCAAATGATTCCAGGTTCAAATCCTGATCATTACACTACCGACGTGAACCCACTCCAAGAGCTCCACAAAAGCAATTTAGCTTACTTGGAAGGGTTAGCTAATTTTGTTTATTAGTATACATTACTTAAAGAGATACCTGCTGCTAGATCCATCGTTCAAGCATCATGAAAAAGCACATCAATCAGCTGAGGAGAACCCGCCAAAAAATGACTTAAGATCCTGAGGCATAAGCTTCAAAACAAGCCTTTGTCACTGCTACCGAATACTTCAAGACATAAAATTATCTTGGACCTATAGCAGTAGTTTCTTAGATGCCTTTTGAGGATAGCACGGGGTGCTACGGTGACGGACTAACTCAAATTCACCAAACATAGATAGTATAAGTACAAAACTCTCTGCACACCAGCGCCTCAGGCCCATTTTTCTAGCGACTGACATTTTTACCGACTTTTCACCGAATTACCCAAGCTGGCTACTATATCCTTGGTTCTTACTATGATATTAATAACTCATTCAGATTATTTAAGATTGAATTCTTCGCTCCAAGAGCTTACCCATTTATACGACTCGTATAACATTCAGAGAGTGGGTGGGATTATTCTCCATAGAAATCTCAAGATTATTTAGTAGCATTTCTCCTTACAAACTTCTATAGTTAAGCTTCTCCGAGTTTAAATCGAGTACCTGAAGCAAATATGAGGCTTAGTACATATTGCGAAAATTACTTTATTAAAGAATTCTATTTTATTACATTTTATAATTATAGAGTGGAAATAAATTTCTCAATACAACATCAGAGTATATTTTTGAGTCGGTGGTATTTATCTTTGTGACAAGACTGGACATTACTATTGAGGTTTTGATAAAACAAAAAGAAGTGATAAACTTTCGAAGTGATAAACGGCTTTCAGTAAAAAACCTGAAGAATATTTCTAAGATTACTCTATCTTTTTATTCCTATGCAAAATTCATGACTTTCGGTAGATTTCTATTTTGCGCCATTTAAATACTCTATACATAGATACATACAGTTACGCCTCCTTCCCAGTAGGGTAGGCAGAGACCACAATGTTTCCACTTGCTGCGATCCTAGCATACAACTTTCGTATGACCTATAATGTAAGTTTAACTTTATGAACTTGAATGTTAACTTTTTTTTTCGTGAATTCCTTGGATACTACCGCCGTCAGCCATCAGCTGTGGTTATGTCGGGCTCGCACCGACTAAAACTGCACGCTGTCTCAAGTTTTCAGATGTAAGGTTGTCTAGAGCATATGCCTCGCTCCCTGGCTGACCCCGAGCCGAAACCGCTTTAAAGATGGCCCCTTCGGGTGTAGGAAGCACGGTGTGTCGCCGACTTGGGTGAAGGGGTGTCAAGTGGCTGTAACACCCGTCTGATATTTATTTCCTTCTCTGTCTAAGCCTGCCTTCAAATTAGACGCGTAAAGTGGCGCGTTGTAACACCAATCCTAAATTTTACTACAAATTTAAGAAGCATTAGAAGCGGCACGACAGCGCCCCTTCACGCGTCTAATTTGAAATTTTAATCTAATCACTACTTTATTTAAAAATTTGCTACATTAATCAAACATTTCCTTAAACATCGGTAGAAGAAACAGCAAAGTTTTTTAAAAAATAACATTACATCACAATACAAAATACTGGTAGGACGTGTAAATAGTCCGACCACTGGTGTGTTTGCACACAGAGCGTATAAGTACCTATGACCTGCAGTTAGGTTGTAATGAAAAGAAAATACACATGTGACCGCTTCTATGAATGAAAACGCAAGAGAACCGGCACTGACCTGAGTTCCACCTCGTGAGGATTCAGCTGCAGACAGGCGTGGTTCCTGGCACGTGCTGGTGGGTAGGTAGTTTTCTACCGGCCGGTGATTTTCTTGAGAGTGTCGTTTTCTTCCGATACACTTCACTTATACTGACTTGAGAATGTGGCCAAAGGAACTTATAGAATTACACAGAAAAAGAAACGAGGAGTTGAATTACTCAACTTCTGTTTGGTGCGGCGGCGAGTCATAGACTAAAAAATGCGTGCGGGCAGATCGTCCGCCGTGACGCTTGAGAGTGTCGCTCGTAGGAACTTCAGTTTCAAGTATAGTTCGAAACATCTGTGCACAGCGCCATCTATTGGCCTTCTTCAACACTAAGTGGTCAACAAATGAGCGCCAATACTCAAACATTATTCATATCACAGAAGCGGTTTTTTAAATTACAAAAATTGAAATACAATTAAATTACGTGGGAAATAATTAAGAAAGTACATAAGCGCTCCACCATGCACCCGGCTTTGGAACGTCGCAAGATGTTACGAAACAAACAAGCGAACACTGGCTGATTAGAGCCCATAGTGAATTTGTATAACATAATAATACACATAGCTAAAATAACAACTTAGACTAACAATATTCTATCTAAAGTATGTTTAAAGTTTGAGTTAAAAATTAAAGTTTAAGATTCTATTTAGCGTTGTAAGTTATTGCGTTGGAATAGGATACAATTTGGTTACAGCGCGTTTGTAAGTACCAGTACGCGTTTTATATATTATGATAGACATGAGGAGTCCAGGTCCAGTATGACAATTGACAACGTGAAAATGCTGAATTATTAGATCAACAACGTGATCGCGTTTAGGGAGAAGGACAGGATGTAATCCTGATACAGAATGAGGTTCGATCTTAAATTTAAATCGTGCGAATTTTAAAACGTATGTAATGATGCGTAGTAGTTTCTGCCAAGAAGAAACACGTTGTGCTAATGTACATAACAATGGCGACTCTGTGTGTTTCGTTGTCACACTTAACACATTTGCCTTATGCTCAGGTAAGTCAGAACAGTTGGCGGGACAGAATGACTTAATAGGCCATTCATCAGGGGGGCCGCGGATCCATGCTGGGCCGTTCCACCACAAATCATAAGTCAAAAGTTGCGAGGGGAGCATGCCGCGTGATAGACAATCACTCGGGTTAATGGCTCCGGCGACGTGATAAAAATGTTCAGCGTTCAAGTTTTCTTGACACTGAGCGACCCGGTTGCTAACAAAAATCGACCACCGATGTGGTGACGAGTGAACCCATGATAAGGCAATCGTGGAATCAGAAAAGGCGTAAATGTCAGTAATGGGAATGCGTAATGCATAAGAATCACGTACAGTTCTTATTAACTTTGACATAAGCAAAATAGCACATAGCTCTAATCGAGCAAGCGTAGTAATCTTTGTCGGAGTGACCTTTGATTTCGCACACAAAATGCGAGTTTGAATGCTGGATGGGTAGGTACAATGTGCATAAATAACACATCCCATGCCATTCAGGCTGGCATCACAAAATGCGACAAGACGTAATTCGCAATCAACTTCGACACCTATATATCGCGGAATTTTCAGTGTGTCAAGCAATTTTAATTCTTGAACGAGAGCGGAAAGGCGTGAGCGTATATGCTCTGGAGCAGGGTCATCCTAATCACTCTTACTCAGCCAAAGTTCCTTAATTAACAACTTGGCGTAGAGTATCACAGGTGCCACCAACCCGAGCACGTCAAATAGTCGCGCAACTATAGAGAGTATATTTCTCTTAGTGCACTTCTCATCTACCAAGGTGGATGTGAAATAAAAATTATCTCCACACGGCTCCCACGAGAGACCTAAAACCTTTGCGACATGACTGCCAACATCAAACTCAAGCGATTTGCGGTGAGTATCAGGAAGTGAGTCTAGCAGCACAGAAGAATTGCTAGACCACTTCACTAAGTCAAAGTCGCCAGCCTTGAATAGTTTTATCAAGTTGCGAGCTAAGTGTACAGCAGTGTCCTCATCAGGTGCGGAATGAACTAAATCGTCAGTATACAGACAGGTCTCTGCCACTTTCGCGGCGTCAGGGAAGTGCGGACTCATGTCAGTAGCCAGCTGACGCACAGTACGTATAGCTATATACGGACCTGACTTCAGACCAAACGCCTGTCGATTAAACACATAGGTCTGAATTTCATCCGATTCCTTGAACCTGAATAAGACGCGCAGGTATTTACGATGGTCAACAGGTACGCCAATACGTAAATAATGTCGTTTTATGTCAGCGTTCATTAGTTAGCGATAGGAAATAGCCTAAAATTTAATAATAATAAAAACAGGTCTGCCTGTAAATTGGGACCAATATGTAAAATATCACTGAGCGAAAGACCAGTGTGGGTTTTAGCGCTCGCGTCTAACACAATACGTGGCATCGGTTTGTCATGTCGAACTACTGCGTGATGTGGTATGTAATAACCATCCATAGACAAATTAGAGTCATCAACGAGACTAAGATAACCGTTATCTAAATAATCCTGAATAACCTTATTGTAATTTTCACGTACGGTTGGTGATTGACGAAGTTTACGCTCGAGCGACAAAAACCGGCGGTGAGCGACGCCGCGCGAGTTCCCTAGTTCAGAGGGATCCTTGCAGAACGGCAGCGCAACAGTATAACGACCTACGTCATCGCGAGTCACAGTAGATGTGAAAATATTCTCGCACTCGGTTTCTTCTGGAGACAATAGGCGCTTCACAGGAACTTCCTCAAGTTCCCAAAATTTTTGCACTAAATCATTTAGTGCTAGCGCAGAAAAGGATGCGGTTGTAGGCACAACATCTTTACGTGGGTAATCACCCATAAGTACATACCCAAACGCGGTTGATAGTACACAAGGGGCACTGGGACCACACTCGACTCTATTTCCTAAGTAGATATACGGGAAGAGCTGTGCACCTAATACTATATCAATGTTTCCTGGAATGTTCCAGCTTAAGTCAGCAAGCGGTAAATCGCGGAGATTTAACTCGCGATCACACTTAATTAATTGCGAGGGCAATTGATCCGTAAGGCTATTCATAACTAACGCATGTATAGTATACTTATGATCTGCATAAATACGAGATTCAATGTCCAAATACACATAGCCTATTATCGGGTGCGAAGTGGAACCAACACCTTTGACAACAGAATTACTCATTGGTATTATTGGTTATTATTATTATTATTCTCTTTATTCAATCATAAAACTTATCAATTACATTTTTAAATATATCGTAAAAAAAATACAAAATATATTTAAAAATATAAAAAATAGTATCCCACCGGCATCGAGTACAGGGACCAAGCTACCGGTGGTTAGGGCTCCAGAGAAAGGAACTTCCTCACGATGCGCGCCGTATCAAGGAGTACTGCCTTCTGCATCTGGCCCTTGACCCAACCATCCAACCCGAGCCTCTTCAGATGTTGGTCGAGGCTCTTTGCTATCAGTCCGTTGACTGATACGACTATCGGTACAATGATTGCTGAGTCAACATTCCACATGTCGACAACCTCGTGGGCCAAGTCCAAGTATTTAACTTGTTTATCTTTCTCAGCCTTCACGAGATTCTCGTCATGAGGAATGGTGACATCAACAATCAATGCTCGGCGTTCGGATCGGTCTATCACCACAATGTCAGGCTTGTTAGCTACAACAGTCCTATCAGTGATGATAGATCGATCCCAGTACAATGTGATATGGGTATTTTCTAGAACTGGCTCAGGAACATACCTATAGTACGGCACCTCAAATTCCACAAGGTTGTATTTCAGAGCAAGTCGCTGATGGATTATCCTGGCTACTTGATTATGTCTTTTTTTTTTTTTTTTTTTTTTCGTGCGGAAATCCCCTCGGATACCCCCCTGCCGGAGCCGGAAGGGGAGGTTATGTCGGACTTGAACCGACTAAAACCGCACGCCGACTGTGGGTCGTGGTGCTAGGCCGGAGGTGAGGTTGTCATCGACATGTCCCTCGCACCCCGGCGGACCCAGGGCCATTACTTATGGTTTAGCCCTCCTCGGGAGGGGGGACAACGGTGTCCCCGACTCGCCCCCGGAATGGGGAGGCGCGCTTCACAGCGCGCCGTCGCCGTGGCCTGCTTCTGCTGGGGTGACAGGCGGCTTCACCCGTCACCCCCAGGCCCGCGCTCATGGGGGACGGAGGTCAGTCAGTGCCCTCCGACGCCCGAGTTGCCTGTGCGCGCGGGCAGCGCGGTTCGCGAGTCTCGCTCGCTCGCGCTGCCTCTCCCGTTCCGCCGTCTCCTTCACGACCATTACCTGCTCGCTGAAGGAGACGCCGGCCGCCCACGCGTCCGCACAGCGGACCATTGCTGTGAGCAGGGAGGCGAGGGTAAGAACTCTCACTCCCAGGGCCGCCACTAGTTCTCGCCTCTGTCCGGCCCATGCCGGACACTCGGTGAGCGTGTGCAGCTCTGTGTCCTCGCTCGCGTCGCAATGATGGCACTCGGACGTTGGCTCCTTTTCGATCCGACGCAGATACCGCCCAAAGCACCCGTGCCCGGTGATAATCTGCGTCAGTCGATACGAGAGGCTGCCATGTGGCCTCTCGAGCCATTCCCCCATGATGGGCCTTACCGCCTCTATGACGGCATGCCCTGCGCGTGGTTGCTCAAGTCGTCGCTCCCACTCCGCCACCATGATCCTGTGAAGCCGGGATCTCTCGGCCCGAATGTTTTCGGGCTCGGGATCGTATCCCCGCTCCCGCGCCTCCTTACGGAAACGATAGAGTGCCGCAAGGGATCTCAACCGGGTTAGTGGAATCAGAGAGTTGTATACCCTCCGACTCCACCACCCGCCCTCGTTTTACATGAATGACTGCACATTTGTCCACACCAAACGCCATTTTAATAGAATTACTGAATGTTTCAGTAATCTTCAGTAAAGTTATTAATTGAGGGTTAGTGTGGGCGAATAGCTTTAAATCATCCATGTAAAAGAGGTGGGATACCATCTGACCCTCTCTTCGTAGCCTATAACCTAACCCTGAATTCACTAGTAAAAATAATAGCCATATCAATCAGGAGGAGCTCCTTAGTACCCCGGGCCCCATTCCTACATCCATTCTGAGAGGCACACATAATAGAATTATTGTTTATGTGATTGTTAATCTTAGCTCTCAGGATGGATGTAAGAAGTTTATAGACCGTTGGGAGACATGTAATCGGTCTATAATTATTGGGCTCCAGGGTACTACCAGTTTTATGGAGCAGGTGAGTAACTCCTGTCGTCATAAAAGCTGGTAGCGTCCCAGATTCTATAGCGGATTGAAATTGTGAGGCCAAAACAACATGCGAACTCCGTAGCCACTTTAGCCAGAAATTGTGCAATCCATCCGGTCCCGGAGATTTCCAGTTAGACAGCGAACGGACTGCACAATCTACATCAGTGGCATCAATGTAGATTTCTTCCATTTCTGGAATGGTTTCGCATGCTCTTTCGACCTCACGCATCCAATCGCCTTCAGTGTGGCTAACGGGCACCGACCAAATGCTGCGCCAGAAAGCATTTGTGGCTTCAGCATCCGGCCACCGCACGTCATCCACACTCTCATCTGTTCGCTCCCAGCTTCTATATACCCACCTTTGGTCTCTTTGGAACATACGGTTGACGGTATATCGATCAACTCGTTTTTTATATCTCCGAATACGGTTTCCCATGCACAGACTTTCTGCTTCAGGAAGTCAATACGCTCTGTGACCCGAGACGTATAATCGTATTATTATTATTATCCTCTTTATTCATTTTAAAAAACTTATAAATTATATTTTTAAATACATATAAAAAAAAACATATATTTAAAAATATAAAAAATAGTATCCCACCGGCATCGAGTACAGGGACCAAGCTACCGGTGGTCAGGGCTCCAGAGAGAGGAACTTCCTCACGATGCGCGCCGTATCAAGGAGTACTGCCTTCTGCATCTGGCCCTTGACCCAACCATCCAACCCGAGCCTCTTCAGATGTTGGTCGAGGCTCTTTGCTATCAATCCGTTGACTGATACGACTATCGGTACAATGATTGCTGAGTCAACATTCCACATGTCGACAACCTCGTGGGCCAAGTCCAAGTACTTAACTTGTTTATCTTTCTCAGCTTTCACGAGATTCTCGTCACATCAACAATCAATGCTCGGCGTTCAACCAAGTAAATGAGGTGTGTGTGTGTCTTGTGTTAGTGTGTGTGAGTTTTCAGTATCGTCTATTTGCAGAAACTTTCTCACAATTCTGCATGTGTTCAGAATAGCGGCTTTTTGGATGGGTATGTAGATATTATCTTTGAGGTCTATCAGTTTTAAACTATGATGAAGATGTTTAGGAATAACTCCGGTAGTGGACACTACTATTGGAACTATATAGACTTTGTCTTGTCTCCAAATCCTCATAACTTCTTCTTTCAAATCAGCGTATTTATTTATTTTTTCGGTAATGGTTTTCTGTAGATTGTGGGTATTCGGGACTGCGATATCTATCAGGTAAGTAGTTTTATTTATTTTATCTTGTAATGTAATGTCTGGTCTGTTGTAGTGAATGGTCCTATCAGTAAGTATGGCGCGATCGTAATATAATTTGTGTGAGGTATTTTCGAGAATTATTTCAGGCTTGTAGTTGTAATATGGTGTGTTGGTGTTTTGTATGAGATTGTGTTTGTGTGCTAAGCTTTGGTGTACAATGTTAACTATTTGATTATGTCTGTGTGTATAATCTGTTTGTGTGAGTGTAGTGCATGCTCCGGTTATGTGTTGTATAGTTTCAGATTGTGTGTGACATTTGCGGCATTTATCATTTGTAGCTGTAGGGTCTTTAATGATAAATTTTCGGTAGTTCTTAGTGTTTATTATTTGGTCTTGTATGGCTATTATGAAACCTTCTGTTTCTGGGAATAAGTTACCTATCTGTAGCCATTTATTTGAGGCCGTCGGGTCTATGTGAGGTTGTTCTAGGTCATGAGGGTGTCGTCCATGAAGCGTTTTCTTTTTCCAGTTTTCTATTTTTAATACTTGCGGATCATCGATGTCACGATTCTGTGTGTTTAAGGTTTCATTTAGGTTTAGTGGGGTGAAATTGTGGTCATTTTCAGTTATTGTTTTATGAATATCACTGGATTGGCTTTTCATATGAAAGAATATTTTTAGATTGTGTAGTTGCTTCTGCCAGAGATGCAGTATATCAATTAATCCTCGACCTCCATTCTGTCTCTTTATAGTAAGCCTTTCTATTGCAGATTTGGGGTGTAGTTTATTGTGTTTCGTTAGTGTGGTGCGTGTAGTTCTTTCTATTTGTTCTATATCAGTTTTAGACCATTTTACTATACCAAATGAATATGTCATAATCGGGATAGCATAGGTGTTAACTGCTTTAATAAGATTTTTTCCAGTCAGTTGAGTTTTGCAAATTGAGTTAATTCGGCTTTTATATTCTTTAGTTAGTGTCTCCTTTATTGCTGAATGATCTAATCCTTTTAGCTGTCTGTATCCTAAATACTTATAAAAATCGGTTGATTCCATTGCTGTTATATCGTTAATATCATCTACTGTATAGTTACCGGGCCGGATCTTGCCTTTTATTATTATTATTATTATTCCTCTTTATTTACTTTACTTACTTATTATTTACATTTTTAAATACATAATATATAAAAAATAAAACATATATTTAAAAATATAAAAAATAGTATCCCACCGGCATCGGGTACAGGGACCAAGCTACCGGTGGTTAGGGCTCCAGAGAAAGGAACTTCCTCACGATGCGCGCCGTATCAAGGAGCACTGCCTTCTGCATCTGGCCCTTGACCCAACCATCCAACCCGAGCCTCTTAAGATGTTGTTCGAGGCTCTTTGCTATCAGTCCGTTGACTGATACGACTATCGGCACAATGATTGCTGAGTCAACATTCCACATGTCGACAACCTCGTGAGCCAAGTCCAAGTACTTAACTTGTTTATCTTTCTCAGCTTTCACGAGATTTTCGTCATGAGGAATGGTGACATCAACAATCAATGCTCGGCGTTCGGATCGGTCTATCACCACAATGTCAGGCTTGTTAGCTATAACAGTCCTATCAGTGATGATAGATCGATCCCAGTACAATGTGATATGACTATTTTCTAGAACTGGCTCAGGAACATACCTATAGTACGGCAACTCAACATCCACAAGGTTGTATTTCAGAGCAAGTCGCTGATGGATTATCCTGGCTACCTGATTATGTCTGTGCAAGTACTCGCCGTTAGCAAGACGAGAACAACCGGAAGTAATATGCCTGAGGGATTCACCAGGTTGGTGACACGCTCGACAAATGTCAATTGTGCCATCCCTCATGATATACTTCCGGTAGTTATTCGTCTTAATAACTTCATCTGCAATTGCACAGACAAAACCTTCAGTTTCCCCAAAAAGGTCACTGAAACGTAGCCAGGACACGGACGCTAGTAGATCTACTTCGGGCCTGTGTAGGGCCCTATAGAACCTGCCATGTAGCTCCTTACTCTGCCATACCTCCCTGCGGCTGTCAGTGCTAACTATTGTAGGCCTGCGCCAGTTCTCTTTAGCCAAACCGAGCGGGGTAAGCCCGGTATCTACGTTGACTACATCACGATGCATGTCCACGTTCGACTTAAGAAAGTAGTCTCTGAGATTGCACACCTCGCGATTATGAAGGGTCTTAGCATTTAAAAAACCTCGACCCCCACATTTCCGCGGGATGTACAATCTCATGACTGACGACCGTGGGTGGTGCATTCGAAATGCAGTCAACTGAGTCCGGATTTTCCTATCGATGGTATCGAGTTCAGTCTGAGTCCACTTGAGTATGCCAAAAGAGTACATCAAGAGTGGCATGACCCAACTGTTACAGGCACGCACCTTGTTACCACCTGACAGAAGACTGTTAAGTACTTTTTTCAGGCGGCCAAAGAAACGGTCCTGTAACATTTGTTTCAGGTCGGCCTCATTGATGCATAACGCCTGTGACATACCCAAGTATTTATAGGTCTCAGTTACGAGGAGTGATCTTAGGTTAGTGGAATCAGAGAGCTGTATACCCTCTGACTCCACCACCCGCCCTCGCTTTACATGAATGACTGCACATTTGTCCACACCAAACGCCATTTTAATAGAATTACTGAATGTTTCAGTAACCTTCAGTAAAGCTATTAATTGAGGGTTGGTGTGGGCGAATAGCTTTAAATCATCCATGTAAAAGAGGTGGGATACCATCTGACCCTCTCTTCGTAACCTATAACCTAACCCTGAATTCACTAGTTGTTCAGTACAGGAACATAAGAAATAATAGGCGACTCAAACGATAGAAAAAACAGTATATTAAAAATAATAAATTGACAAAACAAATGTTTATATGAAGGCGATCTATCGCAGAGTGGCCGAGCGCCCGCGATTGTACGAACAGTAGGGCCCTCGACCGTATCGACACCCCTCTTCGCCGCACAGTCCCCGCAGACATGGTCGCGCTATTCTAGAAGCGTCGACACTAGTAAAGTACTAAGTGGGTTCAGGGCTAAGCAGAACCAAAGGGGACTCAGACTGTCCCCTTGAAAAATACCCCGCTCTATTGTTATCGGCTCGTCACTACCCAAAGCCTGGCGACACCCTGGATAGAAAAGAACCGTCCTCCATTGCCCCATACATGACCTTAGGAAGGTACATAGAGTTGTATTCACTTTATACAACTCCAGCACCCTCAAAAGCCATGTATGTGGCACGGAGTCAAACGCTTTCTTGTAATCTATCCAGCATGCCGCCAGATCCTTACGATTGCGGCGAGCTTGTTGGCTAATAGTCATATCAATCAGGAGGAGCTCCTTAGTACCCCGGGCCCCATTCCTACATCCATTCTGAGAGGCACACATAATAGAATTATTGTTTATGTGATTGTTAATCTTAGCTCTCAAGATGGATGTAAGAAGTTTATAGACCGTTGGGAGACATGTAATCGGTCTATAATTATTGGGCTCCAGGGTACTACCAGTTTTATGGAGCAGGTGAGTAACTCCTGTTGTCATAAAAGTTGGTAGCGTCCCAGATTCTACAGCGGATTGAAATTGTGAGGCCAAAACAACATGCGAACTCCGTAGCCATTTTAGCCAGAAATTGTGCAGTCCATCCGGTCCTGGAGATTTCCAATTAGACAGCGAACGGACCGCACAATCTACATCAGTGGCATCGATGTAAATTTCTTCCATAGCTGGAATGGTTTCGCATGCTCTTTCGACCTCACGCATCCAATCGCCTTCAGTGTGGCTAACGGGCACCGACCAGATACTACGCCAGAACGCATTTGTGGCTTCAGCATCCGGCCGTCGCACGTCATCCACACTTTCATCTGTTCGCTCCCAACTTCTATATACCCACCTTTGGTCTCTTTGGAACATACGATTGACGGTATATCGATCAACTCGTTTTTTGTATCTCCGAATACGGTTTGCCCACGCACAGACTTTCTGCTTCAGGAAGTCAATACGCTCTGTGACCCGAGACGTATAATCTTGGGGACTAATATTAGTTCCCGCAAACGCTCGGGTCACATAGCGCATCACCCTTGGGCGAGTATTGCCCGACCTGAAGCAGATTAGTTTACCGATGAGCACCCTCGCCTCGGCCACACGTCGTTCAATTCTGCATTGCCATGCTGGTATAGCAGGCTTAGGTCGTATGGCAGGATCTTTAATGGGAAATTTAGCACCTACCATACGACATGCCGCCACAGCAGTACAATACAGAATTGAATGAGTGCCACCGAGGTTTTCACTATTTTCTAGATATTTAGGTAATAATGAATCAAGGGCACTCACCAGCGCTATATTACGTCTATGTATGGGCAACCGCGGGAGACGTGGCCTGACATGTATGGGCATTGATCGATATTCCCGCAATGCACATTCCAAAGCCTCCTTAATCTCTTCATTGTACTGAATACTTACAGGAATAGGTGTGTCATCCCGCGTAACATATGATTCTTCATTAATTGCAGTTGTAGAAGCAGGAGCAGGAGCCGGGGCGGGGGTGACACAAGTATTTCGCAAGCATTCTAGCCGTAGTGTCTCAAGTACGGTTTCATTCAACATGCGATTGCGTTGAATGACCCGTACTTGGTCCGACAGTCTTTGTGCCGATGTGTTGACGGAAGGTTCAAGCGCCTGAAACAGAGGAAGTATCCGAGAACGGTACGCACTGAGGTTTGTTCCCCCCTCTGTAGCCGCAAAATATGCCCGCATGACGTTTTCGTTGATAGAAGTAGTCCATCGCATGCGGTGCACATCACCACCGGTAGCGGGGGCCCTATTCGAAGCCGGAGGGCGTTGGGGTCCTAAGCAGGTCGGTGGACGGCCTCTCCCCGGCCGACGTACAGGTGTTGGCGACGTCGGCGGGGAGAAATACTCGTCGGAGCTCGACGCTTCAGCAGGAGTTGGTCTCGGAGAGGTGATTTCCGGAGCCTGCGAGGCGGAGCTGCACGACGAGTCCGTGGGTGTCAGGTGTGCATCTTGAAGTAACTTGGTCTTCGCTCTTGTTATCATAATTATTGTTCTTCAAATATTCCGATGTGAATTTTGACATGTTTGTCACGTACATGTTATTTTTCTGGTTCTATTTTCATTCTGGTATATATTTTCTTAGAAATCATTATGCGTTTTTTTATTCTGTTATTTTACTAAGCCACTAAAATAATATTATTTGTATTAAAATCGTATAAATGTGCAAAAAAATCGAAAAATCTTTAAAGAAAAAAATATTATGTATCTAAGCGACCAAGTTGCCAAGAGAATATCACACTTATGGCTAGAGGCATACGAATGCACAGTGCTTGAAGCGAGCGGTGACTCAGGAGTGAGACCAACATGGTCGCACTGGGGCGGCGAGAGAGGGACAGCAGTCGTCGCATGCGAGTGCGAATTATTAACATTATTATCAAAATGCAATAATTTATGATGTTTTTTCTGACAGAAACAAACTGACGTACTTTTACATTGCGGGAGATTATGTAATGTGCTTAGACAATTGACGCAACCACGCTTAGATTTAATAAACTCATATCTAGCCTTTGCATTTTGCATATTTTTAAGCTGAGCGCAGTCATACAGGTGTCGGTGGTCGCTGCCGCCACATAAACAACAGGACGCGTGAACTGCGGCGGGCGCATTCGACTTATTATTAATCGGCTCACTGACAACAAACGACTTAGAATTACGCTGTACACGCCTATCATTAGACTGTGGCGTCCCAGCAGTGGACGACTTCGCATATGACGAAGACCGCGGGTTTGACCGTTCAATCATCTTAGCATAATCTTGTACAAAGTCGATCAGCTGTTGCGTCGTAGGTATATCGACACCTCGAACAGAAAGTTCGAAGGCTTGGATGGTTAGAGTGTCCATTTTCCTCAAGGCACATTGTAGAAACATGAAGTCCGTTAAATCATTTATACCTAACTCTTTAAGCGCGGCGATAGAGGAGGAATATATACCTATAAATGAATCAAGTGAGTTCACACTAGGTGAACAATTCTTTAAGTCTAATATATTATTAAGATAATATGAACCTAATGAACGTTTATCTTGGTATTTCTTGACCAAGGCGTCCCAAACTATACTGTAGGTCTCACTTGACGGAACAATACCGGCAGTGAACTTTAATGCGTCATTGGTTAGTTTTGAGAATAGGTATTGCACACGTTGCGAATCAGACAATTGTTTGTTTGAATGAATATTGGCCTTAAAGGACTGATAATATGTATTCCAGTTTTCAGGGCGTCCGTCAAAACTCGGAATAACCAGCATTTCCAATTTCACTACAGACGCGTTCGAATTACTCGACCCGTGTGAGGCGACCTCCTTGACCTTGGGAGTAGATAATTTATTTCTAATGCGTTTTATGCTCAAATACAATTCATCAAATGAGTCAAGGCAAGAATAGTCGGATTCCACAGGGGATTCTAATGATAAATTTAAGCTATTTATTTGATCTACAATCGACTCGAACTTATCGCGAACATCATCGATGGTCTCGGTCTCAGCCAAAAAATCCTCATTAGATCGCGTCGTTATGTCAAAGCAAACAATGTATTTCGACGATTTATACCAACGAGTAATGCGTGCAAACAATAATTCCTTTTTTTGATTCAACATAATGAGCTTCGTTTCGAGATCTGACGACATGTTTGCAAATTAACGATAGGTAGGACCTACCTATTGAAATATAACAAGAAGATTATCTAACACAAACAGTTTAGATATACTTTTTATTGAAAATTGTACTACGGCTTATTATATAATAGCGCAAGTAGCACGGCGGCGGTGCGGGAATGTAACTACCTACGTACCTAGATATGTTACGTTCTAGATAAAGTTACGCGTATGTGAATAGAATGATGAGTATTTACCAATTAATACGTAAATCACCAACTATTATAAATATCTACCAATTATTACGTAGATTTAGCGTTTTAAATGCAGAATTTACCAAATAATTTACGTAAATCTGTTAGCGAATGAAAGTAATGAAACTAAGATGGCGGAAAGAATTCACCAAAATTACGTGAATCTTTTAATTAAATGAATAGGAAAGAAATATTATTCACCAATAATTACGTGAATATGTTATTTACTGGCCTATCCGACTCGTAAGGACCATAAATTTTGGTAGGACGTGTAAATAGTCCGACCACTGGTGTGTTTGCACACAGAGCGTATAAGTACCTATGACCTGCAGTTAGGTTGTAATGAAAAGAAAATACACATGTGACCGCTTCTATGAATGAAAACGCAAGAGAACCGGCACTGACCTGAGTTCCACCTCGTGAGGATTCAGCTGCAGACAGGCGTGGTTCCTGGCACGTGCTGGTGGGTAGGTAGTTTTCTACCGGCCGGTGATTTTCTTGAGATTGTCGTTTTCTTCCGATACACTTCACTTATACTGACTTGAGAATGTGGCCAAAGGAACTTATAGAATTACACAGAAAAAGAAACGAGGAGTTGAATTACTCAACTTCCGTTTGGTGCGGCGGCGAGTCATAGACTAAAAAATGCGTGCGGGCAGATCGTCCGCCGTGACGCTTGAGAGTGTCGCTCGTAGGAACTTCAGTTTCAAGTATAGCTCGAAACATCTGTGCACAGCGCCATCTATTGGCCTTCTTCAACACTAAGTGGTCAACAAATGAGCGCCAATACTCAAACATTATTCATATCACAGAAGCGGTTTTTTAAATTACAAAAATTGAAATACAATTAAATTACGTGGGAAATAATTAAGAAAGTACATAAGCGCTCCACCAAACACTACTATTCTAAAACAAAAAGACCTTTTCTTACCCGAATTATATTCGAAAATATTTCGACCAATATATATATTTCACATCTACGAAAAAACTATGTCTTGCTCATAAAACATTTCTTCGGCCCTCGAAGGAAACCGCAAAAAAGTTTTTCATTGGTATACTATAACACCCACTAAAGTACCCAGTAAGGCTTTTTCTTGAAAATTCTCATATTTCAGGTGTAGGGTCGGCTTGATAAATATCCTCCTTCTAAGTTGTAGGTACCATAAAGTGTGGGATACTGGGTATGGGTACCATGATTGCTTTTATCGAATAGGTATTGCCCATTCGCAAAGCTTATTTATTTATCGATACATATTACAGGCGCGTGAAATCGAATAATATTTTCAATATAAAATAGTGTTATTTATTCGGTAAATATTAATAGATATAGAAGTTTCAGTTTCGTTTGTTTGGTGTATCTGTTATAAGCAATAGAAACTAGCGTGATTACTTTTGTTTTATGTGTATTCTTATATTCTATTAGTAATGTATGATTTGAGATTGACATAGTCATTTACATTGATAGTAAACATTGAAAGTAAAACACAAAAAGTTGACTGGTAGAAAATGCCCATGGCATTAAGTTCGCCCATAAATAAATAAAAAAAACACTCACCGGGACATTTACCATGTTTCTTATAATTTTCGAGGATCCGATATTCTCGAAACCGAGATCCTCGAAAATTATAAAAAAACATGGTTAATATCCTGGCGAGTGTTTTACTATCAAAGTCTATTAGTAATTTATAAATTTGAATAATATTGCACTGTGGGGTTGTTTTGGAAGTATGAGCTTCGCATCAAAAGCCCTTCAACAAAATTTGCCAAGAATTAGCAGCTATTCGTCTGCACTATTAGTAGGAACTTGGAGATCGGTCTATAAAAGTTCTAAATATCTTACTTCGTTTTCTTTTCTTCTTCCATTATCTTTTCACTTGTATTATTCCTTTTACTGTTGGGTCTGATAACGAGTTTCAGTTTGCTACTCTAGTAATATCAAACATGATGTTATGAATCCCGCTTCGTGCAAAGATATTACTCCAAATTTTAGAACTCACATTACAAACTTTAAGAAGGCGCTGTTCCCAGAAAATGTATATTTACTTATGGATTGTTCCTTTATTATCACAGCCTGTTATATCCTCATTATAAAACAAACTTTATGTATTCCTTAAATAATACATCATACTTCCTATCACCAGTTAAGCTAAAGATAATATATAGTTTCAAAAGTGTATAATTTTTTAAGAAAGAAATATCGTTGCACAACTTCGGGGAGCCTGAAATCGAAAGATGAAATAAACAAAGATATTATTTATTCATGTTGAAGAATGTAGAGACACACAAATAATGCAGAGAACAATCAAATCAGGGAAAGTTGAAATGTATCTTTAATTTATACATTCAAAGGAAAGTTAAAAGGAGGGGCCACTCCGAAACTTTTTAACTTAAAACGACGCTGTGCGAAGTTATGGGGTCTAAGTCACAAAATTCTCGGCGATATCTGGTTCACGCTCGATGCTTTGATAGTGGCAAACTCTTATTGGCGAAAGAGTGAAAACCATTATGTTTTATTTGGTGAATGTTGGTGATTGTTACTTTTGGTATGTGTTGATTTAATATTATTTCAGACTGATTTGATGTCATCGTTTTAAGTCATACTGTACAGATTTTTAAAAAAAATGTGGACCACATTTTTTACAATTTCATTATTATTATTATGTTAGTTTTAATTTAATCGTTATTTTAGTTTTAATTTAATATTTAGTGACATCATGTAAGGAGAAAAATAATTGTATAATATTCAAACAGTAAAATTAATCAATGTTAAAAAAAAATTTTTACTTATATTCGTATAACCTTATGAGCAAGACTTGGGTTAAATCTCTACTCTAACGCTTCATTTCTTCCTATACCAGTATATATAGGTACTAGGTTTTTAGTATGATAGAAACCCAACGCAAATGTGTAGCTTCTTGGTACAAGTAGATTTAAAGAAATTGAAGGTATTACATACTCATACATCATATCGACATTACATACCTACATCACAATTTATTTTTATGCAAGGTTACACCAAAATTAAATTCTCTTTTTCTCGATTAACTTCAAATATAACAGCTCCTAACTTGTACCAAGAGCTAAACTTGTTTTCAATTCATCAAAGGACTACGGTCACAGTTCAAGAGAGTGCTCCAATATTTCATTCAGGAATTTGAAGTTGCTCCAAATCGTCCGTTTCACGACTTTTAGTGCCGCCGTCGCAGTTTTATGTTTCAGACGTGTTATAGCTTAAAGATCAAGGACTTTAGAAACTTTTGTTTGAATGTACTAGAATACTTCATTGCGTTACTACTCCTCATCATCATCTTCACAGTGCACGGTGCTAATATCTTCCAGAACAACGTTCAGTTGTGAATCGACTCTCACAATGGCATTAAAACTGGCATCTAGAATTAGTAGCTGTAGGTCTACTCACTGGTAGGTGTTGTGGTTACATTTTTGTTATTCTGATTTTTTATTATTTCCTTTTGTAATATGTGCATGTGTTCATCCGCAATACAAACTAATTTTCTTTCTTTCTTTCTTTTCTTTCTTTCTATAATCTGTCCTATAAATCTATAAATCGAGATTCATGACTGGGTCTCGATTTTTTTTAATATTGCTCTTGATTTTATTTATGTTGGCTTTTGCGGAACCATCATTATTAATTAATCCTCCTTTTACTGATGTTTAATAAGTCAAGACATTTCACATTACTGATGTTTGCAAGATGAGCATATTTTTCAATATAGCTTTTACATCGGTGTTAATTAAAAGCACGTTGATATTAAAAAGCATTGCCATTCACAGATTTCTCTACGGGGTTGCGCTTAATCAAATATTCTTCAGTAGGAGGCGTAATTAATCTGTTTTTGAAAAATATCACGTCGAAATTTCATTTAGTCCTATATACAGGAATTAATAATGTATGTATTCGTGATGTTTGAAAGGTATTAAAATGGAGGAAAAACAACATTTTTAGGACTGACGTCACTAAGACTAGGTTTTAAAAACTTGAGTACTGCAAATGGAACTTATGATAATGATCTCAGGAAGGTCTTCAAGACCCATATAAACTTTTCTTGGAAGCCGGTACTTGAAAAAACCTTACAATAACAGCTGCATTAATAATGTATTCCGACGAATCGGCCCCATATAGGGCCTATCAATAATAAATCTATAATAACACACCTATCTTACCTATAATACGCCTTAGCAGCCCTAACGCCTAGAGCCCGTGGGCGTCGACGTCTACCTATAACAAGTATTGTGTATTTTTGAGACAGCTTTCATCGAATATGTAATTTACCGATCCAAACAACGTTGATATACACGTTTAGTTGCGTAGCTTCAAAAACTGACATGTCTAGAAGGGAGATGTCTATTGCAGAAGTTGTGTAAACAAATTACTAGAATCTTCTCAGACAAATTTGTATAATTTAGGTAACTTCGTTTTTTTCAAGTTATTGATCGTCCGTTTCATATTTCATATCTGGTCTTCTACCAGGCGATCAATGGGCCCGTAGCCCGTATAGGGAATCACTCTACAACTTTTATTCCTAGGGAAGAATAACAGTTACAAGTGGACACGGCTTGTTTTTACTATGAATTTTCCTATGAATATATGTAAGCTTCATCGCTCATCGTCATCACAGTGTTAATCCCTGTCGAATCCAAATTTATGTTTTGGAGTCTAGGGTCCAGTCATCTAATTTCTACTCCTTTTTTGGCCAATTCCAAAAAAAATACCAAATCAAAAGGAGTAGAGTTTGGATTTGGAAAGAATTGAGATCATTTTGTAGACCATAGTTAATTTTTTTTTTTTTTTATACCACTTAGGTGGCAGACAAGCACACGGCCCACCTGATGGAAAGTGGTTACCGTGGCCTATGGACGTATGCAACACCAGGGGCGTTACACTCGCGCTGCCTACCCTGAAGAAACCTTCTAATGCCCCTCTTAAAGAACCCCATATTGTAGTCGCTTGGGAAAACCGTGGCAGGGAGTTCATTCCACAGCTTGAGCGTACGTGGGATGAAGTTCCTTTCATACCGCACGGTGCGTACCGTATTCGGATGCAATGTGTGGGGATGAATTCCCTGTCTATGGCGAGCGGTGCGATGATAGAATGTAGCTGTGGGCATTCATCTGAGCACAAACCATTATATAGGCGGTAGAAAACACACAGTGAGGCAAAATCCCTCCTGAGGCTGAGAGGTTCCACATCGCCTGCGAGTATGGGACTGTCGACGAGCCTCAACGCACGTCTTTGCACCGAGTCGAAAGGGTTAAGCTGGCGTGCGGGCGCCCCGGCAAAAAGATGACAGCAGTACTCCATGTGGGGTCGAACCTGTGCCTTATAAAGAAGGAGTCGCTGCCCCGCAGTGAAGTACTGCTTCGCCCTGTTAAGAACTCCAAGTTTCTTTGATGCCAGCTTAACCTTGTCCTCTAAATGACTGCGGTACTGGACGTGACTTGAAATGTCGACGCCTAGGATCCCGATACTCGGGGCAATGGTAAGCCGTGTGCCCAGGAATTGCGGCGCTACAATAAATGGGGTTTTCTTAGCGGTGAATACACATACTTGTGTCTTGGTGGGGTTGAACTGGACCAGGTTTAGTCGACCCCAATCGGATACTCCCGAGAGAGTAGTCTCGATTTCTGACACAAGTTGTTCGCGACTCCCCTCCACCTCGGACTGGGGGATGTTTGCACGGCCCGTGTAACATGCGTCTCCAGTACTGTCGTCCGCATAGCAATGAATGGAGTCGTCCGACAGCATGTCATTGATATGCAGCAGAAACAGGGTTGGAGACAACACGGAACCTTGTGGGACACCAGCGTTTATGTCCATGCGGTCCGAGCGACTGCCGTCCACGACGGCTTGGATGCTTCTGTTGGACAAAAAGCTGGAAATCCAATTACACAGCCCCTCAGGGAGTCCATAAGATGGTAGCTTCGCAAGAAGACCTCTGTGCCATACCCGATCGAAGGCCTTCGCTATATCTAGGCTGACCGCTAGTGCCTCACCTTGGCTCTCGATGGCTTGCGCCCAACGGTTTGTGAGATACACAAGAAGGTCACCGGTCGAGCGACGCTGGCGGAAGCCGTACTGTCGGTCGCTCAGTAGATCGTTACCTTCAAGGTATCCCAGGAGCTGTGTATTAATAACACGCTCCATAACCTTCGAGAGAAGGGAGGTGATAGCGATGGGCCTGTAGTTGGACGGGTCTGTCCTGTCGCCTTTCTTAGGCACAGGATGCACATATGCGGTCTTCCACGAAGCCGGAACTCGTCCAGCGGAGAATGAGAGCGCGAAGAGTCGTGTAAGAACAGGGCACAACTCTGGAGCACAGTGCTTAAGCACCATTGCCGGTATGCCGTCCGGCCCACTCGACTTCATTCATTTCAGACACAGATTCAGTGATTTTATTCATCAACATCTTTCTGACGCTGACTGTACGTAAAACCTTTTGAAATTCGAATTGTCTAATCGTATCGTGTTTTAAATTATATTTGCCATTCAGATAATAAGACATTAATTTGACACCCCGCCCCTTGAATCGGGGCCTTATTTGATTTTTAAATCACCCAGGATAAGAGACGGAGTTGAGTGTTCCTCATACTCGTATTTTGCTTTGCTGGAATCCATAAAATATGGAGTTCATATATCGGAGTCTATAAAATATACATTTTTCCGTGATATGTTCTCTTATATTAATGATATATTTTTTGTCATTTTTCTTTTGTAATACTGAAATATACGAGTCTATCGACAAAATCAGTTAGCCTATTGCGATCGACCTTTGGCCTCTCGCAATTTGCGCCATTGACCCGAGCCTCCCACCCAGTCTATCCCAGCTCCCAGCCAACTTTTACAGGTCATATTCCATCTTACCAGATGGGTGGGGAAGGTGAGATCTTCCGTTTGCCTTCTCGTGATTTCCTCTCTAGGACTCACTTGCTAAAACGGTAATCGTTCCTTCGACAAATGTGGCCGGATAATTACCACTTTGACACCATCGAGACATCTGAAGTTTAGTCAATTTTAACACTTTTTTTAAACTTTGTAACTCTGAGACGTTTATCTAACGATACACTTGTTTTAAATTTAATAAAACGTTAAAATAAGTAAGAAATTTTAAGATTTCTTCTTCGGTTTTGAACGGACTATAGAACCAAAACTATGTTTAGAGTACAACACAACATGGGGCCAGCTGTTGGCTGATCAATCATGGCGGCAAAGAAACAAACTTCGCTGTTGTTAGTGATTGATTGTCTGCGCTCCTACGTTGTAATAATTCATTAAAATAGGTACACTGTTATTCCATATAATTAGATTTAATTAGGTATTATAACTATGTAGATACCTATTAAATGAAAGTTATTAAATTTTATGAATAATTAAATTAAGTTGTACGTATATCTGTCTAGAAAAAACAAATCTAAGAAATAATAGAAAATTAGGTATGGCTATGAATAAGAGATTCGCTTAACTTCGTCTGGTGGTAAGTCAAAAGTATCGCCAGCTTACAATTTACCTGTCTCAAGAAAGAGAGTTATCATTACGGTTATCAACGGTATATTGTCAGACATTTTTTCAAGCCTTACGTAACGGATCCGAGGGTGTAGAAAGAAGGTTTTTTTTTAAAGTTTTGACGATATATTTTTAGAAATATTTGGCTGTTGTAACACTATGGCCTGTTTAGAGAACGATATTCAATTCTGCATCTCGATTATACTCGATAGCTAGATCTGAGGACAGTTTGGATTAGATGACAGTTCTAATATCATTGTGAGGTTCGATTTACAACTGAGTTTTGTACAGGCCCAAATCTAGTAGACATACTTTAATCGTATTATTGGTTTCATACGTCACAAGTCACAGTCAAGTTTCGTACTTGAAAATTCCACTTGGTTTCAGACTTGTTAACTTTAGGCCTCCGAATTATTCCGTGATTCGATCTGATAAATCGACGGCTTTGGAATTTCTGGCAGCGAGCTGGATAAGTTATGGCTGTTCTTCAAAACTTAGCCAACTCTAAATTTGAAACTTTAGTATTAAGCCATAAACACCGTTGTTATATGTACGGCTTGGGTGCGCTTTTTGATCGGTTAAGGTAGTAGATATACCTATGTAATATATTTTTTAACTGGAAACATCCAGACCAATGCAAGCAGATATACACTGAATGGGATTCGAACCTAAAACCAAAAGGTAGTTTTTTTTGCCCTCCACAGACAATTATACTCCGATAACACTGCTGCTATTGCCAATTGTTAATAGGATACGGTAGCAGGCCTTCTTACTTTAATGGCATTGGCAAGTTCTTTATGCCCTGCCATCATCAGTAGATACCTAATTAATTTAGTAGCAAGGCGGAATGGTTCAGGAGTCGGCTTTATGATCGAGAGGTCCCGGGTTCAAATCCTGGCCATTACACTACCGACATGAGCCCACTCCTAACACAAGCAATTTAGCTTAGCTGGAGGGGTTAGAGGGAATATTAGTAATTTTGGGTCTAACGTTCTTTAAAAAAAATGAAAAAGAAATCTAAATGTCGATTGTGAAATATTCATAAATAAATATTAAATATTCAAATGAAGCCCACATAAAGCATCTGATAACATTCTGTACCAATCCACCACAGCCCTGGACAAGCTCACAAAGTAAACCGGTAATTTATTTTTCCAATTTCATCCACAGATCATATTTTACTCTCAGAAAAATATTATTTCGAAACGTTTCTAAGAGAATTGATTTGTTCGAAGACATTTTTAAAACTTTGTAACTCTCAGAAGTTTAGCTAACGGAATTTCAACTCAAATATCTTCAAAATTGAACAAACAAACCGAAAAACAGACATAAAATATGGTAAACGAATTGTAGCAGAACTTTAGACGGTACTTCTGGTGAAACCAGAAGTAAAAACTAGTGAAAATTCATAATACAAGAAGAGTTTTGAAGTTTGTTGGCAAATACGCGGTGTTCTGTTGTTCCTACAGAATAATATTATGTTCTTCTTTGTACGACTGAATAGTTCTGTATATGTAGATAATATTTGTGATATTTCGTCAGGTAATATCACATTTCTTTTATAAATATTCTACTACATTTTTTACAATGCTATCTAAATTGAAAGTAAGGATAGCTTAACTGGGTTGGTAAGTTTTTATTAGAAGATTTATTACTCAGTTTTTATCGATTACCTTGCGGATGTTTAGGTTAATTTAAAAGTAAAAGCAATTGTCTTGTCGTGAGCTTGCCTCTGTCCACCACAAAATATTTGATTTGGTTCTAGGTTAAGCCTGCAATCAACAACAAGTTGAACACCTGATATGACTTACATGACACGGGGCGGTTCGCTTGGCACCAAATCCGGTGATCTGTTAAGACTCATTAGAATGCTCGCTCTCACAGAATATTAAAAAGATATTTGCAGCTTCGTATGCATCACTTTAGTCTTATTAGCGTATCCTATATGAAATAAAATTATTTTGTAAAGCTTTTTGTGTAACTCCATAATAAAAAATATATATCTTCCCAGACACTGTAAAATCAAAACCCCAAACTTTTCAAATATGACATATTTGGAAAGTTTGGGGTTATAAAAAAAATGTCTCTCCTAATAGAGCAGACGCTTCAAATGACAGGCGAGAATCTTGCTGAAACAATTTCGCGATAATATTCTATAGTGTCGGTTTGTCTTTAGTTTCAGGAAATCTTGACAAAGCCAAACGTATTTAAGTAACTCACTCGGTAGGGAATCTCAACATTATTGGGACCAGTCTGGACCCGAATCTAGTTCGGAGTATTAACATTTCGAAGTTAAACAATGTGCCTAAATAGCTTCAGAATCCAATAAGGTCCCGATAGTGAGTGATTATTTCCGTATCTACCAGACAAGTACTTACTTATCATCTTCATCAGTGACTGAGTAAACTTTCCAAAATTTTGACTGTGAATTTATTGATATTCAAGACTTTACCATTTTAGAACACGATAACGTCATTATCATCATAGAGATTCATCCTTAACTGCACTTTGGATTATTTGGTTTTAGTCCTTTAACCAATTTCGAGAGGAATGCCTGCAGCTCTTCATCTGTTGCTGAGCAGTAGCACTGACTAGCAGGAGCGGTTGATATGGGCCTTGAATATTGGTCAGGCTCTGCACAACCAATCTGAATAATATGACGTCACTGATAGTTTTAACCCTAAAAAGTTCGAGAACAGACTGCCTACGTGTTGTGGAGTTCAAATGGCAGAAAGCGGACTTTGGAGGGCTCTGATCAAACTGGAACTAACGCTTGGATAACGATCATTGCTTAAGTTTTTCAGTATACCTAGTATTAAAGTAGCCCCAATGTTTTGTATTTATATCTAAAGTTTTAGATTCTAAAGTATCTATCATAAAATTTTAACACCTTCCTCTAAAATATATAGCACAAACGAATTTAACAAGATAAAATTGTGCGAAAGTTGTTCAGATAACGAGGGTTGGGAAATTTTAGCAGTTATGTTATCTACAGTGATAGATAATTGCGGGCTGCCTCGCCCTATGTACACAGTGACGGTCGCCTCGGATGAGGCTAGTGAGGAAAGTGCCCGGGTAATGGTTAGTTTAGCTAAAATAGGATTGCATTGAAATTAGATTTAAGATAGTGCTTATTGAATTTTTCGCAAACAATCTAAATGTTTATAATATTAAATGTTTGACTCTCTGATTGATTACATATTTATCTATAGACTAATGCGTTGGATACATTCTCATCCACAATTGGGTGCGGAAATTTGAACTATCAAACTTCTTACCAAGAAGATGTGTGACTTTAGGGATAACGCCTCATTGAAGTGTTCTATCACGGTGTTACACACGCCATGTTAATGCTTTTTCAATTTGATCATAACCCTTGAGGGTAGCGTGCAGTTCAAGCCTGGCTGGGTCTTAAGGATTTACTTCTTCGAATTTGGTTCCCGCACGGTTTCAGTCGGTTCAAATTCAAAATACTTCCACATATTAAGAACACTTGTACTTTTTCCACTGTATTTATTCTGTTACACCTGACCGGTTTCGCCTTACAGCAATCTCATCCAAAACCTTTGGTAAATGTAAACCTTTGAGAATGCCGCAAGGCGAAACCGGTCAGATGTAACAGAATAAATACTGTGGAAAAAGTACAAGGGTCCTCAATATGTGTAACAATAAATTCCATCAAGTGCCATCAATCAACAGTATAAATAATCAAAATACTTCGCTTTTAGCTCCAGTGAGCTGGAGCGAAAAATGAAGCATTTAAAAAGTTTTTATAAAATCAAAATCATATTGATTCAGCTAGACAAGTGGCAGTACTAGAATAAAATAGATTGACCAATTTATGGAATTAACATACGTGGACGACTCTCATAATCGTCAAAATAGGTGCAATTCATCTCTCCATTCTACAATACACGGGTCGACGAATCGCCACTTGTCTAGGAGGCTGGTCGTAGATGGTAACCAACATTTTTATTGTATTGTCAACATTTTGTAATGCTGACTTGTATTATTTGTATATCTCGCTTCGCAGACGTTACTTCAACGAACATTGTTTCTTTGACATCTAATTTTCCAGACGTACTTCTTTGAGTAGTATCAAATGTCCGTTGGAAATGTATTTTTAAATTATATTCTACTTTGTGTTGAAAAGTATTCTTCTAAAATAAAATATTATTATCAAATATCAAACTAAGAATTAATGTTGTTTCATATTTTCAGACTGGGTGAGGGTGATTATTGACAAAAAATAGATAAACTATTTTACTCTCTTCCATATGCTAGGATCCTCTGCTTATATCTTCTAGGAGTTTTACTGATACACCTCAATATACCTACCTTAATTTTAGATCCAAGGCATATACATACATAGCTTTTGCACTACCTTTGATATATTTTAGACAGCTCACTGAAAGTGGTCGGTATAACCAGAAAATCTTAACAAAAATTAGACACCAAAACGTCAGCCAGAAAGCAATTTTAGGGATGTAGTTAGTTCATCGACTGTGTTTTTATTATAATAACTTGAACATGTCACAATCGATATCGACTACATAAAATAATTCTTCTAAAAATAATTACTACATAACTGGCGGTTTTTAACCGATTTGTAACAATGATTTGGATGTTTATATTTTTTATATTTGTATGATTTTTACGGAAAAATGATTTTTGTAACTCCGTTATATGTAGACGGATTGTCAAAAGGTTTGATTGAAAGAGGTTTATTTAAATGGGACCATTTAAATTGCATAAAGATCTGATGATGGGTTTCAGAGACAGACCGCGGAACTCTTCAATAAATACCAGGAAATCAGCATGTCGGAATATTCTTTTAAAAGCCAGTTGGTTTGTTTGGAGATTAGCGTGTACGTTATGGCCCACAATCATTTTATAATATATTTGTAAATTGTAGGTATAACCACGAAATATCTACTGCTTTATTATTATGTACAGAAAGATAAATAGGTTGATTATAATTCCACATGAAATCGTATATTTATCATAATATTTTCATTAATCGATTAATTATTTTTTTAATCTAGGTTTTTAACTATGTCGATATTTAAAATTTTCATGGAATCACTACTTCCATCTGTCTAAAATACAATAATATACCTAATGGACGGGGTATAAATATGTTTTGGCAATAAAATGATAATATCATACGGTGCCTACTTAGTGTTATTTTTATTTATTTTCAGCTATATAGATACAGCATCAAATGATCTTAATTTCGTTTTTTTACCCCCTTCTGATTGACCGATTGTTCCGATGTTATGTACACGCCTTTAGTTTGGATACTAATACCATTTAAATCAATAAAACAGTTTGATTTGCTATTAATATGAGAGTTTGAAGATCATTTTGAGACTTCGTCGTCAAGATATTTATGACGCTGACTGTTCATATACAGAATGCAATAGTATGAGAAGGCAACCTGTGGCTCCACTTGTGTGGAATTACTTCACAGAGGTAATTTGTTATGTTCCGAAATAAAATAGAGAGTGCATATTTCAACGGTTAGACCTAGGTCTTTTAAACAACATTAAAACGAATCAGACTATTAAGTGTATAAAATCAGATCCTGCGAAAACAGAGTGTAAATTTCTCAAAGCGCTCGCGAGCGAAGTATGATAATCTTATTTACGTAGCGTTTTGCTCAACAGCGCTTAAGCTAGTAAGCACTGCGCCCGACTGGACCAGTCGTTATCTTCCCGATCCGTAGTTTATTAAATGTAAATTTAAACTCATTGCGGTTTATTTAATCTTTTCTCGTTACCGCCGTTTCATAGGTAATTGGATGAAATGTTGAAACTTTGAAGATTAAGTATTACGCCCAGCTTAAATAAAGTTTACGTCTGCTCGTTGACAACCTTAGAGGAAGGATAATATAACATACTATTAAAAAGAAATATGCAGAATATATTTCCTTTATACAACTACTTTATAAGCATCGGTAGCTTAGTGGTTAAGCAGTCGGCCTTACGATCGAGAGGTCCCGGGTTCGAATCCTGGCCATTACACTACCGACGTGAACCCACTCCTAGCACAAGCAATTTAGCTTAGTTGGAGGGGTTAGAGGGAATATTAGTAATTTAAAAAAACACTTCTATCAATCAACCATATTTATCCTATAGCAGTCTGATTGCTGAACATAGGTCTCTCCCAATAGCTGATCCTCCGCACTCCGTATCAAATCTGTCTTGTTCATATTAAACTGCAATTAAAAACAATTGTCTAGCTACAATACGTCAGAGTACAATTTGGAATGAACTTTTGCAAGGAGGTAGAAGATAGAATAATGATTATTCTTTTAGCTTGTGGGTACAAAATGCAAGCACTCTAAATTATTTTAATCTATTTATATAAAAATCAATTGCTATTCGTTAGTCTCGCTAAAACTCGAGAACTGCTGAACGGATTTATCTTATCTTGGTCTTGAAATGTTCCTGGAGGTCTAGGGAAGGTTTAAAAGGTGTGAAAAATTCGAATAATTGCCGGGAACCGACATCCACGCGGGCGGAGCCGCGGGCAAAAGCTAGTAGTAAATAAAATAATAAGGAAGACAAGGCAACCTGGTCCGTAAGCCATCACATCACATCACACCTGCTGATTGATGAATATCTGGCGCAAGATTTGATCTCTGGCTTAAGGAAGGAAATAGACAGATAAAAAGCCAAAATAAACCAAATTGTGAAAGGATTATGGATTCCAGGCACCAAAGCGCAGAATTTGGATTCATCTGGTATACGTAGACGATGAAAATTTGTCTTTACAATAAATAATATAAATAAATATTCCACAACGCTATCTAGTCCCCATGGTAAGCTTAGCTAGCTTGTGCTAAGAAATCTAGAATGTGGATAAACATACTTAGATACTTTTTTTGTAAATCCATTAATATCATGCATGGAAACACCCAGACCAATGCAAATAATAGCCAGATTCATGCATACAAATATTTGCACTGAGCGGGGATCGAACCCGCGCCTCCTGCGTGGCAGTCGCGTTCATTATCACCACACCACAGATGCTGTGTAGTTAGTTAGTTACCTCTGCCTTATCCTTCACGGATTATCAGGGATAAATAATTGGATATAGTCACTAAGTAGGGAAGCAAAAATATAATTTCACATAAGCGTTTTATAAAGCTTCGAACAGATAATAGTAGGTACTGACCTGAGTTTAAAATGTCTACAGCTAAAAATCTACCGTGTATGATGTGATACTTAGTACTTTTATAGTTTCCCACCAGTTTTATGTCTTTGTTCCTTGGCGTAAAACTGCTAAACTTTTATGGATATCTAGATCCATCGAATGGATAGCCTGTACTTGATAGTTTGAACGACTTTTGTAACTTGTACCTAACATTAAAAGTTACGAGTGAAAATAAAAATTTAAAGTTAGGAACGTAAAATTACACCTCTTTTGTGAAAAAGTTTGCTTTTAAACTACGAACGCAGCAAATAAGCACATAGTCGACTTTCAGAGAATTAGTTACCTTGCGATATTATGATCACTTGATCACCTTTTTTTTCTCGTGTGGAAATTTCCTCGGATCCCCCTGCCGGAGCCGGAAGGGGAGGTTATGTCGGACTCGAACCGACTAAAACCGCACGCCGACTGTGGGTCCTGGTGCTAGGTCGAAGGCGAGGTTGTCATCGACATATCCCTCGCACCACGGCTGACCCAGGGCCGTCCCTTACGGTTTAGCCCTCCTTGGGAGGGGAGACACCGGTGTCCCCGACTCGCCCCCGGAATGGGGAGGCGTGCTTTTCAGCGCGCCGCCACCGTGGCCTGCTTTTGCTGGGGTGACAGGCGGCTCCACCCGTCACCCCTAGGCCCGGATCACTTGATCACCTTATAATATTATCCTTGTAGTGACGGAGATGTATCATAAGAGGCGAATAACCGAAACAACGAAGGCTAGTGTGGAAACAGCAAGCCAAAGCCTCCCAAGATTAGAAGAGGCCTATATCCAAGCAGTGGACTGCGATTGGCTAATCGATTGATGATCACCTGCAGCGTCGTCATCATCAGACAATCAGCTCAATTGCATTCAAACCATGCAAATTGGAACCCCTCGTCCGCTCTCCTACTATCCCTCACTATTTATTGAAATAAAACCACTTTTAACGGATTCTATCGCGATATATTTGTTATTATTTACTTCTAAACCGACGTTTCGGCTGCTTTTCAACAGCCATGATCACGGTGTGACTCATGATGGTAGTTGTCACATAGTTTGAAGTATAAGTTATCTCAAAATACCCGAATCATGGTGAATTATTGGTGTTCCTATTTACGCAGAATGAGCTCACTGTTTTGTTAAGTCGTGCTGGATTTTGCTGCTTGGGTTTGATTAAGTCGACGACTCATTCGTCGGTCCCAAGTGATTAAAATTTGGGTGTTTTTTAATTTCAATAGCCTCGCGGTTCATTCTCGGTATATATCGATGTTCTTTGTATATTGTAATCGATAGAATCCGTAAAAAGTGATTTTATTTCAATGACATTCGCGTAAACTTTTAAAAATATCTCACTACTATAGGAAAAGTAACGGGTGACTGCCACCTGACGAAAGAGAAAAGGCGGCGATTGTTGATGTATAGGTATTATTCCGTAGATGTTGTGTTGTGTAACTTATGCCCAAAGATTTTGTAATCTGATGACACTACTTCCAGACAGCTCACTGGAGAGTTTTTGTGCTATCAGTGGGAAGACCAAGGTTTGTCCTGCTCTATCTTCCGCACTGATGGCACAGAAACTCTCTGTTCTTACAGGGTCAGTAGCATGAGTGTGACTCCCTGGTATTGCACAAGTTCATGGGCCACGGTAACCACTTTCTATCAGATGGGCCTTATGCTTGTCTGTCACCTATGCGGTATAAAACTTCCATCAATAATATCATCATTTCAGCGCATTTTCCAGGTTACTACTCTGAAGTAATAGTATACTGCTATCCCTAGCTCTCTAGAGAACTACTGCTATATCTCATAGCTTAGTATTATTGTGTGTTTCACTGAATTAACTACATCATTATCTAGTTAATTCAGTGAAACACAGTACGTTAGAGAATGTTTAACTAATAGCTCTTGATATAGCACCAAATGCTAAGTAATAAACTGGGAATAGACGTATTATATTAGGGATTGTACGAACGGGACTCTTAGCAATTTGATCTCTTGTGACTAACAGGTGTGTCGTTTATTAGTAGCTGACTATAAGCGGTTGCCGACACTTATTCCACAATTCCACAAAATTCTACACAACGCTATCTAGATCCATGGTAAGCATGGCTTAACTAGCTTGGGTTAAAGAATCTAGAATGCGGAAAAACATTCTTAGATACTTTTTTTTGTAAATACATACATAATTATTACGCTCAGTGCAAATATTTGTATGCATGAATATAGCTATATTCATGCATACAAATATTTGTACTGAGCAGGGCTCGAACCCACTATACATAATATAAATTATTGAGTTCTTGTAACATCTAAAATCCTCAAGGATAACTTTTTGGGCTCTCGCTTGCTCTCTGCAGATAGCATCGGTAAATGTTTAAGGGGTAAACTGTGTGATTAAATAAATTTAAACTTACCTGCCTGTCTGGATAAGTGGCAAAATCTAAGTGTAGCATAAATTGATCAATTTATGGGATTGACATACGTTGACGACTCTCATAAATTTCATCGTCAAAACTATGTCATTCTATTCAATAGTTATGTCTACCAACAAAATAAATTTCTATTTTGTCTAGAGGGAGCTAAGCTGTAACAGTACATTGATGATATCCTAGTCACGGTAGGTACCCACTCGTGCATCAATTGAAATCATATATTCCATTTTATCTAATATACGTTTCTTTTCAAGGGTTCAGGGTGAAAAGAATCGTAAAAGTATTTTATCGCCTCACGACAAATTTGATTATTTTAGTGCCTGAGATTCGCCCGTAAAAAAGTTTGTTTGAACTTTTATTAGCTCCATGTAGGATCTTGTTGTTGTCTTGAAGATGAAGTATAAATTCCATGTATTTCTTGTTCTATCTTTAGTAGAACGAAATATTTTTGTTAGAAACAAAGGAAATTGAGCATACATTGAGCCTTATTCTTTTTTATTATACTAATACTAGCTGCTTCTCAAGGCGTCATCAGTTCACAGAATAAGTAAACTAAAGTGACAATGGGCTGGCTACATTTGCCTCGTGTGAATGGAGACCTTGAATCGGTAAATGTAAGGGGACATGCCTACAGTCAGATGATCTGACGAACAGATGAACTGATGACCAGTAAGAATTTTAACATCAAACACAGTTTGAAATCTAAATGTAAATTGACAAACTATGGAACTATTTTGTATTTTGCAGAATATTAATCAACTTTATTATATTGTAGGAACACCTTTAACACCGAGTGCTTCCATTCTGTGCCCACAAAACTGTACCTACCTACAAGCTAAAAATAAAAATATTCCATTTTCTACCACCTGCAAAAGTTCATCCCAAAGTCTACCCTGACGTATAGTTGTCATCCTACCATATTCTTGCAAATAAATTTTAATGTAATAATTTGAACTTGAAAAAATACAACTTGCTCGTTAGGCTGACCTGACAAATGTTGCTGGAATAGGCTGGAATAAGCAAAGGATGTAGTAATGAGGTGCGTATTAGGAGAGGCTTCATATCCAGTAACAGGCTGTATGAAGCTATTATAAAAAATCTAAATACTTTCCTTTATGAATGTGCATAAGGAATTTGTGTCCCAAAACACTCGTATATTATTCGCACATCTCGCTTTTGTGTAATGTAATTACAAAATTCGAGATTCCGGGTTTTCCCTTCCATTGTACTATTAAAACTTGCCTTGCTTCTTCATAAATATCGTACTTAACACAAAATACTTACGCGTTCTTGAGAAAAAGGTTTTAACAGACAGACTAACAACAAAGTGAGGCGCGGAGTCCTAAAATAAACATACTTCAAAAGGCGAAGGAGAAAAGAAAAATAACTTCGTAAACAAAAAGGTAGCAATAATTAGTACAACTTTCATCGAACGTCCTCGCCAAAATCACCCAACTTAAACATAACGACTACAACATGCAATTGACTCCTTTGCCCCATTACTAAATGGGGTAAAAGCGGCTATTAACGAAGGCTGTCGACTTCTAATTGCTATCATGGGTAAACTTGCTTATAGCGTGCTATCATACAGTCTCTTTTGATTACTGACAACGTATGCTATTAAGATTGTTTATACTCTTGATCGATGGCACTTGGTGGAACTTGCTACAAAGAGAATATTAACTGAAATTATGATTTTTTAACTAGGTAATTGTTCATGTCAGAAGTAGGTTTAGGGGTCTGGATGCGAACCCGAAACCTCTCGATCGAAAGGCCAATTCCACCAGTAAATTACTGACGAGTTCAATTCCAGATAGTATCCAATTTGCCCAGGGTCCACTTTACAGTAGTAAAGTGGTTCTTTGATAACTTATTAGTGGCATTCCACAAATCACTTCTGTATAAGCCACGTGGCTTATACAGAAGTGATTTCCATCCGACTGTGCCCGGACTGTGCTGCCTGCTCCAAAGTTCATTAATAAACAAATCAATGGGTGTACTGACTCGCAAGTGATGTTAGCTAGGGCCAAAAGATAGGCCCTACTATAGGGTGGTCAGATCGAGGTGTATCGGCTTCCACTCCTTAGTCTGAGTGATCAAAGAATTGCCACTAACAAGTTTTCAAAGAATTGCCTAGAAAAATGGTACTGGATCGGAATAGATCATTATAAGAGCCACAAGGTGTGCAAACATTTAATATTATATCATTCGCGTCAACAAAGTGCTATAATTAATTTGTCATTATCGTTGCGAGGTCTGGAGCGAGAATTTTTAACTAACTAGAGATACGCTACAAATTAAGAATTAACACTAATTTTAAACTTTGCGCCGTCTCAAACGACCTTCACTGCAGCCCTAATTTTAACAACTTGCATTATATTATTAATAGATGGCTTATGAGACGTGGCTATAGGGATTTCGGCTTCTACTGGTAAATTTAGGTAATTTTTACCTGTTATAGATTTATTGATATTTTTCCATCCATCCATATACACACGTCTATAATTCCTCGAAGGGGCAGGCAGAGGTATATTAGCATCCTCGTTTCGCTAATTATAATTTTTGGTCCCACGACGTAATAGGGGCCAGCTTATTGCCGTCTATCGGGCCCTATAATAATAATAATAAAGATTTATTTCAGGCAAGACCATATTTTGTTAGTTACATTGCTCTTATAACCTAGTGTTAGTATACAAAAAAAAAACAAAGATCTTAATATCTGCACTTGACTACCGACTCGTTAGTCAGTGCATGAACCATACATAAGTGGTTTATGTACTGACAGTCAAACCTATTTATAAAAACACTTAGTATGCTGTTAGTGCCGCCCCGAAGCCTACGGTAAAGGGACGTGCAGCGTTTGCGCAACGTTGTGTAAAAGCAGTCTACACCCAACTCGGCGAACATCCCCGAAGCGCTGCAGTGTCGGGGCAGACCCAACAGCACCCTAAATGCGTCGTTGTACTGGACGCGAAGGGCGCTAAACTGTTTCTGCGTATATGAGACCCACAGACTGCTAGTATACAGCGACGTACAATATGCTCGAAAAAGCGTTAATTTGACGCTTTCCGAACAACGAGCAAATCTGCGGGCGATCATATTAGCCCTTACAGATAACGCCCTTCGCTCTCGCTTTATGTCTGCATCATCCTTCAGGTCAGAGGTCACCAAGGGTCCAAGGTATTTAAACTCTGTCACTCTATTTAATCCTACACCTTTCAACTTGACAGGTGGGATTGTTTCTGGGCCCTTTCGACCCCTGGCCCGAAAGACCATGCATACACTTTTCTGTACATTGTATACAAGTCCATGATTATGGATATACCGTTCACAAATTTCAAGTAAGCTAGTCAAGCCACACACGGAGGCACTCAGCAGCACCATGTCGTCCGCATAACTGATGTTGTTTACACAAACACCGTCAATATGACATCCGACACGAGTGCTACTGAGCTCCTCTATCAGGGCGTTTACGTACAGGTTGAAAAGTTTCGGGGAAGACAGGCCTCCCTGCCTCACCCCGCATTCCAACCTGTACGGCTCCGACTGCACATTCGACCACCGCACTACATTCAATTGATTTAGGTACCAGTACTTGAACATATGCACCAGCTCATCGGGTATGGAAACGTCAGTCATCTTTGACCACAAAATGTCATAATAGACCAAATCAAAAGCCCGCGAGAGATCGAGAAAGCACGCATGAATGGGTGTGCTTCTATCAGTGTAGTACTTGACTGTCTGCTTCAAACTCAAAATGGCTGACTCTGTTGACAGGCCCGTTCTAAAACCAAATTGATTGTCATGGATATGTAAGTATTTGTCCAGCTGAATGTTAAGCAGACCGTCAAGCACCTTCGATACTACAGTCGCAAGTGAGATCGGCCTATAGTTACTAATGTCACTCATGTCATCAGTTTTACTTTTTACAATTGGTACCACCACGGTTCTCATCTATGTCTTGAGCTGTATGTTTACTGTTGGACGGGGAACATCCCTATCCCTTAGCCCACAGGAAGAGCTGCACATAGCTCGGGTATTCCGTTTGGATCCCCTACTTCGATCCTTCAGGGGATGCAAAGCTTACTGTTACACCACAAAAAAACTCCTGACAAAAACTATGTATAGATATTAAACTGACATTACCAGAGCATGAAAAATTAAAAAGTTGCCTTGGCAAGACAAATCTCGAGGAGACAGAGTTTGAATAATTCAATTCGTTCGATTAAGGTGGTTCCTATTAATTCGACGCGCGCGCTGAATTTCTAAGGGGCTACATGTGAGTACATACGGGGTGTTATTTTGTGACGACACGTGGGCCTTTCATTACTTATATTGAATACCTACATTACGTTCCCTAACGCTATATAAGTATATTGAATATCAAAGGAAATTCTGCAGAGCTACTTAACCTCAAAGTATGCATAAGGCCTCATTTACGGAGACGCGGGGCGTCGCGCGTTGCGATGAGCGTAGCGGCCCACACTGAATTCAAATATATGGCGTTGTATGAGTGCGTTTACGGAGCAGCGATTTTAGACGCGTTTGTTTGAAATGGGGCGTTTTTTTGCGGCCGAGCCCGCGGATGGCACCGACGCGTCCCACGCGGCGTTTATCGCGGCGGCGCACGCAGCGGCAATTCTCGATGAAGCTATGCCCGAGGCGGAATCTTCTATCAGTCTTATTTAGAAATCTAGTCGATTTGATCGAGGCGAGCGTGCGCCGCCGCGATGCCCGCCGCGTGCTTCGCTACACGCTTGAGGTTTCGCCGCGGGCGCATCGGCGGGCACCATCACTCTTCCCGTCTCGCGTCTCTATGAACAACGTCGTATATTGCTATAAGTTTGAGTTTACGCGTGCAATGATGCGTGCCGCTTCACGCGCCGCCCCACCGTAAACAGAAAAAACGTCCGACGCGCCGCGAGACGTCACGCCACACGCGACGCGAGACGCCCCGCGTCTCCGTAAATGAGGCCTAAGTATTCATTATCTTGAGTTGTTGACATTAGTTCGCGAACGCGGATAAAAATATTACTATAAACACTACTACTGCATAGGCTAAGCAGGTTGTTAATACATAATATATATTCAATACATAGGTACTATAGCAGGAACCGAACCTGCGAAACATATATATATATATATATATATATATATATATATATATAGCTAGATTGTAGTGGCCATATTGAAGAGCTGCTCGAAGCTAGACTGAATTGTTTTTATTTTGTTTGATTATAGACCTTATTCACCCCTTAAACTCTTTATTTCAAGTATATATGTTTTATTGATTTAAATGGTTGTCACAAGTAAAGATTGTCAAGGTACGACTTGAAATAAAGAGTTTAAGGGGTGAATAAGGTCTATAATCAAACAAAATAAAAACAATTCAGTCTAGCTTCGAGCAGCTCTTCAATATGGCCACTACAATCTAGCTTCAGCGGCTTCTTCTCCCCAGGCGAAGCAACCTTGAAAGCCGGTTTCTCTCTCCAGGTGCAGAGACTCCAAAAGCCGGTTCTTCCTTCCAGGTGTAGTCACCCTGAGAGCTAGTTCTTGTCTCCAGATGAGTCACTATGAGAGCCAGTTCTTGTCTCCAGATGTAGTCACTATGAGAGTTAGTTCTTGTCTCCAGATGTAGTCACTATGAGAGCTAGTTCATGTCTCCAGATGTAGTCACTGTAGGAGCCAATTCTTCTCTGACTGTAAGCTGCAATTTCATTTATAAAGAAAACTTTTTAATATCTGGATTTAGAAGTAGGATCTTTTCTAAGTGGTCAGGGAATTTCAGTAAAAATGTAGAGAATTCGTGCTGGCAGTTCATATAAATTTCGAGGAATGAACCGTCGTCATGGAGATTAGACGGTAAAATAACAATATTTTTAATATTAATGTCAAATGATGAAATATTGTAAAAGATAAATACATCAAAAATGGAATTCAAAGAATTAAAATAGAGGAGGAAATACATGAACGAATGAAACCAACTAACTAAATGCAATGAATGATGAAATTAAGGTATGAAAACATACAATACTTTGGTAGAAGTGTTAGGAACATTGCGTAATACTACAAGGTGTGTACTAAATATCAGCACAATCAGTCAACAGGAAGGCGATAAAATTAAGATCATTTTGAGTACTTTATCATCAATAATTTTCAGATGCTGACTGTATTAAGTGTTTTTGTTTTTCATTTTCTACCGACATCACTTGGACAAAGGTTGATGTTGTAATAATAAAAAATATATAAACATGTGTGTTTTGTTGTTTGAGATAAAGTTAACAAGTGTGTTCTCCTGTAAATTAACAATATAAATAGGTACATTACCTTAAAGATTCGGGCGCCTTGGAGAAGCACATGCCTAAGATAGTCAATCAAGTAGGTTGAAGACTTTTAATCTGCCGGAGGTAAGCTAAATAAAACCACCGCACTGAGGTTTAAGGTTTTATTCTCTAGCGCTCCAGTGTGCTTATTATAGTAAGAATTTTATGCTAGTAGATTAAATTTAAGAACTACATGACATATTACTCTTGTCACCAATGCAATTTTTTAAGGTTTTTAAAGTTAAATTTTAATTAAAAGTAAACGAAAGCTCACGGCATCCCTCGGCGAGTGTGTGAAGGTTCACCTCAACCAGCGAAGCTTAACATTCCGCTCAACAAGCCATTATTTCAAGATATTGCACATGCTTGTTCGTATGGTTGAAAAATCCTTCAAACCATCAGAGGCAAGTTCCAAGAAAGGCCAAAAGTTAAAGTTAAACAAAGAAAAAGGAAAAGGCGGCTCCAATGGAGACCTGAAATAAATTTTTAGGTTATTAGAACAATTCCTACCTATCAGAATACATGAGGTCCTAATTTTTGAGAAAAACGTGTGACTCACCGCCTTAATTAGTTGGTTAAATGCCAAACACACGACAAACCATTGTATTTTTGAAACAAATACTGAAACAACAAAATTTAAAATATTATTTTTCAATCAGAAAAAAAATACGTCGAAATGAATCTTTTAAGAAAATGTCAACTCACCAGAAATATGGAACAATTCCACATCAATATCATAGCGGGGACATTTTACAATGTCATCCGGACAAGAATAACTTCAATTCATGACAATGGATGAAGATTGATAATTTTTTATTAAAAGATCGACATCTTTGTCGATCGTCAAAGAGAAAGGTGACGTGCTGGCACTGCTGGCCAACGCAGTGTTGCCAGTCGCCTCCAACGTTCGGAAATTAGCGAAATTTCGACTAAAAACCGTTAAAGACCACCGATGTAACGAGATTCACAAACGTGACGTTACAATGTAGTTGAATTCTTGCGAGCACATTCATAGACAGATTTCACCATATTTAACAATAATGTTCCATGCAAAATTATTTACAGAATATTGATCTCTTTATAACTTGGTGTTTTAATGTAGGTAGTCATTTATTATTATCTTAATACATACATACATACTTGAAGTCAACGTACGGGCCTGTCTGTAATAATCATCCGTATGTTTCCAGTACCCCTAAACGTAATGGACGGGAATCGTTTACATATAATAATTATTCATAGTAACTAGTCCTTATTGTAATTTGTAAAATAGGCTCATTTATAAAATATCGAATAAATAACAAAATTGTAACTAGCCTCATGATTACATTAGTTTACATTAAATTGTACTCAGAGCTCTGTTCATGAATGTTATTAACATCTCGCTTTAATGTAATGACAAAATTAATTGTTTATTAATTTACGCTCGTTATTTTAAGTAAATAATCATTTTATTTTGGTGTGTGTAATCCTCAATCATATTTTAAACGTTTAAATACTAGTTTTTCCCTAAAGTCTATTACTGGAGATCCCTAGGCTATTATTTTCTTTTAAAGAAGTCTAACAAACTTTGGTACCATGTCTTTAGGCGGTCTAGGTATAAAAAGCTGGAGGTCTCTCGTCATCGCCTCACTAAGAGAAAACACTCTATCTATGCATTTTTTCGGGACAAGCCTTTACGTTCCATTCTCTTTCAACCACTTTGCGGGCTTACGTTTCCTTCTTGTCAAACGAAGTGGTGATACAGGTGTACATTCATATGGATTCTACCTGCTGTCACTTTTAATCATGGCATAAATCTTGGTCATGACACTCTATGACTCATGACACTCGCTATCGAGTCATTAGCCACCTTGTCACTGTTGAAGACTTGTTGACCTCGTGATGCCTGAATGAAATTTAAACATACTTCATTCATTCAGCATTTGGATTAATGGAGGAAAATAAGGTTTAGTTTTACAATGTTGTATCTATCTCAACATTTGTGAAGGCATGCATTCAGAATATAATTTAAGCCAGGTAGCCAAAGTTTCTTACTCCAAATAACTTTGACGCAGGTAACTATTTTAAATATTTTAATTGTATGCCCTTACTTATGTGCCATTAAGGAAGCAAATAAGGGTGAAACCGCAATAGATTTAGAGTGGGTTTACTCCTTAAGGGATTCCATTTACACGGTGCCTAATATATAGTGAACTATATATTATGTAGAATGTAGGGGAAATTTCATAATTTGTAGGTTGTTTTGACATATTATTAAAATTTCCAATTCATTCGAAAAGCGAAGTTCATTAGGAAATGATTGTATGAAAAACATTTTTCATTAAATTACGATTTGAAAACAAACAAGTCAAATTAAATCGAGCACGGAGCAGAAATAGTCGCCTCATTACACTTGGAGGTTGGAAACTGCTTTGAAATCTTTTGAATAACATTTCGATATTTTTACATCATAACATAACATAACATAACATAAACTCACGCCTGTATTCCCTGAAGGGGTAGGCAGAGGTGCTAGCAACCACATTTCGCCAGTTTAAGTTTAGGTCCCAATGTAATAGGCGGCAAGCCTATTGCCATTAACCGGGCACTTATAAACCTGCGATAAATACACACATAATTTCGAAAAGCATCGAAAAGTCATTGGTGTGTGCCATGGTAAACCTGGGATCGAACCCGAGACCTCGTCTCAGCAGTCCATTACCCATACCACTAGGCTACCGCAGATATTATATTTTTAACGTAGATTTATTTATAGATTTCATAGGAAATAGTTAAATCGAAGTCCTTTTCTATATGCTCGGCTTCGCCCGCGCGAATGTTGATTATCGCGACCAGACATAACATATGTTTCCCAAAGTCTAGTCTATCTCTATACCTATAAAATTTGCCTACTAAAATTACTTTCGTATTTTTACTACCAACTAGCTTTTGCCCGCGGCTCCGCCCGCGTGGATGTCGGTTATCGCGACCAAACATGGCCTATGTCCTTTCTCATGGTCTAATCTACTCTTATGCCAAATTCGATTAAAATCGGTTCAGTGGTTTAGGCGTGAAAGCATAACATACAGACAGACAGAGTTACTTTCGCATTTATAATATTAGTATGGATAGTATGGATTAGTATGAATTCTGATTCTGGCGATACTTAAAATGTTTTTAACGAAAACGATTCTAAATGGTGAGTTGTACTGAGCGTGTAAACACACATAATGTCACACATTATTTATTTTTATTTTTTACTAGCTTTTGCTCGCGGCTCCGCCCACGTGGAAGTTTCTTATCGTGATCAAACATAACCTATGTCCTTTCTCAAGGTCTAATCTACCCCTATACCAAATTTCATCAAAATCGATTCAGTGATTTAGGCGTGAAAGCGTAACATACAGACAGACAGAAAGACAGATATACAGAGTTACTTTCACATTTATAATATTGTGTATGGATTCTGTTCCGCATTTTGATATTACTTTCCTGATTACTATTCGCTCTATTCGTTACGAGATTTGATCAAGTAGAATATTGTTAGGTTATAATAACACTAGCTTTTGCCCGCGGCTCCGCTCGCGTGGATGTCAAACATGGCTTAGGTCCTTTATCATAGTCTAATCTACCCCTATACCAAACTTCATCAATGGGTTCTGTGGTTTAGGCGTGAAAGCGTAACATACAGACAGACAGTCAGACAGAGTTACTTTCGCATTTATAATATTGAGTATGGATTCTTTTCCGCATGTTGATATTACTTTTCTGATTACTATTCACTATATTCGTTACGAGATTTGATCAAGTAGAATATTGTTATAGGTTATAATAATACTAGCTTTTGCCCGCGGTTCCGCCCGCGTGGAAGTCGCCTATCGCGATCAAACATAACCTATGTCCTTTCTCATAGTCTAATATACCCCTATACCAAACTTCATCAATGGGTTCAGTGGTTTAGGCGTGAAAGCGTAACATACAGACAGACAGACAGACAGACAGACAGAGTTACTTTTGCATTTATAGTATTAAAATATGGATTGTACGATTTCTAATAGCTAATGTAAAGTATGATATGGTTATATGAGTTGTAATAAACCGTTATATTTATTTTTAAATAGTAGATTTAAATGCCTTATGAGGAATGTAAATAAATTCAACATTATTTTTCTTTTATCAAACAGTAGGAGCTGTCGGGGCTTAATTTCAACTGAGGCGTCGAAATTTTGTGTCCCTAGCTGTCATGTTCCGTTACGTTTCGACAGGAATTTATTATTATGGAATCGATCTTTCAGTCTTTCAAGTGACAGTCTAATCTTCATTTATATTGTGTTTTAAGCATACTAGTAATCTATATAAATAAACCAGAATTCTTGCTTTGGAAAGATTTGACAACGGGTAGAACTCTTATTTTTAGTAGGTAATTTCTTTTTGTAATTTACATAATATGATCACGCTTATTTTCCTCCGAGGTAGACAGAGACTGTCCGTTATTTTTTGTGTTAAGATATAGCGTATTAAGTATATGCATAATAAGTAGCGTTTGTAGTTTATTCGTTATTCTTATGATTCTTATTTTTCAAAACATTCGGTAGCATAACTGAATAGGTTTTTAGTTGTAAATTTTGTATAAGCATGGCGATATTTTGCCATGTTGGTATCATGTTTTTTTTTTTCATTTCACGATGTGTATGCTATATCACGGAATGGCAGTAATCTGTAAGCGTACCTATAAATAAATATATAAAAGCTAAAAAAGTTCGGAATCAAGCAAAACTAGATAATATCATTTACATTTTTTAATACACAATTTATTAACAACTGAACTGACACTCTCATTTCTCAAAAACAACGCACTCGAGCAAAAAGGCTCATTATAGGACTTTTTGATGGACTTGAGTGAAACCGGTGCCATCGGCAAGGTTTACATAACTTCAACTCAAAGGGATAAAGGAAATATAAAGTTTTCAAGGTCCCTTACCAAAAATGTAATATAGGAAATTTCTTAGAGCGTAGAAAAGGTTTGTGAAAAATAAATGGAAAATATTAAGCAAAAGGTTACACTCAAAAAGCGAAAGTAAAATCAACTTTTGAACGGGTCGACGATACGAGGTTAGGAAGGATGCGTTTGAAGTGAGAGTGTTTTAAATATAGAACATACTAGCTGTCCCAGCGAACTTCGTACCACCAATTTTTTTTTTTTTTTCCTACCCTCGTGGCGCCAGATCCCGTTCCCGCTGCACCATTTAGGGGGATGAAAAATAGATAATAATGAAATGACGATTGATCATTTTTCTACCGGAAAGAAAAAATGATTAAATTACTAAAATGGCAAAAAATAAGGGTTGATCGTAGAAGGGTGAAAATTAAGGATTGTATGTATTTTTGTATGTTGTATCATAAAAAAATAGAAATTAAAAATTTTGTCATAAAAATAAAAAAAAAATTTAGGGGCTATTTTTCATCCCCCTAACATTTAGGGGGATGAAAAATAGATGTTGGCCGATTCTCAGACCTACTCAATATGCTCACAAATTTCATCAAAATCGGTCAAGCCGTTTCGGAGGAGTATGGCAACAAAAACTGGGGGTGCGGGTTGGGTAACCTCCACGTTGGCCTTTCCGTTTCTTCCCCCTTTGGACTGCGGTCCTGGGGAGCGGAAGCGGAGGGGCTGGTGCATCCTGGACAACGGCTAACAGACTCCCACCTTAGGAGTTCTGTTGGCCGTTGACGAATAACCCAACGGCCGACCTCATTGTACGAGGAGGTCGTGGGATGGCGGGCCTGCAAGGCCCGCGGGAAGGGATCCGTAAGATCCCTTCTATTCAAACAGCCCTTTTGAGGGCTAGCTGACCCAGTGGGGGTCGTGGTATGGCGGGCCTGCAAGGCCCGCGGGAAGGGATCCGTAGGATTCCTTCCATTCAAACAGCCCTTTTCAGGGCTAGCTGACCCAGAGGGGGTCGTGGTATGGCGGGCCTGCAAGGCCCGCGGGAAGGGATCCGTAGGATTCCTTCCATTCAAACAGCCCTTTTGAGGGCTAGTCGACCCAGAGGGGGTCGTGGTGTGGCGGGGCTTCAAGGCCCGCGGAGAGAGATCCGGTTCCCGCTAGTCGCTCCCAGTATCCCTCTGCTCTCAGAGGGGACAGGGGAGAGGCAAGGGTTCCGTGAGATCTAGGGACGGGTTGGCCCACTGCTCGCGCAGGGGCTGACAGGCACTCGTGCCACCGTCGGTGTTGGGAGAGTTGGCTGCTCCCCCGCGTCGCGTAACCTTCTAGATATCGACAACAATCTGAGTGCTAGCCACACTCAGTACGCCGGTATCCTGGAGGCCGCGGGGCTTGCCTTAATTGGCCGGCCCGCGACAAGGAAAAGTCTTAAAAACCCGACAGCCAAGTCGATTAAAACCTGTGGACACCAGGGGACCTCCACAGTATGTACCCCGCTTCTCGGAAAGAGCGTCACCCGGGAAGTGTAACCTTTCGTCTCATGCTCGTGGGAACATTTATGAACTCTAATATACATAAAAACCCCCCCTTACCAAGCGAAACAGTCTGCGCGGAGGTCGCGCAGCGCCACGACGCGGAGGTCGCGTCACCAACTGCGGCGGTGTCGGAAAACTTCGACACCGCCACCGAGAAGAGCAGGGCGAACAGCCCGGTGGGTCTGCAGACCCGAAAATCTGCACGGAGGAGGAACGGCGGCAAGAAGGCTGCTCCTCCTCCACGGAGGACTGAGTCGGACGCAGCCGTCACCTTGAGCGACTCGTCCTCCAACGAGGAGCCCAACAACGGCAGCGAGGACTCCCCCCCGCCCAAGGTTGCGATGGTCGGTCGGGGGAAGACGCGGGGTGGCAAAAGGGCCATCCCCCAAACGCCCTCCTCTCGGGCCCCGGCCCTGAGAGATGCCGTAGCGCCGCCGAGTCCCTCCACCTCGGCGGCGCCCACGCCCATGCCCCGTACCGACCCTACTTCCAGGGAGGTACTGCAGGCCCTGGAGGAAGTGATAGGGACCCGTGCGGGGTCTATGGGGCCGGAGGAAGTCCGGCTGCGACGGGCGACGACGCGCCTTGTCGAGGAGTTCGGCCTGCTGAGATCGGAGCTGGCTGCGTCGCGCGATGAGCGGGCTCAGCTAGGGAGAAGGCAGGTCGAGCTCATCGAGAGCTCAGAGCGGCAGGCGGCAGAGTACCGCAAAGAGATGGCCAAGATGGCGGCCGAGTTTGCGGACCTGCAGAAGGTCGTCGCCGGGCTGCCGGAGGGGCGCGTCACGCGGTCGGCGCGGCGGAAGCCGGTCGCGCAGCCGGCAGCGCCGAAGCCGTCGGCTCGGCCGTCTTCACCGGTGCGGTCGGTGTCGCCGGTGCGGTCGGTGTCGCCGGTGCAGTCGAGATCGCCGCTGCGGCTGGAGGCACTGGTGCAGCCGGAATTGCCACCGTCACCGCCTGTCCGACCGCAGCCGCCGGTGCCGATACCGGTGCAGCCTGCGGACCCACTGGCGGCAGTCGTAGCGGCTCTGGCCGCCATGGAAAGGCGGCTGGAGGCGGCGCAGGCGGCGCAGGAGGCGCGGCAGGCGGCGCACGAGGAGCGGACAAAGCGCGGATTGGAGTCCATCATGGACTCTATCCGCCGTCCGCCCCTGGCGTCGCCTACAGGGTATGCCGGAGCAGTGAAAAGGGGTCGCCCAGCAGCGACGGGGACCCCGCAGGAGTCGGCCAGCAGCCCATCCGCTGTGCCATCTGCTCCGGCCGCTGCCGCGCAGGGCGCCCAGTCCAAGGGCAAGGGAAAGGGGAAGGGCAAGGGGAAGACGTCCTCTGCCCCAGCCCCAGCCCTGGCCCCAGTTTCGATTCCGGCCCCGACTGCCTCTACAAGCGCCTCACCGGCAGGAGGTTGGGAGGTAGTCGGTGAAACCCGGAAGAGGCGGAACGCCAAGAGGAGGGCAGCCAAAAAGGCCAAGAAGGCTGAGGCTGCTGCAAAGGGAGCACCGGGGAGGCTGCGCGTCCCCCGCACAACGGCCGTCGTTTTAACGATGACGCCGGAGGCGGCGGAGAGGGGACTGCAGTATCCCGACCTGGTGAAGCGGGCCAGAGGCCTCATAGACATGAGGCCCCTCAACCTGGCTAGGCCCCTCCGAGTGACACAAACTCGGACGGGTGCCCGGCTTATCCAGGTCCCAGGTGCCTCCAGCGGTCCCCAGGCTGATGCCATTGCGGCCAAGCTGAGGGAGACGCTGGATGCAGCCGACGTCCGGGTGTCCAGGCCCACCAAATGCGCAGAACTGCGCATTTCGGACCTGGACGACTCCATCACGGCCGAAGAAATTCGGGCCACCGTGGCGGAGGCCGGGGGCTGCCCCCTGGAGGCGGTAAAGGTCGGAGCGATCCGCTTCGGCCGTCGCGGACAGGGGGCGGTAGTTGTCGGCTGCCCCATCGCAGCAGCCCAAAAGGCTGCCGATCGGCGGGTCCTCGCGGTGGACGGCGTTATTGGGGTGCGGGTCCAGCTCCTGCAGGCTCGGCCGGCTAGGTGCTTCAGGTGCCTGTCGGTCGGGCACGTGGGGGTGCAGTGCACGGCGGAGGTGACGGTCGGTGACCGCTGCTTCCGCTGTGGCCAACCCGGTCACAGGGCCGGTGGTTGTGAGGCTCCGCTGCACTGTTTCAGGTGTGCAGCGGGGGGCAAACCGGCCGACCATAGGGTTGGCAGCAAGGCCTGCACCGGAGGGGAGCCGAAGCCGCGAGGCGGGCGTTCCGCCAACTGTTCGCAGCGGGATGCGGAGATGGTTCCATAATGGATCCCCAGCTCCGCATCCTGCAGGTGAACGCGGGCCACGGTGTCGATGCTCAGGCACTTCTGCTCCAGAGCATGGCACAGTGGTCCATACACGTCGCCGCTGTCGCCGATCCATACACCCACCGCCCCCCCGGGCCTGCCTGGGTGGTCGACCTGGATGGATCGGCGGCACTGGTGCGTAACGCCGCTGCGGGTGCCCCTCCCTTTGTGGTGATCGCAAGGGAGCATGGCATCGTAGCGGCGCGTGTGGGGGAGATTGCGGTCGTGGCCGTCTACTTCACGCCGGCATCACACCGACGCATAGGGCAGTATCGGCGGTCGCTGGAGCGGCTGACCGACGTCGTCAATGCCTGTCACCCTCGCCCGGTTCTTGTGCTAGGGGACTTCAATGCCTGGTCTGAGGCTTGGGGGTCCCGGCACACGAACCCGCGAGGCAGGGCTCTGGAGAGCTGGGCCGCTACTCTCGGTCTGGTTCTCCAGAATCGCGGGGCCGAAGCCACGTTCTGGGCGGCGGAGCGCGAAGCGAGTTCGATCGTAGATCTCTCGTTCGCGAGCGCTTCGCTGTCGCAACGTGTGCGGGACTGGCGTGTCGTCGTGGAGGTGGAGACACTTGCGGATCACCGATACGTTCGGTTTGATGTCTCCCCTCCCGAGAGTGATGCGCCGGCCACGCCGGCCCCACGCGAGCCGCGCTGGGTGCTTAGGGGACTGAATAGGGATGCTCTCCTGGAAGCCGCCTCCGTGCAGGCCTGGGCCATGGTGCCGGACAGGCCTGACGACATTGATGACGAGGCGGCGTGGTTCCGGGAGGCCATGACTGTTGTTTGCGATGCGGGTATGTCTAGGGCTCCAGCCTATAGTCCGAGGCGCCGGGTCTACTGGTGGACTGCGGAGATCGCGAGGCTGCGTCAAGCCTGCGTGATCGCGCACCGCCGGTGGGCCAGGCGCCGTAGGAGGCGTAGCCGCCCCGCAGACACAGATCCCCTAGTGGCGGAGTTGCAAGAGGGATACAGGGAAGCCAGGAATGCCCTCCGAGCAGAAATCAAGCGGTCCAAGGCAGCTTCCTACAGGGAGCTGCTGGAGACACTGGAGCGGGACCCATGGGGGCGGCCTTACCGCTTGGTAAGAGGAAAGCTGCGCCCCCGGGCCCCTCCCCTGACCCAGGTTCTCGAGCCGGCTCTGCTTGGAGGAGTGGTGGAATCCCTGTTCCCGGCGCGGGCGGAACACGTTCCGCCGCAGATGACTCCGCCACCTCGGTCGCCTGATGCGCCCGGCGTGGTTATTGACGACGACGTGCCCGAGGTCACTTGGGTAGAACTAGAGCTGGCGGTGCGTCGGCTTAGAGCCAAGAAGAACACCGCCCCGGGACCCGACGGCATTCCAGGCCGTGCGTGGGTCCTAGCTCTAGGAGAAGACGGTCTCGAACCCCGACTGCGAGGGTTCCTCAGCGCATGCTTGGAGCGGGGCCAGTTTCCGAAGATGTGGAAGACGGGGAAACTGGTCCTCATCCGCAAGGACGGACGCCCGGCGGACGAGCCGTCCGGGTACCGGCCCATAGTGTTGCTCGACGAGGTGGGCAAGCTCTTCGAAAGAGTGATTGCCAAGCGCCTCGTCGAGCACCTCTCTAGAGTGGGGCCGGACCTAGCGGACACGCAGTACGGCTTCCGCCGGTGGCGTTCCACTGTGGATGCCATCATGCGCGTGAGGACTCTGGCGGAGGATGCGGTTGCCCGGGGTGAGGTGATGTTGGCGGTGTCCTTGGACATCTCCAACGCGTTCAACACCTTGCCCTGGAGTTGCATCAGGGAGGCGCTCGTGTACCACGATGTGCCTCTCTACCTCCGCCGCATAGTCGGGGCGTACCTGACGGAGAGGGCCGTCATCTACCCAAGTGCGACCGGCGTCGGTAGGCGTGAGATGTCGTGCGGTTTCCCACAGGGATCGGTCCTGGGGCCGCTCCTGTGGAACATCGGATACGACTGGGTGCTTCGCGGTGAGCTCGCGTTCGGTGCCACCGTCACGTGCTACGCGGACGACACGCTAGTGACGGTGAGTGGCGCTACACACCGCGAGGCGTCCCAGAGGGCCACGACCGCTGTTGCTCAAGTCGTGGATCGGATCCGGCGGCTGGGTCTCGAGGTGGCTCTGCACAAATCCGAGGCCTTGTTCTTTCATGGTCCTCGGCGCAGGCCACCCCCGGGATCCAGCTTGACAGTAGGAGGTACTCCCATCGACATCAAGCCTCGGCTGAAATATCTGGGGCTCGTACTTGACGGTCGGTGGGACTTCGGAGAGCACTTCCGAAGTCTGCGCCCCAAACTGTTGGTGTCAGCTAACGCGCTGATGCGGCTGCTGCCCAACTTGAGGGGCCCAGAGGACTCCTGCAGGAGACTCTACGCGGGTGTCGTGCGGTCCATGGCCCTGTACGGGTGCCCCGTGTGGGCGGACGCCCTGCAGGCCAGGTTCGTGCAACTGCTGCATGCTCCGCAGCAGACGATGGCCTGCAGGGCCATTAGGGGGTACCGCACGATATCCTTTGAAGCGGCGAGTCTCCTAGCCGGATCGCCACCGTGGATCCTGGAAGCGAGATCCCTTGCGGCACTGTATCGGTTCCGTAAGGAGGCGCGGGAGCGGGGATACGATCCCGAGCCCGAAGACATTCGGGCCGAGAGGTCCCGGCTCCACGGGATCATGGTGGCGGAGTGGGAGCGACGACTTGAGCAACGACGCGCAGGGCATGCCGTCATAGAGGCGGTAAGGCCCATCATGGGGGAATGGCTCGAGAGGCCACATGGCAGCCTCTCGTATCGACTGACGCAGATTATCACCGGGCACGGGTGCTTCGGGAGATATCTGTGTCGGATCGAAAAGGAGCCAACGTCCGAGTGCCATCACTGCGACGCGAGCGAGGACACGGGGCTGCACACGCTCACCGAGTGCCCGGCATGGGCCGAACCGAGGCGGGAGCTAGTGGCGGCCCTGGGAGTGAGAGTTCTCACCCTCGCCACCCTGCTCACAGCAATGGTCCGCTGCGCGGACGCGTGGGCGGCCGGCGTCTCCTTCAGCGAGCAGGTAATGGTCGTGAAGGAGACGGCGGAGCGGGAGAGGCGGCGCGAGCGAGAAAGACTCGCGGATCGCGCCGCCCGCGCGCGCAGGCAACTCGGGCGTCGGAGGGCACTGACTGACCTCCGTCCCCCATGAGCGCGGGCCTGGGGGTGACGGGTGGAGCCGCCTGTCACCCCAGCAGAAGCAGGCCACGGCGGCGGCGCACTGAACAGCGCGCCTCCCCATTCCGGGGGCGAGTTGGGGACACCGTTGTCCCCCCTCCTGAGGAGGGCCAGACCGTAAGGGATGGCCCTGGGTCAGCCGGGGTGCGAGGGATATGTCTTTAACAACCTCACCTCCGGCCTAGCACCAAGACCCACAGTCGGCGTGCGGTTTTAGTCGGTTCGAGTCCGACATAACCTCCCCTTCCGGCTCCGGCAGGGGGGGTATCCGTGGGGATTTCCGCACGAAAAAAAAAAAAAAAAAAAAAAAAAAGGCAACAAAAACTGTGACACGAGAATTTTATATATTAGATTATGCGTATGAAGGGTCCTATCTTATAATACTTAAAGGGTTGGCAGCGCGAGTGTAACGCCCCTGGTGTTGCAAACGTTCATAGGCCGCGGTAACCACTTTCAATCAGGTGGGCCGTGTGCTTGTCTGCCACCTAAGTGGTATAAAAAAAAAACTTCCTACTAAGATTAGTAATATGATATTTTGTGAAGATATTTTAATGTTTGTCACTCTATCTCGTTCAATTGGTTAAACGGATGTAGCTGACATTTGGTACAAGGGTAGATTATATTATAGATTGGTCTAAAACAAATGCTCAATAAACTTTTCATCCTAGAATTAGGTGGTGTAGTCCACTTAGAGCACCCAACTGAATAGCACCTGTGCGAATAGCATCTAGCCATGTCCACGAAGAGCTCAGGCGGCAATGGGATTAGAATTTCACACCGTTGAAGCTGCAGGCATTTGGATTAATGGAGGAAAATAAGGTTTAGTTTTACAATGTTGTATCTAACTCAACATATTTGGAAGCATGCATTCAGAATATAATTTAAGCCAGGTAGCCAAAGTTTCTTACTCCAAATAACTTTGACACAGTTAACTATTTTAAATATTTTAATTGTATGCCCTTACCTATGTGCCATTAAGGAAGCAAATAAGGGTGAAACCGCAATAGATTTAGAGTGGGTTACTCACCGCAAGCCGTCCGTCCCCGAGTGTCAGTAAATTGAAACAGTGTAGAAGCTTTTCTCGCTCCTGTTTTATTTGGATACTATACGAACAACTTTAGTATGAATCTAGTCAACATAAAAATACTGTGGCAATTGTCGCGTTGCGATTTAATGGATTTTATTTACATTATGCATCTTTTTATCTTCATCTTAGTGTTAATTCAGGTTGCATTAGAGGCTTACATATCTGAGCCCAGACAAAGTACCTATAGGTAGTAGTAGGGTACGTGTAGAAGGAAATTCGAGAGTAACTCGAGCGCATCAGATTAAGCTAGGGGAGACTAATTACATATTGACAAATTCCTCCAGCAAGTAGGCAGCTTTGCTTTTTCTACGAATTTACACCTACGCGTCGGATTAATATAAGGTAGGTGAGTTACTAGCTATTAAGTGTCAATTTTGAAAATCTCGCGATTTAAGCGTAACCTAAGGGCGAGGGAAGCTTGCAAAGATATGTCTGTATTTACTTGAACGCGCTTTTTTATGTTTATTTTAGAGAACAAACCCGAATAACTGAAAACATTAAATAAGACCAAAGTAATACAAAACTTTAATTTAGTTATATATACGCTTTCCCCATCACTAAAAGTGGAAACTTCATATACCATTATCACTAGAGTGCACGCGCAGGCTACATATGTAGCCCAGCGTGTAATATTGCCGTATATTATCGTACCTAGGCGCACTATAGATCTATCGTCTCATGTATTCCTCGACAACTACCCCCCGCACACACCAGTAGTGCGTCGTCACTTGCGGCGCACAGACTTTTATAATACATGTCGTTGAAGTTGCCGGGCTTCACCTGTGCCCCGCGCGTGCGTTCGAGGAATAATATCGTGAAAGTGCACAAGTAACAAAATTAAGGTAAATATACTCTATTGTAACTTAACTATATTATATAATTATACATATATGATACATATATAAATAAAAACATATTAATAGTAAGTATGCATTATTTATTGTTGGTATTTGTTTATTTTTCACAGATCGATGGCGGTATCCGAACAAATCGAACGATGGCTTGATGAAGTTTGTGAAGGCGAAGATATTTTGACCTAAAGCGAAGACGAAGAGGAAGAAATTGCAGGACCAAGTGACGCACTAGGATCACCTCACCATTCTGACACGGAACAATCAGGCGATGAGGAAGACGACGACGTGCCTCTGTGGACATAGGTTTCCTACCAATCACGAAACAGAACCAAGTGGAGTAGGTACCCACCACCTACTTCAAGAACAAGGTGCCATAATATTTTAGCTCGTCTACCAGGCCCAGTACTCTCTGATGAATAGACCTGAAATTAAAGTGACACGTCGCCATTATCTCCAAGATGTCGGATTCAATCTAGTAAGGCCATGCAGTGAACGTCGTATATCTCAGCAAAATATACCTAGAGCCATAAAACTGAAAGGCAGACTTCTTCTGGGTTTAACAGAACAACCTCCGCAGCATAACATGGCTATTCGGGTAGGAATTGGCCGGTGTGCTTTTTGTACAAGGGCTCGAGACCGTAGTACGCGCAAACATTGCTGCAAATGTTTGAGGCGCATTTGTACTGAACACCAACAGTTGGTATGTCTCGAATGTTTGCCCACAGACTGAATAATTATCTGGGATCAAGAAGATGACTCAATTAGATTATAAAAACATAATTTTCTACTAATTGTTCCATACCTAATTGATAATATGACCTAGTGAACTCAAGCCTGCCAAATATTAGTTGATTTTCAAGAACTTTACATTTTTGTTTGAAATTAAAGTTAAAAAGTTGAATTTACCTATTTTTATAAACAATTATAATAAAAATAAATATGTTTAAAAATATACACTGTGTTTAAATTATTAATTTGCGATATATCTGTATAATTTACTTCCTTGTTAATGGGTTACACCTGTGCCCCGCGCGTGCGCTCATGGTCAATTTAGGGGTGCGTGTACTGCAGTGTTATTCTTTCTATCATCTCATCTACCAATTCTAATAGGTTATCGCAACGCTCCGGTGACTACAAATTTTGCTGCGTGGCCTCCTTACCTATTAAGAACTGGATGGAGTCAACCGCCGTCTCACCTCCCAATCTATAAAAGGACGCCGCGTTCAGGACCTCGTCTGTGGTTCAGCAGGTGGCAATATCTTCGGACTCTATTCAATATTAACCTGTAAGTCGTTATCCCTTTTTTTTCGTGCGGAAATCCCCTCGTATATCTCCCCCGCCGCAGCCGGAAGGGGAGGTTATGTCGGACTCGAACTGACTGAAACCGCACGCCGACCGAGTGCCGTGGCGCTAGGCCGGAGGTGAGGTTGTCTTCGACATATCCCTCGCACCCCGGCTGACCCAGGGCCATCCCTTTCTGTCTGGCCCTCCTCGGGAGGGGGGGGCAAAGGGGTCCCCGACTCGCCCCCGGTATGGGGAGGCGCACTACTCAGCACGCCGCCTCCGCGCCGCCGCGCCGTGGCAGGTCGTTATACCAGTCTGTTGATTGACGGATTTGACTAGGATGCAGGCTTGCCCCATGGAGTTGAAGCGTGAGACAGAAGTCACTCTATTCAATGCCAAAATAAACCAAATAAGAGGGAGTGAGAGATCAGAGAGAGACTCAAAGTGCAAGCCTTGGCTTTAATTGGGATTAGCGGCTCTGATGGAGAAAAGTAACTACCTATTATTGTTGCAAAACTTGTGAAACGTATAACGCACATAAGCGAACTCATTGAAGATAAGTATATTGCCCCAACATCATAAAAACAATTGCGGTTCCAATATCACATGGGAAGTAAACATGTCTCCCTTGTAATAAAAAAGTAATGAGGAAGTAATCAATGAGTCAATAGGAAAAGGGCACATGGACGCAATAAACTCATGACTTATATTGCCTATAAAGATTAAATCTAATTCATTTACGCAAATAGGTATATAAATGTTACAACTAGATTACTATTGTCGGGATATTTATCACTAGCTTTTGCCTGCAGCTCCGCCCGCGTGAATGTCGGTTATCGCGACCAAACATAGCCTATGTCCTTCTTCAAGGTCTAACCTATGCCTATTCCAAATTTCATCAAAAGCGGTCAGTGGTTTAGGCGTGAAAGCGTAACATACAGACAGACAGACAGAGTTACTTTCGCATGTATACTCGTAATATTGGTATGGCTGTTATAGGATACTAGCTTTTGTCCGCGGCACCGCCCGCGTGGATGTCGGTTATCGCGACCAAACATAGCTTATGTACTTTCTCAGGGTCTAACCTATCCCTATACCAAATTTCATCAAAATCGGTTTAGTGGTTTAGGCGTGAAAGCGTAACATACAGACAGACAGAGTTACTTTCGCATCTATAATATTAGTATGGATTATACAGGAATTAACGCGGTAAAGGTAGATAAGTACAGTTTTGAATTACTTATCTACCAGGCCATCGATTCTACTAAAGCTAAACAACTGTGGTGCCGCAGTTACTGCAAAAAAGAACATTAAATTTTTATAAAGGCCCAGGTTCTATTGGCAGTAGTCATAAGCTAACTGATTCATGTGATCACTAATGGATCACTAATGATGGACGAGCTTCGGAGTTCTTGCAGGTAAATGTTGGCGTGCCGCAGGGTTCCGTCTTATCTCCCACTCTCTTTCTTCTGCATATCAATGACATGCTCTGTAACGGAAACATTCACTGCTATGCAGACGACAGCACCCTACACGGGAGTTATTACGCACATCCTGCGGCCAAGCAGTCTGATATCGCGGAAAAAAGGCAGCTTCTTGTCACTGAGCTGGACCGGATCCTGGACCACATTTCTCAATGGGGCGCTAGGAACCTGGTCGAGTTCAATGCCAAGAAGACCCAGGCATGTGCGTTTACAGCAAAGGTATCTCCTTTCCTTCCCCTTCCCACTCTTCAGAGCACACCACTGCCACTGCAGAATCACCTCACTATTCTAGGTATGGATGTTCCCTGCAAACTGAATGACAAAAACTATATCGAGAGTATCATCAAATCAGCCTCGCGTAAACTCGGAGTCCTGAACAGAGTGAGACGTTTTTTCACGTCGGAGCAGCGGTGTCTTCTATACAAGACCCAAATTCGTTCCTGCGTGAAATACTGCTCACATTTCTGCGACGGCTCCGCAATGTACTTATTAGATGCTCTCGACAGGTTGCAGCGACGTGCGGTCCGCATTATTGGAATCCTGAGGTCACGAACACCCTCGAGCCTTTGCAGATGCGTAGAGATGTTGCATCTTTGGCAGTTTTCTACCGTCTCTACCATGGTGAATGTTCTGACGAGCTCTTCCAATTAGTCCCACCCTCCCCTTTCCTTCACGGACGACACGTCTGCACGTGCGGCTAAGATGCCATCCATTTACGGTGCAGAGTATACCTGCTAGAACCAAGCGTTTCAGTGATTCATTCCTATGCTGCACCACTAAGACCTGGAATTCCCTGCCAGCTCAGGTGTTTCCTTCTTCCTACAGTCCCGGGTCCTTTAAGCGGGGCGTGAAAAGGCATCTAATGAGGCCGTCAAGCTGAGTGCCACCACTGTTAACATGGTAAATGTTTATGATGGTGACCCTCTTTCCGAGACTTTGCCTTTAGCTTAACATCAGGCGAGGTGAAGTCAAATTGACGTGTCCTGTATAAAAAAAAAATCAGTCAATTAGAATCGCAGTCCACTGCTGGACTTAGGCTTCTCGTAATGTTACAAATGTAAAATTATAATATGCCTTGGTGCTACGATACATTTGGTAGAGGCCTATGACCAGCCGTAGACTAAGTTGGCTAATAGATTGATGGAAGCAATGTTCACTGAAGCTAGTTTTAAATACAGACTCATGCAAATTTCATAGAATACTAGCTTTTGCCTGCGGCTCCGCTCGCGTGGATGACGGTTATCGTGACCAAACTTAGCCTGTCCTTTCTCCAGGTCTAATCTACCCCTTTACCAAATTTCATCAAAATCGGTTCAGTGGTTTAGGTGTGAAAGCGTAACATACAGATGGACAGACAGAGATACTTTCGCATTGATAATATTAGTGTCGATCCTGCCCCTACATAAACCTGCAACCACATTATATAAGATCTATATTTTGTAGTTTCACGTACTCGAGGCTAAACGTAAATTTTTATTTTTTAAGGCTTTTTTGGCTTTCGAATAACGAACAGTCCTATCCCGTATTCCCCTTGAGCGACACCCATGGGCTGTATCACAGCCCTCGTATTCTATAGAAATATGCATCCAAATACTAAACAACAAAGTAATAAATACTCTAGATTAACCGGAACGAATCGTTTTCATCCGGTTTCTATCGTCCGTTTTCACCCGGACGCGCTTTGTCTCGTGTATTTTGTTTCAACCCCTCAATAGAAATGGCGAAGGATTTTCTCTCCGCTCGAATTTCGCTAATAGTTTCCTTCGATTCTTTTGGTCGTACGTCTCTCAGTTGAAAATTGAGTTTTTGAGAACTTTTCTTATAAAAAGCTGTTGAATTTGCCTTTGAAATCGTTCACGGTGTCTCATCTTAGTTTGTATTTTCTTCTTTTGTATTATTTCACAACTATATTTTATTAATGGTGAGTCAGTAACCCCATTTAAAAAGAAGTGATATTGCAAATAGAAATTTTATGAATTTTGTATAACTTTTTTCTGTTAAAAGCATTAGAAGGTTCTTTCGTGGTTGACATGCGGGTAACGCCTCTGATATTGCACATGTCCTTATGCCACGAAAACCACTTCTTATCAAAGGAGCCTTGTGCTTCCCTGCCACTGTGATAAAAACATTAACTGTGCATATAATATTGTGAAAGCAGCAAGTACAAAATTGCACTCTTCATAATTAAAAACATAAATTAAAAAAAAAAACAATCAAACATAAGAAGTTCCGTTAACTGTAACGCCTTTTTATAACATTCATAAAACTAATGATAAAACTTAAATAAACTTCAACTTTTATCATTAGTTCCATCAGTTTAGATCTTGATACATATTTTTTTAAATTTTAAAATTATCGGGAGAGAGAGTTTTTCAAAGTTTCCGCAAAAGTTGCGACTTTTTAAAGTGTAATGAGGCGGCTACTTGTGCCCGGTGCTGCTCTGAGGGCAATTTGGCGTGTTTGTTAGCAAATGATAAGTTTATGAAAAATTTTGCTTCTTTGCTTGTTACACAAACCTCTACTAATGAGTTGAAAATGCATTTCTTTAAAATAAGTTTAAACATTTATAATGTTACTGGTTATTACAAATTGATGGATATTACTTATACATAAATATTCACACTTTTAAGGCCCCGAACAGATATGCTGAAGTATATTCACGCAGCCGAAATTAGTAATTTAGGAGAAATAATATTCAAACAAGTCAAAGCCTTGGATGTAACCGAGACTATGTAAGACAAAGATGATGATGATGAAACTAAAAAGTAATAAAAATATTAATCTACTTCAATCGGTTGAGTTAAATAGGTACTAGTCAATACTCCCAATTCATACAAAAACGCCCTGTTGCAGACCCATAATAATTATTCACTAATTAATGGTGCATCATTCTTATCTCAGCATAATTTCATCGTTGTATGTACGCACCTTTATTAGTTTGGACTGTTATGGAAGTGACGGGCGTCTGAACACCCAACCCAGAACCTCGCCCAGTGATCAGTAAGTGTGCAGCTACAGCTGAGGTTAGCTTAGATCCAAACCTTCGTGATGGGCAATACAATACCCAATATTAAAATACTAACACGAGCTTAGTTAACATATTATATCTTTTTTTTTTTCATATAATAGCAAGCATATCATACCTTCATAATAAGTCTATCACAGAAAAAGTAAGGAGCGCTACTGATTGGAGCGCATACTGCGGGAACAGGAATTTAAATATTCATAACTAAAATGCGGAAGCGAAACAGGCCTGATATAAGCTGCTTTCTATTCTGAAATTACAAAATTGAGAGTAAAACCACAGAATACAGCTAGTGATTTAATATTACATGTGATTAAACACGTGTTTGGAGAATATTATACCTACATATCTACTTATATAGGATTCGTTATAAGAGGAGATTCCCAGAAACTTTAAGGTCTGAACTAACTACACTTGCAATTAACTGCCACTTTTAGGTTGTATCACAGAGTTACATAATAGTATAGGTTGTATAGTCAAACATCAGTAGCTTCCTTAAAAGCTCACGAAATCAAAATAAGAGAGCGGATAACTGAAATAGGTGGTTGGATGGCGATGAGATATCATATATAATTCTGTATTTGTTTTTTTTTAGAAATATTTGCAGTCTAACGAACTTTTGTCTATTCTATGGTATTGCATAAAATAGACCTAGTTAGACTTGGTTTTGTAACAAATTATAGACGGGTTAATACTGATCGATAATTTGTTGCAGTCTAACAAACTTTTTACCATAGAATAGACAAAACTTCGTTAGACTGCAACAAATTATGGATGGAATACATAGGGAAAAAGAAGAATCATCTCGGACGGGACTCAAACCCGCAGTCTTTCCCTTACAGGGGGAATACCTTGACCAATTCGGCTACCGAGACGGTCGCCTTAAAGACGTACCTATAAGATGGGAAATTTGAATCACATCGGGCGGTGTCTCGGTAGCCGAATTGGTCGAGGCATTCCCCCTGTAAGGGAAAGACTGCGGGTTCGAGTCCCGTCCGAGATGATTCTTCTTTTTCCCTATGTATTCGATTTGTATAGTTAGCATACTTAATGCTGTAAAAATTCATTCTAATTATGGATGGGTATTAACCCATGCACAATTTGTAACAAAACCAAGTCTAACTAGATGGCAGCTACAAAACCAACAATCAAAAAGAAAATGAATTAAGTGCCTACTAAAATCGTTGTAAATAAAGTAGAAGTATAAAAAAATAAAGGCAAGTAATCAAAGAAGTAGAACCAACAAAATATACTTACTATTTTTACGAAGTGCTAAGTCTAAGCCAACAACCCATTGTAAATATTTTCATGGCACTGTGTATAAGTTTGACCCAGAAAGCATAAGAGAGAAACAGTTCTAACTTTGTATTACAGTTTAGGATTGTTCCTTATGTTAATACAACTGTACGAACAGTAAAAATAAGAAGTGTTCCGTGTAGTGTTCACTCTATTTACAGTTTGATTGTAGTTTTAAAGTAACATACACAGTCATATCGTGAGAAGTTGAAACGTTACAATGTGTTTTAAGTTGGCAGGTTCATGCTGTATTTACTATTATCACAGTCACCATATCGATTTTTAAAGCACCTATATCTTGGGGTAAGTCGCGAGGGAAACGAAGCTCTGGTGCGCACTGATTGTTTTTATATAATCTAAGATCTTTTTTTACGTAGGTACGGAAAATCCTCGTGAATACCTCCTCCGCTGGAGCCGATGTGGAGGTTATGTCGGACTCGAACCGGCTAATTTATAGAGTGCATTTTCAGCACATTTTGAAATGATACAAATAAAATTGTGTTTCTTTGGATCACTTTGCTGACAAACATCGGCCTAGTATGATCTATTGCGTCAGTTAAATTACCAATATAATCAATTCTAGCACTTTTCATTGCACCAACTGCAAATGTGGTCTACATACAGATTCTGTCGAGGGATACTAAATCGGACATGCACTTGATGGATAGTTTTTGCCGCTTCTAACTGCTAAAAACGCTTTTTGAGAAAATTAACGCCAAATGTAAGTAAGCTAAAGAAAAAATTGCTGAAATAATTAACTTAGTAATAATAGCGAATAAAGTTTTCACTAAACATTATTTCCTTGAATAAAGTTTGGTATCACGAGATATTTCATTATACGCCGACGAAAAGTTGGCCAACTCAAATTATAGCCTCGGATGGAGTAAAATGTAAACAATACCGTTTAGACAATCTTACTGATATTTTATTGTTGATATTACACGATTACAAAATCTTGATACTTACGGAAACTTTTAGTTATAATTATTTTATGATACTAATGTATCGGCCGGTAAAAGTACCTAAAGGATGCATGCCCGTATACCTCCGATAAAGCAATCCAGGTAAATTGGGAAAACAGAATTTAAAATTAGAAAATGACAGAAGAATAAGAAGCAATCCAACATGCGGCTTATGTGATGGTAAGTGATTACAGTGACCTATGAACGCAAATAATCCTAAATCATGTTAATCAGAGATGTTGGTCAAAGATTAGTATTACTTGTCAGACCCAGTCAGTGCATAAGACGCTAGTATTATATCTATTCTGTGGTATTAGAGAAAACCTGATGCCACAGAACAAAACCATTTTTAATTATATAAAAGTCAGTAGGTATATATTTATACCACTCAGGGAGTAGACAAGCAGACAACTCACCTGATGAAAAGTGATTACCGTGGCCTATGGATGTATGCTACACCAGGGGAGTCATACTCGTGCTGCCAACCCTGTTAGAACAGAAAGAGTTCATGCCGTCAGTGCAGAAGACAAAGCAGGACCAGCCTTTGGTCTTCCCACTGACAGCACAGAAACAGTTAGGATAAAACTACCATGTGAGCGGGAAACATGTGCCAAGTTTTAATACAATTCCTGTCCTATGAGGCACGAACTTTCAAACGCTTACTCAGTACTTTTAAGACTAGCATGTAATAACATCGTTAAAAATAACCTCAATATGCCGTTTTGTGCTATTTCCAACTTTATAATAAAAATGCAGGTGTAAATTTGAAAAATAGAGAAAGAAGATGAATTTTAACATCTCGTGATTATTATTTACAGTGAAAAAGTCGGTACGCTTGACATGCAGGTGACCACTCCTAATGGCTATTCCTCTCCAATGAGCGCTGGCTACCCTATTCACGGCCGGGAACATAACACGAGGTTATCATAACCGTGGTTTTATGTATATCTATTTTCATCTTGTCTTGTAAAGCCTTGTTACACAGTAGACAAACTTCCCCACAGTTTCGGTAGCTCAGTAAATCTCAGCGAACGTTTGTCTTGGTTCTAGTACGTTTAATATTTGGTGTAGCTTGACCGATGGTACAAACTTGTTGAAATGTTTAAGTGGCTTAGCAAGAGAGTTTCGCTACCGAGCTACAGCGTGTTTGATTAAAGATGTTATGTGGTGTGGTCTTGGAACAGTTGTGTAAGCTGTATCTGTTTAATTAGCTTTCATGGATGTTCTAGGGATTGCTTAGCTAGGCTTGCTTTTGTTTGAGAGATATAGTTTTAATTTTCGTAAAAGAAGTTAAAAATTGTATGAACCTTGCTTGCTTTACTCCCACTGGTTCCTATGTACTTTTGAAGGTCCCACTCGTTCTTTGGTCCGTTATCTATTTTAAAATAATTATCTGGGAGCATAATAGAGTATCCGGCAAGACGGGACAGCTGTCACACAGTGTGCAGGTACTGCAGGTAGTAGGTAGTACCTACTGGAGCGGGTTAGCTTCTGAAACTGGTTTCATGGCCCCAATTTGTGAATGAGAAAAATGATTGTGAATTTCTAGTATCGATTCTGGGCTTTCGGTGTTTGACAGGCAATAATCTATGTGGTAGCCTATACCTTGCCTATAAACAACATTTATCAAAAATTTATACAATAATAAAAACGGGAATTAACGTGATCATGGTATAGGTACATACGTACCTTAGATTTGCCTAAATGAATGAGCAATTATTGTATTTATCATGGAACGCGAGAGTTTAATTTAAAAGTTAGAATAGCCAAAATTACTAGTATTGCCGTTTACCCCTTTAGCTGTGCTAATAACCTACTTGTGTAGAAGTGGGTTCAATATTACTGCTGCAAAGTCAGCAATTATCGAAAAACATCGGAAAAAATGACTTACAGGGGGAATGCTCTTCCAACTGAGCTATTGCGCCACACCTGATTCATTTCAAATTTTCCTTCTCTTCATATCCGTGTATTTAGTCCAGTGGTGCCATCTACCAACATTCTTACGAACTGTTGGAAACAATGAATGATTTTTCAACCATTTTTAAACATTGAATTTTGATGACTCCGCCCGAATATTTGACTGATTTTTTTATAGCATTTTCAATGCTAACTTTTTGGCAATTATCGCTGAATATTTTCGGTATTTACTGAGTGAATGTGTATTCCCAATAAGCATAATAACTCATAAGATGTTGGTATTTTATAACGAATTAAAAGATAATGCATTACGTAGACGGCAAAGTGCATATGACTAGTTGGCACATTGCCAATTGGGTACCGTGGTGACCTCGAGCACTAAGTCTTGGCCGCGTAAAAATTCCATATAAAAATGTTTGACTTGGAAACTGCTTCGTGCAATATAATGTCTGTTTAACGGCACACCTAAGTTTCTGACACACGTCGTGTAGGTACTATTGCACAAGGCATTTACTGTGGGCTTTTCTTTTGTCTTCTTGCAGTATGCTATCGCTAACTAGATTAATTATGGAAATAAGATAATAATAATAATAATATTCCACAACATTCTACACAACGCTATCTAGACTGTAACGGAACGAAATCTGTCATCTGTTGTAGTAGAAGTACATTCTTAATCACACAGATGGCGCTAATATAAATTATGTTTATTTATATGAGGTATGAAGAAAAACCTTTTTGAATATAAAATTACGTGATAAACTATTACGATAATTTGGTTTTAAAGATTAATTAAACAAATAAGGACATTTATAAATCAGTTATTTATTTGAATATTCAAATGCCGTGTTTTATTAAACTTTAAGTTTTTGAACGAAATTCGTATGTGAAGGAAGTTCTGGTCGAATATCAGAGATATACGTTACATATTTAAGCAAAAATACTAAATGGATAAGATTTTGTCGATATTAATTGATCGCAGTTAATTTGAAAATAAATACAATAATTTTAAGTTATAGTTTGAACGATTTCTAGGAAGATAAATCCAAATTAGAATTATTTGTGGATATATTGATTTGACAATGATTTCAAACAGCGCTACGATTGGCTGGTTGGAATCGTACGATATTTTGTTTCGAGAAGTAGGGATCATTGCGGTTGGGGTGAGGATAGTTGAGGACAGAAAAAAGACTATTCATTAATTGTTGGGAGCTGCTGGAGAGAGGTGGTCAGGAGTAGAAAGTCTGGTGGGTCATTTTGCGTTTTATAAATTGTGTTAAGAGGGTACTGGGAGGTTACTATGTTAAAATTCCGTTGTACATTAATTTTATTCGCGTTTGAAATTATTTGAGAATCTTAACGTAACTTCAAGTGTTGAGAATATATAAAACTCGCATCGTTTCATGCTGAGATAGGACACCATTTCTGTGATTGCGAAGTATGGGCTCAAGGGCTCATATGGAGTAGTTACTCACGCCTGGGAGAGTCTTCCCCGTGACTTCATGAAACAATGCAGGATGGGAACGGAGATTTGGAAATCTACCTGTCGAGTGGATTGTTAGGATTTTGAATATCGAATTGGGGTATTAGTGAATATTATATAAACCCGCCTTGATTTATGCTGAGATAGGACACCAATTCTGTGACTGCGAAGTATGGGCTGAAGGGCTCATATGGAGTAGTTACTCACGCTTGGGAGAGTCTTCCCCGTGACTTCATGAAACAAGGCAGGATGGGAATGGAGATTAGGGATTCTGAAGTGGGTAGAATCAGTAGATAACATACAAGCAGCAGTGATGGGGGGGTTTTAGCTAGGAGTCCCTTAGGAAAGCCAATCGAAGTGATCGGTCTTGGGTGGAACATCTAACGGTGCCAACGAAGCCCTTGTCCTCTGTCTAGCTAGGGAGCTGATCAAGTTAAGGCGAGCAGCTATTCGATTTTACCTGTCTCAGGGTCGAATAAAGCCTTCTGGGTATCGGTGACCAGTGGCCCGAAGTATCGGTGTCGTTGGAGCTGATAGCTCAGTCTTTATTTATATATTTATTTATACACACAATTATATATCTCGTTAGGGCTTTAGTTAACATCCCTGGCTTCGGCCGTTAACTAAGGCAAGCACACAGTCATAGGTCATACAAAATCAAGTCTGACTAGCTTGTTCCCTTACAGAATAGGAGTAGGTACATTACACACCACACGTTTAGAATTAACTAAAGGGAGGAGTTTATTGGGGTTAAAACACATATATAGTCTTTATAGGTAGAAGGAATAGGTACACATTCTTCTCGCGGTAATATAGGACGTCGGCTATGTAGGTAGAATCGAATTTGTATAGGTTTTTGATAGTCAGTTAATTGCGTTTAAGTTATGTGAACGGTTCTCATTATAATGAAGTTATTAGGCTATTATTTTGGTGTGAATGAATACTGGGGGATTTCGGGTTGGAATCCAGGCATTTAACAACGATTATCTAAAGTGTATCCTCAGTGTTGACTACCTTCATAATAAAATGTGAAATAGATCTTACATAATACCAGTTGAATGTGAAAGGCATGGTTATCATTGTGACGAATATCAGAAGGTGGTTAAATACTCACCTATCTACATGTAATCTAGTAAGATTCAGTTAAGTCATTTGGCTATTGGATACCATGGACCGATTGATTATGAATGTCATTATTCAATATATTATTTATATTACCAAATATAATACTTGGTGCATTTATTTGATTGAATTGGGTTGAATGGATATTAGTGGAGCATTCTCACGGCCTAGTTGAGAACCGTCCAATTATGGACCTATGTTCTATTGTCCGGTAACCTAGACGGAAGTTCTTGTATATGAATGTCTTCAATAGAAGATGTAATTTCTATATAAGTTTCAATCAGAAGTGTAGCAAGTGTAGACTACTTTATGAAATACCTATCTATTCTATATTGAAATCTACGGCTTCTAATGAGTTGGTCTTGATCGCAACTATCAGTATATTATACAATATGCACAGTGATGCCTGAACCTTTGTATTCAATTGAGCTTATTCGGTTGTAATAAGTGAATTAAATTATCATTAACGAATATTAACATTCTTGTAATTGAATTGCACGATTTTGTATTTATATAATACAAGTGTAATCCAGTTATGGATTTGGGGGTAAAGGGTTATACCGGCTGCCGCGGTATAACTTGAACAAAGTGGACTAGGCCAAGTGGCGTCTGCTATATTAATAAGGCAGAGGGGAGTTGATCTGTGTTGGCGCAACTCACTGTCATGGCGAATTGGAGGAGCCTTGACCTCGGGGGGCAAATAAAAATATTTGTGTATTATTACGGTTCGCTTCACTTACATACTCTGTTGCTAAAATCCTCGAAAGAAGTCTTATTACGCTTACATTACGTCAATAGAAAGTTTATTCATTATCATATTCTAAATTTAAATTAGTAACCTAAAAATAGGTTAGCCTAGAAATTTGGGTAGGTAATCTTATTAACAGTTCATTACATTCTATGTTTTCCAAATAATCACGATAGGTTATATGTTGTGATAATTAAGTAAATTAAGTAGGTACAGAATTATGCTAGGAAGGTGAATTGGATAAGTAGGGACTTAATTTAGGACAACAGCACAAGCTACCTCTATAGAACGAGGGGGACTACTGGATCATAATAAGAGTCCTAGTTCCCACTAGAACGATCATTGGCCAAACTAGTTGCTAAGTAGGTAGGAAATCGGAAATGTTTTGAGTATAAGTATGTCTTTATAATAAATCGGAAGTCGAAATAGGTAGGGGATGGTTTAGGTTAGGGAGGGTGTTACAAGACCCATGGTAAGCTTCTATAGCTTGTGTTATGGAATCTAGAATGCGGATAAACATACTTATATACATTAATTATAACGGGAATTAACGCGATCATGGTATAGGTACATACTTTTGTTTTTGTAAATATATACCTATTATACATAGAAACACCCAGACCAATGCAAATAGCCATATTCATGCATACAAATATTTGCACTGAGCGGGAATCGAACCAGCGCCTCCTGCGTGGCAGTCGCCCGCACTACCGCCACGCCACAGAGGCTGTCAAATTAGAACATTAGAAACATTAGAAGTACTCGTAGCTCGTGAAGTATATAAGAATAGAAGCAGATGGAGGGCTGTTTCTGTCTACCCCTGAAGATAAATGGTATAAATACGCTAAAAAACATAAAAAAAATATATAAAATTAGTTTATTTTAATCGAAAACAGAGAAAAACGAATCTTGACCAACCTTGACCAACTCGGCTACCGAGACACGCCTGATATGATTCAAATTTCTCTCATACCTTTATCCGTCTTTAAGGCGATCGTGGAATCATCCACCGATGTTCTTACGAACTATCGGAACCAATGAATGATGTTACAATTATTTGTATTTGTATAGGTATGCTAGCATACTTAATCCTGAAAATTTCATTCAAGTATTTGAGTGGAGTTATCAAAAATCCATTGTTTATAAATAATTGTAACATTATTCATTGGTTCCGATAGCTCGTAAAAATATCGGTGTATGACTCCACCGTTACTTTAAAGACGGATAAAACAAAAGGGAAATGTGAATCACATCAAGCGTGTCTCGGTAGCCTAGTTGGTCAAGGCATTTCCCCTGTAAGGGAAAGATCGTGGGTCCCTCCCGAGAAGATTCATTTTTACCTATGTATTCGATTTGTATAGTTAGCATAGATAATGCTGTAAAATTCATTCTAGTTTAGTTTAGTTTAGTTTGTTTTATTACTGCTAGAAATATGCCTCTCCTTATGTACGTCATAGCACATGGCTCTCTGCCCTGCACAACCAGCCTATCTTAATTACTTTATTCAAGCCATCAGTTGAACTTTAAACGCTGTTTAATCAACTATAACATTGTCTACTTTACTGTTTAATACAGTATCGCAATTACAAACAAAATAAAAGCATATTACGCTTATTGTCGGACAAGTAATCCAGTAATCAGCATAATTCGCGAGGTATATCGTGCTGAAACATAATGGTTCGGACAATAAACGTAAAATGATGCGTGAAGATAGTAAACATTATACCCCGGTATTACGTATTATACAACTATAATAGGTAGGTGTAACGAGGAATAATATTCTGAAAGTAATTATCATGTGCTATCGAAAATATCAAAGTGAAGAGTCTAACAGCGGTGTTAGACTGGTAAAAGCGGACCGCAGACTCTGAGCCAAAAGATTCGGATGTGACTAAGTTGAAAAAAGAAGAATTCTAATTCTTCAGACACTTCACGGAAATTATCGAAGATCAGCTAAACCCGCAGTTAGACTGGAAAAAACGGACCCAGACTTCGTACTGAAAACTTCGAATGCAGCTGGGATTAACGCTGGGATGAAGAAGAAGTTGTTTATCATATCACGAATTAAATCTATTACAATACTATTGGCTTATAAATAAACTAATTATTGTATTGATAAATGAATGTTATAGTACCGCAGCTGTCTACTTCTGACTTAAATGTTACAGCCAACTTAAAACAAAAAGCGAAATAGACATAAAAATAATTATTAAATCCAACGAACGGTTCCAAGAACTTCAAAGATCAACCCCAGCATGACTACTTGGTACTTCTACTGATTGACAGATGACACTCTGACACATGCTTTCATCTCAGGGTCTAGAGGTCTGACCATCCCTTATAAGACAAAATAATTCAAATTGTCTCATAAAAACGCACTCTAAAACGGCTCTAAAGTGTAAACTTCAGGTACAACCGGGAACCGGGATTAAAACTTGAATAAAGAAGAGATTTTGTTTCAATACTGGTACAGTCGACAGCGAAATAGGGTAAGATGGTCGAATGCGCGCTCGGACATGTACGGACTGGAGTGCGGTGTTAGGCAGGGGGGTATATCCTCGCTGCGTCTCTTTAACCTGTACATGAATGGGTTGATCGGTGAGCTCAGCAGCACTAACATTGGTTGTTCTATTGATGGTGTGTGTATAAATAACATCAGCTACGCCGATGACATGGTGTTGCTGAGCCCATCGATCGGTGCGTTACGTAAGTTGATAGGCATCTGTGAATCTTATACGGCGTCTCATGGTCTTATATATAATACAAAGAAGAGTGAAGTTATGATTTTTAAAGCCGGTACTAAATGCTACTCAACTGTTCCACCAGTCACTCTCTGCGGTACGCCTTTAAACAAGGTTACAAAGTTCAAATATCTTGGCCACTGGGTCGCCGATGATTTATCAGATGATCTTGACATTGAGAGGGAGCGTAGGGCGCTGTCCGTCCGGTGCAATATGTTGGCGCGCAGGTTTGCGCGGTGTACAACTCCAGTCAAGGTTACACTTTTCAAAGCATACTGCCAGTCCTTCTACACGTGCAGCCTGTGGACCAACTTCACGCAGCGGGCGTACAGCGCACTACGCGTTCAATACAACAATGCCTTCAGGGTGCTGCTCAACTTGCCGAGGTATTGTAGCGCATCAAATATGTTCGCGGAGGCACATTGCGACGATTTCTATGCTATAATAAGAAAGCGGAGCGCGTCTATGTGCAATAGACTGCTAGGCAGCACCAACAGCATCCTGAAGGTATTGTCCGGGAGGTGGGACCTTCCCGTCCTACAAAGGTGGACGTGCCTGCATGCTAGCGCGTCCCCTCGATTTATATTTTAATTTATTGACATGTAGTACTAACATAGTTGTAAGACCAAATTGTTACTAACACATATGGACATAATTCGTCTGAAATAAATGATTATTATTATTATTAGATTAGAGATAACGGGAATTAACGCGATGAGTCAGCCTGTGACCATGGCCGGTGTAACCCTGGTCGAAACGCCAGACAAATCAAAGGCTTATCTATCCTGTGTCAAAGGTACGTATGTACCTATACCACCGAATAGATAATAGTACTCCTATACCATGGTCGCGTTAATTCCCGTTATTTTTATTGTATACTAGCCTTTGCCCGCGGCTCCGCCCACGTGGATATCGGTTATCGCGACCAAACATAGCCTATGTCCCTTCTCAAGGTCTAACCTATCTCTATACCAAATTTCATCAAAATCGGTTCAGTGGTTTAGGCGTGAAAGCGTAACAAACAGACAGACAGACAGACAGAGTTACTTTCGCATTTATAATATTAGTATGGATCATGGAACGCGAGAGTTTAAAATTTAGATCACCTGAGAATATCAAAAGTGTGAGTTCGTATCGTAGAATTCAAAATACGTTTTTTATTTAAACACAGTGCACAAAAACAACCGTGGCATTATAAGACGTGACGACGGAATTTAATATGAACAAGCATGAGAGCGTGCATATGCATGCACCACAGCTACGAGTACAATAACCACGGAATGCATTTAGCACAAAGCATACGGATGCAATAATTTAAAAGTTTGTCTACCATAGTGAGAAGTTTAGATGGTGAACATTTTTTCTACTTTTGTTCGAGTAGTTTGATAGTTCCGTTTCTATGGTTTCGCGCAAATAGACAATGAAATGTTTTTAGATTGAGTTTTTTAGACTCCGCAAATTGAACTAATTTGACACGTTCATACGTATTTTTTGTTTTTTTTTTTACGTAGTAAGGAATTACTTTTAAGGTGGTTTGCAGTTATTAAATAAAATATTAAATAAATAAATATTCCACAACATTCTACACAACGCTATCTAGACCCATGGTAAGCTTTTATAGCTTGTGTTATGGATCGAATACTTTATCTTTATCTTTTCTTTATCGCATACTTACTGCTGTAAAAATTCCTTCAATTGTGTTATGGAATCTAGAATGCGGATAAACATACGTAAATACTTTTTTTTTGTAAATATATACATATTATACATAGAAACACCCAGACCAATGCAAATAGCCATATTCATGCATACAAATATTTGCACTGAGCGGGAATCGAACCCGCGGCTCCTGCGTGGCAGTCGCGTGCACTACCGCCACGCCACAGAGGCTGTCAAAGTTATTGTAAGTTAACTGTTGTATGAGTTTTGTACGTTGCATTATGTCAAATGTCAAGTAAATGTATTTTATTTTTTTATTTAACATTTTTATGCACACACAAAGTATTTTTATTTTCTTTTATTCTTATTGGGTCTGGTTGAAAACCAGTGATCGACAGCTGTCTAGTAAAAGCCATGTGACGAACGTCCTGAGAAATATCTGCTCCAGAGACTTTTATTTCTGGCAGGTAGGTTTTATAATGGCAGGTCTACTCAATGAAAAGTGATATTGTTATTATTGGATGACATAAATAAAGTTTTTAATTTAAAAAAATATTTATGAAAAACTTAAGGGTAACGCAAGAGATACCATCAAAAGTAGTTTTATTTCAGTAATTTTATCAGAAGTTGATAAGTTCAGACTTCCAAATATTAGTAAAAACCATCTTATAAAACTCGATGGTCAAATAAGCTTGAAATGCATGGCGCGTTCTCCATCGTCCCAACATTGCCAATATCCAACGGTACGTCAAAGTAATGCAATATCGTTTGAACTATAACAGGGCAAGCCCTTGGGAGCGGAATATTTTCACACCAACTCGATAGATCCACTTGTGGTTTGAACTCTGAATTGTTTTAACACTTGTTGTAACACTTTGGTAGCAAATGAGTTTGTGTTTCTGATGGTAGAGTGATTATTTTGATGCTTAAATGTCTATAATACGTAGGGTAAAAACTTATAGAAGATGTACTCTGAAGAACGATCGAGTGTGTTCAAAAAGGTTATAAAATAAATAATTCCAAGAGCATACATACCTACATATTTTCGACCGTAAGTGTCTGAAGAAGTTATAGGCAGAAGTTTATTAAAACCCACATTTTTACAGCTATAATCCGGCCCCATGCAATAGCCAAGCGAGTCAAAACAACGCTGTTAATGGTGCTTCATATATCATACATAAAATTAATAATAAGAAGTATAATAATCTGCTGTGAGACAGAAGCGCAATATGCCTCTCAATTTATAAAGATAGGCATTATAAAATGAAAATATAGTAATAATAAAATATTTTGATATACCGAGGAACCACGGGAACCTATTGGCTGAAATCATAATATATATTATCTAATATACAAAATTCTCGTGTCACAGTTCTTGTTGCCATACTCCTCCGAAACGGCTTGACCGATTTTGATGAAATTTTGTTTGTGAGCATATTGAGTAGGTCTAAGAATCGGCCAACATCTATTTTTCATCCCCCTAAATGTTAGGGGTAGTCCACCCCAAAATTTTATTTTTTTATTTTTTAGACAAAATTTTTATTTTCTATTTTTTTATGATACAACATACAAAAATACATACAATGCTCAATTTTCACCCTTCTACAATCAACCCTTATTTTTTAATAGCCATTTTAGTAATTTCATCATTTTTTCTTTCCGGTAGAAAAATGATCAATCGTCATTTAATTATTATCAATTTTTCATCCCCCTAAATGCTGCAGCGGGAACGGGATCTGACGCCACGAAGGTAGGAAAAAATTGGCGGTACGAAGTTCGTCGGGACAGCTAGTATATAACATAAAATCAACAACAGCAAAATCTTTACTTAAGCGTGAAAGAACCACAAATAAACTCACTTTCGCATTTATAATATTATAACACTAACGGGAATTAACGCGATCATGGTATAGGTACATACATACCTTTGATTTGCCTGACGTTTCGACCAGGTTACACCGGCCGTGGTCACAGGCTGACTGGCGCAGTAGTGCACGCCCGCCGTCTTCGAGTCCGTGAGGTAGTAGGTTCTTCATCTACCCGCACATTCTCGATATTTTGTTTTCGCCATGTACCGTCACATACCACACTCACAGTGTCCCTATTCTGTAAGCAAACTGTCCGGTGTTTATCCGACTGCACAGAAAAGCGAGGCTGCATGTTTTTTAGCACTGGATTCCATGTTGCAGATAATTTAAACCCATCTTCCCGATTGAAATTTTTATGTTTCTTGATTTCAATCGCTTCACGTACAGTTCTTGAATAGAAGTGACGTTCGGTGGAGAGGACTTGCGTATGGTGGAACTCAATCCAGTGATTAGTACCTGCTTCTAGTAGGTGTTCTGCGATCGCGGATTTGCTTGTCTGGCGATTCTTTACAGCTGCGATGTGTTCCTTGACTCGTTCAGCAATAGTCCGCTTCGTTTGTCCTATATACGAACTACCGCAGCTGCAATCTATCTTATAGACACCCGGACACTGTAACGGTAAGACATCCTTCGGTGTGCCCACTATGTTATTTACTTTTATGCCTGGTGTGTACACTGTCGGTATGGAGTATGTTTTTAACACGGAGCCGACTTTGTCCGTTACTCCCTTGACATAGGGCATATAGGCTGGCTGTCTGCTCACCTCTGGATGTCCCGTTAGTGTTATTGTATATCATGGAACGCGAGAGTTTAAAAGTTAGTTTATAATATTAGTCAAAATGAGTGGGCACGAAGTCACCTTTTTTTCGTGCGGAAATCCCCTCGGATACCTCCCCCGCCGGAGCCGGAAGGGGAGGTTACGTCGGACTCGAACCGACTAAAACCGCACACCGACTAAGTCTCTCTCGCTAACGCCGCCGCTGCCGTTCCGCCGTCTCCTTCACGACCATTACTTGCTCGCTGAAGGATACACCGGCCCCACGTGTCCGCACAGCGGGCCATTGCCGTGAACAGGGTGGCGAGGGTGAGAACTCTCACTCCCAGTGCCGCCACTAGCTCCAAAACTTTTCACAGAGCTACGAGTATATTAGATTTGATCTCATTTTACTCCCACTACCGCCAATAACCAGATAGTGTTTATTGTTAATAGGTTGTAAAATGTGTAGGCTGTATGAATGACGATTTTAGCAATTTTAACTCTCGCCATCGCTATTCAGCGGGGCAATGCTGTCAGCGTGATGGGCACTTTTGCCCCGGGTGCAGTGAGGGGCGTGATAATAGAGTCGATTTAATTATTTGGACAATGTAATTTTGACATTTGGAATATTTTGAAACCAATTGAATGTACTTATTACATTTTGGTATATTGATAAGAAAATTTACAAAAATATTTAATAGTACACGAGGAAGGGCACTGTGAGCAAGGGAGTCAATGCGAAATGGACAGGGATGGGGCCCCGCAGTCTGAAACCACGGAGGACAGAATATGATTAGGTAAAACCCATAATGATGGTTTAAACATTCCCATTTTAGCATATTGAGTCTGCAAGCAATTTAATGACTTCCAAAACCGCAGTTGCTCCCTAAAAAACCAACATATCGGAGACATCAGGCTCCAAAATACAAACTTTGCACGCTGTAAAGATTTCTTAAGAAATCTTTACACTATTACGACTTCTACAGAAAACCGTAACAAATTGCAGCACTACAGCAGAACATCTATTTGTCGGAGTATAATACGTTAAGGCAGCTATAAATAAGAACACATGTAGTTAATGCACGAACTCACCTCCACGTGAGTTATGTCCGACGTTTATAATTGCCGTCGCAGGGTTACATCGGAGAAAGATAAATCAGGTAGACTATTCATCTAAAATTGTTTAGGAGTCTACGAAAAACAGGTTAGACTCGACTGGCTTATGTACAATAAAGGAGGATTTAAAGTCATGCAGAGTTACGAGGTGGTGCATAAGTAATTTGTTAGTTATCTGATTTTCTATCTAGTAAATGGAATAATGGTCTGAATTTATTCAGGTTTATAAATTTTCTAGATTTTAGTAACGGACAGTTTATATTTTAAGCAGCTGACGACGTTACGCGACAATACGAACTGATGCATTTTTTAACAAATTTTGAACTAGTTTGCTATTTTAATGAATTTTGCTGCATTAAGTATGCTAAATAGACAAATTGAATACATAGGGAAAATGAAACTTCTCATTCGGGACTCGAACCCGCGATCTTTCCCTTATAGGGGGAATGACTTGACCAAAACACCGGCTTGGCTACCGGGACACGTCGCCTCAAAGACGGATAAAAATAAAACGGAAATTTGAATCACATCGGGCGTGTCTCGGTAGCCGAGTTGGTTAAGGCATTCCCCTGTATGGGAAAGATCGAGGGTTTGAGACCCACCCGAGAAGTTTCATTTTCCTCTATGTATTGGTTTGCTATTGAAGGCACTGGAGCTTATAAGTATAAAACGCCAACGTATGTATAACTATGTTTTCCATCCTTCATTAATATAATCATACATTTCATATAAATATTCAATAGACAGTAGACATCAAAATCCCTTTTAAGTGTATATACAAGCATAAATCGTCTTAAATATTAATGACCTCTTAAGAATATAAATCTTTGAAAATATAAAATATAATATCGTTTCTATAGACAAAAATTAAAATCAAACCACCCCGATAGCTTCTGGATCGCTGCCAAATCCTTGTTTGTTTTTTATTAAATATGATTCATAGTAACTCGGCGACGGCCCAGTAAGCTAAAGAGCTTAAATGGATAACGTGCAACGCCCTCATTAATCTAAGTTTACCGTGAATTATATCATAAACATTGGGACTTCCAACTTAGGTATATATACCTTGTTTTCTACTACCATTCTAGCACCATTAAGACCTGGAACTCCCTGCCAGCTCACGTGTTTTCTTCTTCCTACAGTCCCGGGTCCTTTAAGCGGGGCATGAAAAGGCATCTGACGAGGCCGACATGCTGAATACTACCACCGTTAACATGGTCCATGTTTACGATGGTGACCCTCTTTCCGAGACTTTTCCCTTACCGTGTGGGACCAACTTTATTCATAATGTACATCAATGACATACACGATAGTGTTAATGCGGACGACCCTGCCATCATTTACCAAGGCCTAACTTGGAAGGAAGCGTTTCTGAAGGCAGAGGACGGTATGAAGCAGATAAATAAATGGCTTCAATATAATCTGCTTACCTTAAATGCCAGAAAGACCAGGTAATATTTATGTTTCCATAAAACACGGGCAACAGCTCCAAATATGACTCTAAGTATTAAAATACATGAGTGTTCGGACCGATTGAAGCCCTGTGATTGTGAAGAATTATCGAAAACCGACACTATTAAGTACCTTGGCGTGGTCATCGATGAGCATATTAGCTTTGACGCACACATAACAGCTCTATCCAACAAAGTCAGAAAAACAGCATATATATTATAAAAAACCCCCGTCACAAAAATCACTTCCAAAAAAAGTTGAAAATAAATGGAGTTAGCCTTTTAACTTTAACGGTTGCCATGTTGGTTAAGCACTCCGTTATATTATCGGAACAATTCAAGGTCCCCCGACATGGCAACAGTTAAAGTTAAAAGGCTAACTCCATTTATTTTAAACTTTTTTTCTAAGTGATTTTTTTGACGGGGGTTTTTAAATTTTTAATTTAATTTTTATTTTATACTTTTTAAAGTGATCTACTAGTCAAGCTCTTTCATTTGATACCCATATTGAGGGAGTTATGAAGAAATTCGTATTCCGATATGTTGTGGCGGCGGCCATCTTTCACACACACACACGCACGCACGCACGCACGCACGCACGCACGCACGCACGCACGCACGCACGCACGCACGCACGCACGCACGCACGCACGCACGCACGCACGCACGCACGCACGCACGCACGCACGCACGCACGCACGCACGCACGCACGCACGCACGCACGCACGCACGCACGCACGCACGCACGCACGCACGCACGCACGCTCGCACGCACGCACGCACGCACGCACGCACGCACGCACGCACGCACGCACCCACCCACGCACGCACGCACGCACGCACGCACGCACGCACGCACGCACGCACGCACGCACGCACGCACGCACCCACACACACACACACACACACACACACACACACACACACACACACACACACACACACACACACACACCCACAGCAGACACGTTAAACTTATAACACCCCGTCGTTTTTGCGTCGGGGGTTAAAAATTGCTTCGTTCATCGGCGTCACCAGACCTTTTAAAAACTGTATATTATGCCTTGTGTCAGTCGCTGATAACATATTGCATAACGTGTTGGGGAAGTGCTAAGAAAACAGCAATGATTCAATTTGAAAGAGCTCAGAGGGGAGTAATTAAAACTATGTTTAGGAAACCCTTCCGATATCCTACAGAAACTTTGTACAGTGAAAGTAAATTTTGTTACACGTGCGTCAATTACATATTCTAAAGACAGTTCTCGATATTCATAAAAAGACAATAAATTCAGAAGACTATGAAAATTTAGTTAAACGACGATTATTGAAATTACCACTACCCCAAGTCAACACAAGCTTTGCCAGGCGCTTTGCACCATTTAAAGACATCCACATTTACAATCAAACAAATGGTGCTTGCGACATAAAACTATGTTCGGTTAAAGAGGCAAGTTTGAAACCTTTTGACGCATAAAACCATATACGTAAAACACCACCTTTACGCAAAACGCCTAATTCGTAAAACACAAAGTCACAAAATAGCTCAATTCTCTATCGTACGATCTCACCGAAATTTTAATTGCTCATGTTTCATAAATGTTGTAGTTATTAGTAATTGTCCTGTAAAAGAATAACGTATTAAAGTGTATAGATATAGCTATGGATGTAATTGTTGGTAAAGTATTGTGAATTGAACAGTATAGGTCAAATTATGTGTTAAGTCCAAAAACTCAGACATCACCCGAGCAAACAATGTTTTCACGTGAATTAAGTCCAAAAACTCAGACATCACCCGAGCAAACAATGTTTTCACGTGAATTATAATCGTATTGACACCCACAGGACAGGCTTCGCCTAGTGTGGGGTCACAGCATTTTTCATCATTGTAATTCTTTTTGGCAATAAATGATTTATTTTTTACTTTTTTTACCTTACCATCAGGCGAGTTGAAGTCAACTTGACGTATCTTTTATAAAAAAAACTTCATCCGAGCGTCAATCCCGGTTAAATTTTGGAATTACTGGTACATTGATGCCTACGTGCCTCTTTCTGCTGCTCCGTTTTATTTCGATTTTACATTCCATATTCTGAATTCATCTCCAGATTTGATTGTTGGTATCAAAAATTTGACTGCCAAAAATTGACTTTTAAAGTCTCGCATTCCATCATATAGGTACAATAATAATAATGGGAATTAACGCGATCACGAAGAACGAAAGGAAGACGGCGGGCGTGCACCGCTGAGCCAGTCAGCCTGTGATCACGGTTGGTGTAACCTGGTCGAAACGTCAGGCAATTCAAAGGTAAGTGTGTACCTATACCATGGTATAGGTTTGGTATGGCAAAAATTGATAGAGTCTTTTGTCAAAAAAATATTACTGAACTATTGACTTCTATTTTAATTTCTTGTGCATTGTGTGGCGATTAGACACACATTATTTGTATACGAGTAGACATTACACACACCTCACTCTTGTCATCTCTATGACAGCAACAATAAGATGCACATTGTTATTGGTCCATTTTTAACCTTTCGCAATATCATTAAAATATGTTCCATACATTCAGCCATGTTGTACTTAGTATACATAGACGTCATTATAATGGACTTTTGGTATCTTTACTACGCTACAGTTACATTTTTGGTAAAATTGAAGTTTATCTTTGTATTAAATTATAGACAAAGTTGTTAGGAAGAACAACCATCGAAAACATATTATATCCTAAGGGAGGGTATGGTTGACATCTGTCGGCTGTGCTATCGTTCCGGAGAATCCCTCAGGCATATTATTTACGGTTAAGACACCACCTAATGTTCAAGATTTTACATCAACATTATACCCTTAGAAACAACGTTGTAAATTTGGAAGTACCAATAGATTATACTACAAGCACAGAACAGATAAACTAGGACCGATTGCAGGACTAGTATGTGAATATATATGTGATATAGTGAGTGGTATTATATTGATTGGGGTTCCGTTATCGGGTGTATGGCGTCTAATGTAACCATACCTGCAAGACGATACACCCACTAATTTATAGTCAAGGTCCTGCCGCACGAAAAACGAAGGCGAACTGGACGTCAGAGGTCGCAGAACGACCTCCGTCCTCCATGAGCGCTGGCCTGGGGGTGATCGGTGGAGCCGCCTGTCACCCTAGCAGAAGCAGGTCGCGGCGGTGGCGGACCAAAGACGGCGTGCGTTTTAGTCGATTCGAGTCCGACATAACCATTTCCACCGGCTCCAGGGGGGTGGTATCCGTGGGGATTATTCGCACGTAAAAAAAAAGGTTCTGCCGCAGTTGAGAGGCCAAGCGTCTGTCTGTATGTGTCGTGTTTTGTATGTGTTTATAAATTTCCTTACCATCTACGAAATAGCAAGAAAATACGTCTTCCAGACGAAGGAATGGAATAGTCAAATTTCCTTATATTAGTCTCACAATCCAAAAAATTTGCGGTTAGAAGATCGTTGTTTTAAAAAATGACTATTGGTATTTCAACGCTAATCAATATTGCAATTAAAATAATTGTCTAGCATCAACAACGTAAACCTAAAATTCTCTGAACAACAAAGTGTAATCAAAAATTTTGTTGCTTCATTCTAAACTCATGTCCCTTCAAACGAGTATTCGGCTTTCTAACAGTTGCCTTCTAATTCACATAACAAGCTCAAATTGTCCGCAGTTCCATTTGGACAAAGTTTTAATGAAACGTACATTCATTTGGAGAGTTTCAATGCATTTGCATGAGAAATGCTCTTATAAATCTAGAGTAAACACGAGTGCAGGTAAATTGCACATGTTGAATTTATTGTTGCACTCGTCGCCTTTGCTGTGAGCACATGTGAGTTAGGGTTAACTACTAATTGTGCTCACAGTATCAATGTTTCTCATAGATCTATCGTTTATTCTACTCTGCAGTTACTTCTACGGTATCAACCCGCTAGACAAGTTGCAATTCGTTCGCCGGCGTTTCGTTGAATAGTATGTCGAATATATGGGATTCGACGTATATGACATTCTTTGACAACTGTCATATGCGTCAAATTTCTTACATTTGTCATTACATTTCACGATACGCTGGCCAGCGAATTGCCACTTGTCTAGAAGGACAGAAATCATCTTGTCGAGGATGACGATGACAATGGTTACGGGAGTGGAAAACCGCACAGCATCTACAATTAAATAGTACACTTACTTTTGAGAAAGACGGTATGCTCATTGAACAGTGTTTTCACCAACCATCTGCAGGTTTTAAAACACTAGATACACTTCTGGTTCACAGTAGCTGGTGTTTTTTTTTCTAGCACCTTAACATTTACTGTCTATTTTCTTTCCACTCATCAGATCAGGTCATCCAGACTGAGGTATGTTTTAGGCCGTCTCACTATCGCTTCATGGCGCCATGTCTAATCAGAGTAAGATATTCGGCTTTAGGAAGTAAATATTAGACTGAATTAGTTGCCTTGTGTAGCCATATTAATATAAACATTAAAGTTATATTGAAAGGGTAAGGGTAAAATATAATATTTTATTTCATTTTAAATGCAATGTGTCCTATATTAGTCAATTAATTGGATCATATCCGAATTATACATTAAAATTCGGAAATCTATAGCCCCATGATATTGGAACGAATGAAACCCTTAGTAGTGTTAATACTGCGGTAGCGTTGTCGCTGTAAGCAAATAATGTTGACAAGTCAAAGCGACTCCACCACAGAGCAAGTAGTGCCTAAGTTATAAACACTACGTCAAGTGTCACGACAGCGTTCAGGGTGTTATAGCTGTTTTATATGGTACCTTGAATTTCTGTTAAACATAACATAACATAACATAACAAAAATTAGATTCTCAACTAGATTATTTATATTATTTTTATCCCAAACAAAGTAGTGCGTTCGTATCTTGGGTGGACTTTATAGGGAAAAAAACACTTCCAAAAAGTTGACAATAAATGGAGTTTGCCCTTTAACTATTGATATAACTAGTAATCTTTTCATTCAACGGTTGCCATGTCGGGGGACCCTAACTGGTTGAGCACTCCGTCATAATTATCGGAACAGTCCAAGGTCCCCCGACATGGCAACCGTTGAATGAAAAGATTACTGGGTATATCAATAGTTAAAGGGCAAACTCCATTTATTGTCAACTTTTTGGAAGTGTTTTTGTGACGGAGTTTTTTAAATTTTTAATTTAATTTTTATTTTATACTTTTTAAATTGATCTACTAGTCAAACTCTTGCATTTGATACCCATATTGAGGTAGGTAGTTATGAAGATGTATTCTGACATGTTGTGGCGGCCGCTATTTTGGACCGATTTTTTTCAAACACAGCTATGAACACTCCCGACTAATATACCTTTCAAACAAAAAAACTAAATCCAAATCGGTTCATCCGTTTGGGTGCTACGATGCCACAGACAGACAGCACACACACACACACACACACACACACACACACACACAGACACGTCAAACTTATAACACCCCGTCGTTTTTGCGTCGGGGGTTAAAAATGGGTGAAATGGCCACACACGGAAGGGCTGGTCACCTGTCCAGTCAAACGGTGACCCCAATGGCAGTAGAAGTGGTAGTAGTAGTCAGAAAAAGGTTGTACTTGCTGAGCGTAAATCACGTCTTTCAATAATAGATCCAACTTTGTAGACAACCTGTGTTTTAGTCGGTTCAACTTTGACTTTATGATATATACCTCTAGAACCTAGCAATCATCAAGATAGAAGCAAATTGAGAGCTATTATCTCAGTCTATCCTCTCGTAATTAAACCATACGTAAAATGTCTACTAAACTATTTTACTATACTATACTATGATGGTAGTAAATACAACGCAAGAAGATTTATGCTTTGCATTGTCTGCACAATCGTACAAAATTCCTATTCAGTATCAATTCAATTCAGTTGAATTCTATTTAACGTAGATTTACTACGACGGTACCAAATGTTTCAAAAAATCTTGGACTAAATTTACCTTTTCATCAATTTGGCACTAAGGATAGGTTCCGGTAACGTTCGGCCAAGTCGTCAATATCAGAAAAGGATGGGGTTTCTTGGCACGCACCTAAAGCATTATGAATTATCGCGGTATGTTGGCAAACTTAACAATTTATTATTGCTAGCCAAATGGAATACCGGTTTTATTTTTAGTGCAATCCAAAATTGGATACATATTTTTTATCTGGGTAACGTTACATGTGTGTGTAATTTTAACCAAATTCTCACTTTGACACCTGTGCTGCCAAATCGAGACCGGATACTGCACAAAAATCTGTAAAAACTCACTGTTAAGGTACCAGTTCGTAGCCAACGGCATACAGCAGCATCAAACTACGTGTCACGTGTTGCTGCGAAGTGTCCTCGCGACACTAATTTCTTATGTTTGTATGAAAGGAGATGATTACTTTTGTTAGAAGCTTTAGGCCCGCTACAAATTTTGGCAAACAGTAATGAAACGAGTATGCATTTATTCGTTATTTTATCAACATTACAATGGTACATGGCTTCTTAGCTGGTCTAACCAATACGTAGATATAAACGAAATCAAAACTTATACTAAAATACAAATGAAACTGTCATGGCGCCGATAGTTTGGCCATTAGGACATTAAATTACACTTAGCCAAACCAGTTTGGTAAATCAGTTTGGCCACGAGGAAACAGCCAATGTCAAAGGATGGAAAGAATTTCATGGAAATACATAGACACCAATGTTCAAAATGTAGCGACAATACATCCTCAGCTGCTGTTTTATGCAGTCGGCAACAAACACGTACCTTTCGGTAAATTTTCAAAAGAAATAAATATTTCGATACCAATGAATTTACATACCACAACTATCACACGAAATCCCTTTGAAATATCACGGCCATCGAATTTAGGTGTACGGCAGTGACGTAGTGCTACGAGCTGATTTATGTGGCAGCCCGAGAGCCCGTACGTTTGGCCTGTCTTTGCGTTGTGCCAAATGTTCAAAGACGGTTAAGTTAGAAGGAGCCATGTGCAAATGTGTACTCTATAAGATAGCACAGATATGAATTTAAGAAAATATATTTATAACAATAAAATGGTCCGTTGGCAAGCTAAGAAACTTGTCATGTGTAATAATTTCTCTTTCATTTCATTTCTCTATGAAGCTATTTTTCCATCAAGTTTCTTTTTTCCTTTTTGTTTTTTTTTTGCCATAAACAGTATCGAAATTTTGCTCTCTCAAGATTATTTTCTTTTTGAATTGTAGTGATCAGATAGGCGCTTCAAGGACAATATTGAAGCCGCATCTCAGTTAGACTACAAAAGCTGACTCGGCCTTCGAGATGAAAGTATCTGATGATGATGAAACGCCATGATTCCACATGTGAAAATATAATTGATTAACCCGACAAATTTTCTTCAATTATGTTACCTTGAATTTCCGTGGTAGTAAATAGGCAGACAGAATTAACATTGGCATACACCTTTCTTTCTGAAAGTAAAAGACTATCATAATTCTCTTCATTTTTGTCCACTTTACCCTTGGGCTGACCTTGACTTAAGCTGTCCTCAATCTGATTGATATACGCACTCTTGGGTTAACCCTTACCGCGTCGTCCATTTACTCTCACCTTACAAATCTGTTACGTTAATCTTCGTTCGTCCATCCTCTCTACGTGTCCGAACCTTCTAAGCAATCTTTTCCTTATCTTTGGCACTACATCTTCTATGATATCACATCGTTCTTTTATCACATTGTTATTTCTTTAGTTCATGAATGTCGTCATTTTGGCACTTCCCATGCAATTATGATATTGGTTTATAGGGATACCACAATACTTTCCTAGTGACATCTAGTGATTTCAATCTAAACTAGTGTTACGTGAACACTGGTTCCGGTAATAAAAAATGAAAACATTTGAATATATCAGTACTAAACGGTAAATACCGGTATCTCGCGATTGCAGCACGCGTCCCATCACTAGCAAGAGAACCCAAACATCTCCTTATAAGGTAAGGCATCGTTCTAACGCACACATAAAATGAGTCACACTGATAGATAACCAATCAGCGCGTTCCCGCAATCGGAAGAACAGCTGATGGCTCAACACTAAAAAAAAACGCGCCCCGCGCGCGCGTCGAAGCGTACACAGCGGACCTCATTCCATCGCGAGACTTCGCAGCGAAACGTTCCAGCCTTAGTCCTAAAGCCTAACTAGAACAAAAAGAGTGTCTGTAGGGTATACTACAGTTCATGAGATCATCCAATCCAGTTGAGGTATACAATATCCTGACGTCAGCATTTAGGCTGCGACTCGCCAGATGCTAGTGAGGATCCTCTATCTTTGTGTTGGAGAAACATCTTACACCCTCCCTCCTCAGGGTATTTGAAATTTTGAAATGTGACGTTTGAAGATACCGTGATCACGGAAGACTGCTGTGATCTCATTGCTTCACTAATGAACGGTAACAAAATGTCACTATCATCGATTTTCAACACAGATTTTCAAGTAACTTTTTTATAGCTTTTAACTTTTTTTTCTATACATGGCTCGTCAATTAGACTTCACCTCGCCTGATTTTAAGCTAAAAGCAAAGTCTCGGAAAGAGGGTCACCATCGTAAACATTTACCATGTTAACAGTGGTGGCACTCAGCTTGACGGCCTCATTAGATGCCTTTTCACGCCCCGCTTAAAGGACCCGGGACTGTAGGTAGAAGGAAACACGTGAGCTGGCAGGGAGTTCCAGGTCTTAGTGGTGCGCCATAGGAATGAGTCACTGAAACGCTTGGGTCTAGCAGGTATAATCTGCACCGTAAATGGTTGGCATCTTAGCCCTGCACGTGTCGTCCTGTGAAGGAAAGGGGAGGGTGGGACTGATTGGAAGAGCTCGTCAGAACATTCACCATGGTAGAGACGGTAGAAAACTGTTAACTAAATGTTTTCAAGTTACAAGTAATACAGATTTGTTCAACATTAGCATTATTTGGCTTGGTCAAAAAGGGTTAACAATAGTTCAAGGCATTGTAAGTCGAAGCCGCAGGGCCGCAGCCTTCGCTACGGATTTCCGCACCCGCGTCAATGGCCCATTTGATAGTGCGAGGCAGTGATGTAGATATGTTATTTTATGTGCAGTAATTTGATGGAACTGTTGTGAAAACTAAACTGTACTAAACACTTAATTATAATATATATGTAGGCTGGGAGTCCAAGAAAAACAACTGGGTTAGGAAAAACAAAAGACTAATTATTGCTCTTTTTCAACAAGTTAATCTTATAATTTCTTACACCGCACATCATAAATCTATTAGTATCTCGTCATCTTGAATTTAAAAGATATATCCTATCCGCATTCATACATCTCGCTCACTTCCTGTTCATCATGTGTTGCCATTCTACATACATAATTATATATTTGAATAATCATAAAATTACGTGTGTAAATAAGGAAATGTTAAAATGGGGGATGAAGTTAAAACGCATACATGTCATTAAGAATCAGATTAGGGGTGATAAAAAAAACAATAAATAATTTTGTTTTAAATCAACTTGTATGTAAGAATTAATAAGGGAAGAATATAATGTTAAACTTTAATATATAAGATAAATCATGATATTTGTCACAGCGTCATATTAAATCACTGCTTAGTGCACTTAGTAAATTGCAAGAAAATCTATATTAATATTTTGAACGTGCTGTGGCTTTGACGTTTTGTAAGTTCCTTTTAAGGACATAACGTCATAAATGGTTTTTGATTTGTGACCATCCGAAAACTCGTAACTAAACTATACACATAATCTATGACGTACGAATATGACGCCACAGTTGAACAATATTCACGTCACGATATATTTCAGTTCAAAAACGATATAGTTTTGCGTCGAACACTCGCATGTTATTGACACTTACGAGTACATTTTAACTTCAACTGAAGAGTTTTGGCACAGATATTATTAATTAATCGCTTTGGTTTTAATATGCAGTAAAAGCAAATTCACGGGTGACTGTATATAAACAAATTAGTTTAACAGCTTAAACTTTCAACAGTTCAATTGTTTAAGTTTTTTTATTATACCACTGAGGTGGCAGACAAAGGCAGACAGAATGACAAAATATACAGTTTATTTGAATTAAATTTTATAGCATTTATTATGCCAATTGGATTAAATCAGGAAAACTAAATTGAAAAGGAGAAATGAATGACGGCAAAAGGCCGTGGGTTCAAGCCGCGCCTGAGTAATTCATTTTTCTGATGTAATTGAATATATAGTTTAGTTAGGTTAACATGGGAGGTTACTGGTTCGATTTTCACTAAGTTCTAGCAGATATTTGCATGCATGAATATATCTATTTGCATGTTCATATGTATAATATGTAATAGTAAATAGTGTGTTTAAGTTTATATATCCGCAATCAACACCCTATACTTAACATTTGCTAGTTTAGTTATGCCTACTTTGGGTACGCTAGTTCTATTATGTATTCTGTGCTTTGGGCCTGGATAGCATTGCGTAGGATGTGTTAGAATATTATTGTATCAGTTTATGTCTTTTTGCAACTTACTGGCAATACAGTTTTCCACAGTATGTATATCAAAACGCGTTATTTTAAAGATTTTGTAGAAATGTGACACTACAGCAATATCGAAATAAACCATAAAATCTCTCAAGAGTACACATCACACCCCCAGTGGAAAATAGGCATAAGTGCTCTTACTTTGATTCGTCGATTTTATCATATTTGAAAGGTACGTTTAAAGATACATACTTATGCTAAATTTTTTTCATATTTTTCTTGTTAAATTTGACGAATTAAAACAAGAAAATCGTTTTGAGAATTTTGGTTCCATTACATTTTTTCTTACGGATTAGTAGATTATGTGATATAACGCTAAGAACAAATTGAGAAATATGACGTATTACTTATTATTACGTTTATCCCTAATATTTTATGTAGAAAATTAAAAGTAACAATTATTATGATTTAAATGCGTTTGTTTTTTTTACATCGCTAGTCTTGTATACACGATTATTTTTTTATTTGTTATATTAACTAGCTAAGGAAATTATCTTAAATGCGCTTACTTAGCCTAAAAGATGAACTTAGAAAATAATAATAGCTGTATGACTGTTTACTTTTTATGAACATAAAATAAGTTAGAATAAGAATAAATACTGCTTTCTTCCACTCAAAACTTTTCTATACGCCGAAACATAAGACTACATACTGCGGCGCGGCTGTAAAATAAGAACGATTACTTCTTTCTTTCACTAGAATATTTTCCTTTCACCGAGAAGTAAGAATAGATACGGTGGCGTGGGAGTAGACAGTGCTAACATAAGTGTGAATACATCGATGCGGGGAACGGGGCGGGTGCGTATCCACGCGCTTGACAGTCAGTGCCCATTTCTAGGTCAAGGTAATACCTGCGTTAACGCATTTGCGAAAGCAAAACAACAACAATTGAGTGGTTTTTCTTCTTATTTTAAAGTAAAGTGACCTGAAATGTATAACCGGACGCAGCACAGTAGGGCGAGAAGAATTTTGAAGTTATTAGGTGAGTATAAGCTAAAAAGAGATTATGACACAATGTTTTTTTTTATAGGACACGTCACTTTGACTTCACCTCGCCTGATGTTCAGCAAAGCAAAGTGTCGGAAAGAGGGTCACCATCGGAAACATGTACCATGTTAACAGTGGTCGCACTGAGCTTGACGGCCTCATTAGATGCCTTTTCACGCCCCGCTTAAAGGACTCGGGACTGTAGGAAGAAGGAAACACGTGAGCTGGCAGGGAGTTCTAGGTCTTAATGGTGCGGCATAGGAATGAGTCTCTAAAACGCTTGGTTCTAGCTGGTATACTCTGCACCGTATATGGATGGCATCTTAGCCCTGCACGTCTCGTCCTGTGTGGCAATGGAGAGGGTGGGTGTAATTGGAAGAGCTTGTCAGAACATTCACCATAGTAGAGACGGTAGAATACTGCCAAAGACGCAACATCTCTACGCATCTGCAAAGGCTCGAGGGTGTTCATGACCTCAGGATTCCCAAAAATGCGGACTGCACGTCGCTGCAACCTGTCGAGAGCATCTAGTAAGTACTTTGCGGAGCTGCCCCAGAGATGTGAGCAGTATTCCACGCAGGAACGAATTTGGGTCTTGTATAAAAGACACCGCTGCTCCGGCGTGAAAAAACGTCTCACTCTGTTCAGGACTCCGAGTTTACGCGAGGCTGATTTGATGATACTTTCGATATAGTAGTTACTCAGTTTGCAGCGAACATCCATACCGAGGATACTGAGGTGATCCTGCAGTGGCAATGGTGTGCTCTGAAGAGTGATAAGGGGAACGAAAGGAAATACCTTTGCTGTAAACGCACATGCCTGGGTCTTCTAGGCATTGAACTCGACCAGGTTCCTAGCGCCCCATTGAGAAATGTGGTCCAGGATCCGGTCCAGCTCAGTGACAAGAAGCTGCCTTTTTTCCGCGATATCAGACTGCTTGGCCGCAGGATATGCGTAATAACTCCCGTGTAAGATGCTGTCGTCTGCATAGCAATGAATACTACCGTTACCATATCCAGCATTTACCTGCAAGAACTCCGAAGCTCGTCCATCACAAAGGACGCGAATACGGCGCCCCTGCAGGAAGGCAGGCAGGCAAGGGTGGTCTGGGAGGCAGGCCAAAGGCTGGTAGCTTAGAAAGAAGCGATTTATGCCATGCCCTATCGAAAGCTTTGGCAATGTCAAGACTAATTGCCAGTGACTCGCCGTGCTTTTCCATAGCCTCACCCCAAAGGTGGGTCACGTACGCCAGAAGATCACCCGTTGACCGTTTCGGTCTAAAGCCGTATTGCCGGTCACTAAGCAAGGAGTGATCCTCTAGGTGGCGCATGAATTGTGTGTTAATAATGTTCTCGAAAACCTTGCACAGCACTGAGGTGACGGGTATGGGTTGTTCCGAGTTGGCTGGGTCCGAGCGATCCCCCTTCTTGGGGATCGGCTGGACATTCGCCTCCTTCCAAGCCGACGGCATTGTACCTGAACTGTGGGACAGTCGGTACAGCCGCCTTAGCATAGGAGATAGCTCCGCTGCACATTTTTTAAGTACGACCGCTGGAATACCATCAGGACCACTGGTTTTCCGGACATCGAGTGATTGTAGTACTGCACGGACATCGCGTTACCTGATATGGATATCAGACATTGCGTGGTCAAAGACGCCTCTTCCCCTGCACGGGTCGTGGGGGCGCTACAATGGGCACGGTGGAGCGGACCAGACAGTGGTCGGAGTTACCTAAAGCAGCACTCACCGAGACACTGTACTGGTCCAGGCGACTCGTCAATAGAAGGTCTAGCAGAGAGGGCTCTATGCCGGACTCTCTTGATATCCTGTAATGCTTGATGTTTGTTTTTCCTGTCTAATCCTCCTAGTGTTTTCCCGGCTGCTCTTGGGGAGTCCAGGGTCCGCTTAAACAATGATTTGTCTGGGTTTATATAGTCTGGTAATTACATTGAAGCGACTATCGTCTGACCTTCGTAACCGGAAAGGCGAACCTTAACAATATTCCACAATTCCACAACATTCTACACAACGCTATCTAGACCCATGGTAAGCTTTTATAGCTTGTGTTATGGAATCTAGAATGCGGATAAACATACTTATATACTTTTTTTTGTAAATACATACATATTATACATAAAAACACCCAGACCAGACCAATAGGATCCTAGTTACATATTAAATATGAATGAATGTGCAGTTTCCTCGCGATGTTTTCGCTTACCGCCGAGCTAGTGGTACAAGTTTAGTATATCATAGCAATCGTTTGGTCTCCAAGTAGGGGAACCCCTGTAATATGAGTACAAGACGATGACTCGTACCACTAGGCTGATGAATGATTCGCAGTCTATTATCATAACATTACCTAATGTCTGTTACTAACGTGTAACATTCTTTTCTATTTTAACTTGTAAAGGGTTCACTATCTATTTGCATAAAAAAATAGCCATAACATAGGCTTATGTTAATTTATACTAATGATATTAATAAACTCTAAACTAAACTAAACTTGTAGGTGAAGGATAATGCCACCACTCGGGGTGCCTAGCCGTAATAATAATATGTGTAATAACAAAATATGTATTATAACTCGTTACCTTGATTTGTTAATAATTTTTGCTTGTTACCTTTGATTTTTATTGAGAGAACATAAACATTTTGTTGTACGGAGCCAATAAAAACTTATTTAAGTTTAGTCCTAACAAATTATCTAATGATTATTTAAGAGTTTATAAAAAAATCAATAGTGGTAGTAATCCTCACCGAAACTCTACAATTCTGAATATTATTGTGCAATTTTATTGTTGCTAGTACGAACTTTAATTGTTACCAAAATATAATTAGTATTTTGCCTGAAATAAAAAATAGTGAATAAAAAAAAGGCATTGCCTTTTTTCCCTGTAGTCATAAATAATAACTCTAAGTAATATGCAGCTAACTTTTCTATAACATATAATGGAATAAGTAATTATTATTGTTTACTTAAGTTATCTTAACAAGCCCTTAAATTGAAAAAAGGGGTAAGTATTGCTTGTGCATTTCAAACATAATTTTTATAAAGGAAATAATGCAGTAATCTTACTTATACTACCATAAATGTTCATATTCACAAGTTCATTACTGCTTTAATATAACATACTTTTTGAAATATATTTTACTTTTCTGGCAAAGTCTGGCATAAATTTTGATACTCAAAATCTTTTATTTTATTGTATTCTGAAAAATAGCATAATAATTTATTTTTACAATTCCTTATAAACTATAAACATTAGCACTAACTTAAATACAACACGAAGTGCAACATTTTTTTCTCCTTTTTTTGATATAAGAATAATTCTTCTACGTTTGGAAATAAAGTAAATATGCCCATAAATTCAGTTTTTTCACCATACTGAAAAATCTACATTTTCGTCTTATGCCTTTTTTCCACTGAGGGTGCGAATTCATGTGACAAAGCGGCTCTAACAGTTAGAGAAACAAGAACTACAAACAATATCATGGGTCGCTGCGTTTTACATGGTTGGCTTCGCTCAGCCGAACCACAATAATATCCATACTTGTGACAATTCAAAATATTGAACACGACTTCTGTAAAATCATAGTCACGCTAATAAAGTGAGGCTTATGGAAAAATCTATATGAAATAATATGTTATCTGTAACGTGATAGCTATAGACGCATCCTCCTAGCGTTAATGCCTATTATAGCATAGCGAGGTTTCCACCTCGGGAGTCCGACACGCGACTAAACTTCAATATTTTCCGTGAAGCTACTGTTATCTGGCTTTGGTGATATCAAAGTATTGCAGTTAAACCGGTATTCAGAATTTTTAGGGCTCCAACTTCACCTCACGACTGTCATAGCTTAACGTGCTCTCCGTGGCACGGAAATACCATGCATACAAAATAATATTTGTACAAAACGGGAATTAAACCCGCGCTTCAGACGTTGCAGTCAAATGCACTATAATGATGGGTTCTATAATTTAATCTGAGCACACTATAAATACACTCGAGAGTAATAACAAATATTAGGTGATTGGACTTGTGTCATTCATTCCTGGTGTATGCGTCCTATTATTTTCACTGTATACGAGAACTGCACGTCTTTGATACAATTAATAATCGAAAAAGAAAGCGAGATTCCTTCCTAAATTCTTACATCCACAGCCACACACTTTGTACAGCCACAATATCACGTTTGTAGCTCAGTGGTTTAAGCTCTGTGACGAAGGAATCAAAACAAGTAATTATTAGATAATATAGTCCTATCTTTCACGACGCAAAAACTCATAGAAGTAACAACAAGATTGTCCAATAATAAGTTGACTATGCCGAAAAAACTCTGCCCTGCTAATTGTATTTGCAGTAATCGACATTTTTGAGATTTTCACTTTTTTGCAAAAATGACGTCCTGAGGAAATATTCTATACGTAAAAAATATATTTACAAGTTTTTTTTTATTAAAAACGTGATTTATATTTAACATGAAACGCAGCACTTGCACCTAAATGTTACTTTCACTAAAAAGATTTGAAGCAATAAGCATATGCTAGAAGTTTATGCAGTACTTGCTACGTTTACTGCATATGCTTTTAGCACATAACTTTTTTGCAACGAATATTAACTAAAGACAAACACAGTAGTCACCATTACTGCATATGAACGGAACCAAAAATAAGAAGAGCCTACTCTTGCGATGCTAAGCCTAAACGCAGTAACAAACAGTGTTATTTGAATTTTTAGGAGGACCAGGCATAAAAATATAAAATGATTGCTAAGTACAAACGCAGTAATAAGCACGTGCTAGATAAGTTTGCAGTAATAAACACAGTTACTGCATTTAGTCTTAGTAATACTGTAATGCTCGCAAGCCCAAAAAGTTAATGAAAACGCAGTACTGAGCATTTTATCTAAATAAGACAATAAAATAAAGAAAAAAATATATCAATAGAAAGCTTGATTTTTTTACTAATTTTTAGTCACATTTTAAAAGTTATACCACGAATATTTCTCCATTAGAAATGAGAAAATAGGTTTACCGCGTTTATCTCGAAACCGCCATTTTTCAAGTACTGCGTTTGCAATAAGGAGGGCAGAACTGCGGTAATATAATCGACTAAAAATGTTCTTCTTGTAAACTGGAAATCATGCATGAGTGACCCATGTTTCGAAAGCTGTGATTATTCTAGGTTAGTAAAGTATTTATATTAGTGTTGATCCAGTGTGACTTTCGCGCTTCATTGATAAAGCCTCGAGAGCCGCGCACGTGCACAGCGCTAGAGAAATTTACTTAAACACTTAAACATTCTGTGATAGGCCTTGTTTACGCCTGCTACTGCGGGCACGTTGAAGAGCCGTAACATGGTGCTCCCAGATTTCCATTAGGCGTTATTACTTTTTTTTTTTGTTATGTACCGCCCTTATATTAATTAATACTTTACCGACGACTTGCGATCTATGTACGAGCCCTCTGCTCCCAAAGCCTTTTATTGTGGACATTAAACAAGTAAAGAAGAAACTGGGGTTTTATTATACCAACACGAAGCCCCAACATCTGGCGACCGTGACAGGACTTGCAGTTTTCGACGAAATACAATTATCTACGAACGAACATCGGGACGATACCCTGACGGTCTAGCTATTGCGCCGCAGCCAACATTCGTCAGCTATTATTCCTGACTTCCCTGGAGGTGTACCAGCCATTGCAGCCACAGCCGGTCAATGATCAGCAAACAGCATCGTACCGCAGCATCGGCCAATGCAGCTAAGTGTTCCTTCCTTGTGAATTCCCATTATTCTAAGTATTTACAAAATATTCCTAATCCTATTTATCTATATCCTAATACCTTTACTTGTGTCTCTGTGTCCATAATACACAAAATTTACGATAATTATACTACCTATTTCTGTATAGGTACCTAGTACCTACCCACAAAGATTATAGGTATTTTTTCTAAATTCTTACAATTATAACATTATTACATTAACAAAGAAGTCCTTCTAGCACTATTACATTCTACTTTAATAATCAATAAACCCGGTAAGGTCACTAAATTAAAGGATTAGGCCTTCAAACTCAGAAATGAAACAAGATTACATAGATATCTTAAGATTTAATTCCAAACACTGTTAACGGTACCGTAGTCGGTATTCGAATGATAAATGTCAGTGTGGCTTATTCGAAGACAACTATCTGTCAGTGTCAGTGACACCTAACGTCACTAATGTCGTGAAGGTGTCACTGCCACCTTTGCATAGAACTCACAATCTGACATTAAAGTAACAATTAAATAAATAACGTTATGATATTATCTGTTACATAGTAATGATTACAATAAAATACAATATAAGTGTCTTAATTAAAGTAATAATCTTACAACTCGGCCGTCCTAAAATAAGTGTGTCCTCACACTTAGGACTTAATCAAACAATCAAAGAAAGAAAGAAACCACAAAAAAAATTTATTAAATGAAATCGTATAACAATTAAATAGGTATATTTACTTAAAACTAGTTCTGTCTTTTCTTGCACAATCTGTCACTATCTTAAAATGTATCCCTAGCAAATATACGCGGAAACGATTTAGTGAGGCAACAACAGCTAGCGTTTCAAGTTCGAAAGAATGCAATTTTTGTTCATCCTCTGACGTTTTTCGGCTATAATACGCTACGGGCCTCAATTGGGCATCGTCGCCACGCTGCATGAGAATACCTGCTACACCGATTTTTGATGCGTCTGTGTGCAGTTCTGTATCCAACCGCGCGTCATACAATGCCAATATCGGGCGTTCTATAAGTTTTTCCTTTATATCGACAAAAGCCTTTGTGCAATTATCCGTCCATTTCCATTCAAATTTAGATTTTAGTAAGTTAGTTAATGGGCATGCCAGCAATGCAAAATCTTTAACGAAACGCCGGAAGAAACTCGCCAGTCCAATAAATCGTCTCACTTCGTGAACATTCCTAGGCATAGGGAAGTTTGAGATTGCAATAGTTTTACGGGCTCCGGGGCGAATGCCTTCACCAGAAATATGAAATCCTAAAAAATCTAGCTCTAATTGAAAGAAGTGACACTTTTTTAACTTCAGTGTTAGCCCAGTTTCAGACAAAAGTTTTAGGACTTCTTCTAACCGAGTCATACCTTCACTAAATGAACAAGCCGGGATTAAAATATCATCCATATAAATGACTACGTATCTCAATTTTGAGAAGACTTTACTCATTGTCCTTTGAAAGACAGAAGGAGCATTGGCCAACCCAAAAGGCATCCTCTTAAATTGGTATTGTCCATCAGGTGTGACAAACGCAGTTAGTTCTTGTGAAGATTCTGCTATTGGGATTTGATAATAGCCAGATGCGAGATCGAGGCTGATAAAGAGAGAATTACCTGCTAACCTATCTAATTGGTCATCTATCAGAGGTAAGGGATAATGTTCTTTACGGGTTTTATTATTGAGAGCTCGGTAGTCAACACAGAGTCTTTTCTCACCAGTCTTCTTTTTCACTAAAAGAATCGGACTTGCATAGGGTGAATTTGACTCGGTTGCAATATCGGCATCGATCATTTCTTGAACCATGGTTCGTACTAATTCGCGTTCGGGATGAGAAAGTCGGTATGGTCGATAGACTACTGGCTGAGAATCACTCAACTCTATCTCCATTTGTGTCACATTAGTAAATCCTAGATCTATCAGACTAGATGAAAAACAGCATTCGTATTTCTTAAGTAGAGTTTCAAGTTGCATAACTTCTTCGACAGTCAATTGACTACCGAATTTGAAGTCAGATGTCATATCACGATTATTGAAATCAAGTATATTAACGTCTAATGATTTCTCAGTCTTGACGGCTCGCGTAATCAGTGTATCTTTTTGCAACTCCAATGAATTTTCGCTTAAATTTTGTATTAACAAGGCTCCTATGCTATTATTTATTTCATATTCACCAGGTAAAAGGTAATTTTTTTTCTTTGGTTCTCCCCTCAACGATCCTTTTATATAAACAGTGCCAGAATAATTTTTATCAGAATATATATAAACAGTAACCATCTCTTTTGGTCGTAAGACAACGTTTTCTTTTGCCAACAATTGTAATTTAGATTGCCCTACCCTACTAATGATCAGAGAGTCTGTAGTTTTAGTTATAACTATTCCTGGCCTTTCAGTGTAACTGTGACCAACAAGAACCGGATATTTAATTACTCCATCCTCGACAATATAGGCATCTACTTTCTCTGAAATACCGTGAATGCTGATTTCTACACTTACAAAGCCTATAGGTAAGACGATATTGTTACCTAATCCTCTCATTGTGGGTAGTCCGTCCACCGTCCAGCAGAGTCCCAATCTAATGGCTTCACTACGTTGTATAAGGGTACATTGACTGCCTAAATCTATATATCCTTCAGATTCTGTCCTATTTACTTGTAAGGGAACAATATACTTGTCATTACTAGAATTCTGGACCTCAACTTGCATAACTGATTTTTCCGTGTCATTTTTGTTTGATTCATTGGGTAGTCGCGGACAATTATTACTCAAATGACCTAGCCTCTTACAGACGTTACATTTTAAAATCTTTTTTGTGCACTTAGTACTATAATGACCCGTTTCATTACAATTAAAACAAACTACAGGTGACCCTACTTGGGGCTTTAAGGACTTTGCATCATTAGGATTCGATTGCTTGTAATTCGAATTAGAATTGTTTGACGTGAAAATCTTTTTATCCGAATTAACCCTCGACCTTTCAGCGTCTACACGCGATTGCTGCTTGGTCGACTGAAAGTACTTGAGTACCTCTTCCGGTTCCTGACATTTTGCTGCCTTTGCGCCTAATCTTAAAGAACGATCATCGATACCATAAAGCAAGCAGTCAACTGCTCGTTTCCCATTGATTTCACATCGATTTAATAAGTTAATTTTCTCATAATAGTATAACTCTAACGAATCACTATATTTAACCCGTTTCGAAAGCATTTCGGTTAACAATTCAGCGTAATCGTCGCTGCTAGGAAAAGAATCAACTAATTTGGTTTTCCATTCGTGCCAAGAAAATGACATTGACGGCAGGGCCTGATACCACGTTCGCGCTACGCCTGTCAACTTCGGAATTGCGTAGTGTATGATTTGATCATCACCCCATCCATATAACCTAGCACATTCATCGACCTTATTTAACCACATATGAATGGTTTGGCTCTTTATCATAGGGTCGAACTCAGGAATAACATTGCCTAGCATGGGAAACTTATTACCCTCTGGCCTAGTAACATTTGATAATGATCTCACTAACTCGGTTAAAAATAATTGGGTCTCGCTATTCGAGAAAACAGACTGACCTTCCCTCGTTTGCGTCGGTAATGACGTGTCGTTGCTGCTCTCAGAAGGGCTGTCGCCCCTAGTTGGCTTGCGCCTGCGTCTTGATTCCTTCCGCTTACTCTCCCGCTGCACCTCAGCACTGCAACTCCGTTGGTGTTCACGCAAGTGGCTTCCGGTACGTTTACGACGCCGTCGACGTTCACTACGAACACTGGGCGTATTCCTCTCCCTATCTCGGTCAGCCGATGAACTACACGGGCTATCCCCGCGTCTGGAACGCTTTTTCTTTTTCGAGGTTCTACTAATTTCGCGGTCGCGGCGGTGACGTTTACGCTCTATGGACTTTACACTATCCGGAGTGTAACAAGAGCGACTGATTCGCGAATGGTTATTGTCCGGTTCCATGATTCACTTATTAACACTCAACCACGTGTAGTAAAATTATAAACTGTATCACTTATTACTGCAAAATTGTGGGCGTACTTTCACTATACCACTTCTGAGATAAAGGATTAGGCCTTCAAACTCAGAAATGAAACAAGATTACATAGATATCTTAAGATTTAATTCCAAACACTGTTAACGGTACCGTAGTCGGTATTCGAATGATAAATGTCAGTGTGGCTTATTCGAAGACAACTATCTGTCAGTGTCAGTGACACCTAACGTCACTAATGTCGTGAAGGTGTCACTGCCACCTTTGCATAGAACTCACAATCTGACATTAAAGTAACAATTAAATAAATAACGTTATGATATTATCTGTTACATAGTAATGATTACAATAAAATACAATATAAGTGTCTTAATTAAAGTAATAATCTTACAAAATTGTCATCTAAGCAAATATAACAAGTTTTTTTTGCCGAACATTCCAGCCCGTACCTACCAACTACGAGCGCGTCAGTTTGATACAATTGACGGCGGCCGGTTACAGACCTGCTGAGAGCACACAGGGCCGCACTCAGGTTCGCCGGGCGAGGAACGTGAGCTAAATTTTACTATTTATAAAAACCATTCAACTTACTAAGCATTTATTGCTTGTTACTTGTTTTGTTGTTAATACTATCTCACTATCACTATGACTGGCACAGATGATGCAAATGGTGCTTGTTCAAAGCTTCCACAAAATTTACAGGATCTTTTAGTAAAACGAAGTTCTATGAAAGGTCAAATTACAAAATTCAAGAACTTTTTATCAAATATTACTACAAAGGAAACATTTTCTGATATTGAGATGGATGAATTAACAATAAAGACACATAAATTTCAATCAATCTATGACCGTTTTGACGAATTGCAAAGTCGAATAGAAGTTGCAAATCCTGATAATTTACCTAACGAGATTGATGAGCGTGATATTATTGAGCAGTCTTTTATAACTAATATTGCAATTGCTCAAAATATTATTAAAAACATAATTCGAATCAAAGTGAGGAAAGCAACTATAAAGACTTAAATTCAACCCAGTTGTCTACAGCTCAGTGCAACAATGAACGTTATAATTTAGACTATAAATTACCTCTTCTTGAAGTACCAAAGTTTGATGGATCTTACTTCCATTGGCTTGAATTTCGTGATTCTTTCTTATCTATCGTGCACAACAATGACCGCATCGCTCCTATTCATAAATTCCGCTACCTAAATTCGTACCTGGCGGGCGATGCAGCACGCGTTATCGCTAACTTGGTGGTATCAAGTGCTAACTATTATGTGACCGATACGACAATAAGCGTCAACTGATGAGTCATCATTTAGACTCAATATTAAACATACGACAAATGAATAGCGAGTCTGAAAAATCACTAAGGTTTTTTGTTGACCATATAACTAAAAACTTACGCGCTATATCAACACTCGGTCAATCTACTGACGAGTGGGATTTTTTAATTATTCACATAATGAGTCCTAAGCTTGATAGTGTCACTCGTGAGAAATGGGCGGAGTTCCGTGGCACGTTGAAAGATATTCCCAATTTGCAAGATTTCTTTAGCTTTCTTATTCACCGTGCTGAGATTCTACAGTCTATAAATCGTTGTGATTTACGTACTAAAACAAAGTCTCAATCTCAATCAAAGCATATAATTTCTAATAGTAAACATAATCAGTCCTACGCTACTAATCTTGAAAATAATTCTATTTTTACTATTTCATGTGTAGTTTGTAAAGGTAGTCATCGCATTTACGACTGTCCCAAATTTGTGGCCAAGAGTGTAGATGATCGAATTAAAGATGTAAACAGATTAAAATTATGTCATAACTGTCTAAGAGCTGGTCACAATGTGCGATACTGTCGTATGGGTCCGTGTCGTATATGCAACGCCAAACATAATAGCCTTATACATAGGCCAGCTACTAGCAACGATGTTCCCAATATTATTACCCCGCCAAATGAAAATGGTGGCGATGGTACTGTTGTAAATTTTTCTAAGCAAACTGTTACACAAGTTTTACTGTCTACTGCCTATATTGAAGTTTGTAATCCTAAAACAAATCTGAGGGAGAAGGTTCGAGCCCTTTTGGATTGCAGTAGTCAGTCATCATTTTATAACTCAATCTCTTAGAACTAAGTTAGGTTTAGAACCTATTTCTAATAATTTTAATGTCAACATCATTGGCATAGGAAACAAGATATCTAATCAGGCTACAGAACTGTGCATAATGCAATTGAGATCTTTGATGAAGCATTTCAACGTTACGTCAACCTTTCTAGTCTTATCAGCGTTAACTGGTGATATACCTAAAATACCAATTAATATCAAACAACTAAACATTCAAAACGACATATTTTTAGCAGACCCTAACTTTCACCAGCCAGCACCTGCTGATGTTCTAATTGGTGCCGATCTTTTTTGGGATCTTCTTGGCCGAGACCAACTCTCTCTCGGTCCTAAGCTACCTATATTAAGAAGCTCTCAATTCGGTTGGTTGATTTCTGGTCCTATCAGTATGAATTTTCCTCCAAACAATCAATTACATAATACTAATATACGTTGCAATCAGTCAATGATTTCCTGTACGTCATCTGACGACTACATTCATAATGAGCTCAGTAAGTTCTGGGATATAGAGGATATTCCTCAAACGAAACCTAATTTAAGCCAAAGCGAGAAGGCATGTGAGTCACATTTTTTATCTCACACCTTCCGCCTCGAGACTGGTAGATTCTCAGTAGGTCTACCTCTAAAGGATACACCCGATTGTCTTGGTGAATCCTATGCATTAGCTAAGAAACGATTATTAAATTTAGAGAAAAGATTTCGCAAACAACCTCAAGTCAAGTCCCAATATATCCAGTTTATGCGTGAGTACGCAAACTTGGATCACCTTTCAGAATCCAAATTATCTATTTCTGATACGTCATATTTTCTTTGTCACCATGCTGTATTTAAAGACACTAGTGAGTCTACGAAAATTAGAGTCGTGTTCGATGGCTCGGCTCCTACGTCATCAGGTCTATCTGTCAATGATATCCTTCTAGTTGGTCCCAACGTGCAGGATTCCCTTTTCTCCATATTAATAAGGGCACGTCAGCATAAATATCTCCTCACGGGTGACGTCGAAAAGATGTACCGTCAAATTCGTGTCCATGAGGAAGATCGTAGACTTCAACTTTTATTGTGGAGAGAAGATGAGTCCATGCCTATCAAAACGTACGAACTGAATACTGTAACTTACGGAATGGCAAGTTCCAGTTATTTGAGTACACGTTGCCTATAGCAGATCGGTGAAGAAACAACGGATCCTACGATTAAAAATATAATACAGCATGACTTTCTAGTAGACGATCTTATCACAGGTTCTGAAAGTGAAGATTCACTACGCTATATTCACCAATCAGTCACCAATGCACTGAAGCAAGGATGCTTTAACCTTCGTAAATTTAAAACTAATATGCCATCTTTATTTAATTCATCAGACCACCAAGACGACAATCTTATGGTTAGCGAGTCTACCAGTACCTTGGGTCTAGGATGGAACCCATCCACTGACAAATTACATTTTCCTATTAAACTTCCACTTGATTCTAGTTCTAATGTTTTAACTAAGAGATCTATGCTCTCTTCTATATTTAAAATTTTTGATCCCCTAGGATTAATTAGCCCATGCGTGATAAAAATGAAAAATTTATTGCAGCAACTATGGCGGCTAAGTTTAACTTGGGACTCTCCGGTTCCACATGAAATTCAAAGGGATTGGGTAAGATTCAATACTGCCTTACCATCTCTTCTAACATTAGAAATTTCAAGACGTGTTCTTTGCGATGAGCCTATAGCCATTGAACTACATTCATTCAGTGACGCATCCCAAGAAGCATACGGAGCATGCATCTATTTGCGCTCTGTACATGCAGGGAACGTAGTTACAGTCAAGTTGCTCTGTTCTAAATCTAAACTTGCTCCAATTAAGAGTACAACTATTCCCCGACTAGAATTATGTGCTGCTTTACTTGCTGCAAGGTTATGTAAAGCAGTCAGGAATTCATTGCGATGTAAAATACTGTATGAAGTACACTGGTGCGATTCTTCAGTTGTACTGGGTTGGCTTCATGCTAATTCTCAGAATTTAAAAACCTTTGTATCAAACAGGGTTGCCGAGATAACGGAATTGACAGACTCGTCATCGTGGCGTTATGTTCCCACATCTGTTAATCCTGCAGATCTCATATCTAGAGGAATTAGTCCCGATCAGATAGGCAGAACTAATCTGTGGTGGTCAGGTCCTCCATTCCTCATGACGCCTGAAGACACTTGGCCTATTTTATCAAAGAAAATTAATACCAAGGACTTACCTGAAACTAAACCTAATTCTATTCTTACATGTAATATTGCAATTAATAATGATCCTATAATTGTATTTACAAGGTATTCTAACTTAATTAGAATAAAACGATCTTTAGCTTATGTTTTGAGATTCATAAATAATTTAAAAAATAAAAATAATAAACACACTGGTAACCTAACTGTTGAGGAATTAAATAATTCATTTCTTCATTTGTGTCGTTTGTCCCAACAAGAAACGAATACAATTTATTAAATAGTAAAAAGGCATTGAGCCCTAAGTCAAACATTTTATCATTGACACCATTTCTAGATGATGATAAAGTAATAAGAGTTGGTGGTCGATTAGAGCTATCAGATTTCAATTATAATAAAAACACCCCATTCTTTTGCACGCATCTCATCACCTTACCAGATTAATATTTGAATACGAACACAAGCGTGGACTACATGCTGGTCCGCAGTTGTTACTAGCTATTGTTAGAGAATATGTTTGGCCTGTAAACGGTAGGCATTTGGCGAGACGCACGTTTCGCAATTGTTGTAGATGTAGACGGTTGCAAGGCAAAACACTGAACCCACTAATGGGAAATCTACCTTCACAACGTGTCACACCAAGCTTTCCATTTCAAGCAGTGGGAATGGATTTTTGCTGGTCCCTTTTTTATTGTAAGTAAACGAGGTCGTGGTGCCTCCATAATCAAATGCTATCTTTGTTTATTCATATGTTTAAGATATAAAATTTTACATTTAGAAGCAGTTAGCGATCTATCTGAAGATGCTTTCATTATGACGTTCCGTAGGTTTGTGTCACGTAGAGGCAGGCCAATGGAGGTATTTTGCGACAACGGACGCAATTTTGTTGCAGGAGCTAAAGAAATTAACGATTGTTTTAAAAATACTTGTAATCATTTATCTGACTTTGCATGTTCGGAAGGCATCAAATTTCATTTTTTGCCAACTTACGCTCCTCACTTTGGCGGTATTTTTGAGGCTGGTGTGCGTTCAGCAAAGTTTCATATCAAACGCGTTATGGGAACTTCTCATTTAACTTTTGAAGAGATTTTAACTCTTTTTGCACAAGTTGAGGCTATTTTAAATAGCAGACCTCTCTATCCTTTATCCACCTCTCCTGACGATCTACATTGCCTTACTCCTGGGCACTTTCTGATTGGTCGAGCTCTCACCGCCCTGCCATCACCTGCATTTCAAGATTGCAATCCAAGTAGCTTGCAGCGGTATGCTCGTCTACAGCAAATACTACAACATTTTTGGCTGCGATGGCAACGAGAATATATAGCCGAGTTACAACATCGTCGCAAATGGAAGACCAATAAGGCAACTACCAAAATTGGAGACATGGTCTTGCTGCAAGAAGATGATGTACCACCCTTATGTTGGAGACTTGGACGAATAACGAAACTGTTTCCTGGTCCCGACGGGATATCACGTGTCGCCGACGTCAAGACAGTACGAGGAACCGTTCGGCGACCACTGGTTCGCATCTGTCCACTACCCACCGAAGAAGACTTCAGGGAGGGTTGAAACCTTGGGAGGTTTCAACGGGGGGAGGATGTTTACGCCTGCTACTGCGGGCACGTTGAAGAGCCGTAACATGGTGCTCCCAGATTTCCATTAGGCGTTATTACTTTTTTTTTTTGTTATGTACCGCCCTTATATTAATTAATACTTTACCGACGACTTGCGATCTATGTACGAGCCCTCTGCTCCCAAAGCCTTTTATTGTGGACATTAAACAAGTAAAGAAGAAACTGGGGTTTTATTATACCAACACGAAGCCCCAACAGGCCTCTTTAAATTAAAATTCTCAACCGAAATTCATATTCGTTATATCACCAGGTTCAATACCATTATGATGGTATGTATGAAACTGTACCTCCCTCTTTTTATCTTGTCCCTTGTGTGACCCACCTAGGGCGGAGGGCCATTATGTGCCTGTTTTGTAGGACGGTGATCATGGTTTATCTCGAACCTTCCACTCTCAAGCCTAATCGACGCATAGTTTCCGTGGCTACTAGGAGTCATATTTCTAAAAATCACTACAGATCCATGTATTACATGGCAACCATCAGCGTAATTGTTTTCACAGGAGATAGCAAAGCTAGTTTAGAATCTTTACGTAATTCCCTGTACTGATAAAACAGGGGTATTTGAAGGAATTTTTATAGCATTAAGTATGCTAACTATACAAATCGAATACACAGGGAAAAAGAATCTTCTCGGGCGGGACTCGAACCCGCAGTCTTTCCCTTACAGGGGGAATGCCTGACCAATTCGGCTACCGAGACACGCCCGATATGATTCAAATTTCCCATCTCATACGTCTTTGAGGCGACGTGGCGTCATCTACCGATTTTCTTACGAACTATCGGAATCAATGAATGATGTTACAATCATTTTTAAACATTGATTTTTGATAACTGCGCCCAAACAATTGAAGGAATTTTTATAGCATTAAGTATGCTAACTATACAAATCGAATACACAGGGAAAAAGAATCTTCTCGGGCGGGACTCGAACCCGCAGTCTTTCCCTTACAGGGGGAAAGGGTAGCCGAATTGGTCAGGCATTCCCCCTGTAAGGGAAAGACTGCGGGTTCGAGTCCCGCCCGAGAAGATTCTTTTTCCCTGTGTATTCGATTTGTATAGTTAGCATACTTAATGCTATAAAAATTCCTTCAATTGTTTGGGCACAGTTATCAAAAATCAATGTTTAAAAATGATTGTAACATCATTCATTGATTCCGATAGTTCGTAAGAAAATCGGTAGATGACGCCACGTCGCCTCAAAGACGTATGAGATGGGAAATTTGAATCATATCGGGCGTGTCTCGGTAGCCGAATTGGTCAGGCATTCCCCCTGTAAGGGAAAGACTGCGGGTTCGAGTCCCGCCCGAGAAGATTCTTTTTCCCTGTGTATTCGAAAACAGGGGTATACTATAAATGTGGTAAAAAGTTCTACACGATCTACAACAATATGACGGCACATGCAAGCATTATGCCGCCTGCTACTTGCGATTGCTACCTAATTAAACACCGTCTATAAATAAATTGCAAGCTCGCATTTCAAATTAAAAATGTCATAATGTCACACAGCGAGAACGACCATTCATTATGGGGTATACACTTGTTTTTCTACTATTTATAAAATTAATACAAGCCGCTCACTCTGAGCTGTTCCATAATTCAATCACACGCCACACCACACGCGATGTTTATAGTTCACATGCAAATCGTGACGTAGTAACGTTTACTCACAGTATGAGGTTGGTAATTCTATGAAAATACATACATACATACAAACACTTACGCCTTTATCCTCGGAAGGTTAAGCAGAGGTGAATTAGCACCCACGTCTGACCAATCATTGTATTCGGTCCCACGTAATAAGGGGTGACTACCTATTGTTGACTCGAGCCATTCATCTGAGGCTGAATCTAGACTGTATATATCTGCCTGATGTTAAGGATAGGGCATAACCTTTAGTCGCCTTGTACGACACCGCATAGGACTCTTCCTATGCGGTGTGCCCCAAATTCTATTCTGCCGGGAACCATACAAAATAAAGGTATAAATCGAGTCTAAACCACAGCAACATGTTATGATATATATTGGTTGTGTACATCATCTGCAGTGCTTGTGGTTTTAATCAATTTGAGTTCAAAACCACCTCCGCCGGCTCCGACGGAAGTCTTTCCGAGGATACTTCCGCACTGGAGAAAAGGGGTGTCACACTCACGCTACTGATCGTATGAAACCATCCAATCCTTTCTTGAAGAACCCCAGAAGGAAGATCTTAACACATTGTTTAAATAACAATTATTAACTACAAACATTTAGTAAAATTCTAGAATATAATAGTTTAAACGAAGATAAGATGAGGCCTCAGATTCGACATACAGGTTCGAACCCTCCTAAAGCATTTTGCTGCGTTATCAGGGTTAACAAGGTCGGTAACCAACTTGTCACGAATTAACAAATTGACTTAGACGTTACATGCTAAAATCTGTTGTAAAGTTGAGAAGGAAATCCATCACTCATAATTGGCTTGTCAAGCTCGAGAAACAGTGCGGAGCCTTCAAAGAATTGCAATTAAAAAGTATGGCATATTAAAATCTTGTGGAGAGAGTAGATATGCTAAGAAAATTACTTTTTAGGAGTGACAGATGCCAGGCATCTTCAATTTTTACATTTTTAGAATAGGTACTTTGTTACCATTGGATGTAGAAATTTTATTTTTTACTTATTTTTGTGTGCGAGAATCTCTTAGGGCTTTCACTTCACCAGACGGTTTCATGTCATATTTGGAGAACCAGGTACAACGTATGCCAGTGGTGAAACTTGAAAATTTTCAAAAGGGAAGCCGGTAAAGAAATCTTACCTCAATCTAGTTTGTCATGGTTCATGCGACGCATTGGGAAGCGGGGTTAAAAACTTCTGGGGTTTTCAAAAAGGTAATATTAAGGTAACATTTGACTATTTAGTTTTTTGCATTGATGATTTCACTGATAACAAATAGCTTCTATGCCTACCTGTTTTGTGCGAAATTATAAGCTTCAACATATCAATATACTAGCTTTTGCCTGCGGATCCGCCCGCGTGGATGTCGGTTATCGCGACCAAACATAGCCTATGTCCTTTTTCATGGTCTTATCTACCCCTATACCAAATTTCATCAAAATCCGTTCACTGGTTTAGGCGTGAAAGCGTAGTATACAGACAGACAGAGTTACTTTCGCATTTATATTATTAGTATGGATGTATATTCAAGTATATTTATTTTGAGTTTGTAACGTAGCAGGTACATTTACCTCATCTTAAGTGAAAAAATGAATAAGGAAAAAAAACAGCAGTGTTCATGCAATTTAAAAGTAAATTAAAATGAAGATTGCTTTACGTTATTTTACATTATTCATATAAAAAGAATCACTCATTTTCTTAATTATACTTACAAGGGAAGGGCCAGCAGGTTATAACCCCCAGTGTGTTGTTAATTGGGTTGTTCGGTTGTTCTACTTTGTTCACCTAGGTGGTTCTTTATTTAATTTCAGTTCATTTCAGAAAAGATATCGAATGTACCTAACCTGCTACCTAGAGCAAAAAAAAAATTTATAAAATTTGTCCTCATTAAAAAATTAAAAAACCCGACTGCTGCTGTACTTGAAACAAGCTTGATAGCAGGCGGTAGCTATTTGCAAATCATAACCGGATGAAAATTAAAGGCCACCACCTTCTATCGAACTTGTTTCAATCATTTGCACAGCAGTCGGGTTTTTAATTTGTTAATAATTTATTTTATTTGAAACTTTTGAGTTATCATATGACATATATTTATTTTTGTAATCGCCTTCTGATCCCCTTCAATTCAATACCCTACTCGACAAGCTTGAGTAAAATTATTTATTCGTCTACACACATTTCATACCCTATGACACTCATGAGATGAATAACTTTCATTTGAGACCCCACTTATCAAAATCCGCCCAGTCGTTAGGTCTGTAGACGGGAACAAAGAAAACTATATACATACATACCCGCGTGAAACACATTACCTTATTAAATATAACACAAACCATGCATGTTTTAACTAATAATTTGGGCATTAGTGACAGTAATTTAATTTGGACTTTAGAAACTTTCAAATATCAATCATTCAATTAGCATATTGCAGTCTACTGCTGGACATAAGCCTCTTCTAATGTGTGCCATTTCTGCCGATCCTCTGCTTTCCTCATCTAGTCTATCCCAGCCACCCTTTTCAGGTCATCAGTCTATCCAGCTAGGGGGCAGTTGGACTGACTGATTGATGGCAGTTTTCATGTTTTTGGAAAATATAACCACTAATTAGTGTCTGAATTCCAGCCATGGACTATGCTAGCCCCAGGTTTGCAAAAATGCACTCTTCAAATCTTGGGGTTGTTATCCGTAGCACTTCTAAGTTGTCCGGTCAACCGGTCGGGTTAAAAAAATTATCCATGTATTTTCCATTGCCTTTTTTTTCTTTTTTTTTCATGCGGAAATCCCCTCGAATACCTCTCCTGCCGGAGCCGGAAGTGGAGGTTATGTCGGACCCGAACCGACTAAAACCGCACGCCGACTGTGGGTCATGGTGCTAGGCTGTAGGTTAGCTCAAGGAGGGCCATCCCTTACGGTCTGGCCCTCCTTGAGAGGGGGGACGACGGTGTCCCCGACACGGCGGAGGCGCGCTTTTCACCGCGCCGCCGGACAACTTAACCGTACTACGGACAGTAGAACCAAACTATACGCTATCTACATTATTATTCCTGAACAGTCTGCTGACGCTTCTCGTATTAATACATAGTGAGTGTGTATTAATCATCCACCATTTTGAGTTTAGCCACCTAATACGCTTTCACACATGAAACGTCGCGGTGCATTATCTGACACTTCATTTGACAAAGTGCCGCGAGTGGTTACGTTCCCGGCTTTGAACTGTGCATCCGTCTGCTCCGATACCGTCTCTATTGTGAATATAGTACATCACTATACTCTACTGTGGCGTGGCGGTAGTGAACGCAACTGCCACGCAAGAGGCGCGGGTTCGATCCCCGCTCAGTGCATATATTTGTATGCATGAATATGGCTATTTGCATTGGTCTGGGTGTTTCTATGTATAATATGTACGTATTTACAACAAAAAAAATATAAATAAGTATGTTTATCCGCATTCTAGATTCCATAACACAAGCTATAAAAGCTTACCATGGGTCTAGATAGCGTGGTGTAGAATGTTGTGGAATATTTATTTATTATTATTATTTGTAAAGAGCACGCCAATTTGACTTCACCTCGCCTGATGGTAAGCGGAAGGCAAAGTTTCAGGAAAGGGGGTCACCACTATAAACACGTACCATATTAACAATGGTGGCATTCAGCTTCACGGACTCTTTATTGTGTAGTAGAACGCGCTAATCTCAAGAACTGCTTATCCAGTTACGATAATCTTTTTGCATTAGATATTCGGTTTATTAAGGAAGAATAATATCATCGATTGACTATGTATCATCAGTATCATTACACTATAATCCAAGGAAGCGGAGTGGTAATCATATAATATGTGAGCAAAACCAGTAAATTCCGGAATAAATTTTGATACTTGGGAGATTGAGAGTAGATCAAGACTGAATTTTGAACATCTTTATATAAGGAGAATTATTATTGGCATACAGACTTTTTTTCATGCGGAAATCCCTTCGGATACCTTCCCTGTCGGAGCCGGAAGGGGAGGTTATGTCGGACTCGAACCGACTAAAACAGCACGCCGACTGTGGGTCGTGGTGCTAGGCCGGAGGTGAGGTTGTCATCGACATATCCCTCGCACCCCGGCTGACCCAGGTCGCACCCCGGCTGACCTAGGCGCATACAGACTAGCGAATACACGATACGATAAGTTACAGTCAGTAACAGAAAGATATTGATGAACAAAGTGCTCAAAATGATATTTATTCCTTGATTTTCCCCCGTACCCTGTTGACCAATTTGTGTGATATTTGGTACACACCTTAAATTCGGAAATTATTACAATTCAAATCAATAAACAGATATGTTTTCATTTTGATTTGACAATGACGTGAAATGACAAGATTTTAAATGAATCAAGTGTGGCTCAATAGCTCAGTGGGAAGAGCATTCCCCCTGTAAGGGAAAGGTCGTGAGTTCAAGTCTCACTTCAGCGTTTCAGTTTTTCCGATATTTTTCGAACTTTAAAGTTAGCATAAAAAAATTCTATAAACTAATATTCGGGCGGAGTCATCAAAATTAAATATTTGAAAATGGTTGAAAAATCATTCATTGTTTCTAACAGTTCTTAAGAATGTTGGTAGATGGCACCACCGTCACCCTTAAAGACGGATATAAAGAGAAGGAAAATTTAAAATGAATCAAGTGTGGCTCAATAGCTCAGTTGGAAGAGCATTCCCCCTGTAAGGGAAAGGTCGTGAGTTCAAGTCTCACTTGAGCGTTTCATTTTTTCCGATGTTTTTCGAACTTTAAAGTTAGCATTAAAAATGCTATAAAAAATTCAGTCACATATATGTTTTATTTGTTCTTATAGAGAAGAGTAGTTTTAAGATCATTTTGAGACTATGTAAATCAATATATTTCTGACGATGACTGTAGACAAATAGGTACTTTTAAATATGAATACAGACTATAAAACATAACATAACATAAACTCACGCCTGTATTCCCCGAAGGGGTAGGCAGAGGTGCTAGCACCCACATTTCGCCAGTTTATATTTGGGTCCCAATGGCCAGCCTATTGCCATTAACCGGGCACTTATAAACCTGCGATAAATACACACATAAATTCGAAAAGCATCGAAAAGTCATTGGTATGTGTCATGGTAAACCTGGGATCGAACCCGAGACCTCGTCTCAGCAGTCCATTACCCATACCACTAGGCTACCGCAGATGGTTGATGTTGGATGGACTATAAAACATAATAAATAACAATAAAAGAATGCGCTAACTGATCTAAATTTCAAAGCGAATAGTATTTATGGAAAGTATCTACTAGCATTTTATTTCACTTACATTTGCTCTCGCTACGTTTACCTATTTACGTACCAAGAATCGTCTTAAAATATGGTATTTGTGTTGAATTATTCAGTGAGCAGTAAATATCGGTAGGTACCTTTTAAGGCGAAAACTTGAACAATTAAGGTAAGCGTATTCATTTTTCCCTATGTATACGAAGTGTATTTGTTTGGGTCTAGGTGTCCCAAAATATGTATTCATCTCTTATGACTGCCTGGATTCTAAAGTAATAGCACTCATTTATATCGTTTTAATGTAACTCATTATGTCATTGATGTCAGCTATGACCATGTGCTACACGGTTTCCAACGGCGGTTGGCAACAAAAAACCAGATTTGCGCTTTGCCGGCTACACGGTTTACAACATGTTGGAAATCATCAGTGTTGTATGAAACGTTGCGTGAGTAGGACGTCTCTACGCTCGCACCATATATTTACCTATCTAAAGAACAAAGAGCTTTTTTTCTTTTATAATAAATAAATAATAAATAATATTCCACAACATTATACACAACGCTATCTAGACCCATAGTTGGCCATAGTAAGCTTTTATAGCTGGTGTTATGGAATCTAGAATGCGGATAAACATACTTATATACTTTTTTTTGTATATACAAACATATTATACATGGAAACACACAGACCAATGTAATTAGCCATATTCATGCATACAAATATTTGCACTGACCGGTGATCAAGATCAAGATCAAGATCGTGGCAGTCGCGTTACTACAGTTGGGGTTTGTCTTGCTCTTTTGTGTGCAATTGAAAAAACAAAGAATATGGATGAAGCGATGGTTAAATGGGAGATTTTTCTGAGTCCAGTCTTTGTACGACTCGCAAGTTAAGTCCCAAAGGCAGGGCAAGTCCCTATGATATATTCCCTTTATGTCGATTCCCGTTATGTCGAGCCAAAAACCTTATCTCGCTTCTATTACCTCTATGTCGAGTCTACGTTTTCTGTCCCATTTCTATTCCCTTTATGTCGAGCTTCTGTACCACGCTTCTATTACCTTTATGTCGAGTTTACAATATCAGTACAGTCAGATTAAAAATACCCTTTTTACTGAAAAGTTCATTTAATAAACATCCCTACTAGACTTTAGATGATTAACTGAATTTTAATGACGTGCTGCTGTACCTACTGGTGTTTATAAATAATTCAACTACAGCAGTATTAAGACGTGTCGTCGGTGTATCTAAAATATTATAATATGTAATTTATCGTACATTCATTAGCGGAATTCAAGTTCGAAATCGGGTCGTATTCTCCTAACTAGTTTTTTTTTAATAAAGGATTCGTCAATCCCGACAGCCTCCGTGGCGTGGCGGTAGTGCACGCGACTGCTACGCATGGGGCGTGGGTTCTATCTCCGCTCAGTGCAAAAAGTTGTATGCATGAATATGGCTGTTTGCACTGGTCTGGTCGTGCCTCGGAGAGCACGTTAAGCCGTCCTGGTTGTCATATCAAACATCTATGGCAGTCGTTACGGGTAGTTGGAGCCCTCAAAAGTCCAACCAGTCTAACTTGGAACTTTGATATCGCTATTGGTCATAGGATGTGGAGGTCGCTTCACGGAAAATATCGAAATTCAGCTGCATCACAGTTAGACTGGAAAGCCGACCCCAACTGAGTTGGGAAAAGGTTCAGAGAATGATGAAAGGATGCGTCAATTAGACTTCACCCCGCCTGATGGTAAGCTAAAGACAAAGTCTCAGAAAAGAGGGTCACTATTACAAACACGTACTATGTTAACAATAGTGGCCTCTCAGCGAGACGGCCTCATCAGATGCCTTTTCACGCCCCACTTAAAGGACCCGGGACTGTAGGAAGAAGGAAACACGTGAGCTGGCAGGGAGTTCCATGTCTTAGTGATGTGGCATAAGTATGAGTCACTAAAACGCTTTGTTCTAGCAGGTATATTTTGCACCGTATACGGATGGCATCTTAGCCCTGCACATGTCGTCCTGTGAAGGAAAGCAGACGGTGGTACTTATTGGAAGAGCTCATCAGAACATTCACCATGTAGAGATGGTAGAATAAAAAAAAAATCTCTACGCATCTGCAAAGGCTCGAGGGTGTTCGTGACCTCAGGATTCCCAATAATGCGGACCGAACGTCGCTGCAACCTGTCGAGAGCATCTAGTAAGTACTTTGCGGAGCCATCCTAGAGATGTGAGCAGTAATCTACTCAGGAACGAATTTAGTTGTTCTTGTATAGAAAACACCGCTGCTCCGGCGTGAAAAAACGTCTCACTCTGTTCAGGACTCAGGACAGGACAGGACTCTGTTCAGGAGAGTTTACGCGAGGCTGATTTGATGATGCTCTCGATGTCATTTTTGTTATTCAGTTCGAAGTGATCATCCATACCGAGGATACTGTGGTGATCCTGCAGGGGCCGTGGCGTGGTCTGAAGAGTCGGAAGGGTAAGAAAAGGAGATACCTTTGCTGTTTACAGTACGTACATGCGTGGCATTAAACTCGACTAGGTTCTCAGCGCCCCATTGAGAAATGTGGACCACGATCCGGTCCAGCTCAGTGACAAGATGCTGCCTTTTTTCCGCGATATCAGACTGCTTGGCCGTAGGATGTACGTAATAACTCGCGTGTAAGGTGCTGTCGTACCGTTAGAAAGCATGTCATTGATATGCAGAAGAAAGAGAGTGGGAGATAAGACGGAACCCTGCGGCACGCGAGCATTTACCTGCAAGAACTCTGAAGCTCGTCCATCACAAAGGACGCGAATACGGCGCCTCTGCAGGAGGCTTGCAACCCAGTTGCACAGTCTGGGAGGCAGGCCAAAGGCTGGTAGCTTGGAAAAAAGCGATTTGTGCCATACCCTATGGAAAGCTTTGGCGATATCAAGACTAATTGCCAGTGACTCGCCGTGCTTTTCCACAGCCTCACGGTACGTGGTACGTGACCCACCTTTGGGGTGTGGCTGACCGTTTCGTATCTGAAACCGTATTGTCGGTCACTAAGCAAGAAGTTATCTTCTAGGTAGCGCATGAGCTGTGTGTTAATGATGTGCTCGAACACCTTGCACAGCACTGAGGTGACGGTTATGGGTCGTTAGTTGGCTGGACATTCGCCTCCTTCCAAGCCGAAGGCATTGTACCCGAATTGTAGGACAGTTGGAACAGCCGCGTTAGCATAAGCGACAACTCCGCTGCACATTTTTTAAGTACAACCGCTTGAATTCCGGACATCGAGTGATTGCATTACTGCACGGACATCGCGTTGCCTGATCCGGATAGCACGCATTGCGTGGTCACCAGTGGGCAGTGTCCGTGGTTGCATACCACAATCATCGACTCAGGAGTTGGCCGCAAAGAGATTAACCAGCAAATTGGCTTTCTCTTGCGGCTCATGGGCCAGAGATCCATCGGGGTTGCTCAGCGGGGGCAGCGAGGGCTGGTAGAAGTTGGCTTGCACGGCTTTGGCCAGTCACCAGTAGCCACGGCTGCCCGTGGGATGCGCCACTATCTCTTGGCCCAGCCGTACTATGCGTTGGGCATCCGCCCTGACGTAAGCCCTCTTGTAGACCTTTGTGGCCACAATTGGCACGGTGGAGCGGACCAGATAATGGTCGGAGTTACCTAAAGCAGCACTCACCGAGACACTGTACTGGTCCGGGCGACTCGTCAACAGAAGGTCTAGCAGAAAAAACACCTCTTCTCAAAAATTTCGTCTCAGAAGTATGGTTGTCATTATTAGAAAGTACACCTGAAGATAATGCCTTCAGGTGTGCGTTCTAATAATGACCAAATATTCAATGAATAAGTAAAATCGCAGTGGATTAAGAATAATATTGTTTTTTTTCGGGGCATCTGAAGGAAATGAAGTTTTGGTCGTAAAACAACATGGACACGGCATAAGAAATTATAGAGGCCAGAGACTCGTAAACTTTGCGTTCGAACAGAAGCTCACAGACAATAATAAATACCTGCTTTAAGAAAAAACCAAACCAAAACCACCTGAAAACAATCACAAAAACGAAATTGACTACATCCTCACAAACCACCCAAAATTATTTCCAAACCTCGAAATTTTGAACCTGAACTACCCGTTTGACCATCGTGCAGTCAGAAGAACACTAAAGCTCTCCAAACACAAACTAAGCAGAGCCCGATTTACCAGTAAAGGATGCCAACTTAAGAGTAAAGAAGAAATAGAAAAGTATAAGGACAACATTAAATTAAAACTATCTGAACCAGCACTGGCAAGTAAACAAAACGGTACAAAATTGTTATGATAAAATTAGAAATGCTATTTCTGAAAGCCTAAAATCCGCACAAATAAAAAAGAAAAATCAAAAACATAAAATACTAGAAGATAATACAGAAAAATTGCTACAAAGAAGAAAAATACTACAGTCAACCAAAAACAAAACTCGTCCCATGAAAAACGAACTCTCTGCCTTATACAAAATCGTCAAGACACCTACAGCTTTGCGGTAGCACGAAAAAACCATTTCAGGAACTTCGAAGAAACAATTGCTGGATAAAAGAATTGAAAAACCCGAATAAAGATATATACAAACGAAGCGACATTGTACATACGGCCACGGAGTTTTATAGAAATCTATCAGTGACAACGATAACAACATAATATCAAATAACAACAAGGAAGGCCAATTTAAAGCTTTTATAGAGATCAATGAAACCGAAGTCTTAGAAACAATAAAAAAACCCAGGCTCCGACAACATCACAAACGAAGCACTGAAAGATGCGCAGTTAATTCTAGCTGCACCGATGGCCAAACTGTTCAACTTGATAATCCAACACTCAGTGACACCCACTCAATGGTCGGAAGCAAACATCACATTATTATATAAAAAAAGGAGACCCCAAAAATATTGGCAATTACAAACCAATCAGACTATTACCCAGCCTCTACAAATTGTTCTCTAAAATTATTAACAAAAGAATAAGCACAACACTAGAAACAAAGCAACCCGTAGAACGAGCGGGCTTCAGGAAAGGTTTCTCAACAACTGACCACATCCACACAATGGAGTTAATCATAGAAAAGTATCAAGAACAACAAAGGACTCTATATATAAGCTTTATCGACTACCAAAAAGCTTTCGACTCCGTTTCACACAACAGCATATGGGAAAGCTTGGCAGAGCAAGAAGTGGAAGAAGTATACATAAAAACTATCCAAAGTATATTCAATAACAATAAAGGAAGGATCAAACTCGGGTCCATCGGCCCCTGCTTTCCCATAAAAAGAGGAGTGAGACAGACCCCCCTCTCTCCAACACCATTCATATCAATCCTGGAAAACATCATTGGCAAGTTGGACATTATATAAAAAAAGGAGACCCCAAAAATATTGGCAATTACAAACCAATCAGACTATTACCCAGCCTCTACAAATTGTTCTCTAAAATTATTAACAAAAGAATAAGCACAACACTAGAAACAAAGCAACCCGTAGAACGAGCGGGCTTCAGGAAAGGTTTCTCAACAACTGACCACATCCACACAATGGAGTTAATCATAGAAAAGTATCAAGAACAACAAAGGACTCTATATATAAGCTTTATCGACTACCAAAAAGCTTTCCACTCCGTTTCACACAACAGCATATGGGAAAGCTTGGCAGAGCAAGAAGTGGAAGAAGTATACATAAAAACTATCCAAAGTATATTCAATAACAATAAAGGAAGGATCAAACTCGGGTCCATCGGCCCCTGCTTTCCCATAAAAAGAGGAGTGAGACAGACCCCCCTCTCTCCAACACCATTCATATCAATCCTGGAAAACATCATTGGCAAGTTGGACCGGTGCAGACTAGAAATCTATATAAAAGGTGAATATCTAACCCATCTTAGGTTCGCTGACGACCTAGTACTTCTATCAGAGACGGCCAGCTAGATGCAACGCATGATTGAGTCTCTGCACCATGCTAGTGTTAAGGTGGGTCTGGAGATGAACCTGGTGATAACTAAAACCAAGATAATGACCAACACCAGCTGAAAAAATCCCATAACAATCAACGCAGAGCCACTACAATATGTCGAAAAATATATATATACTTGGGAAAATTGTTAAGTTTTGACAAAAACAACAACATACTAGAAATAGAAAGAAGGGTAAAATCAACATGGAACAAAATATATTGGAACCAAAAAGAAATTTTCAAGAGTAATGTGCCGACAGATATCAAAACACAAGTCATGAACTCAAGTCTCTTACCATGCCAGACGTGGAAGTTCACCTCTAAAGCCACAAATAAAATTAGGACCTGTCAAAGGGGGCTAGGAGAATGCTCCTCCATTCTCAACATACGAAAGATAGACAAAGTGAGGCATAATAAGATAAGAAAAACCATCAAAGCGATCGACGCCCTAACGTATAAACGCCCCACTAAAACAAAAATGTAAATGGGCTGATCATGTCGCGAGATGTACAGACCAGAGATGGACCACGAGAGTAACTTCGTGGAGCGGCCCAACAGGAAGGAGAAGCCGAGGAAGATCACTAACCAGATGGGAAGATGACCTCAGAAGGAAAGCTGGTCCAAACTGGAGAGACTTAGCCCAAGATAGAGACGCATGGGCATCTTTGGAGGAGGCCTTTACCCAATCAGGTGTTCTTACTGGCAAAACCCAGTCGTAATAACCATTTTTTTTAAATATTAAAAAAGTATAAAAAAAAGCTACATACTTACATACATTTATTAAATACTAGCTGTTACCCGCGACTTCGTCCGCGTTTAGTTCGGAATAGCTCAAACTCATTATTAAACATGGTGAAAGATTTTCATCCCAACTGGAACGGATGTACCCGAAATACTGGAAATAGTGAATTTTAAGCAAAGGAAACATTTCTTTATTTTAAAAAAGAAACAAAACTGTATTCAAATCACTTCGAAAACTCATATTATGAAGACAGTCTTTTGAGTGACTGACTTATAAATACAGGGCTAAACTACTGAAAACTACGATAATTGACAGACTTCTTCTATGGGCTTGGCAAATATTGCGGAAGGATTTTGAAAAATTCAACATGTTGCTGACGAAATCATTATCAAGTATGTGATGAACATTGTTATATGTGGACTTGGTAATGTTCACCAGTTTTAATGGTTTAAATATTCTTCCCTCCTCCCAAATTCTTAAAACATGCTGCCACTACTTACGAACTGAACAAATTAAAATAAGTACATCAGGTATCATACAAAATAGTTTCAAGAAAACCCGGTGCATTGCACGCCCTGAGCAGTGAGCAGTGGTTCTCTTCTTTGCGGAGCCAATGGTGGGTAGTTCCAGTTTTATGTTAAATTCCATCGACCACAGTCACATCGTTGTTCATTGCTTTACACACAGGTAGAGAAGAGGGGCGCAGTAGGCAAGAGAGCAAATACAGCATTGACTTGGATGGGGTCACATATCCTCATTTTGCTATATATTCCTTGTATTGGTAAGCTTGTTTCCAGCAGATGATGTAGATACTTCCAAATTGATACTGGAGTTGATGTCCACGTGGCGGATTTTTTTGGTCTGATGAAATTTACCGGAACTGAGTGTTGCTCTGCCCACATTCAATCTCTTTTATATGTATAATAGAAGCAGCGGTATCTTTTATATACCTAATACATAGGTTGGCTTCTCCTGGCGTACTATTATCATTTTTGGGATAGATTTACGTATTTACTATTAGATACCTACTTATTAGACGGAATCGTTAATATCGCAGCGGCGTGCGTTCGTAGTCATCAGGTCACTAACATTGTATAATGTCTGCAGTTGCATAAAGACGTTGTCTCTCTGGCCGTATTTTAGCATTTCTACCGCACCACAGCGAGTGAAAGAGCCTATTAGGAGTCTTTCAACTAATCTCTCCTTCCTTCCGTCAGTCACATACGGTAGAAATAAAGCCACCTCGAACCAAGCTGTTCGGAACTTCATTTCTTTATCAGGCGGTTAAGAACGGTATTGCTCTGCCCACACATGTGTTTTCTTCTTTTTAACATCCGGAGTTTTTTTTTATATAGGACACGTCAATTTAACTTCACCTCGACTGATGTTAAGCTAAAGGCAACGACTCGGAAATAGGGTCACCATTATAAACGTGTACCATCTTAACAATGGTGGCACTCATCTTTATAGGATCATCAGAAGCCTTTTCACGCCTCCCTTAAAGGACCCGGGACTGTAGGGAGAAGTAAATTGTGAGCTGGCAGAGATTTCAGGTCTTAATGGTGCGACATAGGAATGGGTCACCAAACTGCGTGGTTCTTGATGGAATATTCGTATGTGAATGACATCTGAGCCTTGCATGCGTTGTCCTGTGTAGGAGAGAAAGGAGAGGGTGGAATTAATTGGAATAGCTCATCAGAACATTCACCATGGTAGAGACGGTAATACGATAGGGACAACTATCTCCCAGAATACATAATGTGTATTCAGAGAAGGAGCAACGATTTACTTCCTCCATGAGCGCGGCTTTGATGGTGATAGCTTAGGCTACCCATCACCCTAGCGGAAGCAATCCCTGCTCTTCACGTTGAGACCGCCTATTTATGATAGATAACCAAGGCAGGTATACTGGGGTAGCCAACCCCAGAATACCCCCAATTCCCCATTCCTCGGTAAAATTTTAATCGGTTTGATTCCAATATTGCGCTTACCCCGATGTGGTGGAATCGGTATCAATGGGGGATACCAGTTTCAGTTTTATGACTTCTCAGGCGGGTGGGACCACTGTTTTCATTCTCCGAAATGAAGAATTTTGTATAGATCTTTTATAAGTGCCCGGTTAATGGCAATAGGCTCGCCACCTATTACATTGGGACCTAAACATAAACTGGCGAAATGTGGGTGCTAGCACCTCTGCCTACCCCTTCGGGGAATACAGGCGTGAGTTTATGTTATGTTATGTTTTTTAAGTTCTACTATTACTGTCACACAGTCTAGTTTTATGTACTACCTATAGAATACTAAGCATAGAATCTATATTTTACTTCAAATAAAACTATAAATACAATAAAATACAACAAATACACAATAAAATAAAAAAGTTAAACAAAAGTAAATAAAAAACCATAAAAAAGGAAAATTACATTTCAGATGGATTCGAACGCGACTCAGCTAAGTTATAAGTCCACCGCAGACGTATTGAGCCACAGTTACCATTAAGTGATAGTGTGAAATAGACGTTTACATATTATGTCATAAAAACATTCTGTCCCATTCCTTATTATAATAGCGTGATGATATTAGTTATGAAAGCCAGGAGTTTTTTTACCGAACCAGCTGCTTACTAATTTGTTGGATTCGAGAGAAAATCGTTCGAGAACAATGTGAATTCTATCGAGACACTTGCTGTGCCGAAGATTCTGTAGTAACCTGACCTGACTTGGCTGAGATGTAGAACTCTAGCCTCTCGGAGTTCTTCAGATTCCTATGACTGAAATAATATCTTCTTGTTAGCATTGCACTTCTTTATTGGTTCGATCTATTCACACAATCACAAATTGTTAGCCGTGATATGCTATTATTGACATAACTTTTTTATTTATGAACCGATTTCAATAAAACAAACACTAAATGTTAAGTGAAGCCTACCACAATATATTAGTGAAAACCGCAACCAAATCCGTTCAGCCGATTCTGAGATTAGCGTGCACAAACTCACAGACAAACAGAGAAACAGAGAAACAGAGAAACAGAGAAACAGATAAACAGACTAACAGACAAAAATTCCAAAAATCGTTGATTTGGCTTCTATTACGTTTATAAAGTCCCCCTATAACAATTTTTCTCATTTCCTTTCCATGTACAGACATCGATCGTTTACAGATTTATTATATGTATAGATTTAGTTTTTTTAATACTTTACAGGGTAAAACACGAAACCTGGTAAAAGCAAGAAATAATTGGCTTATTTATTTATTTCTTTCTTGTTACAACGAACGCCACAGAACCGCAAACCCAGTAGAAGGGTATGGCATAAAAGCCTAAATAAAAAGCTCAATTAAAGACCACCTCTATATACTATAGAAAGAAAGAAAAATATTTTATTTAAGTACCTCACGGTGTGCATTTCGCTAAAGCACACTTAGGCCTCATTTACGGAGACGCGGGGCGTCGCGCGTTGCGATGAGCGGCGCGGCCCACACTGAATTCAAATATATGGCGTTGTATGAGTGCGTTTACGGAGCAGCGATTTTAGACGCGTTTGTTTGAAATGGGGCGTTTTTTTGCAGCCGAGCCCGCGGATGGCACCGACGTGTCCAACGCAGCGTTTATTGCGGCGGCGCACGCAGCGGCAATTCTCGATGAAGCTATGCCCGAGGCGGAATCTCCCATCTCTCGCCAACATAAAACTAGTCGATTTGATCGAGGCGAGCGTGCGCCGCCGCGATGCCCACCGCGTGCTTCGCTACACGCTTGAGGTTTCGCCGCGGGCGCAGCGGCGGGCACCGCCACTCTTCCCGTCTCGCTTCTCTATGAACAACGTCGTATATTGCTATAAGTTTGTGTTTACGCGTGCAATGATGCGTGCCGCTTCACGCGCCGCCCCACCGTAAACAGAAAAAACGTCCGACGCGCCGCGAGACGTCACGCCACACGCGACGCGAGACGCCCCGCGTCTCCGTAAATGAGGCCTTAGAGATGAGGCTAAAGAAGCCGGGTTTAAGGTAGAGCAGGTAAACGTCTATAATGAGTATAATGACGACAATCAGAAGCAAAGAAAAAAACAGCTTGGCAATTGACATGCGTATAAATAAAATAGTTGAAGATTTCACAAGTAACAAAATTTTATGATTTATCTTAATCGCCTATCCAGTATAAGATTTGCTAAGTGATAATTTTTTCAAATTTTAGGTTGATAACGTAAATAATTTGAAAAAAAAAATATATTTACTGTAAAACTTTATCCTGTACATTTACACTACTAGTGATTATAGGTACTGTGATTCCGCGCAATTTTATTCATTTTTCTTTCTTAAGAACCTTCTCCTAACAATAACGAACACAAAAAAAAGAATAAGCGAACTCGGTCCAGCCGTTCAGGCGCTATCTCGTGACCAAGGGAAATAGGGGTTCATTTTTATATAGATTGGCTTTTAATTTATATTCTGACTGTACTCGACATGACGGTAATAGGAAGCGTAAAATATTAATACTTTGGAGAACAATAGGGTTTAGGCGCATTAGGGCTAATTCTCATAAGGGCAACCGACTCGCTAATGGACCACTTCTCATTATGGCCACTTCTCATATTGGCTACTTCTCACTTGGACTACTTCTCATTGGGGCTACTTCTCACTAGGACTACTTCTCATTGGGGCTACTTCTCATTAGGGCTAATTCTCATTGGGGCTACTTCTCATGAGGGCTACTTCTCAATATTTGGGAACGCTTAATAAAATAAGTACTGTCTTTATGTATATAAATATGTTTATTCATTCATATGAGATCAATGACATTATTTTAAGAATAAATCAACATTAATTGAACCAATGTAATAGGTAAATTTACAACATCATAAGTATTACTTTTTGTAATTACTTTAGTCTAGCTTGAAACTAACATTTATTTATTCATAACATACAAAAATCAATAGTTAAAGGATAGGTGAACATTACTAGGTATCAGTCACTCAATTGGTCCCTACTCTCGTACCGGTTATCGTTTACTTTACGATAGTTTTTTGCTAGGCTAGGCTATATAAGCATAAATCAATACAATAATTAACTGTCATTATTAATTAGATTCCTTTAAATAAGAAGCTGGTAATAAGTAATTTTCTTTAAAAATGTAATAACTGTTATTTCACCATTTTTTAGTTTCGTAAGTGCTTTTTTATACTTTTTGTCGAAATTAATGTACTTTTTTGCTGAAAACCGCGAAAAACTCATTTTTTTGACCTTTGACCTTGAATTTTTTTTTCCTTACATGGGAATGATGGGGAACTTTCAAATTTTGTTTTTAATGATATTTTAAACAATCTTACCGATTTTCAGCTTGGTGGTAATTTAGGTAAACTCTACTCTTATTTTTGGTCTAATTTGTCCGTAATAAAAACTGATATTTATTTATTTAATGATAACGTTATTTCCTATCCGATTTTCTAGTAAGTTGTCACGTAATGCGAATAGATGGCGCTGGATAAACAAAATGTTGTAGTCCTTAACTAAGGATTCATTAGTAGTAAATAAAAAATAAATTATATGAAGCAGGAAATTATTGTATTTAATCATTAGTTCTGAATACACAAGAGTAATAATTGTCATTAATAATGCAATTTTAAAAAAATAAAAAGATTCATTACTGACTAGGATTAAAATGTGGGTACTTACCTTACTAAGTACTTTATATTATGGAATTAATTACAAAAGGTAATATTTATGATGTTGTAAACTTACCTATTACATTGGTTCAATTAATGTTGATTTATTCTTAAAATAATGTCATTGATCTCATATGAATGAATAAACATATTTATATACATAAAGACAGTACTTATTTCATTAAGCGTTCCCAAATATTGAGAAGTAGCCCTCATGAGAAGTAGCCCCAATGAGAATTAGCCCTAATGAGAAGTAGCCCCAATGAGAAGTAGTCCTAGTGAGAAGTAGCCCCAATGAGAAGTAGTCCAAGTGAGAAGTAGCCAATATGAGAAGTGGCCATAATGAGAAGTGGTCCATTAGCGAGTCGGTTGCCCTAATGAGAATTAGCCCTAATGCGCCTAAACCAACAATAGACTCTCAGACTCGACATAACGGGACTCGACATAAAGGGAACAAACCGTCCCTATATAGCTCGAGAAGTTCTGTAATTACTGCTCTTTCTTTTTCTTCTTGTGCCATTTTGAGAGCGTCGTCGTCGCGTGCGTCTGCCTGCGCTCGCCGCTGCAAAGCGACTGTCGTTCGCGAGGTTTCCAACAAGCGGTTAGACGGTTTCCAGCAAGTTGTAAACCAACGCTTCTACGCGTGGTTTCCAACGCAAGCCTCGCTGCCAAGGGTGTTGGAAGGTCAAACGGAATTTGGAATAAAACAACCATCTACACTGTTGTAAACCTTTGTTTCAAACCAATGTTTGCAACCGTGTAGCACATGCTTTATACAACTTCAAGTACAAAAAAACTTAAATCAATAAATAAGAAATATAGCGAGAATGATTGTTTTGTTAAACAACTTTAAATCTTTATAATATATATCCTAAACTATTATTTAAAATGAAAAATGATAAAAGGAACCTAAAGATGATTTTAAAATACCTATTCAATGACACCTCACTTGACATAGTTCAACGACTTTTTTGTTTTTTTTTTTCATTTTGACAATATGGCGTCTGGTTGTCGCTATGGTGAATTTTGATTACTGTCATGTCTTTAGTGACACTCGCAACGTTAAGACGAATCGTTTGACGTAAGAATGGTCAAAATTGGCCTATGCATTTGGTCTCTAGAACGCCACATAGAACAAACATACATACATACATAGACTGATAAACACATTACCCTCCTTTGCGTCGCGCAGTCGGGTAAAAACTAAGCAATAACTAATACCGTACGAATATATCATACTTTGAAATAAAACAATTCACAAATCTTCTTACATAAGGCGTGTATTACCTTTCTTGACCCTCGCCTGTGTCCGACAAACTCCTCAACATTATCCCTCCAATCCTTTGAGAAATCGCGATAAAAAATGCTAACATACTTTGTTATGCAAAAGGTGTAATATCTCGCACAGACAAAATACATTTTCACTAATATTTCTTACTTTGCAAGGTGACACTGCGTCAAATCGGCCCACCTGAATCCTAACACGCGCAGACATTATTCAAAAGATTTCTTATTTAGACAACCCTCCTTTTCATGTCGTAAAAAAGCAAGACAGAATAAAAAATGTTGGAACAATAAAGGTCTTATAAAACTCTATTTTAAAAGGGCATTTCTTTATTTTATAAAGCATAGTAATGTATATTTGAAGAGCCCGTGCTGAAGGATTACTTTCACTAATAAAGCTAAGCTTTGACTTCTTTGTATACTACCGAAATAGGTATCTTTGTCATAGAAAATTCTAAGATTTTTTGTTACAGGAAAGGGCACATTTCTTCAAACAAGAAAAACACTGACTGACAAGTAGGGGAGTATGGGGTATAACGGAATCTAATGAACTTAGTCAATTAGTAAAAGAAAGCTTCACTGAGTTAAAATAAGTTATATTTTATTCATCTGGTTCTAAAACTTGTTTCTTCTTTTATTTTCACTTAGTAGGAGTATTCGTAAATTGTATATTAACTCGACGTGCCTCGGACGCTAAACCAAGCTGCACCTTCCGGCGGTCATATAACTTGCTGCACGTCCATTGCCACTTTGCTACCGAGCAGCGCCTCCATCCACTGAAAGTAACATCATTGTATGTTAAAAATTTGGTCAGTTACCTGTAAGTATCAAAACTTGCAGTTCAGTAGCGGCTATCACGTCCGTAGTCGTCGAAATGGTTAAATCTATGTAATTGACTGGTTAAAAATAAATTGTGTATTTTTTTAATTATGCAACTTCAGCATTAAACGGTTTGAGGGCTTCATCCCCTGCCGCATGATAAAGAGATGGAATGCTCTGCCCGCATACGTGTTTCCCTACTCTTCTAGTCCCTGGTTCTTCAAGCGGGGCGTGAAAAGGCATCTATCAAGACCTTCAATTTAGGGACCACCATTTTACATCCAATAGCATCAAGAATGTATGTATCTTCTGGACTGCACCTCAGTTTTATGGCCATCTAGCTGGGTGCAGTCAATTGACGGACTAAATGGGTATAAAAAAATTTAAACTTTCGAGATAATGTCAACTTCACCTGCAAACTAATCATCAAGAGATATCTCACCACGGATGGTTGATATTTACCTATTTCAATTTAGAGGACTGAATTTTAGCATACTTACTGCTTGAGTACTAAAATAAAATAAAATAAATAAAAAAGCCTTTATTTCTATTGCTTACAAATAAAAGTTTGCTAGGAAAACACATCGTCATCTGCAATAGTCGCCTGTACGGCGTAGGCCTCCCCTAAATCTCTCCACAAATCCCTTTCCCTCGCCTTTCTCATCAATTCTTGACCACATCTCTGTCCAAATATGTCTCTCCATCTTCTCTTTGGCCTGCCGCGCTTGCGTTTCTTATTTAGTGGTATCCACTCTGTTACCTTTTTTGAATTAAATACACAAACATATTCTATTCAGTAAATTGAATTCACGAGCATTTTTCGATTACTTAAAATGAAGGAGTAATAATTTATGTGTAACTGTCTGCTTTTACCTCCTAACTAAGCCCCACCTTCCCCTACTTGAGTTCATGCCAAGAGCAGAGAGAAAAGTTTATAATAAATTACCAGGCGATATTAAGAATGTTCGGCTGATTCAGCTTATGAAGTAACTTAAAAATTGGTTGGTAGATAAAACCTTTCACAGTAAGTACTACCTATAAAGTACACGGTTCAGTTTGTTTCATTAAATAAGTGCCTATATTAAAACAAAGTTAAATACAGTAGACAGTAAGGCATTTTGTCACGATTGTAAGTTGTTTATTTCGCGTTTTTTAGGCGCTTGTTCGATCCCCGGTCAGTGCAAATATTTGTATGTAATATTTGTATTTACAAAAAAAGTATCTTAGTATGTTTATCCGCATTCTAGATTCCATAATACAAGCTACTTATGCTTATTATGGGTCTAGATAGCGTTGTGTGGAATGTTGTAGAATATTGCGCAAAATACGAATATCAAAATTAAAAATACAATCGGGCCACCCTTAATCTCGCCAGCCCGGCTACAATATCATACTCGTAGCGTTATGTAACAGACTGTACTCGCACTTACGCGTAAGTGAACAACATTACAATAATTCTCGAGCATGAATTCGAGCCCTTTGAGCCTCCCGAGCGTACAGTACTCTAATTAAATATGGCGCCAATCTCGACGCACCTGGCAACCATACCCACTGTTTCAAAGCTCAGATATATTACTGTAAGACAGCGTATATGATTTTAAATTATAAAGGTAGATTTTCCTTAGTATTTCCTTAGATTAGCTTATGAATTAATTAGTTTGTGGAGATCCTAAGAATATTTAATTATATCCAAATGTTACCGGCAATGAGTATAATCCGGTATTCAGTACAATACCTAAGCAATGTAATCTAGACTACAGCAATGTGCTCATTTTATATGTGTATGTTACACTTTCACGCCTAAACCACTAAACCGATTTCGATGAAATTTGGTACAAGGGAAGATTAGACCTTGAGAAAGAACATAGGCTATGTTTTGTCGCGATAACCGACATCCACGCGGGCGGAGTCGCGGACGAAAGCTAGTAAATGTTATAAATTATGATAAACGAAAATAGAAGATAACAATTTAGAAACCGCCTTTTAGCAAATAAATAATATGAATTTTAATATTGAGTCCGCCATTAAGAGACGGGAGAGGCGTGGAATGAGCTCGTGAATGAATATTTAAGAATTTGATGAGCTTAATTTAATGTACGCGTGGGTTCACATGCCTTCAAATATTACATGTTTACACAATATTATGTTCTAAATATGTTTATTAGGTACATAGTTATTCTTATTATCCTCTGAGCTTTGAGAAATTTTTGGTGTTGATTTTAGTGTCTAGCTGTGACGCGATAGAACTTTGATATTTTCACAAGTAACAGGCATTTGATCATCTGCTTAATTAGTTATTACATACATAAAATCACGCCTTTATTCCCGGAGAGTTAGGCAGAGGTGAATTAACACCCACATTTCACCAATAATAAAATGGTAGTCGGTCCCATGTAATAGGGGGTGAGCCTATTGCCATAAAATTCCGGGCACTATTGTTGACTCGAGCCTATATCTGAGGCTGAGTCTGGGCTGTATATATCTGTCTGATGTTAAACAGCCTTATCCTTAGTCGCCGTGTACGAATGGTGGCCCAAATTCTTCTCTGCTGGGAACCTAGCGGCTAGACGAACTCCTTTTTGGGTTCCAGTTACCAGTAGCAACTGCCATAGATGGCAACTAGACAGACGGCTTAACGTGCTCTCCAAAGTTCTCAGAGGGTATTATTGCACATTGATTTTCAACCCCAAGTGCAAGCCGGGTATTGTGGAGCCTGACTGCCTGGAGATCAAATAACTACAGTCACTCTCTTGTACGCTTACATTGTTAGTGTAAGATGATGATGAGTGATTTTCAAGACAACACCAGTGGAGACGTATTATCACCTATCTAACAATGAAAAACAATATTATATGTGAATGACTTTTTTCTAGCAATTATTATGCAAACTTTTAAGTTCGAAAAACATCGGAAAAAATGAAACGCTCAAGTGAGACTTGAACTCACGACCTTTCCCTCACTGAGCGTTTCATTTTTTTCGATGTTTTTCGAACAATATTATAGTGTGAAATGTTGCACCACTATGTTATTTCACTTTTCACCATTTTTATTTCACGAGTAGTCGCTTAGTACCAGGATTAAAACCGTTTACATAGCTCAGTGCTTACGAGCGTATTTCCCATAAATTTGTGCGGCATCGGACGTATTCGGGAATGTCCGGAAATGTCCATCACTATGACTCGGGTGCGATTAGTAGTCTAACGTTAATTACAACTGCTTCTACCCTTCGTGTAACGAGGGAGATGGAATTTATATTTGTGTCCCCGTGTTCATGTGTTAGAGCGGGTTAAAAGTGTGATAAACATTAAAAAAATCAACTTCTTTTAAACCCCGAGTTGTACCAGAAGCAAGGCGAGGCGGTGGTGGGAAAATGCACTCCAACTGGCCCTAGCAGGAAAATATCCGTGGAGATTTTCATACTTTAAGGAACGCTCCTAACCTAACCACCGCACACTGTTTGAACGTAGAACAACCTAGGTGGACAATAGGTATAAAAAAAGTTTGCCTTAAAACGAAAATCTCTTGTAAATTCTTTAAGATAAACCACAGTAGCACATTATCTCGGTATTTATAAAAGCACGTAACGAAAGAGAGACGCACACTAACCATAAGAAAGGGACAAAGTTGACATCAACAAATTGTAACTGTTTTAGTGCATACCAAAACTTGTGTTGTGAAGGTAGTCGCGTACGCTTTGTCAAAAAAATATTTACGTGTATTTGTTACTATGGTTTCTGTGAATACTGGTAAGTGAATTTTATTAAATATTTGCTACTTCTATAGTCATTAAAATATTTTTTAAAAATGATAGTAAAATATTCTTATTTTTTATGGTTTCAAGTAAAAACGTAATAGAGTCGAGTACAGTCGAGTTGTGGATTCATCTGCAGTTTATAGTTTATTTAATATACTTCAAAATAAAATATACCTTGGCTCTCGAAAACCCTCGAATTATTTTAATTTAATTTTTTCCAGATGAGGGTATTTATATATCAAGAAACACAATATTCGAAATTTCGAAGAAAACGCCCCAGAACTTACGTGTTACCGTCATTAGTGACTTTATATTGACTCGTTAGAATATTGACTGTGTAAATAGTAGTGTAAGTGACATTTTAAAAACTTTTGTGAAGAAAGTTTGTGAACAATTCCGATACCGCTGGAAATTAAAAAGTAAACGTTTAAGTTCATTCTTACAATTTTATGGCGATTGGCTTAATGAACTTTTGGACATTCCGAGCACAGTTGTGACGAAAGGGCAAGGTCGACCTTCTAAACCCTTTCAGGACTGTGGGCCAAAGAGCAAGAAAAGAAAAGTCGAAAGTCTTGTACGAGATTTTTCTGCTGATGAATAGGTCAAATGGCAGAAGAGGCTCAAGAAGCCAGAAATAAAGAAGTAAGGAAAATAAGAGAAGGATATTCTAGTAAAACATCAAGAATTGCTTGTAATGCTGATATTTTTAATTATTTATGCATTTCTTCGGACCCGTACGTAACTGGTCTTCGAAAAACACCTGATAAGAAGTCGGAATCATTTTCTTCAGATGTTTTAAAGTTTTTTGAAGAACCAACAATATAATTTTATTACTTTTAAATAAATTATTGTGTAATTTCTTTAAATGTTTTATTTATGTTTTACGTGACTTTTCATACATAGCGCCAAATCAAAATAACTATAACAAAAGTAGATTAACATCTAGGAACTCAATGTATGTATGTACATAAGTATTGTAGCCACAAGAATAACTTTAGCGAGCATACATTATTTACTATAGTTTTATTGTACTTCGCACGTCGTCGTCGGTACTCTTCCCCATCCATGTTGTTAAATGCAACTACTTAGATTTAAAACAAAATAGCTCAATATGTTATATTTAGGCTTCCCTTAATACATAAAAACAAATATAATGGCAAAAAAGGTATAAATATTTTTGACCACCTAGCTTGTTCTACATTCAAACAGTGTGCACCGGTTAAATGGTGTGTTCTACGAGTCTTTTCAATACACCTACAGATAGTTTCGGCTTTCACTTTATCTATGAAATGATGAAACTTCTAATAATATCCGTCAAGCAACTACCATCTAACATTTAAGAAAAACCAACAAGTAATGTATTTCTGTCTATCTGAAAAAAAAACCTTTAAAATTTGAGGGTTAATTTCACCGACTCAGGGAATCTTATATTCCCTTCTCCATTATTTCAAAGGTTATGAGCACATAAACTATACATATTACTAAGGACTACACCGGCGTTAGTCGAGCGGTGAGATGCCGGTTAAGCCTTCAAGGGTTACATAAAACCGGAGCGAGCTTTCTAGTAATAAAACCCTTAACAATAATACTTCCAACCCTGTACAGTAGATGCTTGTAGATCAAGGCTATAGTGAGAAATTTGGGGTAGTGTTGTGACGTCATCATTCATTTGCGATGGAACTCGCAGTCTTTGAGTAATCACGTACAGCTTGCTATACAGGCTCTACTGATTGTGTATTGTATGTTTTCCTTCATTATCCTAGCGTTAATCAAGGTAGCATACAAAACGTGCATCTCGGATCCCAGCTTTCACACTCACTCTCACAATTTCCGAACCAATACTATCTTCAAACGTTCAAGAAAAGAGCATGCTCTCTTTTAAAAGGAAGGCAACGCACTTGTGACTACTCTAGTGTTGCGGATGTCCATGGGCGGCGGTGATCGCTTACCATCGGGCGATCCGTATGCTCGTTTGCCTCGCTATTCCATAAAAACATAACAAAATCAATGACGTTTACGGGAGCAACTCAAGAGTCGCCACAATCTCGAAAGGAATCTATGCCAGACTTTATCATTTCGTAAAATTTACTAAGTTTATCAATAGTATACCAAACCCGCATACTGAGCAGGTGAGGTTGGCTTTGGCCTAAAAGATCTTCGGGCGATTCATCCATATACACTCACTATACTATACACTATACTATATACATTAGTGTATAGTAAGTACTTCGTTCGCGTTAAGTTCAGAATAGAAAGGTATAGTACAAACTGCTATTATTCCCGCGACCCAGATAAAGTTCGTTAAAGATTCTGTTAGCCTGGTACTTCATGCAAATGTACCAGGTTCATATAAATATCTATCCATTGACCGTGACCTACAGGAACCTATACCCGGGATAAAATAAAGGTCGAGCAGAATGAAAAGTATCCTATGTCCGTCTCCTGGTTCTAAGCTACATCCTCACCAATTTTCAGCCAAATCGGTACAGACATTCCTGAATTATAAATAGTGTAATTTACACGACTTTCTTTTATATATATATAGATAGATATACACTTATATCTCTAGGCAGCTTTTCATCTTAAATGTAGGTTAGGATTACCGAGTGTGTCAAGCAAGTTTTCTAAAATATTAAAATGCAGTTTTGTTTCTTTCAAAAAATAAAGGAATGTTTCCTTTAAAGGTTTTTTTTTACATAAAAGGACACGTCAATTTAACGTTACCTCGCCCGATGGTAAGCTAAAGGCAAAGTTTCGGAAAGAGGGTCACCATCGTATCTCCATCTCCAGTATTGCGAGTAATTTCCCTCAAGTAAAGTGAAAATCTTCCAACATGTATATTAAGCATATCTATGTATAACTTTCCAACTGTAAATAATTATTTCTTTCTCTCTTTGTTAATCTTATCGTAATTTAAGCAAACCGACAAATCTAAAGCCCACAGTCCAAATAAACGCTGTCACTACTAATCTGTTATCGTACAGTCAGCGGCTCAAGGTTTGGCCACGTAGCCGTACACTGAAATCAATTAGGAAGCGTGCCGATCGGCGGCTCCGACAACTTTGCTGACGTCACTCCAGCAGCCTTTATTACCAGTGTAATTGACTTTTCGATGGAGGCCTGAAAGAGTTTGAACAAAGATGGATTGTTTGCTCCCCTGCTTAATTTATGACTCGATATATCATTATACAGGTAAGTGTATTGTTTACCTGGAATAATGAAGTAGGTACACGTGAAAACCCGTAATGAATAGGGCAAAGTAACTTTGTATAAATTGAAGAAATATATTCCACAAAATCGTGAATTCGTTGATGTTCAGCAACTTGTGTCGACTAAGTTTAATTTGATTTATTACCCAAAATACATAAATGATCAAATCAATAAAATTTGTCAATCAATGGTAATCAAAGGTGGAAGAAACCATGTGATATTATTTGTTAGAAGACTTTACTCCACTGACTGTTGTCCACGGTTCTGCCTGCATGTATGTCGCTTATCATGATCAAACATACTCCATAATCTTTTCCAAGCTAGTCCATCTTCGTAGCACAATTTCATCAAAATCAGTTATATGGTTTAACGTAACAGACAAACACACGAAAGTAATTTCGCGGTTATAATATTACCACAGTGGAAACATGAAAAAGTTCGTGATACACTGTGATCTTAGACTATAAATATCAAGTAACTAACTATAAGTTCGGGTTCGATACCCGCTCAGTGCAAATATTTATATGCATGAATATGGCTATTTGCATTGGTCTGGGTGTTTATATGTATAACATGTATGTATTTACAAAAAAAGTATATAAGTATGTTAATCCGCATTCTAGATTCCATAACACAAGCTATAAAAGCTTACCATGGGTCTAGATAACGTTGTGTAGAATGTTGTGAAATATTTATTCATTTATTTATTTATAAGTACCAAGGTACAGTCAGCGTCATAAATATAATGACGACAAGGTCTCAAAGTGATCTTAAACCTCTCGTATTAAGAGCAAATCAAACTATTTTTTTTTTAATTTCTATTGTAGTATTGTCCGAACTAAAAATGTGTACCGAATATCAAAAAATATAGAAGAGGGTAAAAAACTAAATTAAAATCATTTTGATTACTTTGTCCGTCGACATCTTTTTTTTTTTTTTTAAAGAATATTAGGAGAAAAATAGAAGGTTGCCTATAAGAGATCGCTCTTAGCGATAAGGCCGCCATTTGTACATAATGTCATGTATTATTGTCCATACATATACTGTAATACTTGTGTACAATAAAGAGTTATCTATCTATCTATCAATCTATCTATCTATTAGAACCGAAGTTACTAATATTCCCGCTAACCCCTCCAACTAAGCTAAATTGCTTGTGCTAGAAGTGGGTTCACGTCAGTATGGCCAGCATCGAACCGACTCCTTAACCACTAAGCGACCGGCGCTTATTATAGAATCTTTCTGATGCTGACTGTACTCAATGTGTCGATTATTCCCGGTGTCCACCGCCAATTTGGCCACCACTGGTGGACAGAGCGACAAATTATGAAATTATGTTCCACTGTCCACGAGGTGGTGGACAGAGCAACATATCTTTAAACGTTAGTACAGCGAGATATTTTGTACGAAACAAAACTTCCTACTGCAATACAAGTATACATGTAAACTGCTATTTGCATAGTGTTAAGAGTACTTACTCATTCCGTGTAGTACTTACGACCGACGAGGTGAATGTAATCTTACCAGGAATTTTGTTGCGGCAGCCTGTATTTCAGTTTCAGCAAATTGATAGAGTAGGTACTGCGCTAGTAAAGTGTTAAGTTGGAATACGGAGAATGTGTTAAATAAGCGTATCAGTAGTTAAACAGGGTCTCAGGTATGATTAAAGTGCAGTATCTAATTATGAAGACGGTAATATTTGTAACATAGTCTGGGAATTAGTAAGATACTTATGTTGAGGTTCAAAGACCGCACTAAGACTAAACTAATAAAGGAAAGTGTTTTTAAGAATAAGAATAAGAATAATTTATTTACCTTTAAACATGGTAACATGGATCTCACAATATGTACAAGCACAGCATGTTTAGCTGCCTGCTGCAGCATGCAAATTTTCAATTAATAATTTAATTTGTTATTAAACTATTACATGCATATGTTACCGGAAATGTATGAAATCAAGGAATTGTATACAAATCCTAGGAAATGTGTGTTAATACATAAAATTCCTGCCGTTCCACCGGAAATGTGTGAAATAAATGGGTTATTGTCTATATTTGCGGATGATTTTGTGGAAAATTTATATTTTTGAATGAATAAAAAAAAATGACCTGGATATATCATAGGTTAGAAGACTGAAGCGAAAGCGAGGCTCCAGCATTAGCCTAAGTGGTTGCATTTTTTATAACCACCATCAATATTCTTTGAACCATTTCATACATTTCCTGCTGCGCACTCGGCATTGTATACAATGCCTAGGCATTGTATAGAATTCCGGATTATACACATTTCCGGTAACACATACACTAATATAAGAAATTTGACAAGCAATAATAAAATAGTGATGAATAATTGTCAAATAAAAGAGTTATTATAATCCTAAATATTTATGGTCAGTCACTTCTATCAATTTAATTTATTATAATTGAATTAGTTATCTACTGTTATTTAAATGTCATGAACTCTTTTATTGTGTAAAAGCATTTATCGGTAAGCCATTTTTTTAAAGATTGTGAAAAGCGTGTGTGAGGTAGCTCTCTTATTTCTTTTGGTATCTTATTAAAAACTTGGATACACATACAAAAACTATTATTTTTATATAAACTTGTCGACATCATGGGTAATAAGAGTTTACTTGGGTCTCTGGATAAATGCTTTTTATTTTCACATGCTTTTTTAAATAAATATGGGTGTTTTTTTACAAATAAACAAATCTCATAAATGTATATGGATGTCAGTGTCAATAATTTGAGTTTTTTGAAGAGCGGCTTACATGATTCTAGTGTGGCGGCCCCGCAAATCGCCCTTTTTTCTGTGTGACAAATACTTTTTTTATTTCTGTCGAGTTACCCCATAACAATATTCCATATCTAAGCAGAGAACCCACCTATCCATGAAAAGCCATTATCGCCGTTTTTTCATCTGACAGTCTTCTAGTCCTTCTGAGTGCAAACACGAATCGGTTTACTCTACTGGCTATGTTATTTATCTGCACTTTCCAGTTGCAATGGCTGTCGATTGTAATACCTAAAAATTTTGCTTCGTTTGTCTCTAATATATCATAACCACAGAAGTTAATGTTCAGATTGGTTGAGTTATTTTTATAATTTTTAAATTGTACTATGTTTGTTTTGTTGAAGTTTACATTGAGATTGTTTTCTTTTAGCCATGTAGAGATTGATTCTATCGTCTTTTGTAGTACTACTTTGTAGTCGTCACTGCTGGGTTTACTCTAAGTAACTACTACTGAAATATCGTCTGCGAACAACGTACATTTATGGTTCGTAACCTTCGGAATATCATTAATGTAGATTAAAAATAGCAGCGATCCTAAGATACTGCCCTGGGGAACTCCGACTCCATTTGTTTCATACGGAGATCTATATGACGTGACAATTTGTTCTGAGTTTGTTCGAGTAATTTCTACACATTGTTTTCGTTCTTTCAAATAGCTTTCTAGCCATTTCAGACTTTTCTGAATTTCAGATAGCTCACATTTGTGTAGTAGTATTTGATGATCGATAAAATCGAAGGCGCTGGACATATCGAAAAATATCGCTGAGGCCATCTTTTTCTTCTCTACTGCTTCAGTTATGGTTTTACTACCATACCAGCGAGAATGCAGCCAGTGTGGTCGATTTACCTTTTTGAAATCCGTTCTGCTCTGTCGTGATTATATTATGTTTTTCTAAAAAGCTGGTAATCCGCACGTGCATTAATTTCTCAAAAATTTTGGAAAAGATTGGTATCAATGTAATAGGTCGATAATTATTTAACTCATCTTTGTTATCTTTTTTATGTAGTGGGTTTTTATGTAGTTTAATGGGAACTTTATAGTTAACTAGCTTTTGCTCGCGACGTCGCCCGCGCGGATGTCGGTTATCGCGACCAAATATAGCCTATGTGCTTTCTCAAGGTCTAATCTACCCCTATGCCAAATTTCATTAAAATCCGTTCAGTAGTTTAGGCGTGAAAGCGTAACATACAGACAGACAGACAGAGTTACTTATAATATTAAGTATGGACTCTAAATGTGGGCAATGAACACGTGGGTAGCGAACTATTGCCATAGTTTGACATTCGACAGCCTCTGTGGCGTAGTGGTAGTTAACGCGGCCGGCCGCTACGAAGGAGGCGCGGGTTCAATCCCCGCTCAGTGCAAATATTTGTACGCATGAATATGGGTATTTGCATTGTTCTAATCGTCTAATCACGTTAAGCCGTTGGTCCCGGTTGCCATACGAACATCTATGGCAGTCGTTACGTGTAGCTGGAGCCCTCAAAAGTCCAACAACTGGTCTAGCTGCAATGCTTCGTCGACTTTGGGTTGTGGAGGTCAGATGGCAATCGCTTCACAGAAAATATCGAAGTTTAGCCAAATCCACAGTTAGACTGGTAAAGCGGACCCCAGACTCCAAGCTTCGAATGCTACTGGGATTAACGCTAAGATGAAGAAGAAACATGTAGAACATAAACATTATTAGTAGTCTAGTGACTGGAACCTACGATCGAAAAGTCACGGTTAGAAATATGATTAAAGTGAAGCCAACGAGACGAGAGAAAAAAGGCAAACAAAGCGACCATTACTGAGTTACGTTACGATAACTAGCGATTATATTGTGTGGCTGGGGTACAGCTGTCGTTGCGTGTTTCGTTGTACAGGAAAGCCTGCTGTCAGCTCAGTGGTTCTAAACTGTCAAATCCGCCATCTTATGAGCAATTTCATTCCTGTTTGGAATGCTCTTGTGATAAATGTTTGGAACCGCTGAAACTCACTTCGTTGGCTTTACTTTACTGCGATACCTAATCGATGTAAACCAACTGACTAGTTTTATTTAGCTAGAAGAGTTAAGTTAAATACTAGTAAATCTTCGTTTAGTTGCTAGTAGGCTAATCCGGGATATCTTGATCGTAAGATTGATCTATGCTATTAGACACATAGTATCCCCCTCCAGCTCCAGTAGGGGGTATCCATAAGAATTTTGGGCATTATAAAAAAAAATAACTACCACAATGTTCCCTTCATAGTAAGTCAACGAAGCCTTCAGTTAGTGAAATGCCTGTCTCTTTAAAAATATTTATGTGTAACTAGAATAATCCATCATCAAAAGTAATTTTGATTAAAATCTTTACTATCCGCCCAACTGCGAAAAGGGGGGGTCTTTAGTCATTTCGCACCGTGAGTGGTTCGAACCACGGTTTGAATTGCCCAAGCGCTCTTTTTAAATGACACCTTTCGTACGTGGTTCGAATCGCCCAAGAACTTTTGGTGAGGGATCATACAAATTAAGTATTTACTTCCAATTATGTAAAACCAATAAACTACCTAAGCTGTACCTACCCATCTATCCTATGAGGAGATAGGAGCACGTCAACACATATAAACATTTTAACACCCGGTAGAAATACCAGGAGCACATGTTGTCACAGTGACAAATACTCACAGTACGCCGCGAGCTGGCTACAAGAACTACACTCTCCGGTGAGTAATGGTCGCACTCTTTAAGGATTTAGTACGGAGATCGCAGACGGATTGTATCTTATACATCGGTAAAATAGAGACTTTATTGTACAAGCATTTCTCACTTTGGTGCTGGACTTGTATTATAATAATTGTTTGCTCGTTAAATTGATGGTTCTAGTAAATTGGCACAATGCACTTCACTGCTAGGCATTGAGTGCAATTAGGAAAGATTCGTATTTTTGCATGTAACGTATAAACTCAAAAACTACTGGAACGATTTCAATAATTCTTTGCCATTAGGAAAGCTACATTGTCATTAAGTAACTAAGGGAGCTATTCATCCAAGGGAATGGATCAGTAATCTAGCTAAACGTATGAATAAACAATAATTTTAATGGGAATGAACGCGATCATGGTATAGGTACATATATATATACCATCGATTTGCCTGACGTGTCACGTGTGAAGTTTGGGAAGAAGGGTAAGTGAACAGAAGATGCAAGGTAAACGGGATCAGAATATCAGCATCAGCTAGTAATCATAGGCATATACGCACGTTCTTTTAACAACGGAATCCACTACGAATATTCCGAAACATGTTTTGATTTAACAAACATTTTCTACGTGACAATGCATTTTAACTGAATTTGGATCAAAACAGTCGTCATATATGTTCAAGAAAGAGATAGCTATATTCAAAATCGACAAGTATCAAAATCTGATTAATAATACCGCTCCAGTGTAGATTATGTCGAACAATTCGCTTTAGCAGGTAAGACGGCATGGGATTTAGAAGCAGCGCCCCCAGCTAAGGTTGACAAAGAATTATGTGAAATGTCCAACAACATAGATAATTTTACTTTTGTTTATTATGGGGAGATTTATTGTAATCTTTTTTAGCATTCACGATTTTGTCGTACGATATGTCGTAGATAATAATTGGTTTTGAACTTCAGATAGTAGCGACAACGCGGAAATTATCAAAGTTAAGCTGCATAACAGTAACGCTGGAAAGACGATCCCTACTGAGTTAGGATAAAATACTTTATGTATTTTATCCCAACTGAGTTGGGATAAAATACTTTATGTATTTTATCCCAACTCAGTGTCAACAGGTCAAACTTATAAAATATAAAATTATGTAAAATTTACAAAAGAATCTTTTTTTATATAAAGGACACGTCAATTTGACTTCAGCTCGCCTGATGGTAAACTAAAGGCAAAATCTCGGAAAGAGAGTCACTATCGTAAACATGTACCATGTTAAGTGATGGCACTCATTTGACCGCCTTTTCACGCCCCCGCTTAAAGGACCCGGGACTTTAGGAAGAAGGAAACACGTGAGCTAACAGGGAGTTCCAGGTGTTGCTTGGAGTGTTCAATACCTAGACCCTTTTATATAGTATCGACGGTATATTGTACGATAATGTCGTGGATAATAAATGAAAGCACCCATTGAAGGTATTATTTTCATTCAAAAAGTAATGTGAGATTTATGTTTGTTCTTGAGATACAATTTGGAGAGTCGTAACTTTTTAATATACTGGTAAACTGGTAATTGTTATTACGAGTACAATCCATTTTCGTTTGGTTAACTTCGAGTTTCTTTGTGTGTATGGAAAGATGATCATAGGAATGTTATCTATTGCGCTGATTTAATGATACTTGTTTTTCGTAGTATTACGTCAAAGCTTCAGTAGTACTCGTAGTACCACAGAATATATATTACAGTTAAATTTTCATTTGATAGTAGCGAAATATTGAAGAGAGATTCCAGTGGTAAATAGTTCACACAAATGGAGAAGGGAGAGCAGGAAGGCGGACACTAAGCTCCAAGGGCATCTTGGCCTTGGATGTAAGCATCTAAATGAAGATTATGATGATGATTCACACACGTTTCTTTGAGTAATCAGTATTTCTGAACCAATACAACCTTCAAACCTTCAAGAAAAGAGCGTACTCTCTTTTAAAAGGAAGGCAACGTACTTGTGACTGCTCTGGTGTTGCGGGTGTCCATGGGCGGCGGTGATCGCTTACCATCAGGCGATCCGTCCGCTCATTTGCCTCCCTATTTCATAAAAAAAAGAGTTTGTAGTCACGAATGACATAGATGGCAGTAGTTTCTCAAAAAAATATCGAAGTTCAGCAGTCTGTGTCGCAGTTAGACGGGGAAGGCCTCGAATGCAACCGGGATAAACTCAAGAGAGATGAATGAGCAGTTAGTAGAGATGGTATTTGGGTCTGATAGGGTCTTTTTTTTTTTAACCGTGGGGGAAAATCCTTCATGGATCTTATGCCGGACTCCTACCGACTAAAAACCCCCACGGTAACACCCAGAAGCCTATGGATGGGAGCCCCGGGTAAGCCCTCGGAAGGATGTCCCAGGACTCCCATCAGACCTACGGCTACAATTGCGGCCTCGTCTCGGGGGTGGTTCGGGTGCTATCCCGCGTCTATGGGGGGGTTTTCGGGTGCTATCCCGCTTCTTAGGGGGGGGGGGGGCGTGCGTGAATCCCTCACGTCACGCTGCCGTCATGGGCCTGCTTCTGTAAAGACGGTGAGCAGCCAACTCACCGTCCTCAGGCCCCCGGTCATGGAGGCCGATGGTCTTCGGCGAAGACACGTCGGCGGTGCCCAAGCCGCCGACTGCGGAACTCGGGTGGGAGAGTTTTCTCCCGCTCTCGCCCCGCTGCCTCTTTCACGAGCATGACCTTACTCCCGCTGGAGACCATGGCTCGCACCATGGTCTCGAGCGAGAGGGTGCCCACGCCCAGACCCACCATGAGGACCTGGCGCTGTTGCGCCCACGCCGTGCACTCCACCAGCGTGTGGAGCGCTGTGTCATCGCTGCGGTCCTCGCAGTGCTGACACTCGGCCGTGGTTTCCCGGTGTCTTCGCCACAGATACCTACCGATATTAGGAGGCATGCCGCCTCACCTGAGATCGTGCGGTATCCCCTTATCACCCTGATCTGTCTGATTTACTAATAAACATTAAAATCTAGAACAAAATATTCTTAGTTAGTTATAAAAAAGTATTGTGAAATGAGAAAAAAGGAATTCCCGTGAAGTTGTATTGGAAGGCATGTTAAGCTTAGTAAGAAGTTAAAAAATATCGTCATATTTGCGTAAATCCAAAATAAACTCAATTAAAAAGTTTTGAAGTTGCTCAAATCTGTAAAGTTTATCCACAATGTGACAGAAATATCTTTCGGCGTAGTTGAGGATCGGTAAACATGTTACACAAGTATTAGAAAAGGCTGACTCCAAGAAACCTAAAAGTTATTATAATATGAATTCCTAGATTCCTCATTCCTATGCTAACTATACGATGAAAATAATAACTCGACTTTTCTTAAGAGCCGAGATTTTTTTTAATATACAGAATTTAGGTTGAGGTGTGCAAAATTAAGGCAAAATAATTGTATTTGCCGTTGTTTGAGCAGATATCTGTTGGTAACCTCAAAAAAAATGTTAGCTGACAGTATAAATGGAAGAAGAAATGTTTGGCCATATCATTATTTAAGAAACTTAACAGCCAAGCTAGGTAAGGGAAATTTCCATATTCCATAAAATAGGGTTGTCTGATTTGCAACAACGTCTAGTAGTATGTAGTTATACTAACCAAAACTGGCAGCTAAAGTGAAGTGGATTTAGAACATTATTCGCCATAACGCTACTCAGCCTTTGGGCGTGGACTGCTTAATTTGCTGACGTACTTTCCACTGCACCACAGTTCGGGTGCATTAATAACAATCTTCACACATGTCCATTAGCAGGACCTATAACTTTTCACACTCTAGTCACCATATTAAAATTAAAAGTAGTTAATCTAATAGGAAGAAAGAAAGAAAAAACCACTTTATAGCAAAGCAAAAAATAAAACCGATCATCCAGAAATAAAGTTAAAAATAGTTGATCTAATAGTTACACGAATAGCAAAGAAAAAACAAAAAGACAAGTTTAGCACAAAAACAGAAGAGCCAAACAACCTTCCAACGCTTTATTAACGCTTTATTCCAGAATTAATAAAAGAAAAAATCACAAATGAGATTAAAAACGAACCAGCATTATTCAATTTTAATAAATTCCGAACGACAAAGCTTTTCTTGTATCATCTAAATGGAAAATTTAACGTTCATTAAATGCTACGTTTTGTGACGCAATCGAGCCAGCCATAAAACCAGTGCAAAATAAAATAATAGCATCGTCCAGTTTCCATTATTGAACGACGCGACATATAAAAACTGCCATAAAAATCAAATGAAATTACTGTTTTTATTTGGAGTAAAAATGGTGCAGCAGTTTGAAGGGATGGGTAAGAATTCCAAACGTTTGTTAGAAAACTTGAAATGGTTAGAAATATGAGGTTTTCTTGTCTACAGGATGAAATCTTCTGTAGAAAAAAAAATCACTGGGGAGTTTATTGCACCAGGGATCATTCAGAGATGGTAATTGTGATCTATCTCACGTTTATGGACAAAAATAGTACATTTTTGACTTCAAGTCTGTCTGATAGAACCTGATGACTTCTGCCAAGACTATCTGATAAGGTCATCAGAAAAAATAGTTGCCAAAATGAGCCGGCGGCGATTGGTGGTTGTTCTGCGCGCTTTTTTTAAATGTTCTAGAATATTCTACATAACGCTATAATCTTCTTTTTTCTATTTATACAGTTGATTGTACTTTTTCCACTGTATTCTTTTTCTCTTTATTTTTGTTCCTCTTTTGTCTATCACTCTTTTATTTCTCAAACCTCTTAAACAAAACAAAATTAATGTAATTATGCTTATTAGATAGATTTTTCTGCGATTTCATTGATCAAAATGAAACAACATGAGTAATTCTTTAGTGCCGTGGTACGGGTTTGAATCATTATAAAATTCCTTTATCACCAGTAGCCCAAGCCTTTTATTTGTAGAAGTCGAGGCAGTATCACCTTATATTGTCTCGTAAACAATTTTCATAGTTTCACAGGCAGATGTCAAAGTTTCCCCTTTCAGAGGCGCGCGCTCGGCGGAAAATTTTCAACTTGATCGTTGAATTTTAACTTTGCTCATGTCACTAGCACTCGGTGTTGTGTTATTAAAAATATAAAATGTACCTATATGAGGATTTTAGTGTTGTTTGGATGTATGAGAAAATAAATTCAACCTAAATGTGAAGGAAAATTGTAAAACGTCAACCACATTGGACGCGCAACTTTGTTGGATAGTACTTTGTCCGCTTTACTTTGCACCATTTTTCTTTTTTACTTCCTTTCACCCATTTCAGGTGAACCTTATACTATTATAACTTCTGTTGCTGTAGTCGTTGTGTGTTCTGTGATTACTATTTACCTAAATTGTATACCTAGAAAGCAAATGTAAATAATAAGGCTTAGAATAGCTTGCATCTTCCTGTAACATAATATAGTGATATTATTACGACAAAAACCCAGACAATTTGTTACACGATTGATTTCATATCGGATATCAATATCAGCCCTTTGACACATTATACTTTGTTTACAGTTTTGTGCTGACAAAAGCCTAGTATCGTATATATTTTACCTATATAAGGGAAGTGCTGATGATTTAGAATATACTTGATTCGATAGTATGAAATTTCAAAGTATTTCGTTGTTTGGAATAATGCAATCCTCTCAGAAGGAACCGGTCATCATTATCATCATTAATAAGAAACAGTGGCCTCAGTCAGATTGTTATCTAAGGGGTATAAAAAACCGACCACCAATCTCGGTTTCATGCAAACCCTAGACCTACAGGGTTCACTTTTCTATTCTTGGTTTTTATTAGTAACCAAAGCTCTTAACCAGGATACGAATCCGGGACTTCTCGATCGTTATTGTAAGACTTTCTAACGCTGCTTACTTCTCCATACTACTATTACTTTTCTGATATTGTCAGTATGTTGTGTCCAAAGCGTAAATCGTTAGAAAATCGAATACGTAAGCAAAATTAAACTTCTCGGGCGAGACTCGAACCCGCGATCTTTCCGAATAGAAGAGAAATTTGAATTACATCGGGCATGTCTCGGTAGCCGAGTTGGGTAAGGTATTCCCCCTGTAAGGGAAAGTTCGCGGGTTCGAGTCCCGGCCGAGAACTTTCATTTTTCCCTACGTATTCGATCGGTTTTTTTCCGTGGTCCGGTTCGGTGGTCCGGTCAACCGGACCACCGAACCGGACCACGGAAAAAAACCCGTATTCGATTTGTATAGTTAGCATACTTAATGCTGTAAAATTCATTCGTTAGAAAATTCCCACATTTATTTGTTTCAAGCTTTGATGATTCTAACGAACACAGCGGTTTTTCGTATCTGTTTTGTAGAAACTTTGTGCCAGTTAGCCAAAATATAGCGCGTACAAATTAGAGAGAGCTTCACGGTCTAAGTGAGCCGATGTAACGCACGCACCACTACACTCTGCAGGCTTCCATTGTGTTAGTTTAAATTTATCATGCCTGTGTATGAAATTTAGGAATCCTTTTTTTCTACTAACGTAGCTAACGAACACACAGGCCAATTTGATAGGAAGCCGTTTCACACACACACACATACAAAGACTAAATACTCATGAAAGTTTTTGGGTACCAATAAAATCTTCGGGGCTAAAGTCACTCTTATTTGTGAGAATTACTTCTGTTGATTGATGGACTGGGCTCTGGAGCAAGTGTTCCTCTCGGTGTTGGGAACTCAGACAGCAGTAGCTTCTGCAAATGCTAAGACAAGAGAAATCAAGAGTAGGGCTTAAATTTTTGAGCTTTGTTGGCGATACATACATACATATACTCACACCTTTATCAATATATAAATATATTCTCCGGAAACTGGTTTCTATTTGTGAGCGCTATGCCAGCGCTCATGGGTTGAAATATAATGTGAAGAAATCGGAGATGATGGTATTTGCAGCTGGAAGGGGTCGGGAGAATATATTTAATGTGACTTTGGCCGCAGCGCCTGTTCGGTTGGTGCAGCAATTCAAGTACTTATGGCATGTTCTATCCTTTGATCTTAAAGATGATAAAGACATTGAGAGGGAGAGATGGGCGCTCGCGGTGTAACATGCTTGCTCGAAGATTCGCACGAAAGAAGTGTAGCACGGATGTAAAAACAACTTTGTTTATGGCTTATTGTCAAAGTTTCTATACCTGCCAGTTGTGGGTGAATTTTCGCAGGGCTACTTTAAGCACCATGAGGGTGCGGTATAATGACGTCTTCCGTATCCTCATGAAGTATCCGCGTTACTGCAGTGCGTCGAGCATGCTTGCTGAGGCGCGGGTGCCCGATTTCTTCGCTGTTGCGAGTGGCATCTTTTTGGGAGAGACTGCGTTGCTCTAGTAACGCAATACTACAAGCCATATGTGACGACTAAACGTGCCCAATTGCTAAGTATTGGCTGAAAATGCACCGGGATGCCAATCGTAAGTAAATGTGGTGTCATTGTAATGAAATTAAGTATTTTTTTTTTATATTATTATTTGTATTTGTAATGAGACCTGTGCCTGAATAAAGAAATAAAGAATCCCTATAAAAAAAATTATCCCCAGAGGGTTAGGCAGAGGTGAATTAACACCCACATTTCATCAAAAATTGTATTTCGTCCCATGTAGTAGGGGGTGAGCCTATAGTCGCATTCCAGGCACTTATGTTGACTTAAGACTCAGCCTTGCTTCTGCGGCTGAGTCTGAGCTGTATAATATCTGTCTGATGTTAAACAGACCAATCCCTTAGTCGCTTGTACGACACCGTATGGAAAGAGATGGCGCGGCCCAAATTCTACTCCGCTCGGAACCACGCGGCTACATGATACTTACGCTTATATGCGATAATGTTATACGCAAATTCAAATTTAATTCAAATTCAAAGTATTTATTCAAAATTGTGTAGCACTACTACAGCTTTTTGACGTCAAATTCTGCTTAAAACTAAGTTTACCGCCACTTCCTAGGCGCCAGTGGAGAAGAAACGGCGCAACAAACTCCACTGTAGCAGGACTGTGACAGGATTGGATTACCATACCATACCTTCTACATACAAGTCATACATCTAATATTTATACAACAAGTTAGTACATTTTAGAATATATATGTGACAAAACCCAAATCTTTAATAAGAAGGTAAGCAAAAGATTTTATCGCCCACGTCGCGAGGGATGTGCCAGGGCGTCACTTTTCAAACCGCCATATTTCATTTGAGGCTCCTAACAGACGCAACAAAGTCTGCAAATTAGTTAAGTAACACAACACATTTTTGCGCAGTTTGTACTTCTACTTGTAGTACTTACGGAACGAACAGACTTAACGAACTTCAACATGATGATCTGTACAAAAAGGTCTTAGGGCAAATGACATGGAGACGCTTTTGCAATTTTTAAAGTTCAGTTACGCTAATACTTGTGTTCTGTGGTTTAAATACTGTTGTTTCGGGCATAGAATAGATTTAGTACTGACGTCTTGTTTTAGGTCTCATCAAGATCATTTGATTTCAAGCCAATTGATCTACCGGCATCGCTTCTCTAAAAGCTATCTAAACTCCAAAAGTATTAGGGGATTCGCATAGTGAAGTTAAGAACGCTTACTGAAATGGTAGAATAGAATGCTCTACCGCGATTAGCACACTGAAGTGGTAGAGTAGAATGTTCAAATTCAAAATTAAAATTCAAAAATCGTTTATTCTGCATAGACCATTAAATCGACACTTACTAACTTACTAACTTAATGCTCTACCGCAATTCGCATACTGAAGCGGTAGAGTGGAATACTCTGCCGCGATTCGAATACTTAAGCGGTAGAGTGGAATGCTCTACCACAATTCGCATACTGAAGCGGTAAAGTGGAATGCTCTACCGTGATTCGCATTTGCTTGCCACAAATTTTTTTTTTTTTTTTAATTTTTTATTACAAGTCAAAAGTTGGCAGCACCGGATTAAATTTTTACACTATGATTTTAATTATTTAATGCTAGTTGAATTAAAGTGGTACTTTAAATACAACACGCTATGTAAAAAATATTATGGATTGTTATGTAAAAAAAAAGATTTAACCGAGTCTTTATAAAAAATATTCTTCAACTGAATCGAACACCTAAAATGTTAACAATTTTTTTTTGTGGTGCCTGTAATATATTCGTGAGATAAACCAGAAAAACCATTTGGACCCCTTTTTCTAAGATGGCGTCCATGGCACAAGGACACGTGTCACTCGTTCTATAAAATTGAGTAAAAACAATCACTTTTATAATGAGCTTTTCTTCCAAAAGATGCTTTGATATATATACTATAGCATTCCACGATTACTGACACACAATTTTCTTTACAGCTCCGATCTCCTTTGAGAGGTTTTCAATAATTTTCTTTTAACTCAGACACAAGAACCGAATAAAATAAATTCCTTTCGAAAAATATTACTTTATTTATGTACGGGTAAAAGAAACATATTATTATTTATGTACTAAATTTAACTTTCGTTTGCCTTCGTATTGGTCTATCAGACCGACGATATACATTTGCCTTATTTGTTGTTAATGAAGCTCCGTTGAGTTTCTCGTTTTGAGCTTATTGGTACATTATTTGTCATCAACTTCAAATAAGTGTTGTCTAGTTAGCTGTAGAGCAGGTTCCAACAGTTCGTAAGAAAGTTGGTAAATGGGTCCACCGTCGCCCTTAAAGACGGATATAAAGAGAAGGGAAATTTGAAGAGATTCAGATGTGGCTAAATAGCTCATTTGGAAGAGCATTCGCCCTATAAGGGAAAGGTCGTGGGTTCAAGTCCCACTTGAGCATGTCATTTTCCCGATGTTTTTCAAACTTTAAAGTTAGTATAATAAATGCTATAAAAAATAATTCAAATTGTTTTAGTTATTTGTAATGTATTGGAAAGCATTGTAGTCAATTTAGCAACTCTACGGGAAAACTATTGAAGGGACGTAGTACCTATGTCCCTATATTAGTCCATTAAAACCTTATGTAAAACGAACGAACTCATGAGCACGTCTGAGAACGCAATCACACTGAGTAAATAAAATAAATTTAATGACTCATAATATAATGTCGACACAACAGTATCTAAAGACAATTTGTATTGTCGTTTATATTTTTCAGTTAGCTATACAGCTTGCTAGTAGATTCATGTCTGTGGTAGAAGAAGGCCTTCAAATGGAAGCCCATCCCCATTTTTAGCATTTTCGGTATAACAGGCCGTGCGCGGAACCTGTTATAATATTTGACACGGGTACAGGAAGGTTAAGATTTTTTTTTTTATGGATTAGGGAGGCAAACGAGCAGACGGATCGCCTGATGGTAAGCGATTACCGCCGCCCATGGACACCCGCAACACCAGAGGAGTCACAAGTGCGTTGCCTTCCTTTTAAAAGAGAGTACGCTCTTTTCTTGAAGGTTTGAAGGTCGTAATGGTTCGGAAATACCGCTGGTGGCAGTTCATTCCACAGTTTAGTTGTGCGAGGCAGAAAGTTTCTCGAGAAACGCACAGTTGTGGACCGCCAGCTGTCCAGATGGTGAGTGTGGAACTGCTGTCGCGTGGAACGATGGCGGAAAGAGGCGGCGGGGATCAATCCGAACAATTCCTCGGAGCACTCCCCATAGTATAGGCGATAGAAGATGCAAAGCGAAGCCACATCTCTACGCAGTGCCAAAGAGTCTAGCCGATTTGAAACATCCCGGTAGTTGAGTCGCTCTCCGTGGGATGCGGTCCAGAGGGAGAAGTTGGCACTGAGGTGCTCCTGCCCAGAGATGAGAACAGTATTCCATATGTGGCCGTACTTGCGCCTTATAAAGTTGTTGGCGGTGAGCCGGAGTGAAATACTGTCTCGATCTATTGAGTACACCCAGCTTCTTCGAGGCCAATTTAGCTTTACCCTCTAAATGACCGCGAAACTGGACTTCGATCGATATGTCAACACCAAGTATTCCAATATCGACTGAGACAGTTAAGGGGGTGCTCTCAAAACGAGGGACTACGACCAACGGCTGTTTTTTTGCGGTGAACGCACAAACTTGTGTCTTTGTGGGGTTAAAACGGACCAAATTAAGTCTATGGGTCAAAGTGCAAAGTCGAAGGTGAGGTTTCTGGACATAATTCTTAACGTCCAAACAAAAAGACAAAAAGACAAGAATTAAAAACAAATTGCGTGTTCAGTATCGTTAATCTATATATAAAAGAAAGTCGTGTTAGTTATACTATTTATAACTCAAGAACAGCTGTACCGATTTCGCTCAAAATTGGAAGGATGTAGCTTAAACCTTTCTATTCCGAACTTAACGCAGACAAAGTCGCGGGCAAAAGCTAGTATTGATATATTAAAGATATGGAACATTGTCTAACCCATTTTTTTAAATTTCCAATGTACAGACACGACCTCTTTACAATTAAATAATAGTATAGATAAATTTGTTGATTACTCCACGAAAACTTTACCTCATTTAATTTAATGGTACTTAGCTTTAGTACTTAGGAGAGCTAAGGTTTAGCCACTAATCAAAGGCACTTGTAAACGTAAATTATAAACAGAATAATTACTTTTACTTATTGTTTCTTTAATATTTACTGTTATTTATGTGTTAAGTATGAAGTTCTTTTAACGGGCTTCTTTGGGAAAGGAAGAAAACATGTTTATAGAGGTCAAAACACTAAATATTAAGAGGTTACAGGTTCGATACCCGCGCAGCCATTATCATCATCTTCATAATAATTTCCTTATTGTCTTCAAACTTTACACTTTGGAATCCGATGTTCGTTATTTTTGATAGATATATGATACGGGGCCCTACGGGGTCAAGGATGAAGAAAACGATTGGTACGAGATCCACAACTTTATTCCGTAGGTCCTGCTTTACAATAAAAAAACTACTCTAAGTCAAAGTCGAGTGTCGGTTGGGGTATAGGTACACGCCACTAAAAGCGGAAGGCTGAGCAATGTACTCAACTTGGGGTTCCGGGCTGGCCCCGTGCGAGTGTGAAGTTGTCTTCCCCACAAGGTCACCAGGCGTCGCAGCCGCTAGTCCGGTCCGCCGGAGTTGTCGCCAAGGCCGTCGTCAAGACGGTACGGAGAGGGCCGGCAACCTCAGCTGGTTCGGAGGTGGGCCGGTACGGCGCGGTGGTGCTATTTCAGCCGGTATTCCAGCCGGTTCAAGGTTGGACCGGTATTCCAGCCGGTACAAAGTTCTGGGGAGACAACCACACGATTAGGCACTGGTGCGTGAACCCAATGCAACAGCGCCGGGCCCCTACGTATAATTTTCTACATGGGCCCTAAGGTCGGCGGCGCTGTACAATGGTAGGTACACATAACACATACATTCACAATAGAACAATAAAATAAAACTGGATTGTTCCGGAATCAATAATCGTAAGTATTTCTCCAAGTCTGTAATCCCGTTATCCACGGTTCAATCAACTATAAACAAATGATTTAGTAATAATCAAGTTCTAATACTAATATATGCTGAACCGTGGATTTATAACGAGATTCAAATTCGACAATTTAAATTTTTTTTTTAAATTATGCCGAGATATACACCGTGTTGATTTTTCTCTTAGGATACGAACAATCAACCATTACAACTAATTGAATAGTTCTTAAGCAATTACTATATTCGGCTGTCTGTCGACATGTATACTCGCGACATATATTATGGACACACTTCATACAATAACTTTCTTACAACATTCTAACGATTACGATGTTAATCACAATTTACTTTAATTTTATTTTAATTACATTTACCCAAAGAAGACTACAACTAGGTAACTACCGGACTCACGACCGAAGGTAGGCAGGTACTGACTAGTGAGCTAGCATCACGCTTAGCTCCTAGGGGGCTAAGCAGGAATGACACACGCGAATGACGATGTTATGTTACTTTATTATTCTAATATTTCGTGACTATCGTTTAACACTCGCGCACTGTTTATTAAGGACTCTAGACTTACCCCTAATATTGGGAACACAGCTTATATTCAACCAGAAACTTCGTAAGATATGATAACTATACTGAGTACTTAGGACTTAGTAATAGTAACTAGCAGAAAGTAAGAAGTACTTATAAGTTCTAGCTAGGCTTTAGGACTACGACTGGAACGTTTCGCTCCGAAGTCTCGCGATCGAATGAGCTCAGCTGTGTACGCTTCGACGCGCGCGCGGGGCGCGTTTTTTCTATTGTTGAGCCCTCAGCTGTTTTTCCGATTCCCGGGACGCGCTGATTGGTTATCTATCCGTGTGACTCATTTTATGTGTGCGTTAGAACGATGCCTTACCTTATAAGGAGATGTTTGCATTCTCTTGCTAGTGATGGGACGCGTGCTGCAATCGCGAGATACCGGTATTTACCGTTTATTACTGATATGTTCAAATGTTTTCATTTTTTATTACCGGTACCAGTGTTCACGTAACATATATCAACTCGAATATATCAGGAAAAATGAATCCCTGTGGGACTCGGACCCGCGATCTTTCCCTTACAGGGGGAATGCCTGACTAGGTTTCGATGGCCTAGCTGGTTAAGGCATTTCCCCTGTAAGGGAAAAATCGCGGGTTCGGATCGGTCACTGCAAAAAAGTGGCATAAAATTTGAAGTCCAAAATTAAATAGCTTTTTGCAGAGTGAATGAAAACGTGTAATAAAACTCTTTTCATTTAATTTTGGACTTTATTCGAATTGATATAAACTACATGATTTAGGTAATGTCATTTTTTGTAGTGTATAACAATGGTTTTGCTGTAGTAGAATCGAGGGCCAGGTGTGACTTCTGTCTGATATCCCGACCATTAGAGTATTATTAATTACAAATAGGTAACACTAATCAAATTTATAAAGTATCGAAATAAAAAGGGTAGGTTAGAATTACAAGCAATGGAATCGGCAGATTTGCTACATCTAGGTATAGTTCGTAGTATTTAGTCTAAGGATCTATCAGCTCGTAAAGTATTTATGAGTATTTATAAACAAATGGTAGGCTGTTATCTCTGCCTACCCCGAAGGGAAATAACCGTGGGCATATTTAAGATGTTTTTATGGAATAGGGAGGCAAACGAGCAGATGGATCGTCTGATAGTAAGCGATCACCGCTGCCCATGGACACCCGCAACACCAGAGGAGTCACAAGTACGTTGCCTTCCCTTCAATAGAGAGTACGCTTTATTCTTGCAGGTTGGAAGGTCGTATTGGTATGTATGTCCAAGTTAAAAAAAATACCACTGCAATATGTGGTCATATCACATGCCAGAAGTAAGAGCCGGAGGGCGGATCCTGAGCTCCGAGGGCACTGTGGCCTCGGATGCAATCAGGTCTAACGTCTTCATGTTTATGATGATGATCACATGCCAGTGTTATTATGATATACAGCACAGATTTACTACTACCGTTCCTATTTCATTTCCTCTCAATAACGGGACGAATCTATGCGGATATAACTCAAAAACTAAACAAAACAGTTAGGTAGCTAGGCGGATAATTTACCGCGGGCATGTCCGGGATTCCCCAAATTGATTCGTTGCGGTGCCTCCCATTCCGTGTAAGCAGGTATTGGTCCCGGATTAAATGCGACTATGCAGAAGTACTCGCTTAAATAATATCCTACACTATCTTAGCCTAGATTATTTTCTGTGTAGAATGAATCTCGTTTTATAAACGAGGTTCGAGATTTTTCAAGAGATTTTGCTCAGAGATAGATAAATAAATAATAAATAAATATTCCACAACATTCTACACAACGCCATCTAGACCCATGGCAAGCTTTTATAGCTTGTGTTATGGAATCTAGAATGCGGATAAACATACTTATATACTTTTTTTTTTGTAAATACATACATATTATACATAGAAACACCCAGACCAATGCAAATAGCCATATTCATGCTGACAAATATTTGCACTGAGCGGGAATCGAACCCGCGCCTCCTGCGTGGCAGTCGCGTGCACTACCGCCACGCCACAGAGGCTGTGTGTGAGATTGTAGTCTGAAATTATTGTTAAAGTTTTTATCATGGAAATATTTACATGAACTGTCTCAGCATTTAACAAGCATAGCCGCAGGCAATAACTCGTACTGTATGTAATATAACGTTGTAATATTTAGTACTAGCTTTTACCCGTGGCTCCGCCCGCGTGGTTGTTGGTTTTCGCGATCAAACATAGCCTATGTTGTTTATACTGGAGATTGATGGCGCTTGGTGGAATCTGCTACACATATTGAATCACACACTTGTACTTTGAGAATGCCGTAAGGCGAAACCGGCCAGGTCTAGAAATAAAGTCAGTGGAAAAGTACAAGTGTGTTATTCAATATAGCCTATGTTCTTTCTCAAGGTCTAATATACCCCTAAACCAAATTTCATAAAAATCGGTTCATTAGTTTAGGCGTGAAAGCGTAACATACAGACAGACAGACAGAATTACTTTTGCATTTATAATATTAGTATGGACTAGCTTTTGCCCGCCGCTTCGCCCGCGTGTATGTCGGTTATCGCGACCAAACACAGCCTATGTCTTTTCTCATGGTCTAATATACCCCTATGCCAAATATCATCAAAATCGGTTCCGTAGTTTAGGCGTGAAAGCGTAACATACAGACAGACAGACAGAGTTACTTCCTTATTTATAATATTAAAAGTATGGAAGTATGGATTCAAACTTCAGTAAAGGAGATACCCCATTTTGGGCCTGAGTGTACAGACATCAAACCTACCTCAAAAAATTCGTCTATTTTGTGTTATAATTTTGTTTAGACTTCATTACAATCAGCAATGGCCAAGTGCGACAAAAGTTTAAAAATGTGATTTTCATTAATCAACAAGCTTCGTAAACGTTGAATGTAATACTTAATCCGATCTTCGTAAATGCGCTATGATTATGCTTGCTTTATCGATTCGATTATGAAATCAAATCGATAACTAATAACTATGAATTTAAAATTCGTGGCTTTATTAAATGATTTCAAAATATCTATGTAGCATCTTTATTTTCGTTATGCAGTTTACTAATCAGAAATACACCTGTCTCTTTCATAATGGAAGTCAAAATATCGATTGTAAATAATCGTAGTGTATTCAAAGTCTATGTAAATAATCGATCATATAGAATTCATAATAATCTGTAACATCATAATTGTCATTTTCACTCCTGTCATTGAAAATGTCGCATTCGCTTTCCTTTGGCTCCCTGAGATATGTGTTTTGCTGCTTTTACTCTGTGAATTGTATATGATTTTCGAACTAATTGACCCTTGCTTGATTACTGGACACCGTTATTTGCTACATTTGTTGACCTTGGCTTTAAAACTGGACTAGACTTTACCACATCGGCTGAAAGCTATCACAATGAGTCTCTGTGTGAATTGTGGAATCGCTACCGATCGGTGCAATATTATAGGCAGACATTTATTGAACGATGCAGGGATACTAGCTTGTATACGTGAATGGGTCGCACCACAAATAGTAAGTACCTATTCGTTATTTCTCGCTCTTTTGAAATTGTTATTATAATTAACGTTAACAAGCTGTGTGATAGCTGCTATAGAATAGAAATTACTACGAGTCTACCTAATCCCGTAGATAATTATGCCAACTTTTGTATATGAAAATGTATTTTGACTGATATGTGTAACGTTCATGAAGAACTAGCCTATATGACTAATGGAATATTCAGTGCTTATAACATGATCTCTGTTTAAGGTGAATGCAAATGACATCATTTGCGAATCTTGCTGGATTCAAGCTCAATGTGCATGTTTCGATGAGAACAGACCAGCACAATCACCAGTGGGGCACAGAAAAGTGTGTATTCTGTATGTCATTGAAGTGTGCAGAGAGGTGGATAGAGATCTCCTACAAGAACTGTCAATATCTCAAACGGCTTGGTTGTTAAGAGGAAAAATAAAGTCCAAGCATATAAGTAGTAGAACTTATTACGTATATATATTAGTTGACAGTTCTTTGAGCGGGAGGAATGCAATATTACAGCATTGCTGTAATTGTTTTGTAGGTAAGAAAACAGTCGGGTGCTGTGCCCACATAATGAGTGTAATATGGTATCTCGGTTGGGCACGGTTCCAAGACAATATAACACCTCCTGCACAGTTTCTTGACAATATTTTAATAAACTATGATGATGCTTAAAAAGGGGAGGAAAGACCTAAGTCCTGGTGTAAGCATTTCTAAAGCCAAATAGGAAGATACCCGGGATAGAGATTAAAGTACTTTTTTAAAATAAAATAATCTTTAAAATAATGTTGTTTTACTTTATTACCTACTTATATAATTAATTCTATATTACTACAGCAAACAAGTATGTATACAGCCTTGTGGAAAGTGGTAACCATAGCAAAAGGATGTCACTCAGATGTTGCCGTCTGAAGTGAGGGTAGGGAAGGATTGCTTTACCACCTTTAGAGTGTTGCATATCATAAAACTATAAGGTTTAAAATCGTGCAACAAAAAATTAGCTAAAGCATGTCTTTGCTTCGACATGTCAGTTTTATTATTTAGCATATAGTTGACCATTCCACATTAATGACTAAAAATATTAATGACCTGCCCTTTTCTATACTAATAAAACCTGCTAACCTATTTACAAATAAAAGCGATACGCGAATAACTTGTGTAGCTATCACACACAACACAACATAAGACGCTGTTTGACCGCATTATGTATTACAACATAACCTAAAAACCTATGAACAATGCTCGATTTAACAAACTTGGCCATTGTGAATCGTCGTGAAAATTAGGCAAACAAAATGTCCTTAGATGGTCTAAATATTGCCTAATTTTCAACCCTGTGCATGCGGGCCCAAGATTGTATGAGAGTTGGGGTTGTCCTTTATGTCTCTCAGGATGAAAATCTAGAGCACGGAACTTACATTCCCTGTACGTCATATACATACCTGTAAATCTCCGAAGAAGTAGATGGTATATTATACACCCACATTTTGCCAATTTTTTTATCAGTTCCAGCCTATTGCCATCAAACGGGCACTTTGCAATGATCTGTACATACATACATATATAACATACTTAATAATAACGTCATAATCCCCAAGGTCATTTCACTAATCATTGTATTCGGTCCCACGAAATAGGGGGTGAGCCGGGCACTATTGTGGCTCAATCCATGCATCTGAGGCTGTGAGAATCAGTATTGAAAATTCGGATAAAATAGTTTTCTTTCTAAGATACTGTTGTTGAACGATAAAACTGCCAAAGAATAAAATGATCAATAAATTAATGAACATAAATTAAAACATTTTGGTAAATGCCGTGTTCACAATCTATGTCCCCTTCTAGCTACAGAGCGATTGTCGCCTGTCAGCTACGAAGTTATAGCTCACGCAAATTTCACTTGCAAATTCAGTTTTGGGCCGCAGGCTAGCGTTCCTCTGGCTGGCTGTGCTAGCCCCCCTTTAACGAGCTCTCGTGGTTGTAACGTTTTGTGGTTCAGTGTGGTAAGTGTAACTGTACTTGTATAATCTGGAGTAGGATGATAGCTAATTATCTCACAATTGTACACTCTGTGTGTACAATTTTGTAATCACATCACACAATTATAATGTTTTTTTATACCACCCTGGTGGCAGACAAGAACACGGACCACCTGATGGAAATGGTTACCGTGACCTATGGACGAGTGCAATACCAATGGTGTGCCAAGGGCTGCATCTTCTACCTACTAATGCATTTCTTGAAGATCACCATATTGCTGTCGCTTGGATAACATTGTAATTCGTATCTTCTACCAAAGTATTTGTCCCCCTATTATATTACTAGCTTTTGCCCGCGGCTCCGCCCGCGTGTATGTCGGTTATCGCGACCAAATATAGCTTTTTGTCCTTTCTCCAGGTCTACTCCCTATACCAAATTTCATCAAAATCGGTTCAGTGGTTTAGGCGTGAAAGCATAACATACAGACAGACAGACAGTTACTTTCGCATTTATAATATTAGTATGGAAGTATGGATTTCCTAGTTATTAACCGTGGCTCCAAAAGCATGGAAAAAACTTTAATTATTTTTAATTTCTGTGATTCGTCCTATTGGGCCGAACCCATATGGGACGAAACACTGAACTTGTCGTATTTATTCTAGGCATAAAACGTAGTCCTTGTATTGTTTCAAACTATAGCTGTAGCTTTTTTTTCGTGCGGAAATCCCCTCGGATACCCCCCCTGCCGGAGCCGGAAGGGGGAGGTTATGTCGGACTCGAACCGACTAAAACCGCACGCCGACTGTGGGTCTTGGTGCTAGGCCGGAGGTGAGGTTGTCATAGACATATCCCTCACACCCCGGCTGACCCAAAACTTCAGCCAAGCCGATTGCGTACCTCTGAACACATTTTATAGACTCTATACTATCACAATTACTGATAATGTATCTTTTAAAAGAGCATTAGGAGGTTTCTTCAGGGTCGGCAGCACGATGAGTGTTAGGCCGTTACTATTCCATAGATATATGTCCATATGCCACGGTAACCATTTACCATCAAGTGGGCTGTGTGCTTGTCTGCTTCCTAAGAGGGTATAGAATCCACTTCATAAACTCATTCATACATGCCGCGTAGTTCCCCGCAGAGAAAAAATTGGGCCACCCCATCTCTTCCTATGCGGTGTCATACAAGGCGACTACGGGATAGGGCTGGTTAACATCAGACAGATATAATATTATATACAGCTCAGACTCAGCCTCAGATATAGGCTCGAGTCAACAATAGTGCCTTTTTTTTGACTAAAACCGCACGCCGACTGTGGGTCTTGGTGCTAGGCCGGAGGTGAGGTTGTTATAGACATATCCCTCGCCCCCCGGCTGACCCAGGGCCATCCCTTACGGTCTAGCCCTCCTCAGGAGGGGGGACAACGGTGTCCCCAACTCGCCCCCGGAATGGGGAGGCGCGCTATTTAGCGCGCCGCCGCCGTGGCCTGCTTCTGCTGGGGTGACAGGCGGCTCCACCCGTCACCCCCAGGCCCGCGCTCATGGGGGACGGAGGTCAGTCAGTGCCCTCCGACGCCCGAGTTGCCTGCGCGCGCGGGCGGCGCGATCCGCGAGTCTTTCTCGCTCGCGCCGCCTCTCCCGCTCCGCCGTCTCCTTCACGACCATTACCTGCTCGCTGAAGGAGACGCCGGCCGCCCACGCGTCCGCGCAGCGGACCATTGCTGTGAGCAGGGTGGCGAGGGTGAGAACTCTCACTCCCAGGGCCGCCACTAGCTCCCGCCTCGGTCCGGCCCATGCCGGACACTCGGTGAGCGTGTGCAGCCCCGTGTCCTCGCTCGCGTCGCAGTGATGTGATGGCACTCGGACGTTGGCTCCTTTTCGATCCGACACAGATACCTACCGAAGCACCCGTGCCCGGTGATAATCTGCGTCAGTCGATACGAGAGGCTGCCATGTGGCCTCTCGAGCCATTCCCCCATGATGGGCCTTACCGCCTCTATGACGGCATGCCCTGCGCGTCGTTGCTCAAGTCGTCGCTCCCACTCCGCCACCATGATCCCGTGGAGCCGGGATCTCTCGGCACGAATGTCTTCGGGCTCGGGATCGAATCCCCGCTCCCGCGCCTCCTTACGGAACCGATACAGTGCCGCAAGGGATCTCGCTTCCAGGATCCACGGTGGCGATCCGGCTAGGAGACTCGCCGCTTCAAAGGATATCGTGCGGTACCCCCTAATGGCTCTGCAGGCCATCGTCTGCTGCGGAGCATGCAGCAGTTACACGAACCTGGCCTGCAGGGCGTCCGCCCACACGGGGCACCCGTACAGGGCCATGGACCGCACGACACCCGCGTAGAGTCTCCTGCAGGAGTCCTCTGGGCCCCTCAAGTTGGGCAGCAGCCGCATCAGCGCGTTAGCTGACACCAACAGTTTGGGGCGCAGACTTCGGAAGTGCTCTCCGAAGTCCCACCGACCGTCCAGTACGAGCCCCAGGTATTTCAACCGGGGCTTGATGTCGATGGGAGTACCTCCTACTGTCAAGCTGGATCCCGGGGGTGGCCTGCGCCGAGGACCATGAAAGAACAAGGCCTCGGATTTGTGCAGAGCCACCTCGAGACCCAGCCGCCGGATCCGATCCACGACTTGAGCAACAGCGGTCGTGGCCCTCTGGGTCGCTTCGCGGTGTGTAGCGCCACTCACCGTCACTAGCGTGTCGTCCGCGTAGCACGTGACGGTGGCACCGAACGCGAGCTCACCGCGATGCACCCAGTCGTATCCGATGTTCCACAGGAGCGGCCCCAGGACCGATCCCTGTGGGACACCGCACGACATCTCACGCCTACCGACGCCGGTCGCACTTGGGTAGATGACGGCCCTCTCCGTCAGGTACGCCCCGACTATGCGGCGGAGGTAGAGAGGCACATCGTGGTACACGAGTGCCTCCCTGATGCAACTCCAGGGCAAGGTGTTGAACGCGTTGGAGATGTCCAAGGACACCGCCAACATCACCTCGCCCCGGGCAACCGCATCCTCCGCCAGAGTCCTCACGCGCATGATGGCATCCACAGTGGAGCGCCACCGGCGGAAGCCGTACTGCGTGTCCGCTAGGTCCGGCCCCACTCTAGAGAGGTGCTCGACGAGGCGCTTGGCAATCACTCTTTCGAAGAGCTTGCCCACCTCGTCGAGCAACACTATGGGCCGGTACCCGGACGGCTCGTCCGCCGGGCGTCCGTCCTTGCGGATGAGGACCAGCTTCCCCGTCTTCCACATCTTCGGAAACTGGCCCCGCTCCAAGCATGCGCTGAGGAACCCTCGCAGTCGGGGTTCGAGACCGTCTTCTCCTAGAGCTAGGACCCACGCACGGCCTGGAATGCCGTCGGGTCCCGGGGCGATATTCTTCTTGGCTCTAAGCCGTCGCACCGCCAGCTCTAGTTCTACCCAAGTGACCTCGGGCACGTCGTCGTCAATAACCACGCCGGGCGCATCAGGCGACCGAGGTGGCGGAGTCATCTGCGGCGGAACGTGTTCCGCCCGCGCCGGGAACAGGGATTCTACCACTCCTCCAAGCAGAGCCGGCTCGAGAACCTGGGTTAGGGGAGGGGCCCGGGGGCGCAGCTTTCCTCTTACCAAGCGGTAAGGCCGCCCCCATGGGTCCCGCTCCTGTGTCTCCAGCAGCTCCCTATAGGAAGCTGCCTTGGACCGCTTGATCTCCGCTCGGAGGGCATTCCTGGCTTCCCTGTATCTCTCTTGCAACTCCGCCACTAGGGTGTCTGTGTCTGCGGGGCGGGTACGCCTCCTACGGAGCCTGGCCCACCGGCGGTGCGCAATCACGCAGGCTTGACGCAGCCTCGCGATCTCCGCAGTCCACCAGTAGACCCGGCGCCTCGGACTGTAGGCTGGAGCCCTAGACATACCCGCATCGCGGACATACCCGCATCGCAGTCAACAATAGTGCCTGGAATATTATGATGAAAATCAATGGGTTTGCACTGAAAATCAGTTCTGTGGTGGTCAATATCCACCTCAGTATATGCTGAGTGTAGCCCTATTGCGGACGCAGCGTAGGTACATATTTTATAATTTATAATTGTAATCCAATATTAACACGTGTTATGTGAGACCATGTGTGTATTTTGTAAGTCATGGACTTGCGCCACGTAGAAAATGACACATTGCCAACGTCATTAATGTCATTCTGTCGCGACTGCTCAGGCGGCGACCACAGATAAGAAACAAAAATAAATTACTTGGTCGGTTATTGTTCGGTCAAAACGTTTGCCGCCTAAGTAGCTGTAGGTCTACTCACTGGTGTTGTGGTTACATTTTTGTTATTCTGATTTTTTATTATTTCCTTTTGTAATATGTGCATGTGTTCATCCGCTAATGTTCTTTCTTTCTCTTTCTTTCTATTATGGCAATAGGCTCACTCCGACCATATAAGCATGGCACCGACTATATAAACCAACACTACCCCTGAACTTCTTATATACCTACTCACTACTATAAATACCATGGCAAAAGATATATAAGAGGCTCTTACCTTTCAGCTTTCCAATTCAAATATCACTCACAGTGACGGAGTGCTTTAAATAATCACTGTAGCTATATTCTCGAGTGTTACAGGTGCACTCTGAACTCAGTTCAGCTAATCCTCCCGACGGATTAGCTGAGTGATCCTAATTACCATACTCTAAACCCAGATACTACGAAATCCCGGGTGACTTACGCTCCTACTACGTTTATATAAAAGTTAGTAATAGTTCTCAAGTTGTTGATTCCAAATTTAAAGGTATATCGTTTCCTATCTGTAGCCGCGATTTTTTTTTTTAAATGTGTTCAGTATCGTTGATGACGGATATAACTTAGCTCGGGTTTTATTTTTACCCGACTACGGCGAAGCCAAAAGGAGGGTTATGATTTTGACAGGCTATGTATGTATGTATGTATGTGTGTTCATTTGTTCCCTCATAGCTCCTCAACTTATTAGAACTGGACAAATGAGGTATCGTTACAAGCGGCTTGATAGTCCGATGGTTATAGGCTATATGACGTGTCACTCCATCATGTGTGGCGCCCTCTAGAGCTCATAAGGTACTGTGTTAAAAAATTAATTTGAGATAAATATGCCTTGTTTGGCATCCAATGAGAGTGCTTAATGAGCACATTTTAAATATATATAAATTATTAGCTTTACCTTGCCCCAAAATAATTTAAATCTATACATATAATAAATCTGTAAGCGATCGATGTCTGTACATGGAAAGGAAATGAGAAAAACTGTTATAGGGGGACTTTATAAACGTAATAGAAGCCAAAACAACGTTTTTTGGAATTTTTGTCTGTTTGTCTGTTTATCTGTTTATCTGTTTATCTGTTTCTCTGTTTATCTGTTTCTCTGTTTGTCTGTGAGTTTGTGCACGCTAATCTCAGAATCGGCTGAACGGATTTGGTTGCGGTTTTCACTAATATATTGTAGTAGGCTTCACTTAACATTTAGTGTTTGTTTTATTGAAATCGGTTCATAAATAAAAAAGTTATGTCAATAATAGCAAATCACGGCTAACAATTTGTGATTACGTGAATAGATCGAACCAATAAAGAACCAACAATGCTTATAAGAAGATATTATTTCGGTCATAGGAATCTGAAGAACTTCGAACGGCCAGTGTTACTACATCTCAGCCAAGTCAGGTCAGGTTACTGCAGAATCTTCGAAACGGCAAGTGTCTCGATACAGTTCACATTGTTCTCGAACGATTTTCTCTCGAATTCGACAAATTAGTGAGCAGCTGGTTCGGTAAAAAGGCCTTTCATAATTAATATCATCACGAATCATCATCATGAATACGGCAGAATGTTTTTATGACTTATGTAAACGTCTATTTCACACTATGATTTCATGGTAACTGTGGCTCAATATGTCTGTGGTAGACTAAAAACTTTGCTGAGTCGCGTTCGAATCCATCTAAAATGTAATTTTCCTTTTTTATGGTATTTTATTTACTTTTGTTTATTTTTTTTATTTTATTGTGTATTTTGTTGTATTTTATTGTATTTATAGTTTTATTTGAAGTAAAATATAAATTCTATGCTTATTATTCTATAGTCTATAGGTCGTACATAAAACTAGGCTGTGTGTCAGTAATATTCTTATTTAATATTCTTAGATCTTTAGAAAATTCTTCATTTCGGATAATGTAAAATTGGTCCCACCCAGAGAAGTGAAAACCAACTGAAACTGGTATCCCCCCTTGATACCGATTCCACCACATCGGGACAAGCGCAATATTGGAATCAACCCGATTAAAATTTAACAGGGGAGATGGGGCATTGGGGGGTATTCTGGGGTTAGGTACCCCAGTATACCTGATTACCTATCACAAATAGGCAGTCTCAACGTGAAGAACAGGGTTTGCTTCGGCTCAGGTGATGGGTAGCCTAAGCCATCACCATCAAACCCACGCTCATGGAGGAAGTAAATCGTTGCACCTTCTCTGAAGCACATTACGTATTCTTAGAGATAGTTGTCCCTATCGTATTACCGTCTCGACCATGGTGAATGTCCTGATGAGCTCTTCCAATTAGTTCCACCCTCTCCTTTCCTACACAGGACAACGCGTGCAGGATTCAGATGTCACCCACATACGGATCAGAATATTCCATCAAGAACCAAGTGGTTTGGTGACCCATTCCTATGTTGCATCATTAAGACCTGAAAATCCGTCGCGTGGACATCAACTCCAGTGTCAATTTGGAAGTATCTACATCATCTGCTGGACACAAGCTTACCAATACAAAGAATATATAGCAAAATGAGGCTATATGACCTCATCCCAGTCAATGCTGTATTTGCTCTCTTGCCCACTGCGCCCATCTTCTCTACCTGTGTGTAAAGCAACGAACAACGATGTGACTGTGGTTGATGGAATTTATCATAAAACTGGAACTACCCACTATTGGCTCAGCAAAGAACTACTGCTCAATGCTCAGGGCGTGCGAGGCTCCGGGTTTTCTTGAAACTATTTTGTGTGATACTTGATGCATTTAATCTTCCACCATGTATAATGATGAGTTTGAGCTATTCCGAACTTAACGCGGACGAAGTCGCGGGTAACAGCTAGTAAAAAATAAAGTTTAAAACTAAAACCCGACTACCGAAAAATCACGCTCTAAAAAGTGACAAACAAGAAAATATCAAGGATAGCCGTGGTCGTATTTCACTTTTCTCTAGAATAAATTGTTTTGTTAGAGTGATTTTTTTATTTCCCTCCAGAGTATAAACGCTTTTTTTCAGAGTAAATCCCCTCGGATACCTCCGTCTCCGGAAGGGGAGCTTATGTTGGACTCGAACCGACTAAAACCGACTGTGGATTGTGGTGCTAGGGTGGAGGTGAGGTCGTCTTAGACATATCCCTCGCGCCCCGGCTGACCAGAACAAGGGGCCTTACGGTCTGGCCCTCCTCGAAGATTATAGACGCGACCAAATTTACAATTTCTTAAATAGTACAGTTAAGTATAATAGGAACACTTCAATCCAAATTCATAAATTCTTGTCTGTTTGTTCACGATGGACGTAAAATGTACTGAACGGACTTTGATACGGTATTAAGTACATTAAATTTTTGACATGTCCAAAAGTCGCAATGACGCGGATGGAGCTTCGACCATCATCTAGTAGCTTATATTGTCATTTATGTCCAGACAAAATCATCAATGAGAAAAACCGTGTTGCTAAAACTACTTTCTCACGAAGTTACCCTTCACAACCCATCATTATTTCCTCAAGACCACCAAACTTTCCCACAAAAAGATGCTAAGAAACAAAAACAAATTTCATCAAACTTGTTTTCTAATGCTCGTCGTGATACAGGCGAGGACACGTGCGGGTCTTGTATATGTGTTGCAAGTCGACACCAATATGTTGAGGAAATAATTCGGAGTTCATCGAAGCGCGAGACGGTGAGAAGCCGTCGCTGGCTCTCGCTAAAAACCTATGAATACCATCCGACGTTCGAAACCAATGATATAGAACCAATAGAAGTACTAGAACTATAACATTTTACGAGTAACGTGCGTATAACGATATATAAACCAGAAGCGATAATCAATGATATTTTATATTTAACAGAGTTTAATTTATACCTACTATACGAAATACACCTCTTTCAACTTTGATTGAAAGAGATACGAGTAATAACACAGATACATGGTACTCGAGACGTAGTCATAGTCTATGTGTTTTCTCAGGTTATAATATACCTCTGTACCAAATTTCATCAAAATCGATTAGTGCTTCAGGCGCGAAAGCGTGACTGACAAGCGGACAGAGTTACTTTCCCATTTTCTACTCATAATATTATAAGTACTTACCTATAGCAGTATAGGAACATGACATAGATATAAATCGTTCCTTATGGTGAAGTTGCGAATGTGCTATTTGCGAAAATCTGTTTCATCACTGCATAGTCCTCAAATAATCTCTAAATCTATACCTACTAAAATTTCAGCTAGCAGTTTGTACACCTTATTAATTACCTTAGTTAGCTCTTGCTAAAGCGGTTATAACGTAGGCACTTTCCTTTGAAGTCAACTGCATTATGAATGCACTATTAGCACAAAACCGCACTTTTATAATTACTAACAGTTTCAAGCGGCTGTAGAACTTTCGTATTTATACGAACATTGAATAATGTATTACTGTACAGGCTCGACATATACATTATGTGTGAGTTAACTAATTTCAATATTGTCATTAATATAATACTTGCATGTCAAATTATATTAATCTGTAAACCACAATTGTGGTAAGACATAGCGTACAAAACAAAGCTTATAAGACTTTTTTACCTAACCTATGATCCACAGAATAAATATGATTATGATTATGATTACAAACTATCAATCTATGCATGTCTGTATGCATAAGTAACTTGTACCAAAGTAGTTGCTATTATGAACGAGATTGCTTCACACTGCTCACGACTGAATCTCGCTCGCTCTCTTTCTTCCTCTCTCTATGCCTCGTCCCCCACCAGCTCACGGATCATAGGAGCAGTAAAGCTGTTGCGGCCGATCTGAAGTTGTCACTTCCCGCACATAATATTCTACGTCTGCATATATTTGCAGGACAGGACGCGCGGGCATTTCCCACGGAAACATTGAATAACTAATGCTAAGAAACTGTTAAAATGAATTCTTACCAAGTGAATAAGTCATAAACGTTCGCTTCGTGTACAGGCACTTCCTGACATTTGCCGAATAATATAATGTCAACCGCACAAAGGTAATACGAAGGAAACTCTGTGCCATATTATACGGAAGGTAACACCGATGTTGCTGACGTATTATTATGTTATTTCTGAAGAGGTTGCAGGGGTTTACAGGTTAGAAATATGTAGTTAACCTTTTATACATCATAATAAATATAATGTAGGCTAACAGGGTGATTACAGAATGTTTTAAAGAAAGAATATTAGTTACCGAATTTATTTTATTACCTTAACCCCTCCTGCTAATGTAACCAGCTGATTTTGTTAGGAGTTGAAATCGTGCCGCACTTTGACTATAAAAAGCTGAGCATACGATCGGTATGATGATGTTTATGTTAAGAGCTAGTTCACATCTCGGTTGTATAATAGTTAGAATTCAAACTCAGGATCCCTCAAAACCCAGCCTTGTTCATAACCACTAAACTTATGACTTCATATCCGTTCTTACGGCGACTATGGAGTCATCTATCGTCTACCGTCTCTACCATGGTGAATGTTCTGACGAGCTCATCCAATTAGTCCCACCCTCTCCTTTCCTACACAGGACGACACGTGCAGGGCTAAGATGCCATTGATTTACGGTGCAGAGTATACCTGCTAGAACCAAGCGTTTCAGTGACTCATTCCTATGTCGCACCATTAAGACCTGGAACTCCCTGCCAGCTCACGTGTTTCCCTCTTCCTACAGTCCCGGGTCCTTTAAGCGGGGCGTGAGAAGGCATCTAATGAGGCCGTCAAGCTGAGTGCCACCACTGTTAACATGGTACATGTTTCCGATGGTGACCCTCTTTCCGAGACTTCGCCTTTAGCTTAACATCAGGCGAGGTGAAGTCAAATTGACGTGTCCTATATATAAAAAAAAAAACTTCTCACGAACTATCGGAACCAATGAATTATGTTACAATCATTTATAAACATTGATTTTTGATAGCTCCGCCCAAATACAAAGAACGGATAAATAGAAAGGAAATTTGAATCACATCGGGCGTGTCTCGGTAGCCGACTTGGTCAAGGCATTCCCCCTGTAAGGGAAAGGCTGGGGGTTCGAGTCCCGCCCGAGAAGATTTATTTTTCCCTATGTATTCGATTTGTATAGTTAGCATACTTAATGCTGTAAAATTCATTCAAGTTATGACTTCATAATTTTCTATTCCTTAGATAATTCCTCAAAAAACAAAACCATAGTTTTTCTGTGACATAGGCCTGAAACTTACTAAAAGGGGAAAAATCCTTGAAAAGTTGTCAACAAGGCCTGTCACCTATAACTAAAACTATTACAGATTATCCGAGAAGTTGGGGCCACTGAGTGGCTGTCAGAGCACTGAACAGGACGGGATTAGGAGCGGGACTGTTTGCCACAGCGCGTAGAGAGCAAAATTTCAATTTATAATCGTTCAGTGTATGCTTGAAGCGAAAGGTTGAAAGATTTTTAATGATGCAGACTATATTCACATCGGATTAGGTTTGGTTTGGCGTAAACGTGAATAATTTAGAATGTATAAATGCTCTATGCTATGGCATTTTTCAAAGCATCATCGTTACTCAAACTTTATTGCATAAATATTGATAAAATATGCGATGACAGGATCAAACCGCTTCAGATGTTTTGGTATCTTTTCATGTTTCTGCCATGGCCCCATTGCGAAAATTAAATTCATCATTTTACTTCGTAAAAAAATATGTGAAAACTGTCCAACGCTAATAACAAACAACTATTATATCAGTCGCAACGTATCCCTTCGAAATAACAGTCCATGTATGACCTTGTACTTACTAACGTGCGAAAATTATACCAAGATATATGGTGCATTGTCTGTCATCTCAAGCAGACTGGCTCAATTCGGTCCAACACGTGGCGCCATCTGGCCGAGAACGATTTAATTAACAGCTACATCTATCAACCGGTTGACAGTTGTTATCTCAATGATGCCAATGTCAATAATTGGTCGACGGCCACAGATAATTACAGGGGTGTCGCAGGGGTGTAGCAGGGAGGGGTGTCAATTTTTGGCTGGGGTGATTGAATGTGCGGGTAACTGTCATAAATTGAACTGTAGTCTTGATGAGTTTTTATACAAACAAACGGTTACGAATCTTTCTCAGTGGGGTAGGCAGAGACAACATGGTTCCACTTGTTATAACTTCCGCTTCTTCTACTTTAATTATTTTCATACATGCACGTCGGTTTGGGGTGCTTTTAGAAAATGAGTATTTTATGATATCAGAAAATTACAGTGTAATGAAATATTAACAACATACACTAACGTAATTAAAACTAGATTAATTATCACCACAACTCATTTTTTTTTTCATATTCAGTCTTTTAATTTTTCCTTCGCTGGATAGTAAAAAGTTAGGATGTAATCTAGATTCTAAATGATATAGACCACCATTCCAGATGCTGATTATCTCAAAAAAGTTCCCTGGAAGAACTAAAAAGAAAAATTACGTTAATATTTTTGCTAGTACATCTTCAAGTTCTTTATAAATATTACCAACGTATACTTAGAAAAACACATACCTACGCAAACAGATAGATTCGTTCTGTAAACATATAAATCTGTAAAGATCAGGAATCACATCCGCGACCTCTACATTACACTCGAACACCCTACTCATACAATCATAACGAAAATCAACACGAAATGTAAATTACACAAATATTGTGTACAAACAATAATTACACACAAGTGTAATTATCATATATACATAGTAAACATATTGTACGTCACTTAATGACGCTGATTGGCCTATTTGTTAGTTTACCATCACTACAGACGTTAAGGATGTATATTGATATACAGGCTTATCTACACCACCACTAACTTATATCGACAAAGTTTGTGCAATCTCGTCTCGCTAAGGACCTATTGTTCGCTATCTGCAGTGTTCGTAGCTACTTGATGTATACTTACTATAGTTTTGGTAAAGTACCTATACTTTGTATTGATTTAAACCCACGACCTGTGTGAATGAAGATTGCTACATCATTGGTGATAGAATTGATTGGGGTTTGGTGGAAATATTTGTATGCATGTAACGAATCCCAAGAAAGGCATTCGATTCGAAGAGGTTTCGCCCATCACATTCCGTTCCAGCAGGTTGGAAGAAATGGAAGATGGATTTCTTAGAATGTGGTTTTGATAAACTAAATGCGTTCCTTGAACAGTGTAGTATAAGTGACGTCAGGTCAGATTCTTGCTTCAGACACTTGTTAAAGAGGCTGCGGTAACCACTTACCATTGAGAATGTAATAACCATGTTTGTTCGCTGCACACTAGTATAAATTAAAGAAGAAAGAAACACAATTTAGGGAAATTCATGAACAAATAAAATCAAATACCAAGCTTGTAACAGACAAGCCTTTCCATTTATTTCTCTGCCATTTGAGATTTGCGAGTGACATTGATAGATTGACATTTAATCTATAGTATAACTGAGTTATTAGCTATGTCAGTCATAGATCAATAACTATGCAGATGGGTCTCGTGACTGAGAATATATAAAGACATCCATCAAATTCGTCCTTCAGACTTGACTAGAGAAGGGGTTGTTAATACAATCTGAGGTACGCAAATTGTGGATTTATTTTACAGACTGCAAATTTCTGTATGAATTTCTAGATGATTGATTGTTAGAATGTTTATTATTTGTGTCGAGCTCTACAGATGTGGTCTCGTTTCAAACAAAGGGTATGTTCTTTCATTATGCGTAGTAAAATTTTGAAGCGAAAATCGTAGCTAAAATTCTGAAATATAAATCTTAATGTTTGAAATATAACACGCAGCGTTATTTTATTGTTGTTGATCTATCAAGAAATTGACCCATAAATAATTCGTAAGAAGTGCCTTATCAAGAATATAGTTATACTCAAGTAGGTACCTACGAAGATACGATACGATTAGTTATTTTACTAAACAATTTTAACTACAAATTCAACATTCACGCGTTTAAATAATCATAACTATGAAATTACTTCAAGCGTTACTTGAAAATTCATATGCATGCATTAAATTGTCAACACCAACAAAAGCACAGCCACTTTAAAGCGATGTTCACACCGTCTGTTACTTTTATTTCACAAAAACATTTTTGCAATAAAAATATGTCACAGAAAGTTGCAACTCGCAGCCACGGTAACGAGGACTTACAGAGATTATGGATGTATAAAAACTCCAAGTTATAATAAAGAAAGACGTCCACTAAGAAGCGACATTTCTAGCTAAAGTACCTGCATCGTTTGTTCTGAGCTTCAGTCGTATTTTTTTAAGTTGTGCCAATTTTTTTATAACATTATCGTATCTGGCAGCACAGGATGTTGATCTATGTATATTCCGAATTGAGATCAGTGACCTTTTGTTTCAATTTTAATATGTTCCCTCGTAGAATTTTATTAACTGTTTCACAAGCATTATTATTTGCATGCTATTTCGTGAAGATTAAATCTTGCAAGTTAAATTAAAATCACTTTTTATTATCTTTCAGTGTAATCATTTACATGACGGTGTAGTTCTGATGATAATGCATTTTTGGCTAATCATGACCTAAATCCGCATTTGTAATTAGATGCAGATAAAGTAATTCTTCGAGAGTCGACGGTACAGACATAAGATTTTCGCATCATACAAAAAATAAATTAAAGCGTAGTGAATATAAAAACCCGAGCAAGCTAAATAAAACCGTTTGAAAATAGAATAATATATCAATAAGTTACTTACTTTTTTCAAACCCATTCCAACAACCGCTTCGCAAAAATTGCAGATAATTTTGTAAATATTTCTATAAAAAAATTAATAGACTGAAAGGAAAGGAAAGGAAAGGAGACAAAACGACTTTGACTTTGACCGTACCTCGGAGAGCACGTTAACCGTCCGTCCCGGTTGAAATATGAACATTTATGGCAGTCGTTACGGATCCAAGAATGTGAATGGAATGCTTCGATAAAATATCGAAGTTCAACCAAATCCACAGCTAGACCCCCAGACTCCAAGTTGAAACTTTGTGTTGCGGCTGGGATTACCGCTGGGATGAAAAAGAAAACGATTTTAACCATTTTTCATTCCTTACTAGCTTTTGCCCGCGGCTCCGCCCACGTGGATGTCGGTTATCGCGACCAAACATAGCCTATATCCCTTATCAAGGTCTAATCTACCCTGTACCAAAATTCTTCAAAATCGGTTCAGTGTTTTACGCGTGAAAGCGTAACGGACAGACAAAGTTACTTTCTCATTTATAATCATTAGTATGGATAAACAGTCTAAGTGTGTATACTATCCCTACTACATAAAGCAAGAAGTCTTTGTATTAAATTAAACTTTTACGTATACTATGTTAAGTATAGAGGAAGGAGCATCCGCCATTTTGATCGTGCCGACTGCCAAAACCAAGCCCGTGTCGAAAGCACCCAAGCAATTTCCTTAATTAATGAGGTCCATGATAGAGTTGACATCTTCAATGGCCTTTTGAGTAAACTCACAAACGTTGTTTGTTGCTTGTTAGTCATTCACAAGATTATGTTTAGAATATGGCTGGAAATGGAGACTAATACTGGTTGGTGGTGGTCAAAGTGTGATTTCAAAGACGTGAACTTTGTTTTAATTATTCTTGTCTATTGAAATTGGGGTTTTTAGAGTATCTGTATCCCAAAATTAAAAAAGGAATTCTTATAGAATCATGAAATGGTTTATATATCTGAATGCTTGCCTCTCTGTTTTTTTACCCACGACGGAACGGAGACGGTATATGCGTTTGGGGCGAGAGGATGTTTGTGTGTCTGTTTATGCAAATCCATGTTGCCATTTTCTCCGAAACTAGCAATCCAATTTTGATCCAGTTTTCAGTTATGGGTTCGGCTTTAATTGGAGCATGTTCTTAGATAGGTGTTACAATGACAACTCAACAGGGGGCGCTACAGCAAGCATTTTAATGCAAATCAATGTTGCCAATTTTCTCCAAAAATACTAGTCCGATTTTGATGCAGTTTTCAATTATTGGTTTGGGTTTGACTGGTGCATGTTCTTAGATAGGTGTTACGGTAACAACTCACTAGAGGGCGCTGCAGTAAACATTTTTAGGGCAAAGTCGGGGGTTTTTAAATATTTCAATTTACTTTTCTTGTCTTTCACAAAGGTAGGTACACAAATCAACTCATACAAATAACTAGGTATATAATTGAATCGTTTGTGGGAGACTGGTTTCAGCACTAGGAAAATCCTATCACACAGAAAACCAGGCCCCCCATAATCTGTCTGTCAAGATAGACCCAACTTCGTACCTTAAGCAAGTTGTTTTTGGAGCCCTCGGTAAACGAATTTAAGATGTAGTTTTTACCCGTCTGTGACAGCGAGGGTAATGTGTTACGCGCGTATGTATGTATTTAGCTTTCTTTGTTCTCCTCTACAGGCTTAACAGCTGGATATATTTAGATGAGTGCGGTCTCAAATGAAAGGTATTCATGTCCATAAAACCTATACATGGGATTTTTGACGCCAAAAAAAAAAGATTCTTCAAAGTTATCGAATAGGACATCAAAATGTAGGGAATAAAAAGGCGATAACAAAAATATATTTATTTCATATCATAACTCCAAAGTTTAAAATGAAATAAATGATTAAAAAAATAAAAAACCCTACTACTGTTTAAAAGATAAAAACAAGTTTGATAGCAGGCGGTAGCTATTAATTTTCTTTTGGTTTATGATTGGCAAATGAATACCGCCTGTTATCAAATTTGTTTCAATCTTTTAAACAGCAGTCGGGTTTTAAATTTTAATGGTGAGCAGGTGTATTATATCGTCTCGGATGGCATTATAGCCTTAGCTACCTTCAATAACAATGGACGACATACTTAACAGCTGGACTGAGTTTGCAAAGTTCAACTTGCAAACTGTCACTTCGGATTTGTATTTCTTTCTTTACACAAACTTTAAGTTTATTGGTGTATGACTGTGAATACTACGTAATATATGACATTAGACTTAGAAAAGGCGCAAAATCTTACATTTATTTTATTCATTTTTAACTGACTGGTGGAATTTGTAAATTGGCAAGCAAAAGACGTATTCCAGGATTGTTATGATCATTCTGACACAAAGGCAAACACGGGTTTTCTATTGCAAACACTTGCACATAAAGTAAACGATTTCTTCGGGATCCCATTTTTTCTCATAATGGTTTTTGTCCTAATTTAAATTGTCTTAATAAGTTAGGCATAATTTTCTTTGTCATAATAATAGTGTGCCATAATTGGTTTTTAGCATACTGTGTTATTAAGCATAAATATTGTCTATCGTAATGTTTTTATTCATAACTTTGATATGCATAAAGTTGTAAAGCATATTGTTTATTTGTCTAATAGTTATTTTAATACCCTGACTCACTGCAATCCGACTCGGATAGGTTAGGTTAGAAGACTATTGGGATAGTATGCTTATAAAATATTATGCTTAGAGGAAATAGGATTAAAAAAATTATGATTTAAAAGTTATGGCAAATGAGTATTATGCGTAAATAATGTTAGGACAAGTAACATTATGCAATGTTAAATTATGACATAAAATCGTAGGAATAAAAATAGAGAACCGATTTCTTCTAATGCAAAGGGTTACGATCAAAGTTGCAAACTTTATAAACATGTTCATAACCGGGTACTTCCGTAACTTTTATTTATTTACTACATATTGCACTGAATCGAATCAGGTTGTATAAATATAATTGCGTATGCGTATATAAAATTTGCGTGGTGACAAAGAAAGAATATAAATATCACCACCTCATCTCCTCCGAAGGGTGTCGTAACAGGCAACTAACGGAAAAATACGCTGACGATATCACTGCGAGAGAAGGAAAACTGGAAATATAACTCTGTTCCAACCCATCTAGATATCGTGATAATTGTGGACTAAAGTTTCCCAACAGTGGGAGAAGCCTATGTGCGGCAGTAGACGTGTTTTGCGATAGGCAAATTTATATAAAACTAGCTGTCCCGGCGAACTTCGTACCGCCAATTTTTCCTACCCTCGTGGCGTCAGATCCCGTTCCCGCTGCACCATTTAGGGGAATGAAAAATAGATACCTAATAATTAAATGACGATTGACCATTTTTCTACCGGAAAGAAAAAATGATTGAATTACTAAAATGGCTATTAAAAAATAAGGGTTGATCGTAATTGAGGAAAAAAAAAAATTGAGGATTGTATGTATTTTTGTATGTTGTATCATAAAAAAATAGAAATTAAAAATTTTGTCTAAAAAATAAAAAAATAAAATTTAGGGGTGGACTACCCCTAACATTTAGGGGGATGAAAAATAGATGTTGGCCGATTCTCAGACCTACTCAATATGCTCACAAAATTTCATCAAAATCGGTCAAGCCGTTTCGGAGGAGTATGGCAACAAAAACTGTGACACGAGAATTTTATATATTAGATCTAAAAATTGCATGGTAACTGAAACATATCCACCCTACGCGTTGCAGTTAATTTTTTCTCAACCTAGACATACATAAAGTACTTTCAAGTTGATGGGCCATCTTAAGCAGGATATTAACCCATAACCCTAGAGAGAAAGGCTATTCTAACATTTCCCCCGTGCACTTAAGGACGCTTATTCTTAACCCAAGGAACATTTTTCTCGAAATGAAAGGCTCCCTAGCGAGCCAAGTTTTGAGTTTAACCTCATACCTGTTATTTATCCTGAGCCTTAATCTTGAGCAGCAGGGATTTTGTTTGTGTACTTTACCTATGCAGTTTGTTTCCATATTTTCACGGATGCAGGAGCACGTCTCGGTACTGTTTTACTTACCTACAGAATAATGGAAAACTAGGTGGTAGATTTCGTGTTGTTTATATAAGTTTGTGTTTTAAATAGTGTCAGTTTGGTCTGCTGGTATTTGCGTCAGGTAAAGTGCGAAAGATTGTTTGAGTTCTTACATTACCTAGGTAATCTGCAGATTAACGACAAGGCGTACTGTAAAGTGCATAATAAAGATTTTTTGTTGAATAAAACATTCTAAATCAATACTATAAAAGTCATAAATTACTATGCATCCGTGTGGAAGCCAGCTCCGAAAACCCTGTCGATGTGTTTATTTCGAGAACGGTGTGCGTCAGTGAAACAAAAGTATTTCCCTCACCAGTCTTCCACACTTTAACGGTGTACCGTCCGTTAATCTGCAGACTAACTAGGTAAAGTGCGAAAATGAGTTTTTATTCAATTTTCGCACTAACTGATCGTATCAGGTAATCTGCAGATTATCTAGTTAATGTGTACATTAACGGCTTCCGCACTCTAATGGTAACAGACATAATAAATATACCCACTATAAAGACTCCTACAGACGAGAGCTTCGGTGCCTATTAGATTATATATTGTATAATGTCAAACCTGATGTATTTGATTGATTTTGAATGCAACACTAGTTACCTACAAATAGGCAGATATATAACAAATTGATCCTATTACGGGTTCTGTTTTTTTCCTGGTACAGACGGTGACAAAAACATTACAAAACTTGTATTCTATAATTGCATTGGTCCATTGGTCTACTCAGCCGGTTTTATAAAATACAAGCTTTCTGATATTTTTGTCGGCGTCTGTACCAGGAATAAAAAGTTGCCAATGCTCAACATACATCAATATTGACCACATCATTTACGTAAATGAAAGCAGTTGGAACTAAATGAAGAACTGTATTTAGTGTGTGCATTTAAGTTCTTAGCGCTTTGCACCCGTGTTCCTATTTATTTGTTTGTTAAAGATAGTGATTTCAATTATTTCTGAGCAATTTAAGCGTAAAAGTTGGGTGCAATCCAATTTTAAACTGAGTTGTGAACCTCTTGGCACTCTCTGAACATAAAAAAAATACATTGATGTTTCTGCAACCTAATTAGGTACATTTAGAGGCGTACTATCTTTGGCCCGAAGCTCCGCCCGCGTGGATGTCGGTTATCGCGAACACACATAACCTATGTCCTTTTTCATCGTCTAGTCTACCCCTACACCAAATTTCATCAAAATCGGTTCAGTGGTTTAGGCTTGAAAGCATAACATACATACATACATACAGACAGACAGACAGAGTTACTTTCGCATTTATAATATTAGTATGGATACCTACTTCATATTTTTTCTTCTTTTTTGTAGTTCAATGAGTGCTCTAGTTCTGATAATAGTTTAAGTATTTTATGGCGCACATTGGCCTACGTTGGCCCAATGTGTATCATCATGCATTTAAGACCAACGTGGTCCAAAGTGCATAAAGCTCGGTCCACACGGCAGTGACTCGCCGGCGATATCAAAATCAGCTTGTGGCTTCTGGACATGAATTTAAGCAGATATTTACGACACAGCGATAACAATAATACATTACTTAAATGGAGAAAATTCCTCGCCTGAAAGATATGATAACAGAAATGTTAAAAAAGGTAGGTACTTTGTCTAAACTTCGCACAAACAATACTCGTTCGTTTTACACTATTAGTTGCCTCAAAATGGAGGATGTTCACAAATTCTGAATTTTTGCTAATTGTATGGTAAAAATACACCTGAAAGAATTATTTCGATATATCAATTAGTTGGCAAGATTTGGACTTTTAAAGACTATGATTATATGCCGATGATTGCTGGTAAAAGTAGCGTGCAATTTCTCGAACTAAAACGTGCTTGAAACCATCCCCGTCTATATGAGCCTTAAGTTACGGCTAATAGACACTTCCACACGCTAATTTTGACGTCGCATCTCCAGCTAGTCGCTGCCGTGTGTACTGAGCTTAACTAACACGAAAGTCTTCCTATTTCTAAACAAGATCAAACGTGTGCACCCGTCAGTATTTAGTTAATCACCTGTCTGCGTCGTGAGCATCGCACGACGTCAAAACGTGCTGAATGACATGAGATTAAATGGCTCTATGATACGATGGTACACAATATTACTGGGGATAAACATGTTGCTGATTTGATCGCTACATGTCAAACAATCAAAGGTGTTGAATAGATACTAATATTATAATGTTTCTTGTCTGTTGTGTGCTTTCGAATGAAGCACTGAACCGATTTTGTTGAAATTCGATACAGTGATTTAATAGAGCTTTGGAATCACGTAGGCAACCTTATATCGCGTAAAAAAGACTTAAAAGAATTCTAATAGGAGTTACAAGATTGTATGAAAGTTCGTCTTTTTTTAAATAACTCCAGCATGGAGCTAATTTCAAAAACTACCGGCTATGTTTGGTCGCAATAACCGACATCCACGCGGCCGGAGACGGGAGCAACAGCTACTATATAATATACAAAAAAAATCTGGTTAGTTGATTTTTTATGCGATATACAAAAAAGAAAGAAAAATAGCTTTTTTCTCCATTAAGGTGTTACTACTGGTTCTATTTATATACCAAACATTCAGTGGCTAATGCCGTTTAAACTCGGGCTATTCATTTTACCTATTTCCAAAGTTAATTTCAACAGTTCAGAACAATACGCGAGCAATATTCATATATAAAATGTACGGAGTCGATGAGTTTTACCTTCATTTAACGCAGTAGTTATGTTTAGAACGTTTCCATTATCGGGACCCTTTGTCCTGGATAGTGTGAATATGGACACCATATCTTTGCGACTTTTGGGACATGACCACGTTTATGACACTCCTGATTTCAAATATAAACATTTCTTCTTTGCTGAGTTATTTGATGCATTTGTTAGTCATTGTATGATTATTTTTATGGGAACGGAAGGTCTAACCAGGGTTGCCGCACTGAAGGTTAAATCTGTATTTGTAAAAATATACTAAATGCGGTAGCCTAGTGGTATCGGTAATGGACTGCTGAGACAAAGTCTCGGGTTCGATCCCAGGTCGACCATGGCACACACCAATGACTTCTCGAAGTTATGTGTGTATTTATCGCAGGTTTATAAGTGCCCGGTTAATGGCAATACGCACACCACCACATTGGGACCTAAACATAAACTGGCGAAATGTGGGTGTTAGCACCTCTGCCTACCCCCTCGGGAAATATAGGCGTGAGTTTATGTTATGTTATGTTATGTTATGTATGTAAATTGAAAACGTAACAAAAACTTTTTTTAATTGTGTGTATATTTTTAAACAAGTAACATTGTGTTCTTTTGGCAATTCACGTCTTCAACTTAATATCTAGGTACATTATAATACAGTCTAATATAATGAAAACTTATATTAAGCCACGACGTAGTTAATGAAGAAATATTTTGAGTTGTAATGATACCTGAAAATTACTTTGTTGCATTTATATCTTGAATTTGTATGAACATAAAATTAAACCCAAGGCGCTTTTAGTAAATATTGTATGTGCATAATCATAATTTGAAGATCATGTACATTGCTTTAGCTTATTGTGCAAAATCGAGATCGTGAATTATTTTTCAATCACATTTTAATAACATTGTTTTATTTATTTACTATATTTTTATACAAAAACCGTTAGAAAGGCTAAATTATTATACATTCAGTCAACAAAGTATCGGGAATGAAAGTTTTGTTGATGGTTCCAAATTCAAATTTTGTTTTTTTTTTGTTGTTGTTTGATTGGCACAACTGCTTTCCATTTTGGCGCGGAGTTTGAGTTGCATCTGTCATTTATTTTAAAAACAGTGTATCGTCTTTGAAGGAACATACTTTGAAGGTGATAAAATAAATTTGGATGAAAAACAATTTTTTTGTGTATTATTGATTTGTTCCCGGTACTTTCTTGACAGAGTAGTTATATAAATTAAAAATTTAAAAAACCCCCGTCACAAAAACACCTCCAAAAAGTTGAAAATAAATGAATAAATTTTAATTCAACAGTTGCCATGTCGGGGGACCTTAACTGGTTAGGTACTCCTTTATATCGTAAGGTCCCCCGACATGGCAACTGTTGAATTAAAATTTATTCATTTATTTTCAACTTTTTGGAGGTGTTTTTGTGCCGGGGGTTTTTTAAATTTTTAATTTAATTTTTATTTTATACTTTTTAAATTGATCTACTAGTCAAGCTCTTTCATTTGATACCCATATTGACGGAGTTATAAAGAAATATGGCTTTCAACATGTTGTGGCGGCGGCCATCTTGGATCGATTTTTTTCAAACATAGTTAAGAACACTCCCGACTAATATACCTTTAAAACAAAAAAAACTAAATCCAAATCGGTTCATCCGTTTGGGTGCTACGATGCCACAGACAGACACACACACACACACACACACACATACACGTCAAACTTATAACACCCCGTCGTTTTTGCGTCGGGGTTAAAAATCAAAGTAAGTAAAAAGCAAAAGTTCGATATTTTTAAATCCATTGACCAGGACTATTAGTGGGGTATAACCGTTAATAATTGTAAACATGCCTTATCGGAACATTTGCCACAAACAAAAATGTCGTAAATATTAAATGTCAGTAATCACCTCGCTCGTCAAAGGATTATCTCATTCCTTCCCTTCGTATTGGAGAAACATCACACCCCGTGTTCAAAGTAGCTAAAATCGAAGCGAGAAAATAACTTGTCCGAACTTTTTGATTTAGCGGTCACCCTACCGTTGATCGTAATTAAATATCAAACGGAATGCCTGCGCTCCTCGATAATTTTAGTTTTTAATAACTTCGCTTTAATGAGAGTTGTTAAAAGGTTAAAAGTTTAATTTATTTTTGTGATCGAAAGCGACTTTGTCGTGGTTAAATAGTTTGTTAACTTTACAATTGTTAGTGTTTCTAATTATTAATAAGTTTGGGATTGACGAATTTCAATTAAATGTTGATAAAGAGTGAATTCATTATCGTTGAAGAAGTTTAGTCCAAAGTTTAAAGTATGTTTTTTATACTACTTAAGTGGCAGACAAGCAGCACACGGCCTACCTGATGGAAAGCGGTTATGGACGAGTGCAACAGTGTGAACAGAGAGTTTCTGTGCCGTCAGTGCAGAATACAGAGCAGGACAAACCTATGGCTTTCTCACTGGCAGCTAAAAAACTATGCATTTATTTTAAGTACTTTGAATCATTTAAGCTACTTTGTAAGTAGTTTAAATGAGATGAATTTTATATACCGTGGAATTGTGACCTTGTTTTCTGAACCGATAGGGACCTATTCCTGAGATAAAAGCCTATAAGTTATTGCAGATTATAATATATTCCTGTAATAAATCTCAGGTATATCCATTAAGCTGTTAAAGTGTGAGCAAACATCCAAACATCTTCACAAACTCACACATATATAATACTAGCTTTTACCCGCGGCTCCGCCCACGTGGATGTCGTTTATCGCGACCAAACATAGCCTTTGTCCTTTCTCAAGGTCTAATCTACCTTTATACCAAATTTCATCAAAATCGGTTCAGTGGTTTAGGCGTGAAAGCGTAACATACAGACAGACAGACAGACAGAGTTACTTTCGCATTTATAATATTAGTATGGACTAGCTTTTACCCACGGCTCCGCCCGCGTGGATGTCGGTTATCGCGACCAAACATAGCCTATGTCCTTTCTCAAGGTCTAATCTACCCTTATACCAAATTTTATCAAAATCGGTTCAGTGGTTTAGGCGTGATAGCGTAACATACAGACAGACAGACAGACAGACAGAGTTACTTTCACATTTATAATATTAAGTATGGATTTTTAGAAGGAAGTAGGACATTGAAAACAACTAAAAACGAATAGGTAAATAAATGAAAATACATAAGCGCATCCATGCCTTCATTTAATTAATCCCTGGCCATCTCAAAGAAGATAATTATAATGGACCCTACTTCTCAGAAGAACTGAACTAACTTAACAACAAAAGGTTGTTCCAAACAAAAATATCGTTTTATCTCAAGTATTAAACGCATTTTCTCTTTCAGCCTTCACGAAATTTATCTCAGAAATTCAAAATGGCCCCAATTATACTTTCTCGTAAAAGATTACTTTAGATAAATTTTCCTAGACAATAGGTCGGTCCTACTGAGGTCGATAACCTAGAGGGTTTGTAAACCTTTTCGTTGTATCTGATTTTATAATGGTCTAGCTCATTTCTGAGCTAAAATTTCATTAGATTAATGATATCGTAAAATCGGTCTGTCAAGTTTTGTCATGACTTCTTCTTATTGCACATATTTCGTTAAACTCAAAACCTCTTATAAAATAATTCTCAAATTTTGCATTTTAGAATAGTACTAAACATTAGTTTTAGTTGATTCTGATATATTCGGAATGAGCACTGAGCAGTTTAATTTGGAACAACTTTGAAAATGTGATCGTTGAATTTATCTGACACTGTTTTTTTCAGTTGTTTAAAGTCGGGTCTCGAGTCGAGAATCCAGTAGTATTCCTAGATTCATGACACTTGAACCCAAATCAAACTACAATTGCACTCTAGGCAATTTTTATTAAACTTTGTTACTTTGAGCAGTATTAGTCTTGACTTCAATATTTTCCTGGTCAAACGAAAATACTTTACATCATAGGGGCAAACACTTAGTGACGTGTAAAATATTTTTCTGTAACCTCTAGTTCAACCAAAAGTGATTAATTTGTTTCACATTTTTCTTCTCATTAAAATATTATTTACAGTACACCTTGATGTAAAATTTCCTTTCATGGCGAATGAAATGTTATGATTTTTTCTTAATTTAATAATCTAGCTTTGGTTTTACAATATCCAATTATATTTATTTTAATGTTAGGCTTTCGACTTGTATCGTGTTACATAATACTTCTTTGTAATATTTTGCTCGAGGCTAGAGCGGTCTAAACGATTTAGCATTTAGAATATAAGATAAATTTTATGTAATTTTCAAGGTTATTCATCCCTGGATTATTTGTAAGTAAATGGTGTAATTGTTTTGCCTACACACAGAAACGAATTATTTAGTTTTGGCTGTAGTTAATTGTTAGTTGGCACTGTTTAACAAAAAATCACAGAATTACTAAATAAAATAAATCAGCATAGCATTTTCATATCTTTTTTCTAAAAACAGCAAACCTATTCTCTTACGGCACATAATAAAATAATAATGGAGGACATAAGTCGAACTATTCAAACGATCTTGCCGATAGGAAATTTTCACACCGGAATTCAATAATCCATACTTAATAATTATAAATGTCAAAGTAACTCTGTCTGTCTGAATGTTACGCTTTCACGCCTAAACTATTCAACCGATATTGATGAAATTTGGTATTGGTGTAGATTAGAACTTGAGAAAGGACATTTATGCTATGTTTGGTCGCGATAACCGACGTCCTCGCGGGTTGAGCCGCGGGCAAAAGCTAGTATTTTATATGTTTATTTTATCGTTTATTATGAACACACATACATAATTATGAATACTTTTCTTCTGGGTTAGGCAAAGACACCAGTCCGACAGCCTCTGTGGCGTAGCGGTAGTGAACGCGACTGCAACGCAGGAGGCGCGGGTTCGATCACCGCTCAATGCAAATATTTGTATGCACGAATATGGCTATTTGCATTGGTCTGGGTGTTTCTATGTACAGTTATTTACAAAAAAAAATCCGCATTCTAGATTCCGTAACACAAGCTAGTTAAGTCTAGATAGCGTTGTTTAGAATGTTGTGGAATATATCTGCTTCTGGATTGATAATCAATACTTCACGAGCTCCCTTTTTAACCCCCGACGCAAAAACGACGGGGTGTTATAAGTTTGACGTGTCTGTGTGTGTGTGTGTGTGTTTGTGTGTGTGTGTGTGTGTGTGTGTGTGTGTGTGTCTGTCTGTGGCATCGTAGCACCCAAACGGATGAACAGATTTGCATTTAGTTTTTTTTGTTTAAAAGGTATATTAGTCGGGAGTGTTCTTAGCTATGTTTGAAAAAAATCGATCCAAGATGGCCGCCGCTACAACATGTCTGAATACATATTTCTTCATAACTCCCTCAATATGGGTATCAAATGAAAGAGCTTGACTAGTAGATTAATTTAAAAAGTATAAAATAAAAATTAAATTAAAAATTTAAAAAACCCCCGTCACAAAAAACACCTCCAAAAAGTTGAAAATAAATGAATAAATTTTGATTCAACGGTTGCCATGTCGGGGGACCTTGAATTGCTCCGATAATATAATGGAGTGCTTAACCAGCTAGGGTCCCCCGACATGGCAACCGTTGAATCAAAATTTATTCATTTATTTTCAACTTTTTGGAGGTGTTTTTTGTGACGGGGGTTTTTTAAATTTTCTAATTTATTGTCATGAATACGTTGTCATCACTACATAGTAGAAAACAAAGTCCCTTTCCGCGTCCCTATGTCCCTATGTATGCTTATATCTTCAAAACTACGCTACAGATTTTTATGCAGTTTCTTTTAATAGGTAGAGTAATTCAAGAAGAAGGTTTATATGTACAATACATGCTTAATGTAGTAGAGGGTGCAGCGAGAACGGAATCGAACGCCACGCGGGCGGTAAAAATTGGCGGTACGAAGTTCGCGGGTGCGCTAAGTTATGTATAAAAACATTTTAACTCAACAGTTTAATAAAAATATGTCGTTTTTTCAACAATTCAGTGTTCATTTCCTCTATAATATGTACGATTTATTTCATCCACAAATCATGAGAGTTATAGCGTCCAATCTTAAGGGCATTCGTGTACTTCATGGGACATCAAATTTAATGTCTCTATGTTACTAGCTCTTTTTATAGGACATAAAAATGTGGATATCTATATAGATGTATGTATTAGCTTTATTACGTTTAGCTTAGAAGTATGTTGTTTACAATATGTACAAATTGATATGTTATGGAGAAATAATCATGTTTATATGTTGTCATTGTTTGATCTTAAAAATTATGGATGAAAAACAACATCATTTAATGGAGATGTAAATATCTTAAGATAGATATGAAAAGAGAGAAAAGAAGAGAATAAAAGAAATGGTGACGTTCTACATGAGTACCTGGCCATCGTAAATTCTCATACTGCATACCTTTTATATTAATTAAAACATAAATAAGAATAGAAAGACGATTGGATAATTTCTATTACAGTTTACTCGATAGCGCGATTTAAAGTAAAGTCAACGAAACGAGAGAAAAAAGGTAAAAAAGCGACCAATACTGAGTTACGTTGCGATAACTAGCGATTATTGTCTCTGTCCTTGTCGCACATATCACATGTATGCGACAATGGCCGTGCGATAGCTGTCGTTCCGTGTTTCGTAGTACAGGAAAGCTGTCAACACAGCGGTTCTAAAATGTCAGATCCGCCATCTTATGAGCAATTTCATTCCTGTCTGGAATGCGCTTAAAGTAATAAATGTTCGGAACCGCTGAAACTTTATTTACCTTTTTTCTCTCGCTTCGTTGGCTTAGCTTTAGATTTTTTGATTTAGTTATTTCAACGTCACGACGGAATGTATAGAGTATACTATCTATTGATGAAAATTTCACAATAATTGTTTGTTTTCACAACCTTAATTCTAATTTGAAGCAAATATAAAGTTTTCTATGTGTAAATCGTAAAACTTTACGGGCTTTCAAGAACATGAGTGATGGGCTCACAATATTTCACCAGTATGTAACCTACTATGAAGTATTTTTAGGAACTGCTACTTATTATCCGAGCTGTGACACTTTTAGACAGCTGTCTTCCGTTGTTTCATTGATGTTGCTGGATTCTAAAAGGAGACAAAATATATATTTTAAAATCTATGTCCTCTGGCTCAACGTGCCCTTCAAACAGGCTTTAATTTTTTTATGTTTTAGACAATACTATGCATGTTTGTGCGTTTTACTGTTACGTGTGAGGTTGTAGGTTCAATTACCACTAAGAGCAATTATTTTTATTGATGAAGTTTATTTTTATATGTATCCAAAAGTGACGTATAATAAATATATAAGCATTTAAATTAAAATATCTAAGAATTATTAACCGTATTCAAAAGCTTATTAACTACTCACGTTTACAATAACCTTAGCAACAAAGTAATATCCTTATTTTCATAGAACAGTTCCACTAGTCTTTATTATCCCTAAACTATTATTTTAATAGTTGCCTCGACATTTAATAGCTGCCTCGAACAAGATGACACTACACTACTAGCTACAACTTGTGTACGAACAAGTTCGCGGCATTAACAGGAATTTTATTGAAGAATTGAACACCAAGTTCCGTGCTCGAGTTGTACACTTTCAGTGAGCGAGTCTATTTATTAATTTGTATTAATTTTCAGTGTTATTAAAGCGTAACTTGGGTAGAAAGGGAATGCTTTGATTGTTATTAGTATATGATAAACACGCAGTATTTTATTATTTAACTAGCTGAACTTCGTACTGCCAATTATTTTCCGCCCACGTGGCATCAGATCCCTTTCCCGCTGCATTCTATACTATATTAAGCGTGTATTATACATGTAAACATTCCTCAAGAGGAATGTTTATCTCTCTATTAAAAAACCGTTTTAAAATCCGTTGCGTAGTTTTAAAGATTTAAGCATACATAGGGACGGACAGACAGTGACAGTGACTTTGTTTTATACTATGTAGTCAAGATTATGTATTATGCATATAAAATAAAAACGTACTTAGATTTTAACACCAAAGACGCTGGTAGGCAGGTCTACGCCCCACTTTTCAAATTCAAATTCAAATGCTTTATTTAATTGTGAAACATAGGTAGGTACAAAGATGGTCTTTTAATAGGATAAATTTTATTGTGAAAGTCAAAATATGTAAACTGGAAAGCACCGTAATATCTCCCATTAATTGATTACTGATTCTCACTCATTCTCACTGTAAGAGATTACCGTGTGCGATAAGGCTGCCAATTGCACATGTCGTAAATTGTACCAGCGGTTTTTTTTGGTTCCCAGCAGAGTAGAATTTGGGCCACCCCTTCTCTTCCCATGCGGTGTCGTGCCAGGCGACTAAGGGATAGAGCTGTTTAACATCAGGCAGATACATAAATGCAGCTTGAGTCAATAATAGTGCCCGGAATACGGCAATAGGCTCACCCCCTGTTACGTTGGACCAAGCTAAAGACAAGAGCAAGATAAAGACGTGATCATATGCAGATATGTATGTATGTATAAAGAAGAGATTTAGGTATTATTATTATCTAAACAAGCCTTCACTTTTACACAGATCTCTTCTATGTAATCCATTTTGAAGTTTTATATAACACAACAACGACTACACGTTATGAATCTTATAGAAACCCCTCCTTCAATCAGAAGCGACGCACGTAGCTATAACCACATATAGCCGTAACTATACCAAAACAGTCCATTAGAATCTGCATATTACAACTGCGCGCATAATTTATGGAATGAGACGATATTAAACTATAAAAGGAAAATGGCCGCGAAATGAGACCCACGTAATGGCTGCGTGTTGTAAAATGTGGGATTATATTAGTTACTGTAAGGGTGATAATAATAGACTTTCATAATTGATGTGTTTCACTATTATGTTTACGTTCATCGGTGAATAACAGCTAATAATGATGATGATAGCAGTAATTAAGACTATATAGTTTGATTCCTGTCACGGATTTCTGAAACTTTATGTCTTTTCATTATTATTTTTTTCCTGCCAGTCTTTAAGCAAACTTTAGAAACCGGAATAAGTGGGGTTTCTCAGGTGAGGTGGGGCCACGATGAGAATGTGAAGTTACACCACAGAAATTATAGCCCGTCTGCTAACATGTGCTGCTTGCCCACACACATATACGAGTATGTACAACGGAGAATGAGTGCCTCTGAGAAAAAATAATATTAAACTAGTATATTCACACAATACAGCTTTAGAATGAATTGAATCATTTCTATGGTACCACTATCTTTTATAACATAGAATTGCCTGTGGCACTAAAAATTTGAAACTACTAGAACATACAGTACTAAAACATAGTTGAAGATGTTTGTTAGCTAGAAAGTTATAGGGATGTCTTGAAACTTTACGAAAGACTGTTGGAAATCCTAGTACAGACAAAATGGGTATGTATGTACGCGAGTCACCTCACCAAACACTACTTCTATTTTAATAGAATTTCTGACTTATAAAAAAAAATCGGTTGTCTGTAAAGTCGGTTTACTGACGATAGTTGAACGTGATAACGTCATAAGAAAATACTGATGGAATGGTTTCATTTTTCAAAAGAAATTTTTAATTTTATTTGTTTGATTTGTCGCTCGTTCCGCGCTCTCGCTTGCATTTCAAGCCTTAAATGGAACGCTTCAGAGCGAGGTAACGCCGCATGACGTCGTGTTTTTTCGTGTGTGCAGCCGGCTCCATCGAATTATAAGACGTCGTCACGTCAAAAACTCAATGTAATTGACAGTCAACCATCCCTTAAGCGGGGCGTGAAAAGGCATCTAATGAGGCCGTCAAGCTGAGTGCCACAACTGTTAAGATGGTACATGTTTACGAATGTGACGCTCTTTCCGAGACTTTGCCTTTAGCTTACCATCAGGCGAGGTGGTCATATTGACGTGTCCTTTATAAAAATAAAAATAAAACTGTTAACATGGTACATGTTTGCGATGGTGACCCTCTTTCCGAGACTTTGCCTTTAGCTTACAATCAGGCGAGGTGAAGTCAAATCGACGTGTCCCTTATAAAAAAAATCCTAATTGAACACTAACGAGACAGTCAATTACAAATTTTGATTTATAACCATAAATATAACCACTTACCAAATAAAAGCAGTTATACCTCTTTCCCAATTTTAGGGTTCCATTAGTTCCATACTAAAAAAGGAATAAAACGGAACACTTATAGAATCACTTCGTTGTTCCACGGTCTGTCTGTCTGTCAAGACCTTTTTCTCGGAAACGTATGGAGTTTGAATGTTAAGTTGGGTATGGGAAGATGCAATTTATACCAAGTACTCAAGTGTAAAGCCCACGGAGGATAGAATATGGCATTTTCTACTCCATGGTGCAGCCTCGTTGAGCTGTGATACAAAACAATCAAACTTCTATCACAGAATAGATCTTCTAGGTCAACGCAATAAATATGTATTGCCGTTTATGTAACGAACTTATCGTCTCTCAATTAATTTTTACACGAAAGCCTAAATGCGTGAGTCCATCTCGCACTTTCCTCTTGTATATATAATTCTGGCAACACTCTTCACCACATCTATACTTCGGGTTGGCGGGAAACGCTGGAGAGAACACATTGCGGTATTATTTTATTTTCCAAAATTGCTGTGAATTCGAGTTTTTATGTATAAAATGGTGGAGTTTATCCATAACCTGTTGGACAAGCACACACGTGTAGGAAAGTGGCATAATACGGTGAATTGTGACCTTCGTGTTAACTTCAGTGAGCTTATAGTAAAGTCCCCACAACTTTACTGCGGCACAGAATAACTATGGTAGGCAGCAATCATCTCATTCATCGTCAATATCATCATCATCAACATCATTAAAAAATTATCATCGTCGTCATCAAACATTTTAACTAAAGTAATATAATACAAAATAAGACTTCACATAAAGGCTTAGTTACAAAATCATTATATATATAAAAAAACATCTACACTTCAAAAATTGTTTTCATACATGTTGGCCAGATCACCTCTATTAATCTGACATTCTTTAAAACATTCTCGATTTGACACCCTTAACTCTTTAAATAAAGTAACACCACATTTATAACTATCGTGTCTTCTTACATCTCCGTTCCTATTTCCGCGATTCTTTTCCCAGCCCCGTTGATTCAGCGGGGCTTATCTGTACTCTGAATAGCTGAAGACGGTTCTCATTCGTATTCAATCTGTAAAGGCACAATCTCGTCGCGGCTCCTATTAGCTATACACTATTAATGTACTGGCTATAAGCCAGAGGGGAAATCTGCTGGTAATTTTCTAGTTTTCAATGATAGAAGATAAGAAATTAATTTGTAGTCTGTCACGCCTTGCGATAAGTCCTGAAGCTGGGAATCCATTGCAGTGTCTGTTTTTGATTATACTGTACTGTCTGTTGTTGTATTTGCATAAAAGTAAAACGTTTTATGATGGATAGTGGATTTTTAAGGTAGGGAATAAACACTAGTAAACGACCTCAGATACTAGATTAGCTCTTATTAATCATAAGCATTTATTTATGTGTCAGTTCGCTCGTTTTTTCAGAATGAAACTAAACTTGTACTCGGGTGTCCCCTATGTTTTATATTACATACCATCTAATTATGTCTTTAGGTGTTTATTATTATTTCTTTGGGAATCCATGTCTAGGAAATTCTACGCTATCTAGGACTAAAATAAGCATAGCTTAACATGGTTTCTAGAATACAGATATACATACTTAGATACCTACAATGTCTTTTGTAAATACATACTTATTTATACATAGCATAATATTGCTATTGATTTTTAAATGTAGACAACAACACACTTTCCCTTTAATTGAATATCAGGGGAAAAATATGTGTGAAAAAGACATGAAAAGAACTAATCACGTTGAAATTGAAGCACCCCGAATAATATCTCAAGGGTTCTATCGAACTCAGCTATCTGGTACACGTTCTCGCATTCCCCCCTCGTAATATCCCACTCAATAAACCATTGCCCACTTAACACCACCCATAGATGTAGAACAATAAAATTCAAGTGAATTCTACGCCATATATCTGCACCACCCCATAACTGTGACGCCCTATCGGATTTAGGGTTGCCACTACCTGTCTTTATCTCCGACAAATATGTTTTTAAGGAGACTTGGAATTGGTAGACCAATATTGCTATCTAAAGTAAAGCCAACGAAGCGAGAGAAAAAAGGTAAACATTGTTTCAGCGGTTCCAAACTTTTTATTTGAAAATGATTACGTATCACTTCAAGTGCGTTCCAGACAGGAATGAAATTGCTCATAAGATGGCGGATCTGACAATTTAGAACCGCTGTGCTGACAGCTTTCCTGTACTACGAAACACGCAACGACAGTTGTCGCTCGGCTATTGTCGCGTATGTGCGACAAGGAGAATATAATCGCAAGTTATCGCAACGTAGGTAACTCGGTAATTGTCGCTTTGTTTACCTTTTTTCTCTCTTCTCATTGGCTTTACTTTAATGTACTCACCTTTACTCGCAAGAATTGCAAGTTGAGCTACGAAAAGCATTGCAATTTGATTGACCAGGTGGGCATTGCCATTCCAGTCACAGTATATGTGGTGACCAACTATTCTTTGGATTGCATCTCAGCTTACCATCAAGGTACATAAGTGTTGTCAAATTGACTACATAAATTTAAAAAAGAAAATTTCAAAACAAAGCTATTTTTTTTTGTTTCTGATGTTTGCTGTTCAATCACGCTCTGAAGGCTGAATCGATCTACTACTATAATATTTAATATCCAAGTACATCAACTGCCCCAAATCTCTGCATCTGTATCCTTCTCCATCCTATGATTGCCTGTAAGAGATTGCCTCAGTGCGATAAGGTCGCCAATTGTGAACCACATAAACTGTACTTATAGATAATCTCATTTCTTGTATTTATGAATTTATGAACAATAAAGATTTTATTTATTTATTTATTACTACATAAGCTACTTAATATACCGAGAATAGGTTTCCATGGGTGGCTGGAACGAGATCAAAAGTCCACGGGCGAAACCACGTGCATCAGCTAGTACTTTACAAATATAATCATAAATCGAACATTACAGGATGTTTCGTTTGTGGCAACCATATAGTTAGACTATAAATAATACATGGTCCAACATGCCGCTATAGACAATGACTGATGGCCTTTATAGCCTTTTGGTGTCAGGAGCCGGTGGCTGTATTTTTATTCTTATGGGAAATGCCTGGATGCCACAAATGTGAGCCTTCGGGCGCTGGAAATAAACCTGTGAAATGATATATGTTACTGTAAGGATAATATCGGTGGTATTTTTATAAATCTCTTCGATTATAGCGGGTAAGTTTGCAGGCGTGTACCTACCAGTGATATATATAGGATGTTTTAAAATCTATCGATGTTCTCTTTCACGTTCATACCCCATATTATTTCAAAGAATCTTATGATTTCTTAAACGACTTGTTTTCAGCATCTTTCGATCATCAGAGAACCTGATGCAAGACTCGTGAATTGCAATAATCTACGCATATTAAAGACAACAGAAAGATTCTTCAGGGTCGGCAGCACGAATGTGATCGCCCTGGTATTTCATACGTTCATAGGCCCCGGTAACCGCATTCCATTCCATCAGGATGTGTGCTTGTCTGCCATCTAAGTGGTATAACATTTTTAATTACTTGTACTGACTGAAAGCCTGAACCGTAAATTCGAAATTTTGTCAGTACATGTTTTGTTTGTTGTAAGCACCCACTGGGGAAGATGGGAAATTTCAACCCTAAAGGGTAAACGAATTTTAACTTCAGAAAAGGGAAGCTTAATTATTGTAATAAAAAAGATAAGATCATTATGGCATAGTAACGAGTAAAAAGGTGATGAACCACTTATTCTAGATAGTGTTAATACATAAGATGCCGCTGGTTAGCAAAACATTATACGATTCATTTATAGGACTCATTAGAATATTTGCCACTTAATATTTATATCCTACTAGCTTTTGCCCGCGGCTTCACTCACGTGGATGTCGGTTATCGCGACAAAACATTTCTCAAAAGACGTAGGTGTACGAAGTTTCATGCTTCTAACTTTGAAAACTTGAACTTTCCTTACAAACCTATTTTACCCTCTTATTAGTTAAATTTTGAAAAACGCTGATACACAATCATGTTCATTTATTTCTTACAAGACACAGGTTTATGTAGTACATCTAGCTCTGGAAATGTCGGATTTTCATACTAACTTCCATCCCTTATTATCAGAGTTTCCAAAAATCCTTTCTTAGTGGATGCTTACATTATAAAATGCATCTACTATCAAAATTTCAGTGGTTTTGGCTCTGCGTTGATGAATGAATCAGTCAGTTAGTCGGGACATGTAATTTTATATGTATAGATAAAAAAACACCGCACTCGAATTTTTGCATTCCTTTTACATTCAATTCCTTTGTTGTAAACCGCAGTAGGTATGTTGAATAGATCGTACATAATGTTATCTACCTCTGAGTAGAATTTCCACATAACCCACATTAATGGGTCGGCCTACACAAACAAAACAAAATAGAAAAGTTTTGCACCCATAAAAGTAGGCCCAACTTTTCCTAAACAAGTAACAGGTCAGTCCGTGAGTGGACTGCGAACAAACTTCAGTGTTTCGTATGCACCCCGCTTAATTTGTACCGGGTTCCTATTAGAGGCATTAGGGTGACTGTGTGAGTGGGGAAAATTCGTTTGTCCCCTTTTGAAGTGGGGGAATATGGGATTAATTACGCTCTACCGTCAGTGCATACCTACGTTTTGGGGGAATGTCGATGCGTTCGGAATTTGATTCTGATTTTAATCTTCTTCTGTTTTCCATTTTCAAAGTGGACCCTTGTAAAATCGAATCTCTGTAATATGGAACTGTCATAATAAAAAGGCTACGTTCACGATAGTGGGATAGATGAAAGTTTTCAAGGAAAGCCACAGACAGACAGCACCAAGAAGTGTCATGTGTGAATTATTACTGACAAGTTTGTCTACATCTCGCAGTGAGCTAACAAGACAGTATCACAATTCAAAATTCAAAAATCATTTATTTTGCATACACCATTAAATCGGCATGGTAAAATAAACTATCCTCTGCTGTCGATCCCACATAATTTAAAATGAGCTCAGTGACGATAATCGCGAACTTTTCTGACGTAGAATATGTACTGAGTGCCACCACACGTATCAATAGAAAGGATGCGTATTTTTTTATAAAAGGACACGTCAATTCGACTTCACCTCTTCTGATGGTAAGCTAAAGGCAAGTTCTCAGAAAGAGGACCACCATCGTAAACATTACGTATTATTTGTAATTTTTTATGTACTAATAACTGAAGTTACTAATATTCTCGCTAACCCCACAGGTAAGCAAAAGTACTTTAGCTAGAAGTGGGTTCATATTGACAGTGACAATAGAACATGATTCGAACTTATTCAATATAATTAATATATGACTTGAAATATAATAATAGTAATAAATAATGTGTGTCTATACCTAGCATATTAAACTCTCATAAAAGGGCCTCTACGTCTTGGCTTCGGCCCGACCCACGCCTTCTAAAGGCCCGGGACTCCATAGTCCCGAGAGTCACGGAACAGAGAAACAATAATAATCCATATCCATACTAATATTATAAATGCGAAAGTAACTCTGTCTGTCTGTCTGTCTGTATGTTACGCTTTCACGCCTAAACCACTGAACCGATTTTGATGAAAATTGGTATAGGGGTAGATTAGACCATGAGAAAGGACATAGGCTATGTTTGGTCGCGATAACCAACATCCACGCGGGCGGAGCCGCGGGCAAAAGCTAGTAATAAATAATATTTTTTATAAAATACAAAATTATGCAAATACGGCACTATAGTATTTGAATAATAGACAGTAATATAATATTAAATCTGTCACGAGCTATTAGCGATAAGACTTGTCACGTCGCGAGCCAATTACAAGGACAGGCGTGACGAAGGTGTGCGTAGATTTGTTTAGTGCTCTTGCTCACTCTAGTCGAGTTACAGCGATCGTGAATTAGATATTTAGTGAATTTAATTACGGTATAATTCTATCACGTCAAATTAAATTAAATTAAATTTTGAAAACTCATTAAATAAATAGTTGGCAGGAACAACCACCTGCCATCTGCTTTTGGGGTAATATATAAGCAATGTTTAGAAAATTAATTTATGTAATCATTGATTATTTCTGATAGTTTGTAAGAATATTGGTGGTTGTATGACTCCAGTGTCGTTCCAAAATGTATGTATAGGGGGATTTCGAATATTCAAGATGTATTCAGACAATTTAGTTGGTCAGATTATTCCACTTCTAAGGTCGCGGACCTTGGATCGTTCCAATAATGTAATGAAGTGATATGCCAGTTTGGGTCCCCCGACATGACAACGCTTGAATCAAACTATTACAAGGTATATCAAAGTAAAGGGGTAAACAACATTACAACACAATTCGAGATGAGAACCTGGTCGAGTTCAATGCCAAGAAGACGCAAGCATGTGCGTTTATAGTAAAGGTATCTTCCTTACGGCCTCTTCCCACTCTTCAGAGCACGCCACTGCCACTGCAGGATAACCTCAATATCCTCGGTATGGATGTTCGCTGCAAACTAAATAACAAAAACTACACCGAGAGCATCATCAAAACAGCCTTGCGTGAACTCAGAGCCCTGAACAGAGCGAGACGTTTTTTCACACCAGAGCAACGGTGTCTTCTATAAAAGACCCAAATTCGTTCCTGCGTGAATACTGCTTGCATCTCTGGGATGGCACTTACTAGATGCTTGTCTTGACAGATTGCAGTGAAGTGCGGTCTGCATTATTGGGAATCCCAAGGTCAGGAACACCCTCGGGCCTTCGCAGATGCGTAGACATGTTGCGTCTTTGGCAGTATTCTACCGTCTCTACCATGGTGAATGTTCTGACGAGCTCTTCCAATCAGTCCCACCCTCTCCTTTCCGTCACAGGACGACACGTGCAGGGCTAAGATGCCATCCATATACGGTGCAGAGTATACCTACTAAAACCAAGCGTTTCAGTGACTCATTCCTATGCCGCACCACTAAGACCTGGAACTCCCTGCCAGTTCACGTGTTTTCTTTTTTCTACAGTCCCGGGTCCTTTAAGAGGGGCGTGAAAAGGCATCTAATGAGGCCGTCAAGCTGAGTACCACTACTGTTAACATAGTACATGTTTACGATGGTGACCCTCTTTCCAAGACTTTGCCTTTAGCTTAACATCAGGCGAGGTGAAGTTAAATTGACGTGTCCTGTTTAAAAAAGGAATTCATGTTCTACTTTTTGGAAGTTCTTTTGGTTCTTTTTTAAATTCAGGTCAATCGACATATTTCCTTCTTACCACAAGTTCCAGTACACAGCAGCTTATGCAACCCGTCGTGACAGTTATTTATGAAGGTCATACGCACAAAACACAGCGAGTTTAACTTTTCACGTTATGAGACCATCAATCATACGCCCGATCAATCGCCGTCAGCCGAAGGGACACGCGTGAAGGCCGCTAAAGAGAATTAATTAAAAGCCGTATTCGCTTTTGTTATCAATTCAATCGTCAATAACAGCCGCTTTGTAAACGTGACGAGTTTTTACTAAGCTTTTTCTGAAAGCTTTTGTGAAGATGAGTTTTTGTACTATGGTATATATTTATACCGTTTTGGAGCGTTCGAGGCCAGGTACACTTACGATCGGATGTTTAAGCTGGGTAACCGCTTAGTGATATTCTATATCTGAGCGTTTCCCTATTTCGGGGAATACCTTCATCAAAAGTTAATCCCATCTGTCAATAATCGTTAGCGTAAACCCGGACTATATGGGTGATGTAAACATCTCTGTCAGTGGTTGACTACTAACCACAACTCAGGCTGGGAAGTCAGAGGGCAGTCACCCCTACATAAAACCTAGCCACATCATATTTAAATGGGTCCCGGATCCCGAGAAGGCCTCGGATATTACCGGATCTACGGGGCTTAAGCTACCCTCATCTAAATGCTAGTAAATGCTGATTAATGATTACCTTTTTTTCATTGATTACTAATTCATGATTTCCTTTCTGATTTGGGTGATCAAACAGCCATCGCTCCTGTAAAAGCCAGCCAAACCAAATTATGGATTTTTTTCCATAATTCTGACTAACCAGAATTGGAACTTGAGTGAACAATAAGGTCTGAAAATATCATCTGTCCTCCGTCGCAAATATCCAAACAAAAACTCAGCCGCCTCAGAACACTTTCTGCCAATTAAACGCCAGAAACTCCTCAATTACTTTAATTAGAAAATCAGCATTCATAACGTTACGTCTCAGAGTCCGTTCCCCTGAATAAACAAACGCGTAGCACTTAAGCAGTACCAAGTACCAAAACAACACTATTTGGTGCCGTCCATTTAATACCTATTTAAACGAAGCTAGGCAGCTAAGGCTAGGGTGACCATTCGAAGTAAAAAAATTAGATTTGAATGAAATTTTTACAGCATTTATTATGCAAACTTTTTAAGTTCGAAGTACATCAGGAAATAAACTTGAGCGCTTCTTTTTCCCAATGTATTTCGAACTAAAAAATTGAGACTTATTCTGCTAATAAATGGAGTTAAAGTGCTATTAATGTTTAAATGCTATTAATGTTTATGTTGGAAAAGATGGATACTTTACGATTTATCATTACGCAAAAATTGCTGAACGGGTCTAAATGATATATTGCTACAGATATAGAATAAGTATTGCCTGGAATATGTACATATGCCACTTTTTATTCAGGTTGTATGTTTCTAAGAGATGTGGGAAAGGGATCAAACTGGGGTTATGTTGTTAATCCATACTAATATTAATAATGCGAAAGAAACTCTGTCTGTCTACCTGTCTGTATGTTACGCTTTCACGCTTGAACCACTGAACCGATTTTGATGAAATTTGGTATAGGGGTAGATTAGACCATGACCATAGGCTATGTTTGTTCGCGATTAGCGACATCCACGCGGGCGGAGCCACGGGCAAAAGCTAGTTTGTTATAAATATTTATTTTTATCTTGTATTAGTCATGGTAACACTCACCTTTAAATAGGTACTAGCAACACCAGTAGAGTTGTATAATGTTGTTTAGCACAATGGCCTACGCCATTCGAATTAATGATAATGCATCAAATCAAATAAATTATTATCGAAATAAATAGCCAACCACAAAGCTTTTCGATAGCTAAAATGTTAGTATCTTAATATAAAAAAAATCAAAATCTTTAAACTCGAACAAGTCCAACCAAATCAGAATACTTGGTGCACCTACCCAAAATTCAAGATTCTGTTTATAAACCTGGTCATAATTATCTCCCGTTAACCTACTTGTTCATTTAATTTCCATAAAATTAGGGTCCCATCTAATTACTGGTCGTGGGAACGTCACTTAACCTAATAACGAGCGTTCAACTAAGCAAGCCGTGGAGAGTATCATCTTGTCTTTAAGACAATTGGAACGGTTATGAGGTTTAAGTGGGTATAGACCTTATGTTTGATATGACCTTTAGAGAATTAAAGGGTTTGTGCCAGGTGCCAAAGGACTGGCAGCGAAAATAAGAACTACTAAAATAGTAGGATGTTTGTTTGTTAAGTAAACGACAGTGTTTAAGAGGGCGCATAAAGCTAGAAAAAATTCAGATTTCACCCGCACACTTCATACGTCCCGCTCTCGCCTGTCCACACGTCTATCGCCCCGCAGTATTTTGTGTGGCAGCTAACTGCTGTGTTTAGTACGCAGGCGCACAGTATACCCAAAATAATCAGATAAAATTTGGCAAAGTATGAGCTGGATCATTATCTATATAAGGTATACTTTGAACACACAATAATTTTATTTTTGGTGATAGATAAAATGAGTGGGATTTGTAAAATAAACATAAGCATTGAAATAAAACCACTTTTTAGGGATTCTATCGCGTATATTTGTTATTATTTACTTTTTAAACCGACGTTTCGGCTGTTGCAAATTTACGCAGAATGAGCTCACTGCGTTGTTTAGTTTTGCTGGATTTTGCTGCTTACTGGATTTGATTAAGTGATGACTGGGTCCCAAGCTGGTGGTACGTTCCATCCATCCTCTTTATTAAAATTTGGGTGTTTTATAATTTCAATAGCCTCGCGGATCATTCTAGGATTATATCGATGTCCTTTGGCGAGTATCTACTGATACTCGCCAAAGAACATCGATATATTAATAAATTAATATATTAATATATAAATTTATATTTGGTGATACATAAAATGAGTGCGATTTGTAAAATAAGGATCTCTGTCTTCTCGCCGAAAATTATTCAGCCGATTATCACTTTTGCCAACTAACGTTTCGCAGAATTGCATTTCGCAGAATAATCATTTGCCAATTTGTGATATCATTTTGTTTTTTTACCCAACCTCACAGTTGCCAATTTTACGTTTGGTCTTCCTTTTAGGATGACACTTTTCAAAATGCCAACTTTCAAGTAGCGAATGTTTTAGTTAGCGTAATATTCATGTAGTTGTTTATACCGATGTAACATATTTAAATGACCTGTGTAGTGAAATAAAAGCGATTTGGTTCCGGTACTTCGCCGGCCGCTGCCGCGGCACGCTCGCTTCGCTCGGCTCGGCTCGTGCATTGTTTATCAGCATACTAAAATAGTTTTTTTTTTTAACATTATATCAATGTACGAAAGGGAACTGTTACACAGGCGAAACGTTATTCGTCTAAAAGTTGTCTGGCCTAATAAATAACTTGACAAAAGATAAATGCTCCAAACGTTTTTTGTCATTACAATAATTCTACAATCAGCTTAACAATAATTCTACCAAATGGAACGTTGTCATACAAAAATTTGACAATCTTTAGTCGTCAAAGTAAAAAATAGGCGAAACGTTGGTTGGCAAGTCGGCGAAAAGGCAGGATCCCGTAAAATAAACATAAGCAGCTTAGCTTTAATAAACAGCTTAAAATATAGTGGTCAAAAAATGAATGCATATTTTTTGAAATCGTCAAATATTTACATTAAGACATTTTTATCACGATATAAATTTTAATAAATTTTCACTGTATTATTATAATTTGTTGTGTTTTAGATAAAATCTCCCTAAGAACTCTGACGATTCGCTGAATAATTTTACAGGTAGTGCATAAATAATACGAAAAAGTAAGTTATAGAAATATTTATGTCAATAATAATTACAAAATGCTTACATGTAATATACTTTCAATTTTGTTATAGGTAGATAAGAATAAGGTAAACAAATGTATATTTCATACTGAAATTGGTTCAAGACGCCTAAAGATATTACTTTAATTTGAAAAAATATATTTTTAATCTATAATTAGAAAAGAGTTGAAGCTATTCTATGAATATGACGTCAATAATGTGGATATTACGAGGCCGTTTACGAAATTTTGTCATTTTGCTCGACATATGTGATTTTAGAAATGTGATTTTAATGTTAAAAACTGTATTAATTCGAGTTTAAATGAATAAATAAGAAAGATCATCTCAATTACTAATGAGTAAATGAGCTAGGTACCGTATTTACTTATTTTTATTATATGATTTTGATTATTTTGATTCATCAGCTTATGTTATATTACGAGCTGAAGCAACTCTGAAAAGCATTAAAATTGATAATACAATGTATAAGTACTTTCGCAAAATATAAATTATATTACTGCTATAAAAAATAACATTAGTTACATACTTCAAACGCGAGGTGGTCTAAGACATCTATTTGATTTTCATATACTACACCCGGGCTGCCTGGCAACGGTTGATACAAAAATTGTACTTAGTAACAAACTAAAGAAAATAAAGAAATATTACTTTCGATAATTAGCCATGAGTTGAATTCTTAGTATTTTATATTCTTTTTTAGAGTTTATCTTTTGATTTTTTTTATTTCCCATAATTTCGACGAACTTTTTCGACGGAAAACAGAAAAACAGTCCCCTCGTCTCAACGGGGCGAGCCCGACTAATTGATGAAACAACAGATGGCCGGCACCACGCGTCAGGTGCGATAGCAAGAGACCGTTATGCGCGGAATAAGAACATCGTAAGCGCCGAATCGGTTTTTCTTAAATTACTCGTAAATTCCAGATAATTTTAACAAAGTGAAAAATTGAGTCACTAGATTTTATAATTTCATACTTTGTACATAAAAATTGACTCAGTTATATGAATAATCTTGAAAATAAATTAATTTTAATCAAAAATTAGGCCTAACTTTGTGATCTTATTTTATCGACAAAATATTATTATTTTATGTTTTCACCAAATTGAGTACCTTTTAAATATAACGTATTTTCTATTTAAAAAAAAACAAGCTCATTTGTGGCACACTTTCGGGTATAAAAATCAAATCAAAGATCGGCAATTTTCCTTTATACCCCCTCTTAAAAACAGTGTGATTGTATTAAAGTTTAGAGTTTATATTGACAGCCTCTGTGGCGTGGTGGTAGTGAACGCGACTGCCCCGCAGGAGGCGCAGGTTCGATCCCCGCTCAGTGCAAATATTTGTTTGCATGGATATGGCTATTTGCGTTGGTCTGGGTATTTATATGTATAATATGTATATTTTTACAAAAAAGAAGTATCTAAGTATATTTTATCCGCAATCTAGATTCCATAACACAAGCTAGTTAAGCTTACCATGGGTCTAGATAGCGTTGTGTAGAATGTTGTGTAATATTATATTATTACCGCCACGCCACTGAGGTGCATTGTAACTACTTTACCCACCTACGAGTATTATAGCCCTGCCATCTGGCAGCGGTCCCTCTAAATCCTGTCCACTTCACCAGGTTTTCTTGTCCTCGTGAGATAACCCATTAGTCATTATATCGTTCTTTACGATGTCTAGCTTCCGCGCTAACTTGCATTTGAGAAGACTTTTCATGCAAGGTATTTCAGACTATACATTATATACTCACGCCTATATTATGTTCCTGAAGGGGTAAGTAGCTTTAAGGTGAGAATAGAATACATTTTTTTTTTATTAAGGACACGGCAATTTGACTTCACCTCGCCTGATGGTAAGTTAAATGCAAAGTCTCGGAAAGAGTGTCACCATCGTAAACATGTACCATGTTAACAGTGGTGGCACTCAGCTTGATGCCTCATCAGATTCCTTTTCACGCCCAGCTTAAAGGACCCGGGACTGTAGGAAGAAGGAAACACGTGAGCTGGCAGGTAGTTCCAGGTCTTAATGGTGCGGCATAGGAATGAGTCACTGAAACACTTGGGTCTAGAAGGAGTATTCTGCACCGTATACGGATGGCATCTTAGCCCTGCACGTGTTGTCCTGTAAAAAGAAAGGAGAGGGTGAGACTAATTGGAATAGCTCATCAGAACATTCACCATGGTAGAGACGGTACAATACTGCCAAAGACGCAACATTACCATACATTTTCATTATTATACATATATGATGAATTGTAATACATTGATAGACATTTCTTACACAACATAACATAAACATAAACTCACGCCTGTATTCCCCGAAGGGGTAGGCAGATGTGCTAGCACCTACATTTCGCCAGTTTATGTTTAGGTCCCAGTGGAATAATAGGTGGCGAGCCTATTGTCATTAACCGGGCACTTATAAACCTGCGATAAATACACACATAACTTCGAAAAGCATCGAAGTCATTGGTGTCTGCCATGGCAAACCTGGGATGGAACCCGAGACCTCGTCTCAGCAGTCCATTACCCATACCACTAGGCTTTTCTTATACCTACTTATTTAATACGCGATGGTTATTTTCACAATACGATCTTGGCATTGGCAGATTTTAAAATTAAAGCTTTCTATTAGTTGCTACTCTTTTATGTTAAAAAAGGGTATGAACCCACTGGTCCCTGAAATTCGTACCCTGCATCCATTCGGCCTCTCAATTATTAAAGGCTTTCCTTTTGACATTTTCGCACTTACCAGGCTCTCTTATCATCTTCGCCTTACAAATATATTTTGCACAGCAGTACACGAACTCAAATTCTCTAAATTAGTGGCCGTTTGCTATACTGTTCTCATCAGTTCTCCCTCTGGACCGCATACAACGAAGAGCGACTCGAATCGTCAACTGCCAAGATGTTTCAAATCGGCTAGACTCTTTGGCACTGCGTCGAGATGTGGCTTCGGTCTGTATCTTCTATCGCTTGTACTATGGGGAGTGCTCCGGGGAATTGTTCGGATTGATGCCCACCGCCTCTTTCCACCATCGGTCCACGCGACAGCAGTTCCACACTCACCATCTGGACGGTTGGCGGTGCGTTTCTTGAGAAACTTTCTACTTCGCACTACTAAACTGTGGAATGAACTGTCACCAGCGGTATTTCCGAACCAATACGACCTTCAAGAAAAGAGCATACTCTCTTTTAAAAGGAAGGCAACGCACTTGTGACTCTTCTGGTGTTGCGGGTATCCATGGGTGGCGGTGATTGCTTACCATCAGGCGATCCGCCTAATTTGCTAATTCCATAAAAAAACGTCCATTTTTGAAACATGAAAAAATAAGAGTTTTTTAAATGTTACATACTTATCATCCTTAAGCCTATAGGTACAGTCAACTACAAAGAGATGTATCCAATTTAATCTTACAAAATGATGTACCCCTGCGAGTGCCACTATGAACTAACCAAAGATTGTGACAAACATGGTATCCACCGAACTTTACAGTAACATGTATGCGTGTAAAGCGCAATAATTATGTATCCCACTACATTTCTTGTGATATGTACACTTACAATCTTTATTAAAAATCTATCCAAATACTGTGAAAGAAAATTGTATACATTTAATGTTCCAAAGAAATGTAACCGTAATAAAAGGGATGTACGAATTTCAAAGTGCTAGCGAAAACCAAAAAGTTTCTTTGAGAATGCCATTTAAAATTATATTGCACATTATAGAGTTTGACTTATCTGTTTGATACTTCATATTATTTAAAACTAGCTTTTGCCTGCGACTTCGTCTCCTGGTTCTAAGCTACATCTCCGTCAATTTTCAGCCAAAAGCCAAAAGTTCTTGAGTTATAAATAGTGTAACTAACACGACTTATATATTCGCGATACTTATAATTAAAATAAGGGTAATATAATTATTATTGAACAGTTTTTGCAGTTTTTTGTCATCTTAAGAGTCCGTACCACTCCAGCTCGAAATCAAATTTTACCCCCGCGCGCTTCATCAACGCACACGCGCCGGCTCTACTCACGCGCAGATGCAGCTATCTCACTCCCACGATGACCCCGGGCTGCAGAGTTCACGCGTGTATCAATCGATAGGGTAAAGTAGCTAGTAATTAGACATCAAGAAAGTTATGGCAATAAACGAACTTGAGAAAAGTGTGCATAATGTAATGATAATTTACATAAAACTTACAATATATTTATACTTATCCTATTAATATTATAAATGCGAAAGTTTGTAAGTATGTATCGCTGTATGTATGGATGTTTGTTACTCTTTCACGCAAAAACTACTAAATGGATCTGGCTGAAATTTGATACAGGGGTAGATTAGAACCTGGAATAACACATAGGTTGCTTTTTATACCGGGTTAAGGTTCCCATGGGTTGCGGGAACGGGAACAAAACTCCACGCGGGCGAAGCTACGGGCAGCAGCTAGTATAATATAATAATAGCAGCCCTTTCAATGTCCCACTGCTGGGCACTGCTCTCTCACCTGAAGGTACAATAAAATACTCCACCACGAACCCAATGCATATTGGTAGGGGTGCTGGGTAGGACAACCTCCGCGCGGTGCACCCTGGTAACGTGAGGCGCACGTCTTCGCCCATGGCCAATAGTCCACCAAGGAGGGGGGGCCTTTATGGTCGGTTTCGAGTTCTCCGCACGCGCTCTGCTAAGCCTAGCGGAGAACTCTAAGGGCGACGAGTACTTTGCCACTGAGTGATCAGTGGTGAAATACACGGTCCCATGGGGACCATCGATCAGCCGAGCCGGGAGGTCCTCCTGGAGGCCGCCATCGTACAGGCCTGGGCCTCACGCCGGACAGGCCTGTCGACATAGACGATGAGGCGGCGTGGTTCCGGGAGGCCATGACGCGTGTCTGCGACGCGGCTATGCCTAGGGCTCCGCCCTTTAATCCGAGGCGTCAGGTCTACTGGTGGTCAGCGGACATCGCGAGGCTCCGACAGGCCGCCGTGATCGCTTTCCGCCGGTGGACCAGACTCCAAAGGAGGCGTAGCCGCCCCGCAGATACGGGGGCCCGAGAGGCGGAGCTTCATGCGGGGTACAGGGAGACCAGAAAGGCCCTCCGAGTGGCAATAACCCTGCGAAGACACAAGTGATTATACTTGGCAGCAATAGAACAGATATAGACCTGACCCTTGTTCCTCCGGTTGTTTTTGATGGCACTGCGATTCCCTTAAGCACTCAGGTTAAAAACTTGGGTATAATACTCGATTCCCACCTGTCTTGGGGCCCACAATTGCAGGAAGTGAGCAGAAGGGTGTTTGCTTCTGCAGGTTCAATAAGGAGGTTAAAACACCTGTTACCGATTCCCACAAAAACTGCGCTTGCAAACTCCTTGCTTCTTTCTATATTAGATTATGCAGATGTTAGCTACTTGGATCTGACCGAAAACCAGCTTAACAAACTAGAACGTCTTCAAAATCTATGTATAAGATTTATATATGGACTTCGCAAGTTTGACCATGTATCGCAGTTCCGTACACAATTACAGTGGTTACCTATCAGGCTGCGCCGGAACTCACATATCCTCTCCCTGCTATACAACATCTTGTATAACCCTTCAACACCTTCCTACTTAAAAGAACGTTTTCAGTTCCTTTCAGATACCCATGAGAGGGGTTTACGATCATCGGTGAGACTGATTTTAAAAATGCCAAGGCATTCCACAGGTTTCTTCGACAATTCTTTTACTGTCACAGCTGTTCGCCTGTGGAATGAACTGCCAGTGGAAATAAGACGAGCTCAGACATTGGTGAAGTTCAAAGGAATGGTCAGGGAGCACTACTTGTCCAGTGTGTCACGTCTAACATAGTGTACTATTATATCTGTTTAAGTATGTAGATGTTTATGTACCTTTATATTTTTAAAAAAATAATATTGTATGTAGAAATGTATATATTTTATGTATGTATGTATATTTATATTTAAGTAGGTATATATTTATGTAATTATGTATTTATATAAATGTGTAGGTATATTATATAAATGTATAATTGAACGCCAACAACTACCAGTTAAGTACTCCAACCAACATACATTTCCATCCAAAGGTTGCCTGGCAGAAATTGCGTAAAGCGATAAGGCCGCCCTTTGTACTGCTCTTGTGTTCCTAATTTCCATACTTTTAATAATGTAATTGGCGTACAATAAAGTATATAATAATAATAATAATAACAATAAGGCAGGCAAAGGCAGCAGCTCATAAAGAGCTGCTGGAGACGCTGGAGCGGGACCCAAGGCAAGGACCTTATGGTAAGGGGCAAGCTGCGCCCCCGGGCCCCGCCATTGACCCGGTGTCTCCAGCCGGAGCTGCTCGGAGGAGTCGTTGGCTCCCTGTTCCCAGCGCGGGCGGTGGAACATATTCCACCGCAGATGACTCCGCCACCTAGGTCGCCTATGGCACCCAGCGTGGATGACGACGACGTGCCCGAGGTCACTTGGGTAGAGCTAGAGCTGGCGGTGTTAAGGCTTAAGGCCAAGAACACCGCCCCGGGACCAGACGGCATTCCAGGCCGAGCGTGGGTCCTAGCTCTAGGCAAAGAAGACGCTCTCGAGCCCCGACTGAGAGGGTTTCTCAGCGCATGTTTGGAGCGAGGCCAGTTTCCGAAGATGTGGAAGACGGGGAAACTGGTCCTCATCCGAAAGGCGGGGCGCCCGGCGGACTCACCGTCCGCCTACAGGCCCATAGTGTTGCTCGACGAGGTGTGCAAGCTCTTTGAAAGAGTCATTGCAAAGCGCCTCGTCGAGCACCTATCCAGGGTGGGGCCTGACCTGGCGGATGGCCAGTATGGCTTCCGCCGGAGGCGCTCCACCATGCGCGTGAGGACTCTGGCGAGGGACGCCGTCGCTCGGGGCGAGGTGGTGTTGGCGGTGTCACTGGACATCGCCAATGCGTTTAACACCCTGCCCTGGAGCTGCATTAGGGAGGCGCTCGTGTATCACGAAGTGCCTCTCTACCTTCGCCGCATAGTCGGGGCGTATCTGTCGGAGAGAGCAGTCGTCTACCCAAGTGCGACCGGGCTCGGTCGGCGAGAGATGTCGTGCGGTGTTCCGCAGGGATCGGTCCTGGGACCGCTACTGTGGAACATCGGTTACGACTGGGTGCTTCGCGGTGAGCTCGCGGACGGTGCCGCTGTCACGTGTTATGCGGACGATACGCTGGTGACGGCGTGCGGGGCTACATACCGCGAAGCGACCCTGAAGGCCACGACCGCGGTTGCCCAAGTCGTGGAGCGGATCCGGCGGCTGGGTCTCGAGGTGGCTCTGCATAAAACCGAGGCCATGTTCTTTCATGGGCCTCGGCGCGTCCCACCGGAGGATTCCAGCCTCATAGTGGGAGACATTTCCATCGCCATCAAGCCCCAGATGAAATATCTGGGACTCGTTCTCGACGGCCGGTGGAACTTCGGGGAGCATCTCCGAAGACTGGCCCCTAAATTGAAGGACACAGCTGCCGCCTTGGGGCGGCCTACTCGGCGGGGCGACCTCCGGCCTAGCACCACGACCCACAGTCGGCGTGCGGTTTTAGTCGGTTCAAGTCCGACATAACCTCCCCTTCCGGCTCCGGCAGGGGGTATCCGAGGAAAAAAATGCGTCCTCGAGGACCGGGCATACCGCCCACCGCTGGTGGCTCCCGTCGTCACGTCATGAGCGACGACGGCTGCACCCAGTGGTGCTCCTGGTCTGGTCCCAAGCCAAGGCCTCCGCCCCTAAGAAGACGGCACCTAGGGGAGGTGGTGGAGAATGACGTGCACACCCTCGTTTTTTTTATCGTGCGATAAATCCCCACAAAGCCGGTGGAGGTGGTTATGTCGAACTCGAACCGACTAAAACACACGCCGTCCCAAGTCCTTGGTTGCCGGAGGTGAGATTGCCGAAAGCATATCTCTCGCACCCCGGCAGACCCAGGACCATCCCTTTCGAGATGGCCCCCTTAGGGTTGGGGGGACTACAGGGTCTCCATCTAGCCCCGGTTACGGGGAGGCGCATCTTGCGCCGCCGCCGCGGCCTGCTTCTGCTAGGGTGACAGGCGGCTCCACCGGTCACCCTCAGGCCAGCGCTCATAGAGAACGACCTCCGACGTCCGGTTCGCAATTTCACCATCATTACGGCGCGGGGAGCAGCGTACCGAGGCGCAGCACTAAAGGCCACGGCAGGGGTTGCTCAAGTCGTGGGTCAGACACGGCGGCTGGGTCTCGACGTCGCCCTTCACAAGTCCGAGGCTCTGTGCTTCCACGGACCTTGGATGGAGCCACCTGCGGGATCCAGCCTACAGGTAGGGGGCGTTAGCATCGGCATCGAGCCCTCGATGAAGTATCTGGGGCTCGATGGCCGGTGGAACTTCGGACATCACTTCCGAAGTTTGGTCCCAAAACTGAGGGGGGCATCAGCTGCACTCGCGCGGCTGATGCCCAACATCAGGGGACCCAAAGCTCCCTGCAGGAGACTGTACCTGGGGATCGTGCGAAGTATGGCCCTATACGGGGCCCCCGTATGGGCAGAGAATCTGACGGCCAGTAATGTGGCTAGATTGCTGAGCCCACAGAGGGCGATGACCCTACAATAGAAACAGATGAATGGAAATTCATAATTACGTACTGTCTATAATAAATATAGGTATACGTATGGTAGTAGTACCTAACTACTGCTATATTTATATTATGATCATTCGGGTTGGTAGGTACTCATGTATTTACAGAAATATTCCGTTTATTCCGAACCTGACCCGAAAACTTGACCCGGTCGCGGGTTAGGTAGAAACTTTAAAAATTTGTTCCGAACGTAACCCTCTTCCTAACCTGACCCGACGGTCTCGTTCCTATCATAACCCGATCTGGCACTTCGCCGGCCGCTGCTGCGGCACGCTCGCTACGCTCGCTCGGCTCATGCGTTGGGGTCACAGTTCTAACCTAACCTACAGAAGTTGGAGTTACCGCACTTCGACTTTCGGCTCTGAATCGCCCAACCGCGTCGTCCGTCGCGTCGTCGCAGTGAGCGACCTGTAGTAGGCAGGACTTGCCTGAAAGACTTGGGCTGCTACTGCAAGATTATTATTGTCGATACATAGGCAGGTATGCCTATGTCAATCCAAATTTTTGAAATAGGTAGGTATTTTACTGACCTATTTAATACTTTCTACTAATATAGTACCTATTGCAAATTGTTATGTACAGTATAAGCTACTTAGGTAGGTAGATTAGACACTTGCTATAATAATAAATAAATAAATATTCCACAACATTCTACACAGCGCTATCTAGACCCATGGTAGCTTAATTAGCTTGTGTTATGGAATCTAGAAGGAGGATAAACATACTTTGATACTTTTTTTTTGTAAATATATACATATTATACATAGAAACACCCAGATCAATGCAAATAGCCATATTCATGCATACAAATATTTGCACTGAGCGGGAATCGAACCCGCGCCTCTTGCGTGGCAGTCGCGTGCACTACCACCACGCCACAGAGGCTGTCTACATAATACATCATTCAAATGTTTTAATGTTTTTTTACGCCAACATACACTTTTTTTCGGTTTACTTTATTACCCATTTCGCCTGTCAAAAGGTAGGTACTTGAATACTTTCGTATCGTCTATCGTAATCGTCTGCGCAGAGCGCGTGCGACACAAGCTCCCCGTATGATAGCCGAAGCAACACTGAGGAGGAGGCCGGGCGGCAGGGCGGTTCTAAGTTTAATGGTATCGCTTGAGTAAAAATTTAGATATTTGCTAGTTACGCAGAAACCAATGTATATTTGTAAAATTTGAAACACATAATGTATCTTAACCACTAAACTGCAGTTATTGTGTAAGTTTAGTGATCCTATTTAGCGTAATTAATCCATAATATCGTTTTATTTGTACGGTTTAGAGGTAACTTTGCAATGGTTTTCTATCAAGAAAATTTTACGTAATCGTGTTTTTGCCACACATAATAATCAGTATTTATCCTCAACTTTACCACAAATGAATTAAAAAGTCCATGCTTTAGAACTTTTGATATTATACACGTTTAAACTATGCCATTTGAGGTAGTACGGACTCTTAAGTGTAAGTTCTTTACTAATATATATTTACTTTTTTTCTTTTATCAGACATCCAATACATAATAATGTTATGTATGAATAATGTTTTGCCATCGGATTCATTCGGAAAGGTTCGTATTTATCATACTTGCTTTCTATTCTAAACGTAGTGTACCTATTCTTAGTCTATGATTTTAAATGTGTAATGGTGCATCCACACTTGTGACAATTACGCCGTACAGTACTCGGAGCCCCACTTCGCGGGGCTTCTACTTCTTGGTGGTTTGAAAAAAAAAAAACACTAACCTAACCGATCCAAGTCGGATTGCACTAAGTCGGGGCGTTAAAATAACTATTAGACAAATTAACAATATGCTTTACAACTTTATGTATATCAAAGTTATGAATAAAAACATTAGGATATACAATATTTATGCTTAATAACACAGTATGCTAAGAACCTATTATGACAGAAAATTATGCCTAACTTATTATGACAATTTAAATTACGACAAAAACCATTATGAGAAAAAATGGGATCCCGATGATTGCTGCCTCAACAAAATTGTGGGGACTTTACCAGAAGCTCCCTAGGGAGATTGGACTTGTGCGTGAAAAAAATAATAATATAGTACCTATCGCGATGCAGCCTTCATGCATTGGCACTTGGCACCTAAAACTCAATCTTGTCTGTTAGTATTGTAAGTGTGTGGTACTGACACGGTCACGGTATCACGGGTCGAGCCGTTCACCCGTCCACACTTAGCGTACATGTACTGTACCGATGACACGATGTCCGGTCCGTTGTCCGTGTCACAAGTGTGGACGCACCATAATATTATGATTTATTTTCTAAATGGCATTCTCAAAGAAACTTTTTTGTTTTCGCTAGCACTTCTAAATTCGTATTATACATCCTTTTTGTTATGGTTACATTTCTTTGAAACATTAAATATACACAATTTTCTTTTACAGTATTTGGATAGATTTTTAATAAAGATTGTAAGTGTACATATCACAGGAAATGTAGTGGGATACATCATTATTGCGCTTTACACGCATACATGATACTGTCAAGAAGAGAGGCTAAGTGCGGAAAAAAGAGTCCCCTATCCTATCCTACTGTCAAGATCGGTGGATACCATGTTTGGTTAGTTCATAGTGGCACTCGCAGGGGTACATCATTTTGTAAGATTAAATTGGATAAATCTCTTTGTAGTTGACTGTACTACAAAACCTACTTCATACCAGCACGTACATCAGATTACAAGTATTACCCGCTTAGGGCCGCACAAGCGCCAAGCTGAACTCATTATGCGTTATAAATTCGCGACTAATTAGCGGCTGCTCGCTGACAAAGATTAATGTCGCAGTGCGTGCGACGGCGGCGGGCCTAATGTGTTGTGGAGAACATCCCGGCGGTTCTGTAGGGGTATATACTGGCTGTTTTTAAATGTATTTAGATATATAATCTATCTATATATTTAAAAATAACAGCGTTAATAGCTTAGTGGTCCACGGATACCCTTTCTGGGGTCTCAAATACCCTTAAACCTCGATTACCCTTAACCGGGGTGTAAGGTTATCCTTATTATCCTGGGCTACCTGGGCTATCTACGGGTCTAAGAAGCTTCACTCGGGTATGGGAAGCATGGCGTCCCCTTCCTAAACCCTATACTGTTTCTATGTATAATATGTATGTATTTACAAAAAAAGTATCTAAGTATGTTTATCAGCATTATAGATTCCATAACACAAGCTAGTTAACCTTACCATGGGTCTAGATAGCGTTTTGTAGAATGTTAAATGTGGAATTTTTATTTATTTATTATTTATTTGACAGCCTCTGTGGCGTGGCGGTAGTGCACGCGACTGCCACGCAGGAGGCGCGGGTTCGATTCCCGCTCAATGCAAATGCAATTTACAAAAAAAAAGTATATAAGTATGTTTATCCGCATTCTGGAATCCATAACACAAGCTATAAAAGCTTACCATGGGTCTAGATAGCGTTGTGTAGAATGTTGTAGAATATTTTTTTTTTATTAGTAATTTGTAATTAGTAACTAAGGACACTTATATTCCTACTAACCCATTCAGCTAAGCTTGCTTGTGTTAGTTGTATGTTCACGTCTTTAGTGTAATCGACAGGATTCATACCCGGAACCTCTCAAACATAAGGCTGGTTTCTTAACCGCAAAGGATCATGAATATTATCATCAAACCTAGATTTTCATAAAATATTCCAGTGAAGTGATTGAAATTTAGTCTCCTTCTTTTTGGAAGTCGGTCTACGAAAAGTAAGTGAACTGAATCCGTGAGTCCTAAAACTGTCGAAGTTGCGCGAAGTGCCTCGAGGAGCACAAGTTACTGCAGCACCGTTAACACTCACAACTTCGCGTGATAATTATGGCAAGTTACTTCGAACGACAAGCAGGTGACTTGGCTGCTAACAGCTCGCGTAACTGGGAGCATAGTAAGGGATTATGTGACGATACAATAAATTGTAGCATATAAAAGGACGTCCAATAATGTTTTAAACAAATTATTTTCTTATCATTAACGGTTAAGTCGGGATTTGTATGGTCAATAATTCACCACCTGGAGTCACCGCTGGTTAAATCTCGTAGGAAAAGGCCAGCTAGTAGTCCTTACTAGCGAGGTTTCATGCCGCTGCAAATCGTGGAACACCCTATTTACCTTTAAAATGCTCGCCATTGCAGCCCCGTAATTCACAGCGAGTTTAATTTATTTTTCCTAGTGTTTTGACCATATTTCCTTTCATCTCCAACAGGTCTCATACTGTTGTTAATTAATTCCCTAAAATTCTTATCTGCACCTGTGTCTGCACTGTTCTAATCTGTGAGTTCTTTACAAGATTCGTGTAGTTTTTAAATCCCATCCGAATCGTCAGACCCGATTTGCTCCATATACACATACAGATGCCCTCTACTGAATTCTTTAATGCATCTTGGTTCAACAACTTCATACAGACAATATTATACCATAAATTATAACCTGTATAAAGTTGTATATCCTGGTAAAGTTTGTTTCTTTCAGACTAGCTACTTCTCAAGACTTCGTCCGCGTGGAACTAATTTGTTCATTTCATATATTTCATTATATTTCCGTTTACGAGTTTGAATTTCATTCTATCTTAAATGTGTCATAGGATAAACTTTCATATAGATAGAATTAAATGTGAATAAAGTTAATGCTTGACTATAAAATAGAAATGTCAGCGGCCGCCAAATTCAGTCATATTGCTATTCGGGTATTTTAGAATTCAGTCTATTTGGGATTTGATCATTTTAGGATTAAGTTTATTCGAAAATCAGGCAATTTTGTTCTATGACTATTTGGGCTTCAGACGTTTTGGTATAAAGACGGTTTGAATTTCAGGCGTATTGACGTCTCAGGCATTTTGGGAATAAGTTGTACTCGACCAAACCCATTGATGTAGGTACTCACCTATTTCCACTTTGTGCCTAAAGTCATTTGACAGTTACGTCGTTTTGACAGAATTAAACAACGTTTCAATATTTAGTTAGTCTATTTAGAAACACAGTTTAACAGCAGAATCGACACCATTATCAATCTTTTTGGATTTATTTAACACCCACTACATGTCGTCGCTACCTGGCGAACGCGACTATCGATCTCTCCATCGAGAGAGATTGGTCGAAGCGGTCGACCACAAAATAAATGGAACGAGTCGATTACCTCCCTCGGCCCTGTGTGAAATAAGATGAACTGTTAGAAAATGTAACTATGTAGGACCTTAAACCCAGGGACATTTATCCATAACGTAATTTTGATTCCCTGTTGAGTAGTATTCGATCTTTCTGGTAAAGAAATTACAGCAGCATGAAATCTGAAAAATCTCGGCAATAACTCGGTTACCAGAAAATATAGCTTTGAAAGTTAATGCAACCCTTACTCACCTTTTCAAAAATGCAATCGTGAGCCGTGTGAACAAAACATGGTCAGTAACCTTATGGCCTAAATCGAATACATAGGGAAAAGCAATTTCTCGGGCGGGACTCGAACCCGCGATCTTTCCTTTACAGGGGGAATGCCTTGACCAACTCGGTAACCGAAACACTCCCGATGCGATTCAAACTTCCCTTCTTATACGTTTTTAAGGCGACGGTGAAATTTGAGTGAATGTCTCGGTAGCCGAGTTGGTCCCCTGTAGGGGAAAGATCGCGGGTTCAAGTCCCACTAGAGAAAATTCTTTTTTCCTATGCATTCGATTTGTATAGTTAGCATACTTAATGCTTTAAAATTAATTTCAATTATGGCCTAAAACCAAACAGCTTAGAGTCGTTAGCACGAGTGTGACAACCCTGCTCTTGCACAAGTGACTTGTGCTGGTAACCGCTTCCCATCAGATGGGCTGTATGCTTGTCTGCCACTTAAGTGATTTAAAATAAAACAATAAATGTAAAAAAATCCAATTCATACGAATTAAATAACCCTTCCTACGCTGTCCGGCTCAAAAGTTAATCCTTGACTTGTACTAAGTTCGTAAAGTTGTTCTCAAAGATTTTCCAGTTGTTTTAACAGTATTTCTCTGCTAATTACCGTGTTCAAAAGAAACAAGACATAAAAAGGAAGTAACTAGTCCTCATTTAACCTGAGGTATAAGTTTCCGCGTCTTTTAAGTGCAATCTTGATCGTCAGTTCATTTAGCTAGGGGATGTCTTACCTTCCGTTTGACTTCTCGTGATCTCTAATAAGACTCGTCTGTTTCAACGGCCATCGGTCCTTCGACAGACGTGGTCAGCCCATTGCCACTTGAGCTTGGGGAGACGGAGGATCGGGTGAAATAGCGCACATTGAGAGAGGCCTATTTGCAGCAATGGACTGGGTTGGGTTAATTGATTGGTTGATTAAAAGATTAGAGTTTTGAATAACAACCGTGGGGGAAAATCCTTCATGGATGTTATGCCGGACTCCTACCGACTAAAAACCCCCACGGTAACGCCCAGAAGCCTATGGATGGGAGCCCCGGGTAAGCCCTCGGAAGGATGTCCCAGGACTCCCATCAGACCTACGGCTACAATTGCGGCCTCGTCTCGGGGGTGGTTCGGGTGCTATCCCGCGTCTATGGGGGGGTTTTCGGGTGTTTTCTTATCCCGGGGATAGGGTCCCATAGGCTGCGGGATCGAGATAAATAATCGCGGCAGTTGAAGCTGCGCCCCCATTATGAAATAATGGGGATTTTTCGTGGCCCAACATTGACTTTATCACTACGTAGTATACAGCAAAGTCGCTTTCCGCGTCCCTATGTCCCTATGTATGCTTATATCTTAGATATCACTACATAGTATAAAGCAAAGTCGCTTTCCGCGTCTGTCCGTCCCAATGTATGCTTATATCTTAGATATCACTACATAGTATAAAGCAAAGTCGCTTTCCGCGTCTGTCCGTCCCTATGTATGCTTATATCTTAGATATCACTACATAGTATAAAGCAAAGTCGCTTTCCGCGTCCCTATGTCCCTATGTATGCTTATATCTTAGATATCACTACATAGTATAAAGCAAAGTCGCTTTCCGCGTCTGTCCGTCCCTATGTATGCTTATATCTTAGATATCACTACATAGTATAAAGCAAAGTCGCTTTCCGCGTCTGTCCGTCCCTATGTATGCTTATATCTTAGATATCACTACATAGTATAAAGCAAAGTCGCTTTCCGCGTCCCTATGTCCCTATGTATGCTTATATCTTAGATATCACTACATAGTATAAAGCAAAGTCGCTTTCCGCGTCTGTCCGTCCCTATGTATGCTTATATCTTAGATATCACTACATAGTATAAAGCAAAGTCGCTTTCCGCGTCTGTCCGTCCCAATGTATGCTTATATCTTAGATATCACTACATAGTATAAAGCAAAGTCGCTTTCCGCGTCTGTCCGTCCCTATGTATGCTTATATCTTAGATATCACTACATAGTATAAAGCAAAGTCGCTTTCCGCGTCTGTCCGTCCCTATGTATGCTTATATCTTAGATATCACTACATAGTATAAAGCAAAGTCGCTTTCCGCGTCTGTCCGTCCCTATGTATGCTTATATCTTAGATATCACTACATAGTATAAAGCAAAGTCACTTTCCGCGTCTGTCCGTCCCTATGTATGCTTATATCTTAGATATCACTACATAGTATAAAGCAAAGTCGCTTTCCGCGTCTGTCCGTCCCTATGTATGCTTATATCTTAGATATCACTACATAGTATAAAGCAAAGTCGCTTTCCGCGTCTGTCCGTCCCTATGTATGCTTATATCTTAGATATCACTACATAGTATAAAGCAAAGTCGCTTTCCGCGTCTCTATGTCCCTATGTATGCTTATATCTTAGATATCACTACATAGTATAAAGCAAAGTCGCTTTCCGCGTCCCTATGTCCCTATGTATGCTTATATCTTAGATATCACTACATAGTATAAAGCAAAGTCGCTTTCCGCGTCTGTCCGTCCCTATGTATGCTTATATCTTAGATATCACTACATAGTATAAAGCAAAGTCGCTTTCCGCGTCTCTATGTCCCTATGTATGCTTATATCTTAGATATCACTACATAGTATAAAGCAAAGTCGCTTTCCGCGTCCCTATGTCCCTATGTATGCTTATATCTTAGATATCACTACATAGTATAAAGCAAAGTCGCTTTCCGCGTCTGTCCGTCCCTATGTATGCTTATATCTTAGATATCACTACATAGTATAAAGCAAAGTCGCTTTCCGCGTCTGTCCGTCCCTATGTATGCTTATATCTTAGATATCACTACATAGTATAAAGCAAAGTCGCTTTCCGCGTCTGTCCGTCCCTATGTATGCTTATATCTTAGATATCACAACATAGTATAAAGCAAAGTCGCTTTCCGCGTCTCTATGTCCCTATGTATGCTTATATCTTAGATATCACTACATAGTATAAAGCAAAGTCGCTTTCCGCGTCCCTATGTCCCTATGTATGCTTATATCTTAGATATCACTACATAGTATAAAGCAAAGTCGCTTTCCGCGTCTGTCCGTCCCTATGTATGCTTATATCTTAGATATCACTACATAGTATAAAGCAAAGTCGCTTTCCGCGTCTGTCCGTCCCTATGTATGCTTATATCTTAGATATCACTACATAGTATAAAGCAAAGTCGCTTTCCGCGTCTGTCCGTCCCTATGTATGCTTATATCTTAGATATCACTACATAGTATAAAGCAAAGTCGCTTTCCGCGTCCCTATGTCCCTATGTATGCTTATATCTTAGATATCACTACATAGTATAAAGCAAAGTCGCTTTCCGCGTCTGTCCGTCCCTATGTATGCTTATATCTTAGATATCACTACATAGTATAAAGCAAAGTCGCTTTCCGCGTCTGTCCGTCCCTATGTATGCTTATATCTTAGATATCACTACATAGTATAAAGCAAAGTCGCTTTCCGCGTCTGTCCGTCCCTATGTATGCTTATATCTTAGATATCACTACATAGTATAAAGCAAAGTCGCTTTCCGCGTCTCTATGTCCCTATGTATGCTTATATCTTAGATATCACTACATAGTATAAAGCAAAGTCGCTTTCCGCGTCCCTATGTCCCTATGTATGCTTATATCTTAGATATCACTACATAGTATAAAGCAAAGTCGCTTTCCGCGTCTGTCCGTCCCTATGTATGCTTATATCTTAGATATCACTACATAGTATAAAGCAAAGTCGCTTTCCGCGTCTGTCCGTCCCTATGTATGCTTATATCTTAGATATCACTACATAGTATAAAGCAAAGTCGCTTTCCGCGTCTGTCCGTCCCTATGTATGCTTATATCTTAGATATCACTACATAGTATAAAGCAAAGTCGCTTTCCGCGTCCCTATGTCCCTATGTATGCTTATATCTTAGATATCACTACATAGTATAAAGCAAAGTCGCTTTCCGCGTCTCTCCGTCCCTATGTATGCTTATATCTTAGATATCACTACATAGTATAAAGCAAAGTCGCTTTCCGCGTCTGTCCGTCCCTATGTATGCTTATATCTTAGATATCACTACATAGTATAAAGCAAAGTCGCTTTCCGCGTCTCTATGTCCCTATGTATGCTTATATCTTAGATATCACTACATAGTATAAAGCAAAGTCGCTTTCCGCGTCTCTATGTCCCTATGTATGCTTATATCTTAGATATCACTACATAGTATAAAGCAAAGTCGCTTTCCGCGTCTGTCCGTCCCTATGTATGCTTATATCTTAGATATCACTACATAGTATAAAGCAAAGTCGCTTTCCGCGTCTCTATGTCCCTATGTATGCTTATATCTTAGATATCACTACATAGTATAAAGCAAAGTCGCTTTCCGCGTCTGTCCGTCCCTATGTATGCTTATATCTTAGATATCACTACATAGTATAAAGCAAAGTCGCTTTCCGCGTCTCTATGTCCCTATGAATGCTTATATCTTAGATATCACTACATAGTATAAAGCAAAGTCGCTTTCCGCGTCTGTCCGTCCCTATGTATGCTTATATCTTAGATATCACTACATAGTATAAAGCAAAGTCGCTTTCCGCGTCTCTATGTCCCTATGTATGCTTATATCTTAGATATCACTACATAGTATAAAGCAAAGTCGCTTTCCGCGTCTGTCCGTCCCTATGTATGCTTATATCTTAGATATCACTACATAGTATAAAGCAAAGTCGCTTTCCGCGTCTGTCCGTCCCTATGTATGCTTATATCTTAGATATCACTACATAGTATAAAGCAAAGTCGCTTTCCGCGTCTGTCCGTCCCTATGTATGCTTATATCTTAGATATCACTACATAGTATAAAGCAAAGTCGCTTTCCGCGTCTCTCGGTCCCTATGTATGCTTATATCTTAGATATCACTACATAGTATAAAGCAAAGTCGCTTTCCGCGTCTGTCCGTCCCTATGTATGCTTATATCTTAGATATCACTACATAGTATAAAGCAAAGTCGCTTTCCGCGTCTGTCCGTCCCTATGTATGCTTATATCTTAGATATCACTACATAGTATAAAGCAAAGTCGCTTTCCGCGTCTCTCAGTCCCTATGTATGCTTATATCTTAGATATCACTACATAGTATAAAGCAAAGTCGCTTTCCGCGTCTGTCCGTCCCTATGTATGCTTATATCTTAGATATCACTACATAGTATAAAGCAAAGTCGCTTTCCGCGTCTGTCCGTCCCTATGTATGCTTATATCTTAGATATCACTACATAGTATAAAGCAAAGTCGCTTTCCGCGTCTGTCCGTCCCTATGTATGCTTATATCTTAGATATCACTACATAGTATAAAGCAAAGTCGCTTTCCGCGTCTCTATGTCCCTATGTATGCTTATATCTTAGATATCACTACATAGTATAAAGCAAAGTCGCTTTCCGCGTCTGTCCGTCCCAATGTATGCTTATATCTTAGATATCACTACATAGTATAAAGCAAAGTCGCTTTCCGCGTCTCTATGTCCCTATGTATGCTTATATCTTAGATATCACTACATAGTATAAAGCAAAGTCGCTTTCCGCGTCTGTCCGTCCCTATGTATGCTTATATCTTAGATATCACTACATAGTATAAAGCAAAGTCGCTTTCCGCGTCTGTCCGTCCCTATGTATGCTTATATCTTAGATATCACTACATAGTATAAAGCAAAGTCGCTTTCCGCGTCTGTCCGTCCCTATGTATGCTTATATCTTAGATATCACTACATAGTATAAAGCAAAGTCGCTTTCCGCGTCTGTCCGTCCCAATGTATGCTTATATCTTAGATATCACTACATAGTATAAAGCAAAGTCGCTTTCCGCGTCTGTCCGTCCCTATGTATGCTTATATCTTAGATATCACTACATAGTATAAAGCAAAGTCGCTTTCCGCGTCTCTATGTCCCTATGTATGCTTATATCTTAGATATCACTACATAGTATAAAGCAAAGTCGCTTTCCGCGTCTGTCCGTCCCTATGTATGCTTATATCTTAGATATCACTACATAGTATAAAGCAAAGTCGCTTTCCGCGTCTCTATGTCCCTATGTATGCTTATATCTTAGATATCACTACATAGTATAAAGCAAAGTCGCTTTCCGCGTCTGTCCGTCCCTATGTATGCTTATATCTTAGATATCACTACATAGTATAAAGCAAAGTCGCTTTCCGCGTCTGTCCGTCTCTATGTATGCTTATATCTTAGATATCACTACATAGTATAAAGCAAAGTCGCTTTCCGCGTCTCTATGTCCCTATGTATGCTTATATCTTAGATATCACTACATAGTATAAAGCAAAGTCGCTTTCCGCGTCTGTCCGTCCCTATGTATGCTTATATCTTAGATATCACTACATAGTATAAAGCAAAGTCGCTTTCCGCGTCTGTCCGTCCCTATGTATGCTTATATCTTAGATATCACTACATAGTATAAAGCAAAGTCGCTTTCCGCGTCTCTATGTCCCTATGTATGCTTATATCTTAGATATCACTACATAGTATAAAGCAAAGTCGCTTTCCGCGTCTGTCCGTCCCTATGTATGCTTATATCTTAGATATCACTACATAGTATAAAGCAAAGTCGCTTTCCGCGTCTCTATGTCCCAATGTATGCTTATATCTTAGATATCACTACATAGTATAAAGCAAAGTCGCTTTCCGCGTCTGTCCGTCCCTATGTATGCTTATATCTTAGATATCACTACATAGTATAAAGCAAAGTCGCTTTCCGCGTCTGTCCGTCCCTATGTATGCTTATATCTTAGATATCACTACATAGTATAAAGCAAAGTCGCTTTCCGCGTCTCTATGTCCCTATGTATGCTTATATCTTAGATATCACTACATAGTATAAAGCAAAGTCGCTTTCCGCGTCTGTCCGTCCCAATGTATGCTTATATCTTAGATATCACTACATAGTATAAAGCAAAGTCGCTTTCCGCGTCTCTATGTCCCTATGTATGCTTATATCTTAGATATCACTACATAGTATAAAGCAAAGTCGCTTTCCGCGTCTGTCCGTCCCTATGTATGCTTATATCTTAGATATCACTACATAGTATAAAGCAAAGTCGCTTTCCGCGTCTCTATGTCCCTATGTATGCTTATATCTTAGATATCACTACATAGTATAAAGCAAAGTCGCTTTCCGCGTCTGTCCGTCCCTATGTATGCTTATATCTTAGATATCACTACATAGTATAAAGCAAAGTCGCTTTCCGCGTCTCTAAGTCCCTATGTATGCTTATATCTTAGATATCACTACATAGTATAAAGCAAAGTCGCTTTCCGCGTCTGTCCGTCCCTATGTATGCTTATATCTTAGATATCACTACATAGTATAAAGCAAAGTCGCTTTCCGCGTCTGTCCGTCCCAATGTATGCTTATATCTTAGATATCACTACATAGTATAAAGCAAAGTCGCTTTCCGCGTCTGTCCGTCCCTATGTATGCTTATATCTTAGATATCACTACATAGTATAAAGCAAAGTCGCTTTCCGCGTCCCTATGTCCCTATGTATGCTTATATCTTAGATATCACTACATAGTATAAAGCAAAGTCGCTTTCCGCGTCTGTCCGTCCCTATGTATGCTTATATCTTAGATATCACTACATAGTATAAAGCAAAGTCGCTTTCCGCGTCTGTCCGTCCCTATGTATGCTTATATCTTAGATATCACTACATAGTATAAAGCATTGTCGCTTTCCGCGTCTGTCCGTCCCTATGTATGCTTATATCTTAGATATCACTACATAGTATAAAGCAAAGTCGCTTTCCGCGTCTGTCCGTCCCAATGTATGCTTATATCTTAGATATCACTACATAGTATAAAGCAAAGTCGCTTTCCGCGTCTGTCCGTCCCTATGTATGCTTATATCTTAGATATCACTACATAGTATAAAGCAAAGTCGCTTTCCGCGTCTCTATGTCCCTATGTATGCTTATATCTTAGATATCACTACATAGTATAAAGCAAAGTCGCTTTCCGCGTCCCTATGTCCCTATGTATGCTTATATCTTCAAAACTACTCTACAGTTTTTGACGCGGTTTCTTTTAATAGATAGAGTAAAAAAGGTTTATATTCCAATATATGCTGAATATAGTAGAGGGTGCAGCGGGAACGGAATCGGACGCCACACGGGCGGTTAAAAATTGGCGGTACGAAGTTCGCCGGGTCCGCTAGTGGTTAATAATTGGTATGGTATTTAATTGGTTAAGGGTATAATATAACATAAATATTACATTAGGAATACTAAAATAACTTCAAAACAAGGTGAATGAAGCAAATTTTAACTTGAAGGTGTTTTCCTGTAAATAATGACAGTAATTAATTTTCCAGGAAGTTTTGCCGGTTAATACATGACTTTTCGTTTTGGCAGTTTTCAGTACATTCCGTTTACTTGGAAAGAGCATTAGGAGCCGAACTGACAATGTGTTACGAACATACTTTGTTATGGTCTATAAATTATAAAATACTTTTTCAAAGATAACAGTAGCTGAACTTCTGCTAATTTTACTTTTCAGTTTTTACAATTAAATTTCTACAATCAGGGATTTCCTTTCATTTAATTTACCAAGTTTGTTACAGAGATTTAATCGTTATGATTGCCACTATCGATTGAGACATTATAAATACAAGATGTGTTTTTTTCGGGTTTTAGTCGGTTCGATTACTTGCTTGTGAAGCGAGTTTTCGGACAACTTTGAATGCAGTTTTGTTTCTTTTTAAAAAGGAATGTGGAAGGAGGAAGGATGAAAGGAAGGAGTAAAAAGGATGAAAAGGAAGAATGAAAAAATAATGTTTCTATTGAAGGAATTCTCTATCTCCAGTATTTCTAAATCTTCTAACTCCCATCCGGTATATTTTAAATATTCTAGTAAGCAAAATGACTATAACCTTTCCCACTCAGCTAAATTAATACCTATTTGAACCCAGAATCTTTCGATCTCTCTGTAAACGGTAACAGCAATAAGCTAGGGAAATGAACTCGGTTAGCGGCCACAAGCTTGTCATCTAACTTATGAAAATAAAAAGCACGTACTAAACTATATAGGTGTTAACATTCATCTACATACTTTCAAGGACACAGGTAAAAATCACAAGATAAAACAAATTCATTCATAGCACGCGACCCTCCATCCTTGTAAACTCATTTTCTTTTCCCCGAACACATCCCAGGGAAAATTCTTCAAACTCCTTTTAAAAAATGAATGCAAATCACAAGTTCTAAAGAGTCAATTTAGGGAACAGCCACCGCTCTCTTTTAATTAAGCGGCTCAAGGAAAATGGTGGCCAATAAAATCGCCGCTCGTTTGAAATGATAGTATTAAGCACTTGATCGCTGATGTAGTTAATGGTAGTTTGGTAGTTATGGGCTACGACTGAAGTCAAGAGCATATTTTGAGACATATTACTTTTGCTATGAATGTAATATTGGATTAATTTAGTAGGCTAGGTACACAAAATACTTTAAGGAATTATACAGTTAAACATATCTCATTAATCACTTTATCTATTAATGAAAACCGTATGAAAATCCGTTAGTAGATTTTAAGTTAAGACCCGCATTCTAGAATGACACTCACCCTGAATCTCGATTTATTTGAGGACAGATTGTATCGACAATATGTCAAACTATCAACTTGTTTATACAATCTGTCCTCAGATAAATCGCGATTTAGGCTGAGTGTTATTCTAAAGTACGGAACTGAGTCTTTTGCGAATGCGAACAGACAAACGCGGCGGGGGACTTTATTTTGTAATATATAGTGACGTCAGCTTTTTTTCTTAACTATAGGTACTTTCTTTTTCCTGGGGTCCTAAAATACTCCTCGAAATTATTAAATGATTTTGAAAGTGGTATATGGGATCGTGGTCCCGAAAACCTCCCTACCCCTATGAGGAAACTAATATCTTTGGGGTCCAATTCAACCTCAACTGAAAACCGATAAACCTAGTGATTAGTGAACGAGGCTTTGTTGCAGGATTTCCTGTTGGTTCTTCTCTGATTAAGAAAAAAAATCTTTTGAATATGTGTGCTAAGTGATAAATACTCGTAATTAGGTTTTTGTTAAGAATATTAGTGAACGAAATCCATACCAATATTATAAATGCGAAAGTAAATCTGTTTGTCTGTCTATCTGTATGTTACGCATTCACGCATATACCACTGAACCGATTCTGATGAAATTAGGTATAAGGGTAGATTAGACCAAGAGAAAGGACATAGGCTATGTTTAGTTGCGATAAACAACATCCACGCGGGTGGAGCCGCGGTCAAAAGCTTGTGTGATGTAATGCCTCCGACCGATCTCGGCCATGGCGACCACTTCGACTCCTAGTCGGCTCGGCGCTGATGCGCTCGAAGATGGCTAACATAGCCAATCTTCGCAGTGAACACTCGTGTGCACTGAGGGCACGTGAGAGCACCACCCACATAATGGTACTGAATGGCAGTGGGTGGGCGAACTTTCAGCTCATCGCGTTTAGCGTCGAGGTCTGCCTTTCGCTGTTCCTCGAAATCGCTTACTCGTCTACGCACCACCCTGCGCCATTCTGGACGTTGTGCTGCCAAACCTTCCCATTGAGACGGCTCAATGTTGCATCTTTTCATATGACGCTTCTGAACATCCTTAAACCTGAGGAGTTGGCTGCCATGTTTCCGCTTGCCCTCCTCCAGTTCAGAGTAGAAGATGCGTTTCGCTACTCTCTCCTCCGCCATACGTGATACGTGACCGCACCACCGAAACTGCCGACGCGTTAAGTAGGCCTCAATGCCACTGACATTTGCTCGTCGTAAAACTTCGGTGTTACGCACTCGGTCGGACCATCGGATCTTCATGATAGAGCGTAGGCACTTGAGGTGGAAACGATCCAGAGTGCGTATGTGGTGCCGATACACACACCACGTCTCGAAAGAATATAAGAGGTTTGGCAGCACAATTGCCATGTAAACTGATATTTTGGTGGCCAGCTTAAGGTCATGTGAATAGAAGACCTTGGAACGCAGTTTCCCAAATGCCGCAGCTGCGGCACAGATTCTGCTGCTGATCTCATCATCAAGGTCACACTTGGATGTTATAGTGCTCCCCAGATAGCGAAACTTGTCAACCTGCTTCAGCTTGTCCTGACCTAGCTGTATAGACAGTGTCTCGTGGCCATGTGTGTCCAGGGACATCACCTCCGTCTTCTTGACACTGATTTTTAGGCTGAACTTACAGCAAGCTTGGTGAAAATTGGACATAAGCTGTTGCAGGCCATCAGGGGATTCTGCCACAAAGCATAAGTCGTCAGCATACATGATTTCTGTGATCATTGTATGGGAGACTTTAGTGCGCGCCTTAAGTCTGGCCAAATTGAAAAGATTGCCATCTGTGCGGAAGCGGATGCGGACTCCCTCAGAAAGAGTTTGTAAAACATCCCTGACTACTACTGCAAAGTAAATGGCGAACAGTGTGGGCGCTAGAACACACCCTTGTTTCACCCCACAGGTAACGGGGAAGAAATTTGATTGTTCGCCATCGACACCGACGCAACATTGCTTGTCGTCATGCAGGAATCTAAGAAGTCTCACAAACTTCTCCGTGCATCCTAGCTTCCCTAGCACGATCCAGAGGGCTTCACGAGGCACACTGTCGAATGCCTTCTCCAGGTCAACAAAGCAGAGATATAGCGGACGTCCCTGTTCTCTGCTTTTTTCTTGCAGTTGACGCACAGAAAAGATTGCTTCACAGGTGCCTCGTTCAGGTCGGAAGCCAAACTGAGTTTCTGGCAGTATCTTTTCAGACAGAGCCTTTAAGCGGTTTAAAAGGACTCTGGCAAAGGCCTTTCCAGGGGCTGACAAAAGCGAAATACCACGGTAAGAGTTGCAATCGGAACGGTCACCCTTGTTTTTGTAGAGGGTACAAATGCGAGAAACTTTAAAGTCATCCGGGACTCGCTCTTCCTCCCACATACGCGCAAATAGTTTCCAAACCAACATGTACAACTCCCCGCCGCCGTATTTTAATAGCTCTCCCGGTATAAGGTCAATACCAACCGCTCGCTTGTTCTGTTGCTGCCTGATGGCAGAGACAACCTCATCACATGACAGGGACTCATCCAACTGAATGGAAAGAGAGAGTTGAGGTATTAGACTCACACTTTGTAAATCAGCTGATTGATCTACGTTGAGCAAGCTGTCAAAGTGTTGGGCCCAACGATTTAGTACATCCTCCTTGTTTGTCAAAAGGTGCATGCCGTCTAACGACTTCAACGGCACCTTCGCCCGGTAGGATGTACCAGTCAGCCTACGTACCTCGGAGTAAAACTCCCCGATCAGCTTAGTATCAGCGAGCCACTGCATGTGGAGAGCTTTGTCTTGCCACCATTTGTCTTTGACTTGACGAGACAGCTTCCGCAATTCAAGGTCACTCGCTTTCACTACCGCAACGCTCCTTCCTTGCCTACTATGCTGTCGCAAGAGGTCTCGATGTTTGTTGAGTGCTGTCCTAAGAATCCCGTCATTCTCATCAAACCAGTCCTCACTACGACGGCTTTTTATACCTAAAGTAGCTGAGGCTGCTTCCATAAGATGAGAAGAGAAAGTTCCCCAGACCACCCCAACATCACCTGTCTCATTAGCTGGCAACAGCTTTTCAGTCACAGCTTCAGCGTATTTCTCCCTCACCTCGAGATTCTTAAGCCTATCCACGTTGAGAGACGCAGGCTTTGTAAATGTCGATCTACGAGGTCGACGGAGGCGGAGCCGTAGCTTTGTGACAACAAGTTGGTGATCAGTCCAACAGTGAGCACCACGCATGACGCGAGTGACTTGGACTTGACCAGTATCTCTCTGCCTGACAATAGCATAATCAATCAAATGCCAGTGTTTGGATCGAGGGTGCATCCACGTTGTCTTGTGCTTAGCGGCAAGTCTCAACATAGTGTTTGATATTGCAAGCTCATATTGAGCACAGAGACTGAGTAGCAACTGACCATTGCTGTTCATGTTGCCGACTCCGTGTCTACCCAGGACTCCAGGCCAAGCCTCATAGTCGCGTCCAACTCTGGCATTGAAATCGCCTAGCAATATAATCTGCTCTCTGGCGTTTATGCTGTCAAGGCGTCGAGATAGTTCCTCGTAGAATTTATCCTTGATGTCATCAGCCTTGTCTAGCGTAGGGGCATAGACACTGATGACATTAAGGTAATTGTCTTTGTCCAGGTGAAGGCGCAGTGTGGTAACGCGGTCTGAAGTATGCACAGGGTGCTCCTCAAGTCGCTTAGCTATGTGATTCTTGATGGCAAACCCTACGCCTGAACGTCACGGTTCGGAGGCTGCGATACCTTTCCAAAAGAAAGTATAGCCACCGCCTTCTTCAACCAGCTCTCCTTCATCGGCAAGATGAGTTTCGCTAAGAGCAGCCACATCCACGTTATAGCGATGAAGTTCCCGAGCTACTATGGCAGTTTTGCGTTCAGGGCAGGTGTTGCCATCGCGATCAATAAGCGTTCTCACGTTCCACGCGCCGAATGTCATGATAGGTGTTTTCATGGTATGCTTTTTGTTCCTTCGACCACGTTTTAATATGATTTTAGAGGCTATTCCTATAGGGTTACGTGGGAGTGTCTTAATAAAAGATGGCGTACACTTATAACGTTTATTGCCGGTCACACAAATTGTCTCACAATATATAACTTATATAAGAGTCACTAGAACACTTGATACTAACTAGGAATATCTATAAGTGGAGCGAGTTTATATGTGGCTGACTGTAGCAAGCCTCCAGTATCAACTGGCTTCCCAGAGCGCGAGCGCTCCGTCGCCGCCCGACAAGGAATTTGCTGACATCGCGTCTGTGACGCGACGCCGCTACAGTGGCAGCGGGCGTTTTAGTTCTGGATGTACAAAGATAGGTCTAGATAATCTTTGAGAGGCTGGTTTTGGTTTTAATCTACTAATTACTTCTTTTAGATGTTGTACGTACTCCTGTGAGTCGTAAAACTTTCTGTCCGTGCTGTCATAGAATTCACCGGGTAATCTAATGGTGCAGCCATATACTAGCTGCGCTGCGCTTACATTAGTGTCGCACCTTGGTGCTGCTCGCAATCCCAATAATACCGTCGGTAATTCCCCTAACCAATTTTCATTGTCTAATTTAGCTTTCAGTGCGGCCTTTAATGATCTATGCATTCTTTCGCACGCGCCGTTTGCTTGTGGGTGGTAGGCAGTAGTGCGAATCTTTTCTATACCTAAAAATTTCATGAGATGCTTAAATATTTCGCTTTCAAACTGCCTACCCTGGTCACTCGTTAACCTTAAGGGACAACCGAAACGTGTGATCCAGTGTTCGAAGACTGCCCGGGCTACTGATTTAGCTGAGATATCTGAGATTGGAATACATTCCGGCCAGGCGGTGGCCCTGTCTATCATAGTTAACAGAAATCTGTGGCCTTCCTTTGAGCTGGGGAGTGGTCCTACTAGGTCTATGTGGATATGCTCAAAGCGATCGCACTCGGGAAATTCTCCCAGAGCCGATGTCGTGTGGCGGTGGACTTTAGCCTTTTGGCACCTAACGCATGACCGTGCCCACCTACCGATGTCTTTGTTCATGCCTGCCCAGAAAAATCTATCGGTAACCATGCGCCTGGACGTTCTAATACCCGGGTGGCTAAGGTTGTGTATTGATTCGAATGCTGCCTTGCGAAATTCTATGGGTAGGTACGGGCGTGCCTTATCGGTTGAGGTCTCACAGAGGATGTTGTCCTCCGGCCCGGTACCGCTTAGTTGTACCTTTTTGAAGCACAGACTACTATTGTTATGGTTAACTAAAAATTCTGAGAGTTCCTTATCTGCTTCCTGTGCCTGGGCGAGTTCTGTTAAATTGATGCCCGTTGGGCATGTTATTGTTTCAATACGCGATAGCGTATCCGCTACGACATTTTCTTTACCTTGAACATGTAATATTTTGTTCGTGAATTCACTGATGAACATAATTTGTCTTGTTCTCCTAGGAGTTTCTTTTTCACTACCTACTTTGCTAAATAAATACACTAGTGGTTTATGGTCGGTATAGACCACAAACTCTCGGCCCTCGACGAGTTTCCTAAAGTGAATGATTGATAGATAAATGCCTAATAATTCCCTGTCATAGGTACTGTACTTTCTTTGCGCTTCAGTCAGGCGTTTGGAGAAAAAACCTAAGGGTTGCCATCTGTTACTTACCCGTTGCTGCAGAACCGCTCCCACGCTGCTGTCTGATGCGTCAGTCATCAAGGCTAACGGGGAGTCTGGTAATGGGTGAGCTAATAACGTCGCGTTCTGTAGACTTACCTTGCTTTCTTCGAATTCATGTGCCGCTGCTTCTGTCCATTGTATGGTCGTCTTGTCCTTACGCTTTGAGTTGTGGAGGTATTTATTCATTTCAGCCTGCCCTTGCGCTGCTTTTGGGACGTGTGCCCTGTAGAAATTTACCATGCCTAGGTACCTGCGTAGGTCCTCTACTGTTTTAGGCCTTGGGTAGTTTTTTATGGCCTCAACTTTATCAGGTAGGGGTTTTATGCCCTCTGCTGACACTTCGTAGCCTAGGAATTTAAGTCTTTGTCGGCCCAGACAACACTTTGATATGTTGATGGTGATGCCGAATTCGTTAAAACGCTTAAAGACTTCCTCTAGGTGATGTTTGTGGGACTCTACGTCGGCACTGGCGATGATTATGTCGTCTGCAAAACAAAACAAAAAATCCAGCCCTTGCAAGACACTGTGGTCCATGAATCTCTGGAACGTTTGACTCGCTCCTTTTAGACCATACGGCATTGCTGGAAATTCATACAAACCCATTGGTGTGATTACAGCTGTCTTCTCGATGTCATCCTCGTGTACTGGTATGCAGTTGTATGCCCTGTTGATGACCAGGCTCGAAAAGACTTTCTTGTTTGCTAATAGATATGTGAAATCTTGTAGTCGCGGTACCGGGTACCTGTCTGGTTTTGTTATCGCATTTAGCTTCCTATAATCCCCGCAGGGCCTAATGTTACCATCCTTTTTGGGTACTACATGTAATGGACTGGCCCACGCACTTTTGCTGGGTCTACATATTCCTAGGTCCATCATAAGTTGAAATTCGGTTTTAACTTTTTTATATCTGTCTGGGGGCAGCGGGCGTGCGCGGGCATGCACCGGTGCCCCAGTAGTTTCTATGTGATGGCGCACGCTATGTTTAGGGATGCCTTTGAAAGAGAAGGGTTTTGTTATATCTGGGTATTTTGATAGAATTTCTATGAAGGGGTGATCGACGGGTGTGGTTTTTATTGTGGATTGGTCAGAATCGGAGAATGAACCAATCGCCATTATGCTTGTTTCTGTATCTATTAATTTTCGGCCACTAAGGTCTATTAACAGTTTGTGCTTAGCTAAAAAATCTGCGCCTATTATTGGTTGCTTAACATCAGCTATGACAAATATCCACCTATAATTTCGTCTTAATTTAAAATTTAATTCTTTTGTTATTTGTCCATAGCTCTTAATTTTAGTGCCATTTGCCGCGAACAAGTTGTATTCACAATTTTCACTATGCTTTGCTATATGTTTATCACTCACAAGATTACGCGGATAGACCGATATGTTTGCGCCACTGTCTATAAGATAAGAGGTACCTGTGTACTGGTCCATGATGCTGAGACGATGATTTACTTGCGGCCTGCATGACTCGCCCATTTCATGCACCGCTGTTAGTTTTCCGGCTTTTTCTTATTCCAGTTGCATGGTTCCACGCATTTGTTCGCCCGATGCCGGAAACGGAAGTGGTAGTCGCATAACCAGTCACGGTCTGCTGGTGTTCGCCTGCGAGATGGGTTGCGACTCGGTCATCTGGATCCAAAACGTCCGAACCTGCCTCTACCTCTGCCGGTGAAACTAGGTCTGGGCTGCCTGCTTTCTAGTCCTCTTATCCTCTCTGTCAGGTTCTTGATTTCTGCTATTAAGTTCGCTGGTTCGCCTCCTGAAGCTACATCTACTTTGCTGACTGTCTCTCTATGTGATACGGATTCTATGACCTTGTCCGCTATGTTTCCTAAGGTACTAAGGTCCTTCGTCTCCGTAGCTGCCAAAATTCCTCTTACTGTGCTTGGTAACTGGTTAAGCCACAGTATAACGAGGGTTTCATCTTCAATCTTGCCACGTGCAATGTCACGCATTTTTCTCAGTAATTGCGATGGCCTCTGGTCTCCTAATTCCATTTCGTTCATCAGTCTGTGTACCTGTTGCTCCTTGGTCCTCGCATAGATTTCGCACAATCGCTTTTTTAGCATAGGGTACTTGTCTGTTTGCGGGGGGTCTCTGAGAATGTCCGTGACCTGGGTCAGAACATCTTTGCCTAATTTTGATACAATTATCTGGTACCTTGATTCGTCCGAGGCCTTTTGCGGGTTCAGTACTGCTTCAGCCTGGATAAACCACAGCTCGGGCTCGTCGCACCAGAAGTCTGGAATACGCGTCGTAACCGCGATGCTCGTGATCACCTGCTCTTCTTTCACTATACCCGCACTGCCGTCGTTTGCCATTTCGTTACTAATGTTCACACACGAGTTCAATAAATTCACAAATGTTCATAAAAGTACACGAAGTTATAGGTTATATAACCTATAACAACTCCCACGTTCACGTTCGGGGTCACCACTTTAGAGGCTATTCCTATAGGGTTACGTGGGAGTGTCTTAATAAAAGATGGCGTACACTTATAACGTTTATTGCCGGTCACACAAATTGTCTCACAATATATAACTTATATAAGAGTCACTAGAACACTTGATACTAACTAGGAATATCTATAAGTGGAGCGAGTTTATATGTGGCTGACTGTAGCAAGCCTCCAGTATCAACTGGCTTCCCAGAGCGCGAGCGCTCCGTCGCCGCCCGACAAGGAATTTGCTGACATCGCGTCTGTGACGCGACGCCGCTACAATGATGCAGTGACAGCCGCGGTTACTATCACCTTCCGAGTAGGAGCGAGCATTTTTTTAGGGCACCTTTTCTAGCCCCCTCCCCGGCTGAGCAAGGAGAGCAGTGCCTCCCTAAATAGGGCTGCTCTGTCATCCCGGGTGCTGCCGAATCCGCACTGTCGTTCCTAATTTGCCGTGCGGAATCGACCACGGCGTGTACTCACACCCCCAGGACCGCCCATGTGCAGGAATCAGACAAAGACTAGCTTGCATCAAACTAGACCTCTCTACCTCATCCTATCGCCATGGGACTTCAACGTATTCGGAGTCCAAGATACGGAAGCGGTCAAGTGCGCAGGATATTTTGAGGTGCGCAAGCGTTCGCGCAGACGCAGGCGCACACACTCGTCTTCCCCCTTCTGAACCCAGTGGAACGGGCGACCGTTACGACTGGAGAAGAGGTCGGATGATGTGTCTGGCCGACGGTAACTGTACGCCCTCTACCGCCGCCCTAGGCCATCCACCTTGCCTTGCTGAATCGCCGAGTCCGCCAAGCCCTTTTGCATATCTACGGTGGGTTGCCTTCCTCGCCGAATCAGTCTTTTTGCGCTATGCGGGAGGGATCCGCAATAAACTTGCCACCAAGATGACAAGCCCCCTCAACCAGGTTTAGCCCGCGAGCCGACGCGGTTTACCGGGGTGTGGCCGCTGCGCGCATCACAACTGCTTGGAGCCACTGGTGAGAGTTCATGGGCTAACAACGAAATTAACACTTCTCTGCCACCGCCATAATAGAAGTCGGCTGGCAGAAATAGGCGCTATTACCCCACTACACCCCGGTCAAAAGCTTATTACTAATATTACCATTAACACCTTCGGCCAAGCTAAATTTTATAGCTTGTGTTAAAAGTGGGTACATGTCGGTAGCATAATGGCCAAGATTCGAACCCGAGACCTCTCGATCGTAAGACTTACTCCTTTACAACTAAGCTGCCGACGTTTTACTTTAGATAGATTATGATTACATGGATATCGCACCAGATAAAAATGCCACTTGCAAACATCTAAGTGACAAAAATAATGATTAAAGAAGCAATTGCTGTTCTTGAACGAGTTTGAAAACAAAATACCCACATTTGTTCAATGCTTTATAATATATCATAAGCCCATTTGTACGTCAGACGTGGCAATACGTTTTCGAATGATTCAACTTTCTTATTTTTATTTTATTTATATTATATTATAACTTTACAGCCGAGTTTAATATGATCCCATTTTGTCTTCAAATATAATTTGAACAAGAAAATGAATAAACAGACAATGATATGTGGCGAAAATTTAAACAAATAGGTAATGACTAACCACTTCTCATCTAAACTCATTAAATTATCATTAATACTAGCTTTTGCCCGCGGCTCGATGTCAATTATCGCGACCAAACATAACCTATGTCCTTCCTCATGGTCTAATCTACCCTTATACCAAATTTCATCAAAATCGGTTCAGTGGTTTAGGCGTGAAAGCGTAACATACAGACAGACCGACAGATGGACAGACGGACAGACAGACAGACAAAGTTACTTTCACATTTATAATGTTAAAGTATGGAAGTATGGATTAAATGCACTAATATCATAACAGTGTGGTCAATACTTTAAAAAAAAACTTGTTAACCCAATTCTTTTGGGAAGTTTGATAGGCTATTCTGATCCTTAGGAGCCAGGCTATAAAAAAATGACATGATGATACATTCCAAAGGGGAATCAGCTTGCACTTTAGAGTTCAGCTTTCCTACTTCTCATTTTGATGTGGTTTGTTTATTTTGGCTATACCGGGAGCCCGTCTTTTTTTCATCGTGCGAAAAATCCCCACGGAGCCGGCGGAGGTGGTTATGTTGGACTCAAACCGAATAAAACGCACGCAGTCTTGGGTCTTTGATTGCCGGAGGTGAGATTGCCGGAAGCCCGAAGATCCCGAAGATCGTATTCATTAAACGTCAGAAATTATCTGAATAATAAAATAACAAAACGATCGCGATAAAATTCTTTCAATTCCCGGAATAAAAATAACAAGTACCTACATTTATGAAACAAATATTAAAATTAGCATGAATCGCGAAAGCTCCGCTAAAATTATTAGCGGAACCGAAACCGTAATAACTGACGGTTTAAGTTGCGTAAACATTCATAAAACCATAATTAAACGTTAATATTCCGTGATGGTAAGCGCACTTTTAGGGCTGAGAGAAATATCAGTGTCGTTTATGTGATAGCTAGTAAATGTTATATTTCCGTGTAAATGATAGGGCTCAGGAAGCCTCCTAATAGGCTCCGGATGTCGAAGTGAAGAGCACTTTGTGTATACCGCTTTAGGGGTTTTCCACGTGCAGTGGGTAAAACAGTCTTAAAAATCAGCTTTGTAATTTGTATTTGTTTATCTTGTAGGCCTCTGTGGCGTAGCTGTAGAGCATTTGACTGCTACGCCCCCGCGTAGCAGCGTAACGCTATGCGTGGTTCCAACTATTGCTCTTGGTGTATTAAGGGTTTTATTCTAAACAATATGCCGACCACTAATCGTACTTAAGTTAAAAAGAGGAAAAATAAAGTCTGTAGGTATGTCTAGCTATTTTTAACAGGCTTTTATTAGCTTCACTTGTAAATATGTATGTTAGAAAATCTTGGAATCTTAATCTGACCCACTTCGCGGTCTTCGATTATGATGAAATTTTGCACACGCTCTGAGTTCTAATGATAATACATGACTAGCTAAGAAACGTCATTACAAATCCAATATGGCAGCCTCCTCAAGATGGTGGACTGGCGGATTGAAATCCACCCCCATGCAATGGGTATCAAATGAAAGGGTTTGCTGTCAGGAATGCGAAAAAAATTTAATTTTTAGTGCGTGCTACAAGCGTGTTTTTTATTTTTTTTTTTACTGTGACAATACTATAATACCTGTATCATTTTTGTTTGTGATATTTCTCCACAAGTGTCGCTTTCACTGTTCGAGATTGGTTGGGTATACTCATCGAAACAGGTTGCGCATTTTCGACAACACCACACAAAACATTCCTATTCCTAAGTATAAAAAACAAGATCATTACTTTGTTACCTTATAATATAGGTAATATCCAAGTCTAAATTATTTATTACTTTCTCAAAAGAAAGCATTGTGACGTTAAATGACAATGCTAATAAGTCAAATTCTAAACCCACATCTTCTTCTATAATATAAAAATGAATCGCTAAATGTGTTGGTAAGCGCATAACTCAACAACAGCTGAACCAATTCGACCAATTCTTTTTTTTTATGTTTGTTGAAGTTCAAGAATGGTTTTTACGGCGAGAAAATTCAAATAATTGCCTGGAACTTTGCGTGGATGTCCCACGTGAGCGGAGCCTGGTTTCTCATAAAACTTCTACATTCATATATTTGAATTGGCCATTATAAATATTTAAGGCACATGTACGTTAAAGTACTTCTATCACAAATACCTGTATTCATACGGTTCCGTTTTAAAGCTGCGGGCCAGTACGAAATTCAATAACCCTAGCCCCCGGCGAAGAAGTCAGGTTTCCGATATTTTAACAGATATGTTTGCAAAGAAAAGCTCACGGAATTCATATTTTTCTTTTCACGATACGAATGTTACGTCCGGTAACAAAACATACGGACGTATGTGTGATATAAAAATGTGTTGTTTATCTATAAGAATAAAGAGACATGATTTATTTGTACATCTACCACAATACACTGTTTGAAAATACTTGGGAAACTAGAAAGTACAAAAATGAATATTCAATTCTGCTTTTTTTATCAATTCCTCTGGTATATATTTATTTCTGCTATTTGCTTTGCTCGACCCGCGCTGCGGCTCCGCCCGCGTGGATGTCGGTTATCGCGACCAAACATAGCCTATGTCCTTCCTCAAGGTCTAATCATGAAAATCGAATCAGTGGTTTAAGCGTGAAAGCGTAACATAAAGACAGATAGACAGATAGACAGACAGACCGACAGAGTTACTTTCGCATTTATAATATTAGTATGGATATGGATTTCGGGAGAAAGAATAAATTCAATCTCTTCATGAGAGCGATGAGCAATTCATCACCTTCAGCTGACCATATGTGATCAAATCATTGTTTGTTTTGAATGTTTTCATATATTTAGTTATGTTTCAAATTGACTGCGCGCCACCTAATCGTGGGGGATGCAATCCGCCGCAATTACAGATGCCATCCCATTGTTGTGTCCGTCTTAGGTTTTTTCTGCTGAATCAAGAAAGAAAATATCGCTCAGTCGTCTTATGAAGGTTATCCTTGTCTTCTACAGTACTGTGATCACTATAAACCCCCGAGCAGGGCCAGACCGTAAGGGATGGCCCTGGGTCAGCCGGGGTGCGAGGGATATGTCGAAGACAACCTCACCTCCGGCCTAGCACCACAACTCACAATCGGCGTGCGGTTTTAGTCGGTTCGAGTCCGACATAACCTCCTCCGGCGGGGGAGGTATTCGAGGGGATTAATGTACGAAAAAAAAACAATCAACCACTCGCACTCGATATTAAAAATACTGTAAACATTGAATAAGGTACATTCAGCATCATAAATATCTTGACTACAAAGTCTCAAAATGATCATAAAACTCTCGTAATAAGAGCAAATCAAACTGTTTTATTGATTTATATGGTATTATTGTCCGAACTAAATACTGTGTGTGTGTACCAAATATCAGAACAATCGGTCAACTGGAAGAGGCTAAAAAAATGTAATTAAGACAATTTTGAGCACTTTGTTCGTCAACATCTTTCTTTTGCTGACTGTACCTAAACCGCATACTGCCCATACACACACTGGCAGATACTAAAACAGAACGCGGCTAGCCAGTAAACAGCTTTAATTAAACGCATTTCGGTAAACTACATCTAGGTAGATAGCCTAGTGGTATGGGTAATAGACTGCTGAGACGAGGTCACGGGTTCGATTCCAGGTTTACCATGGCACACACCAATGACTTTTCGATGCTTTTCAAAGTTATGTGTGTATTTATCGCAGGTTTATAAGTGCCCGGTTAATGGCAATAGGCTCGCCACCTATTATGTTATGTTACATCTAGGCAACGTAGTCAATAAAACGGCAAACTCAGGACGTGAATTTGATGTAGCGGCAATTTGGCTGGGAAATTAGATCAGTCTGGAATAGTCTGGGTCTAACTGCCGTCCGAGGGGCCAACTTGTCCGCACCTACAGTAAGTGAACTATGGGCTCATGCTAATGTCTTTCTAATTTCTTCTGTCTGTGAATATTATATAGTTTGTGGAGGTTTCCCGCATATAATTTTAGGATAAGGCCGCTTATTGTATACATGCTACCTACTTATCTCTACGGTAAAACTTTTTTTTTAATAAATATTTCACAACCTTCTATTAACGCTATCTATGTAGACCCACGGTAAGCTTAACTAGCTTATGTTAAGGAATCTAGAATTTGGATAAACATAGTTGGATACTTTTTTTTTAAATACATATATATATTATACATAGAAACAACCAGACCAATGTAAATAGCCATATTCATGCATACAAATATTTGCAATAAGCTGGGATCAAACTTACGTGGCAGTCGCGTTCACTACCGCCGCGCCACAGAAGCTGTCACTACTGGTGTACAATTATAGTATTATCTATCTATCTATCTAGGTGTTTTGGTAAAATGTTTGTGTCGATAGTTTACAGTACACAATTTTACTTTTGAAATGATATGTGAATTTACAAGTTTACAAGCCGTTTGCTTTTAAACTTGTAAATTCACAGGTAAACAAAGCGACCATTACTGAGTGACGTTGCGATGATTAGCAATTATTTTCTCTGTCCTTGTCGCACATGTCACACGTACCGTATGCGACGCGACAATGCCCGAGCGACAGCAGTGTCGTTGCTTATTTCGTAGTACAAGGAAAGCTGTCAGTACAGCAGTTCTAAACTGTCAGATCCGCCATCTTATGAGCAATTTCATTCCTGTCTGGAATGCGCTTGAAGTGATAAATGTTTGGAACCGCTGAAACTTTGTTTACCTTTTTTCTCTCGCTTCGTTGACTTTACTATAACTTAGGAATTCTAGAATATACTAAATACACAAAGCTATGTTGACCCAAAAAGTATACCTACCTTGAATCATGGTTTCCAAAATGTAAAGACTGTTATGACAACATGAGCGGTAGGTCACACAGTACTAAGTATTCCATATCTACTTATGCCTATAATTTGAAAAGTAGTATACACTAAAAGCATTGCCGTGTTATGAAACAATGCAAAATTAAATTTTTCGCAATACTGTTCACTGATGCTACCTCCCAATAATTACTAACGAGGATCATTCGATTTTATATCTGCAAAAAGCAACGCATATGGATAGTTAAAAGGTATATTATGTACACTTGTACAGTTATTTAAGTAATGACCTGTACAAGTGTACAAGTGCATTAATAAGCTTGGTTTTTTTATTATTTATACCACCAAATTGTAAGACCCCACTTGATGACAAGCTGAGGTCAATTTCAAATTGGCTTTGCTAATTAATTCGACTTTCGAAATAGCTGGATCGACATAAGTTCATATATTATATGATCGAAAAAGAAAAACTATTTATTCCGCATAGACCAATAATACGGAAACTTCAATATAAATAGCTAGATTAAGGACTAGTTTAGCAAATGGGCCACCGCTTCGTAACGCGGCCCAGACCTCAGAAGATTCCGACAAGAAACTCGGCAGGCATTTCTTTTGGCAGGTGAGTGAGGGAACCGGTGGCTGGAGGGGGTTACATACGCGGGATCAACAGTTCATAAGATCAACAGTCAATATGTCAACGCCACGAGATCAGCAGTTTAAAATGTCAATGGCTTACTACACCAATAAGTTACGAGTTCAATTGTTCATTAGATCAACAGTTCGTTTTGTCAACAGTTTACTACATCAATAGTTCATGAGATCAACATTTATTTGGTAAGCGACCTAAAATTTGTTATAAGGGATAAGGATTTCAAATTCGTCATAGGGAGATAGTTGTTGCTGTATCTGTTGTCCAGATTGCATCGCGTTTAGGTTCTCGGCCAGGCATTCCAGTACAATAGTACCTCAATCGATCAATTAGCCCACCGCAGTCCACTGCGGGATATAGTACCTACTTAATAAATTATAGAGAGAATAAAATCTCAAATTGTTACAAACATCATTTATTTATGTAATCATATTAGTCATTTTAATATAAGCAATATCTAAATATTATAAATACAAGCTATCTTTTTATGACCTCAATAGAATCCATGTATTTTTTTTGGTCATTCAGAACCCACTCCAATGTTTTCAATTTTTTGCGTGGAGGTATTCATGGGACATTAGCTGATTATTCTCTGTGAGGTCCTTTCTGAACTTTTTTACTACTTGACAAGAAATTGTTAAGTAGTAAAAAAGTACAGTAAAGTAATGGATTTATATAAAGTCCATTTCCCAGTATTCAAAAGCTGGTTCCACCGTCTATACCTTTTTTTTCGTGCTGAAATCCTTTGGATTCCTCCCCTGCCGGAGCCGGAAAGGGAGGTTATGTCGGACTCGAACCGACTAAAACCGCACGCCGACTTAGGGTCGTGGTGCTAGGCCGGAGTTGAGGTTGTCTCCGACATATCCCTCGCACCCCGGCTGACTCAGGGCCATCCTTACGGTCTGGCCCTCCTCGGCAAGGGGGACAAAGGTGTCCCCGACTCGCCTCCGGAATGGGGAGGCGCGCTTCTTGGCCACTGTGGCCTGTTTCTGCTGGGGTGACAGGCTGCTCCACCCATCACCGGGAATGCCTGGCCCTGAACCTAAACGCGATGCAATCTGGACAACAGATACAGCAACAACTATCTCCCTATGACGAATTTGAAATCCTTATCCCTTATAACAAATTTTAGGTCGCTTACCAAATAAATGTTGGATCTCATGAACTATTGATGTAGTAAACTGTTGACAAAACGAACTGTTGATCTAATGAACAATTGAACTCGTAACTTATTGGTGTAGTAAGCCATTGACATTTTAAACTGCTGATCTCGTGGCGTTGACATATTGACTGTTGATCTTATGAACTGTTGATCCCGCGTATGTAACCCGGCTGGAGGCTAAGTACCAGTAAATTAGGAAAGATTGTTAGATTCGTTTAGATTAGAAACCTCATGACGTTTTCCTACTAATATTATAAACGCGAAAGTTTGTGAGTATAGATGGATGTATGTATGGATGGGTGTTTGTTACGCTTTCACGTAAAAACTGAATGGATTTTCATGAAACTTTACGATAATATCCATACTAATATTATAAATGCAAAAGTAAGTCTGTCTATGTAACGCTTTCACGCCTAAACCACTGAACCGGTTTTGATGAAATTTGGTATAGGGGTAGATTAGACCATGAGAAAGGACATAGGCTATGTTTGATCACGATAACCGACATCCACGCGGGCGGAGCCGTGGGATAAAGCTAGTAGCTTATACATCAGATTAACCCACAGGCTATATATCATCATGCTACTACTCAAGGGAACGGAGCAGTGATCACGCGGGCGGAGCCGCGGACAAAAGCCAGTTTAAAATATTTATAAAGTTAATTGATACAAATGATTCAAATTAGTTTTTTAAACTAATTAATACAAGAAACTCTTCGCCACTAGGTATACCTACTTAGATAGAAAGAATACTTTGTATCGTAATAATAACTTTCAACAATATCTCGTAGATAATGTGATAAGTACAATAGGCGGTCTTCTCACTTTTTGCGATGACTTCTAGACAACCTTCATATAGAACAACAGATGTGAATAAGTCTAAATAAAAAGGCAGAATTATAAAATAAGTACGATCAAGTACTCAGGGTTAAGGTTAAATACTTAAGTAACTAAGGCTGGGTTGCACCATCTTACTTTAACATTATCAGTACTGCTAAAGTACCGGTCAGTTACAAAATAAGTTGCACCATTGACAACAGTCAATACTTGACACTAACCGTGACCGGCCATGGTCGGCCGTTATTGTCATCGTTAACGTTAAATTGGTTATAATTTGTCAAAAATAAAGTGTTTATATTATAAGTATAAAGCGAAGGAGTTTGATTTGACATCTCAACTAATCGACGTATTTTTTTTTATTCAATTCGATTAGCTCGACATAAGAACTGACAGCAAATGACAGCTAACGTGTAAAAATACCCATAAAGAATTTGACGTAAATATTGTCTCATTTGACTTGCAACCCTCATAACTTTAACTTAGCTACTAAATACACTGGTGCAACACATTTAGCAGAAACCGTTAGAGTCATTGTTACTGTTATTTATACAGGACAATTTTTTTTTTATACAGGACACGTCAATTTGACTTCACCTCGCCTGATGTTAAGCTAAAGGCAAAGTCTCGGGAAGAGGGTCACCATCGTAAACATTTACCATGTTAACAGTGGTGGCACTCAGCTTGACGGCCTCATTAGATGCCTTTTCACGCCCCGCTTAAAGGACCCGGGACTGTAGGAAGAAGGAAACACGTAAACACGTGAGCTGGCAGGGAATTCCAGGTCTTAATGGTGCGGCATAGGAATGAATCACTGAAACGCTTGGTTAAATGTTAAATTTGATGCAAACCTCTTAGTTTGGTGCAACTAAGCCTAAGAAGTTTTAAAAGATAACATATAAGTGAATTGTTTTATAAATATATCCTAAGAAATAAAACAGGGTGAAATATGCGAGGATAGACCACTTAGTATTGAAAAGAGAAGAAGAAGCTACAGTATGAACATGTTATTTCCTTGGGCAGTGCATTCCACAAACGGATTGCCATAATGACGAAAACTTCTCCAAAAAACTAGTCGAATGCGCAAATAACATAACAACATTTCTAGCTTCAAATTGATTCAGAAAGGAAAAAAATGAACGGTCCAGGTAGGATTTGAATTCGTGATCTTACAGAGAGTATGCATTGACCACTAAGCAACCAGGCCCACACCTGAACTAATCTATATACTCTAGGATATGATGTTAGTAGTAATTACCTATGCCCAATATTCACCTCCCCAATTCAAATTTACAGACATTCGTGATTGGTGCGATTTAGCAAATGTAGCAAAGAAAACAAATCTATTTTATTCCGGTACCAAAGATTCATCAAAACAAGATAATTATTTTAATGATCATAACGTCTTATCAAACTCGTTAATAGAAAACTAGAAACTACTTCTAAAACTTGTACTCGTAGTACCTAGTGCACGTTAGATCTTGTACCAAGTACCGCAGATGCCGTAGACTTGAACGCGAACTCGAAATTCTTCCCAGAACTCCGTGCGCACTTCGTTTATTAGTTTGTGCGATACAAGTAAAGGCAAAGTCGTGATGTTACCATCACTAATTGTTTGATTATGTGAGGTGTCGATGCAGGGTTCTGGACTTTGGACCTCAGTGGGCTTTAGCTGAAATGATTATTGTCCATTTTTACCCGACCGTCAAGAAGGGTTTATAGGTTATTATGTTTGTAATATTCTTTATTACCTCATTTCTTCTAAACCACTAAACAGATTTCAATGATTAATGTATCAAATTAAAGATTCATCGCCCAAGTGCTCTAGGATGTTTGAAATATGAAAAAAAACTATATGATGAACATGCGCCAAAATGTATGTTGTTCAAAAAATACTTTCATTTGAACTTATCGAGTAGGATATCAAAATGAAAGTAATTAAAAGGAGATTCCAAAAATATATAACACATATATCGTAACTACAGAGTATTAAATTTTTTTTTTTAACATTTGTATTCTTTCACGTTTCCTGATATCCATTAAAATTAGCTGAATAACCACGATTATGGACATTTTTTTAAAAATAGGAATACGTTAATACTCATAAACATGACTGTATATTTCAAATAAAGTGAGATTTTTTTTATTTAAAAATCTTATCCTACTTTTTTTAGTTAGTGCCATCCAAGTAGGCTTAAGCATTCTAAAACTATATCGCATACCTATAAAACTAACACACATATATAAGCCCTGAAAACATCACACTTCTTTTCACCAGTCGCGTAATAGGGTTCAAACCAAAGGTCAAAACTCCAATACACCACAAAATAATAAGACGGATAAAGAAAACTTGTTAAAGGAAACAAACAAAAAATATACTCTTAATCGAAAGAAAGTCTGAGATGCGATTCGTTCGCTGCTATCGGTACCAATAGGTACATTTAAGCCGAAACCAAATTTTCCCTAATGTGTTGGTATTCTCTAATAGCTAAATCCCGTGCCTGATCGCAGTTAGAGCTGGCCGGCTGCCAGGAGTTGCGGCTGTGTAAATCAAATACACTCGTTACTAAGGACACTCGATTCTTAGCTATGAAGACTTCATAAAATGTCGTATTGCAGTTACTATAGCGTGAAATGGCTCACAAAAACAGAAAATGTTATGAGTCATGAAATGTAAAATTATTTACTTTTTCAAAATTGTGTAGCACTACGACAACTTATCGACGTCTAATACTGTTTAAAACTAAGTTTACCACGGCTTCCTTGGCACCAGTGGAGCAGAAACGGCGCAACAAACTCCTCTGTGGCATTTTATAGATGTCCATTTTCAAAAAACGTGCATGAGTTTACAGCCACCAAAATAGTTCTCTGAATAGTGTAAACAGTATGTTGGTATTTATATAATTACACTATCTAAACACTTTTTTTTTGTCTTGTCTTGTCGCCTTTTAATCAACATCATCAAATTGGCAAAGCCAATTGAATGCAATATTGAATAACACACTTGTACTTTTCCACTGACTTTATTTCTAGACCTGAGCGGTTTCGCCTTACGGTATTCTCAAAGGTTGATTGTGAACCTTTGAGAATGCCGTAAGGCGAAACCGGTCAGGTCTAGAAATAAAGTCAGTGGAAAAGTACAAGTGTGTTATTCAATATGTGTAGCAGATTCCACCAAGCGCCATCAATCTCCAGTATAAACAGAATGCAATATTGGTAATTGGCGGGTTAAACTAGGTAACATTTACTTTTCCACGTTGATTTACCTCGTTCTTTACAGAAACGACTACAATTTGGAGGTAAGATAGGCTTGGGCTGAAGATCGTAGTGAAGACTTCCATTATTTTTAATTCGAACATCCTACAGTCCCGAGTCCTTTAAGTGGGGCGTCCAAAAGCTTTTCTTCTAATTGAGGGCCACCGTTGTAACATTGCTGTTGTCTCAGACTTTACCATCAGGCGAGATAAAGTCAAATTAGCGTGTCCTATATAAAAATGATATACTAATACCTCTCATAATGCATGTACGAAAAAAGCAAATATTTTTTTATGTTTTAAATGGACTCAGCCTTTATCCTCACAGTGCTACCCTGCATTGTCAGTAAGTTATGCACCGTGTATCCGCGCTTACAAACACAGAGAACTGCATCTAGTCGGTAGCGAGTACATTGAATGGCGCTGCAATCTCTTAGAGGTCGACTCAAAGTAATTCCGATGCCTATAAATATGCAAACTTGAAGCCCTAAAATGCTGCAGCGAAACTACTAGCCGATAGTATTATCAGTTGCAATACAGAAGATACAGAGATCTGGTTGTGTGATTATTGTATTTAATAAAGTAGTTTTTTTGAATGAATTTTTACAGCATTAATTAATTAACTATACAAATCGAATACATAGGGAAAAAGAAGAATCATCTCGGGCGGTACTCGAACCCGCAGTCTTTCCCTTACAGGGGGAATGCCTTGACTAATTCGGCTACCGAGACACGCCCGATGTGATTCAAATTTCCCATCTTATACGTCTTTTACCGATTTTCTTACGAACTATCGGAATCAATGAATGATGTTACAATCATTTTTAAAGATTGATTTTTAATAACTCCGCCCAAACAATTGAATGAATTTTTACAGCATTAAGTATGCTAACTATACAAATCGAATACATCTCGGGCGGGACTCGAAGTAGTTTTTGCCTGCGACTACAGGTGGATGACAGTTATTGCGATCAAACATAACCTATGTCCTTCCCCAAGCTCTAATCCATCTTTAAGTATAGTTGACAAAGCATAATTCGTTGCACTTTTTAATAAAGTTGTATGTAAAGATGCAACCGTATCTCATTTTTTGAACATACATCCACAATATTAACTTATTTCAATCCCATTTGCTAGTACCTGTGCTTTGACGATAAACGAACCCCCTCGTGCTTTTATACATTTAAGTTATACTACCGCCTATATAGCACCTTGATTAAAATGGAGTTTATTTTCTATTCTGAAGATAAAAACCGTCGACAGCGCCATTTTATCGTTTCTCACCCTCAATAGTCAGCCTGTTCTCGATTATTTAAATATATTCCAACTATCTCCGTGGCCAGGCTCATTCTCAATACACTGCCTTTGGCTGAAAAGGCTCGTTGGGTCAATGTTCAGACTCACACTGTGTTATGCACTTGCAAACACATCAAATGATTACATACTAACACATCAGCCGAGCAGTTACACCCATCTTTCTACTTCCTATCCTATCCTACTAATAAATGGGAATGCTTGTGGAGATGTTTTTTTTTAATGCTTTGTTTTAGAGATTCTGCAATCTGTTCATTGTGGTATTGAGATTTGCTCGTAAATACTTAGAATGTTTAGATGTTTTTTCTTCACGCTTTAACGGCAGAATGGATCTGACTGAAAGTTGGCACAGGGATCCATACTAATATTATAAATGCGAAAGTAACTGTTTGTCTGTACGTACGTTACGCTTTCACGCCTAAACCACTGCCCGAATTTTGATGAAACTTGGTATAGGGGTAGATTAGACCATGAGAAAGGACATAGGCAATGTCTAGTCGCGATAACTGACATCCACGCGGGCGGAGCCGTAGGCAAAAGCTAGTAAATTATAGTCTGAAATAACATATACTCTGCTTATTACTTGTCCGGAATAGGTAGAATAAGTAACAGTTAGTACAGGTTCTTGCTTAGGGAAAATATTTAATGCATAAATATAAATTGTAGTATTGTCTAGGTATTTCTAAGCAAGCTAGTTTAACATAATTTCAATATTGCTCTTATTGTTCTACATAGTTGTCAATTTAATTCTGCCTCGTAAAACAGGTGCGAAAAAATCATAGTTAACGAAATAAAGTTGTACACCTCTACCTACCCCTTGGCGGTTTCCAGGCGTGAATTTATGTATTTACAACAGGTTCGATGACGAACAAATTTATTTTATAACAACAATCAATATCGTTGAGTCACAATGGAGTACCCAAATTGAATCCAATGAAACTCAGTTTTGGAACACACGCTTTACGATTCAGTGTTAAAACTATTGGATTTATTTTAACGTTTATTTTTGCAGTGAAATGTTATTTGAGCAAACATTTGTGCGTTTGACAAAAAATCCTACTTGTGAAAGTTTTGTGAAGATGTTTATATGCTAGTTGCTAAATCATGATACAGTCGGTTAAAAGGATTTGAACAAATTTATGGACAAAAAAAACCTGTGAATAACTAGTATAATTAACCTAATGTTTCACCCATTATAAGAAGAAGAATATCCGTCTAAAAACATAATCCGGTATACCTAGTGTTCAATATACTTGGGTGGGTATTGGGTACTCTGTGCGCAACATTTCAGTCAAATCCATCGCTCTATTTTCGTCTATATGATTATGAATGATCAAAAAATTCAATGGTTAGGATTTATCTCTTTTTATTTAACTCTGTTTTATATCATAATCAGAAAGCTCTCATTATGTCTTTAGTGTGCGGATAAATATCCATAAAAGTGTAATATACGACAGCTAACAAATATGTATAATTTTAGTGGTCATAATATACTTCACACTATGCTATACTATGACTTTGACTATAAGAATACGATTATGCCCATATTTCATTTTCTGGAATGAAAAAGTACACAAATTCCCGTCTATCCCACTAGTTCCATTGAGTTGTCCCATCGTGGGACAACTGAAACGATTACGTCCCAGTAGTTCCATGGGACAAGTGGAAGTAATATTTTATCATATTGTTGTCCCAGTAGTTCCATTGCTGTCATCATCGTACATATATTAATTATGATCTCTTCTTTTGATCGTTTTTTTCTTAGGCGTGTAATGCGTCTTTGGTATTAAAAAAGAAAGGCTGAGATCAATCTTTTAAAGATTTTGCCAATATTAATCGATGACGCCACGTTAAACACTGTGCGTAATGACGTGGAGACAGCAGCACGTAAACGGAAAACAGTAGGAGACTTTTAAGAAAAAAATGTGCGGTATGGCTACTATTAAAACAATTTTCATTAAGTATGTAGGTACATGTTTCTGTCCTCCACTTTTTATTGATATCTCGTACCAAAATATTACCGATGGCGATGTTCATTTGTTTTTCAAACAATTCACTGCAATAGAACTTTTGGGATAAAAATATTAGTTCCATTTGTCCCATGGAACTACTGGGACGTAATCGTCTCAGTTGTCCCATGATGGGACAACTTAATGGAACTGGTGGGATAGACGCACAAATTCTACTTTCTCCATGAAAAAACATTATGTTAGGTAGTTTACATGGTAGCAAATAAGTACTGCTGTTTTGAAATGCTAGAATCTCATATACATAGCAACACCTGTTCTTACATCCATATTAATATTATAAATGCGAAAGTAACTCTGCCTGTCTATCTGTCTGTCTGTATGTTACGCTTTCACACCTAAACCACAGAACCGATTTTGATGACATTTAGATTAGACGATGAGAAAGGACTTATGCTACGTTTGATCGACCACGCGGGTGGAACCGCGGGACAATCTTGTAGGTATATAATAGAAGAAATACCGATATAATATATTCTTAAAAAACTGCTGTATAATGAAATACCACTCTTTGTAATATAACAGCTACCCATATTACTATCTATGTATATTTTAAATTTCATCGATTAATAACTATGTTACGAATAAATGAAATGCTCAAGTGGGACGTGAACCCACGACCTTTCCCTTACAGGGGAGAATGCTCTTACAACTGAGACGGATATATATTATAATTTGAAGTGATTCAGGTGTGGCTCAATAGCTCAGTTGGAAGAGCATTAAAGTAAAGGTCGTGGGTTCAAGTCCCACTTGAACATTTCATTTATCCCGATATAAAAAATCATTCAAATATGTAAACTTATTTAATTTTCTACCCTGTTTATTTTGCTAACACTTGCGACGCTTTTTCCACCATGCTTGTTAACGAACGTGCCACTCAAAATTTAGTTAACGAACAAAAGAAATGACAGTTCTGCCAACTCCGTCTTCTCGAACAAAGGGTAGATAACAAGGTTTGCGTATTCGCCCTACCTCTTATCACGAGCAATTGCACTTAACTCAGTAATGGTGATAAGTCAGGGAACGGCGTCGTTCTCTGCTAACTTGGGGGTGTTTTAAAATAAATTGAACTTTTTGAAGGATCTCCGAGCAATCACTGATAGGGAATTAATAGTAATCGTGTCATTTATTTGGCCTGAGGGTTAGAGTAACTCGTATACTGTAGCGGCAAACGACGTGCTGAGCTCTAATACTTCGATTTTTATCATTTGCCGGATGTCCTGTGACGGTTTTATTTTTTTGAAGCAGTACTAGTATTCCCAATAACCCCTCCAGGTAAGCTGCTTGTGTTAAGATTCGAATCCGGAACCTCTCGATGGTAAGGCGTATTCATAAAAATCCTTAACCTCTAAACTACTTTATATCTCTTGTTAATTACAGTAGAAGGGCATTGAAAGATTTCTTCAGGGTAGGCAGCACGAGTGTAAGGCCTCGGTTTTGCATACGTCCACAGGAACTGTAACCGATTTCCATCAGGTAAGCTGTTTGCTTCATCATCAGAAAAAGTCAACATAAAGGAGACTTGAACCCGTGGTTATTACTTCTACCAACCAAGTAACCTGGCCCTCGAGTCTACTAAAGCTAAACCATTGCGGTGCCGTAAATGACATTAAATTTAAGACTTTATTTCTACACGGCTAAAGTCCAAAATGTAATGTAAACAGTTTTATTAGACTTGTCAATTACTCTGCAAAAAGTCATCTAATTTTGAACTTTAAGTCTATTACTTAATACCGTTTTTTGCAGTGGCGGGCGGTGGCACCACAATGCTAGCTTTAGGCTTTAGCAGAATCGAGGCCCTGAACCTACTGCAACTGTTGTTTTGTAATGTTTCTCTACCTAACAAATAACATCCAATTCTTCAACGATCTCTTCCGCTTAACCCTTACACCATATCCCGTGAAACTTATAACGAGATACATTCTCATGTTACCCAACTGTTCCACTGTTGCCCCTTCTCGCTAATGACATTTATGTCCGTACACTATTCATTAACAGTCGGACAAATATGTCCCCGTATGACTTGCAGTGTGCAACTCTGCTAAAATTACCTGCTAAACTGCTGCGATAATATTTCACTTATTTGGAAGGATTAATTAAATAGCTGCGGTAACCTAGTGGTATAGGTAATGGACTGCTGACACGAGGTCTCGGATTCGATCCCAGGTTTACCATGGCGCACACCCATGACTTTTCGATGCTTGTCGAAGTTATGTGTGTATTTATCGCAGGTTTATAAGTGCCCGGTTAATGGCAATAGGCTCGCCACCTATTACATTGGGACCTAAACATAAATTGGCGAAATGTGGGTGCTAGCACCTCAGCCTACCCCTTCGGGGAATACAGGCGTGAGTTTATGTTATGTTATGTTATGTTATGTAATTAAATAGCTCGCGTCATGAGAGTGAAGTGACGACCTATATGGCTGTATAGCGTCTTTACTGTTACGTCGAAGGTCGCGGGTTTGATAACGTTACGTAACAAAATATTCGCTTTTGGATTTCAAATACAGGTTAAGGTTTTCCTTAAGTATGAATATAATATTGTATTTGAGGAATACAATAACTTTTTTCATATCAGAGAGTTACTTATATAAGCTTATATCAAATAGGATAAGATCAAGGAAGTGAACCGACTGATTCGTTATTTTCTGATTTCCAAGCTAGTTATCTCATTTAAATAATTTTTATTTAAGTAGTCTATGAATTGGTTTGCATTTTTTACACCAAAAACCCACGTTTTATTTCTGTACACTCCTGTTAATCCAAAGGTTGCCTGGAAGAGATTGTTGTATACAATAAGGCCGCCCATTGTACAGTATTATAAGTATGTTTCTATCTTTAAAATTTGTATATTTTGGTGTACAATAAAGAATATTTTACTTTTACTTTACTTTTACTTTACTAATGACTTAAGTTATGCACAAGGATATACTGCTATAATATATACTATATGTTTGTAAAAATACTTTGGTAAGTATACGTTAGTAGTAACTTTAGCAAGCGGTCGAGGAGGTCTTAGTTCAATTCCAAGCAAGAGCCAAATTTTATTGAAATGAAATCCGTTTTAAATGCTGTGTGACTTTTTCTCCCCTCTGAAGTGGAATAATTAGGAGCGTTGTAATAGTACAGTAAATATTTAGATGCATTATGGTTCCAATTAGTCCCACCCTCCCCTTTCCTTCACAGGAAGATACGTGCAGGGCTAAGATACCATCCATTTACGGTGCAGAGTATACCTGGTAGAACCAAGCGTTTCAGTGACTCATTCCTATGCCGCACCACTAAGATCTGGAACTCCCTGCCAGCTCACGTGTTTCTTTCTTCCTACAGTCCCGGGTTCTTTAAGCGGGGCGTGAAAAGGCATCTAATGAGGCCGTCAAGCTGGGTGCCACCACTGTTAACATGGTAAATGTTTACGATGGTGACCCTCTTTCCGAGACTTTGCCTTTAGCTTAACATCAGGCGAGGTGAAGTCAAATTGACGTGTCCAGTATAAAAAAGTCTATTACTCACTGTCGCAATTAGTAACAGCTACAATCATTAATTTTGAAATCAATAACGTAATTAAAATTTCTTAAGACGATAAATATTGACTCCCAAAATAGGACAATGTTGTGTTAATATACATAGGGCTAGTCACTGAGTATATATTCCTTACACATTTGTATATAACAAATACATAAAGTTAAACTGCTAAGAAATTAAATCAAGAAATGTCTTGCTTAGCATTTTTCTAGAATGTACTAAATAATACCGCATAATTTTGTCCACCAAGCCGACCTTTCCATTAAACGGCTCTTAAGACTATTAAACGCAAACTTAAGGCCCTCTATTCCTGCAAAAGTAGGCATTTATAGCGATCCCGGCCGCTCGTAAAATATTACGCGCGAACGCAGTGACGGTGAACTCGGCGCGTGACCCCGCCAGCGTCACAGTATAGAAACATGCAGTAGGAAAACTTGATTTGACTTAGAAAATTAAATGCAGTTTTTTTAACTTTATTTAGTTATATGATTATATATATATAAAAAAATATATATAAATAAATACGAAATTAAAAAAACTGTATGAGTTTGAGAACTGTTTGCTCTATGTGTTTAGTTGCTTGGGCGAAAAAAACTTACATTATAATAATAATAATGCTTGTAATTTTACAAACATTTGTTTGAATTGATGCTAACGGTTACTTTATATAATCGCACCGTTCGTCGTCGACAGGGCAGTTAAATACCTAAAGTTAACGAGATTAACAACTTTTTTCGTGCGGGAATCCCCTCGGATACCCCCCTGCCGGAGCCGGAAGGGGAGGTTATGTCGGACTCGAACCGACTTTTTAGTCGGTTCGAGTCCGACTGTGGGCACGCCGACTGTGGGTCGTGGTGCTAGTTTTTGAAAGAAAGAAAAATATTTTATTTTCGGTCCTCACAGTGTACACATTTATGAAGTATTTATATAAATTTACACTGTACCTTCTTTTTTTCGTGCGGAAATCCCCTCGAATACCTCCCCTGCCGGAGCCGGAAGGGGAGGTTATGTCGGACTCGAACCGACTTTTTAGTCGGTTCGAGTCCGACTGTGGGCACGCCGACTGTGGGTCGTGGTGCTAGTTTTTATGAAGTATTTATATAAATTTACACTGTACCTTCTTTTTTTCGTGCGGAAATCCCCTCGAATACCTCCCCTGCCGGAGCCGGAAGGGGAGGTTATGTCGGACTCGAACCGACTTTTTTGTCGGTTCGAGTCCGACTGTGGGCTCGCCGACTGTGGGTCGTGGTGCTAGGCCTGAGGTGAGGTTGTCATCGAAATATCCCTCGCACCCCGGCTGACCCAAGGCCAGTAATTCTCCTGGGTCTGCTGGGGTGCGAGAGATATGCTTTCGGCAATCTCACCTCCGGCAACCAAGGACCCAAGACAGCGTGCGTTTTAGTCGGTTTGAGTCCGACATAACCGCCTCCACCGGCTCCGTGGGGGTGGTATTCACGAGGATTTTGCGCACGATAAAAAAAGGCCAATAATTAAACTAACCTACCTAAATATTAAAATTATTCTATCCTAAACTAAAACTAAATTTATATTTATTTACACACACACAAATTATATACAATGTACGAATATTGTAGGTACTAGGTACCCCTGTACTGATATAGATAATATATGAATTATAGAAAATCGTAAGTAGCATCTTCAGTAGTAATACTGATATTCTTATACTATGGCGCTATGAGCGTAATATTTAGGTGTGATAATTTTTTAAATTACCAATCGGAGTTAGAAATTTAGTTTATGGCTTTGCACGACTTCTTTAGTTTGCGTTGTTTATTGCCCATATTGAATGACTTGCAACAATTTATTATAAATACGTAAAACCGATTGATTGGTGCACGAAACTGTCGCGCAAAAACTGACACAGGTCCTACTTCGGTAAGCGCCAGCGCGCGACTGGCGCAACTTTTCGGGCCTCAGCGGCGCGAGCACTCGCGAATTTAGTAGGTATTTAAATATAACTTTAAAAATTATTTCATAATATAGTCAAAATCTGCGAAAATGTCTAGACATATGTAGTGGCTTTAGTTTAGTACAAAAATTTTATAGAAAGCATAAGTAATTTAGTCATAATATTAAAAAAAAAATAACGAAAAGGGGTAACTTTTGGATTTTTTTCTATCGAGTGAAGTTGATCAGATCTGGTAACTGAATGCGAATTTGACTAGACTGGATCCTTAACTAATATATATCTTTTTTTCGAAATTTAAAACGCTTTTTCCTATGATTCAAATGCTTTTAAAAAACTCAAAATGCGGCCTACCTGGCCTTAAGGATTTTTCAAGGTCTTTATTACCCAAGTTCTTAACGGCGCTTTTATCCTTAGTAATAAGATATAGTATCATATCTCATGTTATTATCTTTTGGTAAAATGTTGGCCGTTCGCGACAAGACTGCTTGCTGATCAAAATTATGAAAACGATGTCTTAGGAGTACATATTACGATACTACATTAGCATGATAACCAAAATGTAATGTGTGTTATTACCTTTCTATAGCTACATGTCTAACAGTTAACAAATCTAGACGGCAGGTACTGCCTTTAGAAAAGTTTTAATGTAAAAAAGTGATTCGTTTTGTAAGGAAAGCCACCCATATAAACTAGGACCAAGGACCTAAGAAGTCCTGGCTTGACATCGTGAAGGGTGACAGGCGTGCCAATGTTCTCACCACCACTATGCCCAGGACAGTGCGAAGTGGAGGATGAAAAGTCGTACTAATACTAGTACTGCCAGTGGGGACGCAGTTTGACCGGATGGGTGACCAGCCCTTCTATGTGGGACATTTCACCCAATTCGCCTGTAACGACTGCAATACATGTTCGTATGGCAACCGGGACCGACAGCTTAACGTGCTCTCCGAATCACGACCAGACCAATGCAAGTACTCATATATAAGCATACAAATATTTGCACTGAACGGGGCTCGAACATGCGCCTCCTACGTAGCAGCCACGTTCACTACCGCTACGCCACGGGGGCTGTCAAAAATCTGTGTAAAACGTCGTAAGGCAGATCCTGAATTCACCCCGGGCTCGGATGCCATCAGCAAAATACGTCTCGATAATAATTATGATGATAGACAAGGACAGACTTAAGGGACTCAATCTAAAACAATTTTGTTATTGCAGTCGATTCCAAGCTAGTAGTGCAAGTATTTATAAAGTGTTAGCATAACATTTTTCAACTGAAATATCATGCCTCATAACGATTGTTATTGAGTGCATTGAGCTGTATAAAGTGCAGCGTATACAAACAATAAAACGACTTGAAATTCGACATCATTACGTGTATAAAATGTTTTGAAGCGAATATCCGATAACTTGATGTCATTTAGCCATACTTATGCTCTCGTTAGAACCTGCCTGAGTTCTGCCTCATTTACCCCGAAGCGGAGATTTCTCGTCGCGTGCCTCCAAGTGTATGGATAAAATATTATACCACTAAATTTAAAACCATTGAGTTTAAGACGGGATGTATTCAAGGAATGACTTCTGAATTTGAGAGGTTGTAACTTAATGGACATAAGTTGTGACGGGATTTAGAGCATGAATATGGAGATTGTCGTATGCAGTGTTATGTGATGATTTAATGAACGAATTTTTGTTTTCATGTTTGTATAGGATACGTCAATATGACTTTAACTGTGAAGAGGTAACAAGCCCTTTTGAAGTCTATATATATTTTTTATACATCCCTTATTTAACCTCTTTAGTAGCAGAATTGGCAGAAATCCTTTCTTAGTGGATGTTTACATCATAAAACTATCTACTGTCAAAAATTCAAGTTTGTAGGTCCAGCGGTTTAGGCTCTGCGTTGATAAATCAGTCAGTCAGTCGGGACTAGTAATTTTATATGCATAAATATTACGTTTCACGCAGGTTTCTATGTCGATCTTGGAAAAATAAAACCGACACGATCGAACTTTTTAACTACGCTGAGTTTTTATTACCTATAATAAAGCAATACTCAAGAGTCTAATTCCTGCCGTACCTCTGAGACAGAATAATAGCTCATTGTTCAAGCGTCATCGCAATAAGAAGTGCCTACAATAAAATGAAGAGCAATCATACATAGCCACTTCGATATAAATGTGTTAGGCACTGATGATGTCCTTATGTAAAAAGCTCACTTTGAATTATACTCGCCTTAGGCAAAGTCGAATACGTTTTTATTTTCTTAAAATTATCTGAAAGTCCTCTCGATCCACTACATGGTCCTACGATCCGGATATACAATAAATTATTACCAGCGCAAGTAATTATTACAAATACGAAAAGGAATAAATAAGGAAATAAAAATTGTACCACGTTGCGGAGTGAGAAGGTGAACTGAAGGACATAGTGGTTGGAACTTTAGTGTTTAAATAAAACCAAGAAATTCAGTAAAAATATTATTTATTTAAAGTTTACCCAACACTCGCTCAGGTAATATTAATTATTGTAATAATTAACCACTTGCCGTGGCTTACCTAAGGTTAGTACTTAACAATTGTATTTTTTTTTTCTCTTACTGATTTAATAGTATTATCAAAGCTTAACAGTGTTAAGATCAAAGTTTATATAATATTAGGTTTGTAGTAGTGTTAATACATAGTTAATTCGTGCTTAATTAAATACAGTACAGTAACAAAAGTTACATTGTTAGCTACGTACCTACCTACATTATAGACATTTAATGTTTTACAAATCTAATAGTTTTTATCTATAAATATTAGGTAATTTTCTTTGTATCCCCTTAAATAATATACCCAAAGTAGTAACATTGTTAATTAAATCAGTATTTATTAATTTAAACTTCACAATTGTAAAAATTAAAAGCTTTTAAGTTTTGTACGGTATAAAGGTACCTACCTACATAGTTAAACACTTTATAATTGATTCAGTAGATTTATATACATAATAACTACATAAGTGCTAATCTTATAATTGTAAATTTCCAGATCGACAGTGCATTCGTCTCCCAGAATGGTCGATATTAACCAACTTAAACGGAAACGTAGCAGTTTCAAAGGGAGATTGACTTCATTTGGAAATTATTTATCTCCTTTATTGGATTCTAAATTAACATCTTATCAGGTAACGGAGTTACAATTGCGCACAAATAAGTTAGAAATTGCTTATGAGGAATTTAATGATGTTCAATTACAGATAGAATGTGTGTGTGATGACATCGACGTCGAAATAACCGAACGAACTGTTATTGAATCACTGTACTATTCTATAATAGCTAAAGCTAAAGGTATTACAACCCCCGATCAATCGCAAACACATTCTGAACAAAATTATCCTGTTCATAATTGCAGTCATACTAAACGTCAGCTCGTCAAATTACCCACTATTAACCTACCGAAGTTTTCTGGTTCTTATGATAATTGGCTCGAGTTCCGAGACACTTTTTCTAGTCTGATCCACGACAATGACGATATTGACAAGGTAAATAAGTTCCACTATTTACGAACATCACTGGAAGGATCTGCCGCTGTAGTCATACAATCAATCGAGTTTTCAGCTCAAAATTATGTATTAGCTTGGGATCTTCTGTGTGAGAGGTTCGACAACAAACGTTTACTGATACATAATCACGTATCAGCCTTGTTTAACCTTGAAACCGTTACGAAGGAGTCGTCAGCCTCGTTAAAACGCATAATTGATAAAATCAATAAAAATATTCGAGCTTTAAGTTCTTTAGGTGAGCCTGTCACGAGCTGGGATACATTATTAATACATTTAATTAGTCAAAAATTAGACTCAAAAACATTTCGGGAGTGGGAAGAGTACAAAGGACGTTTAGACAAGAATAAATCAATTTCATTTAATGACTTTATACAATTTATCAGGAATCGTGCTGATTTACTTGAAACATTGGAATTATCACGTCACTCTGGTAATACTAGCACATCGAGCACTAAACAAAACACTAAAGTGAAGGCAATGGTTTCTGTTAACACCAAAAACGATTCCACAGGATCGGCACACAACTGTCCACGGTGTAAGGGTGATCATAATCTCAACACTTGTCCACAGTTTTTATCCTTAAATATTGATGATAGGCTGTCCCTGTTGCCAAATTTCAAGGTGTGTTATAACTGCTTTCGTCGCGGACACTTTTCCAATAGCTGCCGAAAGCCAGGGTGTAAAGTTTGTGGTCGTAAACATCATACGTTATTACATAATAAGCAAAAAACAAATAATGCAACAGATAATGCGACTACAAGCGGTGACGTTCCAGTTTCACTCACAAGCGCAGGTAATAAGGTGAGCAGCGAGCCCGTGCCCCCGTGCGTCTCCGCCAGCCCCCCGACAGCGCTCAATAGTCATGTTACGCTGTCAGCCAGTATCAATGCGCCCACGCAGTCACCAGGATCGTTCGATGTCCTATTATCGACTGCATTGATTAGATGTTACGATGTCAATAATAAGGAGCATATTGCACGTGCGCTCCTTGACTCGGGTAGTTCCTCTTGTTTAATGACCGAAAATCTATTTAAAAAATTATGTTTACCATTTTTATCTACAAATAAATCTGTACAGGGTATAAACAATTCTTTGTCATACGTAACTAAAATGTGTCGTGTTAATATTAAATCCCTTTGCGAATCGTATTGCAATAGTTTGACATGTTTTGTTTTACCGACAATAACGGATAAGGTGCCCTCCAGACGAGTAGAATTAAATATACCTACTGACATCAATTTAGCAGATCCTTACTTTCACACACCGAAGGCAATCGATATTATAATTGGAGCCGATGTGTTCTGGGATTTATTAGGTTCCGAAAAAATTGTATTAGGGGATAGGAATCCCATGTTATTTCAAACTAGGCTTGGTTGGCTAGTTTGCGGCCCAATTACCGGCGGCTTTAGGGACAAACCTTCCTCAAATATTAAATGTAATTTTAATCATTTATATACACAAGGTTCTTCGCAAGTAGATGACATTCAAACCCAACTAACGCGGTTTTGGCAATTAGAAGAGACTTGTCGTGAGTCTTCTACTTATTCCCCTGAAGAAAACCAGTGTGAAGATCATTTTATAAAAAATACCTCTCGTATGTCTGATGGTCGTTTCTGTGTAAAGATACCACTAAAGGAATCTTCAAATTTATTAGGCGATTCATTTCCCCGTGCTAAACGTTGCTTCCTATCATTGGAGCGTCGAAATAAGAATAACGCCTCACTTGACAAAATGTACAAAGCATTTATGTCCGAGTACATTTCTTTAGGGCATATGTCAGAGTGCAATATTAATGATGATAGGCCATCATACTTTATACCTCATCATGGGGTACTCAGAGAGAGTAGCACTACTACCAAATTACGCGTAGTCTTTAATGCTAGTGCTCCTACGTCATCTGGTATTTCTTTAAATAATATACAGATGGTAGGGCCGACCGTCCAGGACGATTTAATTTCTATTCTTCTCAGATTTAGGATGTATAAATATATAATCTCCGCCGATGTCGAGAAGATGTACAGGCAGATAGCTGTACATCCATCGGATAGACATTTATTAAAAATTATATGGCGTGATGACTCTTCTAGTTCCCTAAAGGTTTATCAACTAAACACAGTAACGTATGGTACTGCAAGTGCACCCTACTTAGCTACGAGATGTCTTAAACAAATCGGACTGGAATGTAGTGACAAAAAGGTCGCTGAAGTTATTCTGCATGACTTTTTTGTGGACGATTTGTTGACAGGTGCCGATCAGTTTGAGGAGGCCTATAGTTTACGTCACAAGGTCACTGATGCTCTTGCTTCTGCTTGCATGCCTCTCAGGAAGTGGAAGTCTAATGAGCCTACCTTAATTGCGGAAAGGTCTGATCAGCCTCTCTTCGATTTAAATATCGAAGGCGATGTACTGAACAAGACTTTAGGACTAGGGTGGCAAACTCAAACTGATATGTTATGTTTTCCGAGTAATACACCTAATATCAGTGAAAACACGAAACGAGACATGCTTGCAGGCATCGCTCGTATCTTTGACCCTTTAGGATTGTTATCGCCGTGCGTTATTCGTATGAAAATGTTGCTCCAAAGGCTGTGGCTGGAAAAATTATCATGGGATGAACAATTGCCCGCTGAAGTTGTTACCACATGGGTCAACATAATTAAAGCGTTACCAGCACTTCGTAATATAACAATTCCTCGTCGCGTTGTTTGTGACTCATACAAAGAGCTTGAATTCCACATCTTTGCCGACGCATCGGAACGCGCCTATGGTGCTTGTTTATATTTACGGAGTGTGGATCAAGCGGGTAATATCACGGTTCGCCTTATGATAGCAAAAAGTCGTGTCGCTCCCATCAAACCCATAACCATACCGAGGCTTGAACTTTGTGCTGCCGTCGTTGGTACTCATTTATATAAAAAGGTTGCCAGTTCACTTCGCACTCAGGCCTCGAGTGTATTTTTTTGGACTGATTCTATGATTGTCCTATGTTGGCTAAAGATGCTGCCGATTAAATTGAACACATTCGTACGGAATCGTGTTGCAGACATCCTAGACCAAACTGCTTCTTGTACATGGCGACATGTACCCACTCATGAGAATCCTGCCGATCTTATATCGCGAGGAGTGGACGCGACCACTATGCAGTCTCTTGATTTATGGTGGCAGGGCCCATCATTCTTACAACAGGATAGCAGTGCTTGGCCCAGCAGTAAAGCTTCGGAAGCTTCAAGTGATTTGCCTGAGATGAAACCCAATATTAGTTTGTTTAGTTGTCACAATAATAAAGTGGCAAGTTCATCCGTGATTGCTTTCGAACGTTTTTCTAATTTATTAAGGTTGCAACGGGCAATGTGTTATGTATTCCGTTTCATTAATATATGTAAGAAGAAATCTTTATACTCTTCCCATCTGTCTGTAGAAGAACTAGAACATTCTTTAAATTTCATAATTATTGAGTCACAACGTGAGTCTTTTTCGGAATATGATTTACTAATCAATAATAAAAAGCTACCACATAAGAATCAATTATTAAAATTAAATATATTTTTGGATAAGAATAAAATCATGCGTGTAGGTGGTAGATTACACAATTCCGACTATTCTTTTGAAAGGAAACACCCTATATTGATACAGTCCAATCATTATTTTTCAAAACTTTTATTTAAATACGAGCATGTGAGATTGCTGCACGCAGGTCCCCAATTATTATTAGCCACAATACGGGAGACTTACTGGCCACTGGGTGGCCGCAATCTCGCTAGAATCTGTTATCGTCAATGTGTTACGTGCAGGCGTCAAGCGGGAAGGACTATTAGTCCACAAATGGGTAATCTACCGGCAAGTAGACTTTCACCAGCAGACTTCCCCTTCCATAATGTAGGCGTGGATTATGCAGGCCCAATTAACGCGGTCAGCCGTCAAGGTCGTGGATCTAGATTAGTTAAGGTCTATATCGTGATTTTTGTATGCTTTACCACAAAAGCCATACATTTGGAGTTAGTTGGCGATATGACGAGCAGTAATTTTATACAGGCTTTACGGCGATTTATGTCCCGTAGAGGGAAACCTTTGAATATTTATTCCGACAATGGAACATCATTTACAGGAGCTTACAATGAAATCTCTAAATTTTTAACGCAAAATTGTGACTCCTTAGCTGATAGTGTGACCCAAGATGGGGTCAAATTCCATTTTATACCGGCTTACGCGCCAAATTTTGCTGGTCTCTGGGAGGCGGGTGTGAAGTCGGTTAAGCACCATTTAGTCCGTGTGTTGGGAAATTGTAATCTTTCATATGAAGAATTGAACTCAACTTTAGTCCAGATTGAAGGTATTCTAAATTCGCGGCCACTCACTCCTCTTTCATCAAACCATGAAGACCTATTACCTCTCACTCCTGGGCATTTTTTAATTGGAAGGCCTCTTACGTCTCTGCCGACTAAGTATATCCGTGATCACTCCATTCATAATCTGACACGTCACCAACGTATTGAGCAATTGCGGCAACACTTTTGGACGAGGTGGAGCAAAGAGTACGTGTCCGAGCTTCAGCAGCGAGTAAAGTGGCATACTTGCAAGGACTCTTTACAAGTTGGCTCCCTCGTAATCATCAAGGACGACAATTTGCCGCCCCTCAAGTGGAAGATGGGTCGAATCGTTGCACTTCATCCTGGCAGTGACAACATAAGCAGGGTCGCTGATATTCGGACTGCAACTGGAGTGGTCAGGCGAGCTGCAGCAAAGATTTGTCGTTTGTTGGAATCTCCGGTTGAAAGACAAGCTTCCAACGCCTGGGGGCATGTTCAAGCGTCATCGCAATAAGAAGTGCCTACAATAAAATGAAGAGCAATCATACATAGCCACTTCGATATAAATGTGTTAGGCACTGATGATGTCCTTATGTAAAAAGCTCACTTTGAATTATACTCGCCTTAGGCAAAGTCGAATACGTTTTTATTTTCTTAAAATTATCTGAAAGTCCTCTCGATCCACTACACTCATAGTACCGTATAACGTAACATTAGACTAAGAACCTCTCCTAAATCATGCCGCGTAAATTACAAGCAGACTTTGATTGACTTAGCATTATTAAGACCAGACGGGTAGAATTGGCAATCCGACCGCTTTACCACTATTTAATTGGGTATTCTGCTGACTTAAATTAGTTACTTTTTACAAAACGTCAAAACGATAAGTTATAAGGTAACTTGTATGAAAAAAGATAAATAAATAAATATTACACAACAACCCACACAACGCTATCTAGACTCATGGTAATCTTAATTAGCTTGTGTTATGGAATCTAAAATGCGGATAAACAGCTACTTTTTTTGTAAAGACATACATTTATCATACATAGAAACACCCACCAATGCAAATAGCCATATTCATTCATACAAATATTTGCACTGAACGAGGATCGACCCCGTTATATGGCAGACCCGCCACAGATTTACTGACGTCATAAAATGTAATAGTCAAATCAGTTACTATTGAAGGTTGGGTGGATGATAAAAAAATAAATAAAAACTATGAAATAAGAACCGACTCTTTTTTACCGACCTTTTACCATTCTTAATTTAATAAGCTCGGTTACATAATTTGTTTGAACTATTGGATAATACCCAATTATAAATATTGCTACCACATACAATTCCTTTGAAGTTTTAAAATCAGCACGAAATGGTATTAAGCTCGTCATTTCTAAAACAAATAAAACTGGTCACACAAACAAACGGAGCGATAAATTCAGGCCTCCACGGGCGGAATTCAATTGTTCAACAAAATTTAATATTATAGGGTTATACCCGTTTCCTATTAATATCCGTAGGGATGTATTTCGTACACACACCATTGGATAAGGTGTTTTATTTAATTAATTAATTAATTCTGGCGTTCATTTCTGTTTGAATAGGTAATGTTGTTTGACGCATTTGTCTCAAAGTGTAATTTGTACCTATATATGCTCAGTGGGATAACATCTAATGCCTATAATCGATATATATGTAACCGACAGCCTCCGTGGCAAGGTGGTAGTGAACGCGACTGCCACGCAGGAGACGCGGATTCGATTCCCGCTCCTTGCAAATATTATATTTGTATGCATGAATATGGCTATTTGCATTGGTCTGGGTGTTTCTATGTATAATATTTATGTATTTACAAAAAAAAAAAATTAAGTATATTTATCTGCATTCTAGAGTCCGTTCACAAGCTAGTTAAGCTATGCTTACCATGGGTCTAGATAGCGCTGTGTAGAATGTTGGGCAATATTTATTTATTATATAAACTTTGCTGATTAGCTCGTTAATGCCGTGAGGCGAAACCGCTCAGGTGAAAAATAAAATATAGTGGAAAAGTACACAGTGTCTTACTCAATATGTTTAGCAGATTCAATTCAATCAATCAACAGTAAGTATAAACAATTTGCTGATTAGGTATCGAGTAGTAAAAATACTTACGATCACATTCAGAAGTGAAAGTATAGCAAAAAAATCACGTTAAATACTTTGCTCATCTCTAGATGACTCTGCACAGTATAAACCACGCTCTGGACAGATTGAAGCAGCATAATGTCCGCATCATTAAAACTCCGTAAGCCACTTAGGACTCTTGAGTTTTTGTAGTCACAAGAAACATCTTTGACAGTATTTTATCGTTTCTATTAAGGTGAGTTACGTAGAGCATTTTTATTTAATCCTTCCTTCTTGCTTATAGAAACAGCATATTACATAGCATCGATGTTTCCCTATATACGACGCAAATAAATTCAATTATTTAATTATGCGTAGAGATGTTGCGCCTTTGGCAGTATTTTATCGTCTTTGCCATGGTGAATGTTCTGATGAGCTTTTCCAACTAGTCCCACCCTCTCCTTTCCTCCACAGGACAACACGTGCAGAGCTTAGATGTCACCTGCATAAGGTGCAGAATATACCTTCTAGATTAAAGTGGTTCGGTGAATCATTCCAATGCCGCACTATTAAGACCAGGAACTGCCTACCAGCTCACGTGTTTCCTTCTTCCTACAGTCCCAGGTCCTTAAAACGGGGTGTGAAAATACATCTGATGAGGCCGTTAAGCTGAGTGCCACCACTGTTAACATGGTACATGTTTACGATGGTGACCTTCTTTTCGAGACTTTACCTTTAGCTTATCCTCACGCTAGGTGAAGTCAAATCGACGTGTCCTTTTATAAAAAAAATACCATAAACACTTGAAATACTTTAACTACACACCTCATACGATCCCGGATTCTTTCTGTCTGTCAAACTGAAAACTACTACGATTTTAAGATTGAGAATACCATTTGAATGATTTTTAGAGCATTTATAACGCTAACTTTACCTTACGGTAGGTAAGGGAAAGATCGTGGGACATTGTGGGACATCGAGGGAAAAATGAAATGCTCAAGTGGGACCCGATGTATTCGAATTGAGAATACCTACCAGTAAACTTATTTTGTATGAATGGCTGGCTAGATGTTGCTTAGGATGATGACTTTTACGGGAACAACTACCGTATGAACACAATAGGACAACTTGTGCTCTAGCTTCATCAGTCAATCAGCAGGTGTATCTGGGTTAACTTCGGCCCCGAAGACCTTGGTGTGGCCACATACACTCCATACATAATATCTCATACATTTATTGGAGCTTCTAATTATATGATCTTATAATTCGAATCATTTAACTTGGACTTAAAACAAATAAATAAATATTCCACAACTTTCTACACAATGCTATTTAGACCTAAGTAAGCATAACTAGCTTGTGTTATGGGATCTAGAAGGCAGTTAAACATACTCAGATACTTTTTTGTAAATACATACATATTGTAACTATTTTTTGTAATCCTATTAATATTATAAACGCGAAAGTTTGTGAGTATGGATGGATGTTTGTTACTCTTTCACGTAAAAACTACTGAATGGATTTTCATGAAACTTTACAATAATATAGCTTATAACACATAGGCTATAAATCTAGTAGTACTAATCCTACGCAGACGAATTCGCGGCCACCAGCTAGTAATATTTGCTTTTTTTTTTTATCGTGCGATAAATCCCCACGGATACCACCCCCACGGAGCCGGTGGAGGTGGTTTTGTCGGACTCGAACAGACTAAAACGCACGCCGTCTTGGGTCCTTCGTTGCCGGAGGTGAGATTGCCAAAAGCATATCTCTCGCACCCCGGCAGACCCAGGAACATCTCTTTCGAGATGGCCCCCTTCGGGTTGGGGTGACCACAGGGTCCCCATCTAACCCCGGTTACGGGGAGGTGCACTTTGCGCCGCCGCCGCGGCCTGCTTCTGCTAGGATGACAGGTGGCTCCACCGATCACCCCCAGGCCAGCGCTCATGGAGGACGTCCGGTTCGCCTTCGCTCTGCGCGGGCTTCCCGTGCCCGGAGTCTAGTCCGGACCCGACCGGCCGCCTCCTTCTCGAGCATTACTTGCTCGCAGAAGGAGGCGGCCGCACCCCAAGCGTTCGCGCATCGTACCATCGCTGTGAACAATGTGGCGAGTGTGAGGACTCCCACCCCCAGAGCCGCCACTAGGACCCGCCTCGGCGTGTCCCACGCCGGGCACTCGGTCAGCGTGTGCAGCTCTGTGTCCTCGCTCGCATCACAGTGATGGCACTCGGACGTTGGCTCCTTCCGGATCCGACACAGGTAACTCCCGAAACACCCGTGTCCGGTAATCACCTGCGTCAGCCGGTACGAGAGGCTGCCGTGTGGCCTCTCTAGCCACTCTTCCATGATGGGTCTTACCGCCGCTATTACGGCGTGCCCTTAGTAATATTTGCTTGGTGAATTTGAGCCCGTCCACCGCTGTAGCACCTCGTGCTATCTTCAAAATACATCCAAAAAACGTGTTGGTACTGCGTGTATGAAGCACATTTTGAGCACATTTTAGATCTAAGCTATGTGATTCGGGCTATATCACTTATAATCGTACTATCCCATACAATGACAGCTGCTAAAAAGGAGTAACAACAATTTATGCTTTAATTTTTTTCATTGTTTTAATCGCGCATAAGACAATTACTTAGCAAGAGTAATGAATCCCTCCGGGCGCCAAGATTAATTGTGGGTGTTTAGATAAAAAGCCCCCAAGCCCCTATTTATTGTATGATACAGGTGTGGCTTGACATAACCCATCTTTATGGCATCCTTATTCAGACATGTCGGTTTATTTTACAAGGTTCTGTAAAGCTTGTTACTTGTTCATAACGTGCTCTGAAATGTTTCAAAACGTAATTTTGAAATAGGTGGAAATTTTATTTGGAAATTAATATAGTAAAATGCACAGTCGTGGCTCATAAACAATATCTCTACGTATATTATTTACTTTAAAGTTTCTACGATAGACAAAGTTATAGACATGTTTACATACGTAGACAATGTTTAGCGGTGATACATTGTGCTACTAGGAGAAGGAAAATAACACGAGCCATTAAACAAGGGAAAATATGACCGGATAACACGACACAGGGAAGAGGTTACGTGGAAACAAACAAATGTTGGTTAGAAAAGGAATTTTAGTATGTAGGTACAACATATCGAAGAAATTGTTAGTCTACTATGAACTATAGTTTTCGTCCAAAGCATCACGAGTCATGAGAGTGCTGATTTATAAGCGTGGATTTTTCACACAAATGTTTTTTTTTTTAAAAAGAACTTCAGAACCGAAGTTACTAATATCCACTTTAACCCATCCAACTCAGCTTAATTGCTTGTGCTAGGAGTGAGTTCACGTCGTCGGTAGTGTAATGGCCAGGATTCGAACCCGGGACCTCTCGATCGTAAGGCCGACTCCTTAACCATTACGCTACCGATGCGAAATGTTCTGTTATATAAGTTGATAATTACGAAGATAGCCGAAGCCGAAGCGGCATATTGAGATGATAGTAGCAATTTTAGCTTCAGGGATATGCTAGTGGCAATTATGACAGCCTCTGTGGCGTGGTAGTAGTAAACGCGACTGCTAACCAGGAGGCGCGGGTTCGATCCCCGCTCATTGTAAATATTTGCATGCATGAATATGGTTATTTGCATTGGTCTGGGTCTTTCTATGTATAATATGTATGTATTTACAAAAAAAATCGAAGTATATATCCGCAGTCTAGATTCCATAACACAAGCTAGTTAAGCTTACCATGGGTCTAGATAGCGTTGTGTAGAATGTTGTGGAATATTTATTTATTTGATAAGTAAGTAAGTTTACGCGAATGTCACTCATTGAAATAAAACCACTTTTTACGGATTCTATCGCGATATATTTGTTATTATTACTTTTTAACCCGACGTTTCGGCTGCTTTGCAGCAGCCATTTTCCGCACACACACACCGCGAAAATGGCTGCTGCAAAGCAGCCGAAACGTCGGGTTAAAAAGTAATAATAACAAATATATCGCGATAGAATCCGTAAAAAGTGGTTTTATTTAAATTTATTTATTTATTTAATCTCTCCTTCAACTGCTGATATCCCAAGGCGATGTGCAGCTTTAATCGGTTCGAGTTCGACATAATCACTCGTGCTGTCAATCTACTACTAAAACATTGCCCTTTTTCATGTTGCTACATTTAATATTAACCTAAAATCGTGCAACATTTACCGCAAGTCGCACTTAAAATTGGATCTGTTCCAAACGATGAAAACATTGTCTTACCATTAGGCGGCAGTACGCAGTATTGTTAGTTATCGTGAGGAGCCCGAACAAATTAGGTCGCACACCGGCGCGTCCAATTTACTTAATACTCCTATTAATTTTGCTCCTCACAGGATTATTAAACGGGCCCCAACTTCAAGTGCATATTTGCATTTAAGAATGATCGAATTTGTAATATTCGGTTAAATGTAGTGTAATCTGCTGATACTCGGCTGTTAATACTCGTACTAATACTGTTATTCGTATCTGAATAGGTAATTTGTTTGGAGTAAGTCTGGTTAGTTTAATAGAAGTTCTTGGTTCATTTGAGATAGAATTGTTGATAGTACTTGTTTGTCTTGATTAAAGAGAATAAACGCTTCATATATTTGTCTTTTATAATACAGACGCAACAGAACAGATACAGAATGACAGCTTCGTACAGTGAGCGGAAAATCTCGGCTCCATTCGATCGTATCGTCAGTAGCTTTTTTTTCGTGCGGACGTCCCCTCGGATACCTCCCCCGGAGGTTATGTCGGACTCGAACCGACTAAAACCACACGCCGACTCAGTGGGTCGTCGTACTAGGGCGAAGGTGAGGTTGTCATCCACATATCCCTCGCATCCCGGCTGACCCAGGGCCATCCCTTACGGTGGTCCTTGGGAGGGGGGACAATGGTGTCGTGTCTTCAGTAGCAAGCTTCACTTACACGTTATACGACAGTTTTTGAATGAGAATATTTTCACTCGCATAAATTAACATCAATTAGCCTAATGCAGTCCACTGCTAGTCATAGGCTTCTACGCTTAGGTTATAGGTTTCCACGCTGGCCAGACGGGTTGGTACAGGGTTTTATTTCGAGATTTCCTTATGTCGCAGTGATATCATCTGCATATTTTTCCTATAGTTGCCTCTTGCTTACACCTTTCGGATAATTTATGTTTATATAAATGTACCATTGTATATATTAATTTATAGTATTACAGAATCAACCTCAGTGATGACAGACCGTCATAGTTAAAAAACTAAATCAACTACATTCAACAAACTGGTTTCCAACAAAGTTAATTTTTTCCTCTTTCACAACTAATTATTAATCAACAGTTTTGATGACGGCCAATTAAACGCTGTTACATATGAAAATATAAAGTGGAACGATTCTCTCATTAAACTTTGTATCCTTATGCAAAATTTGTTGACACATTTTATCTAAGAGCACATCAGTGGTTTATGACAACCTAATACTGCCCATAAATAGTGCTCTTAAGGCGTCATAAAATGTGTGATAGTCACGTCTTAGTCATTCCATATACAAAGTTTATACACAGTCTAATAAAATTACTAGTTGGAAAACATACACATCGCACAAATATTTGAACAGAGAAAAATATAAATCTCCCTAAATATAATAACAATAATTCAAAGCAAAATTGCCAGGAAATCTGCAAAAGAAACAGTATTTTCATAAATGAATTGCGTACGACAATCTGTTTTTACTGCAAGCTTACAATTTCAACATTCAACTTAATGTTAGCAATATAGTTTTGGCTCTTTTATGTAAACAAATGTTTCATCACTAAAATGGGTTTGCTTTTAGTACCAATTAGTAGATATTTTTAATAAAAGAAAAATCGACTTTTACAAACTAGGATGTTAGTAGAAAACTTTGAAAAGCCATACTTTTTTTCAGAACCGTCTTTGTACCGTAACCCAATATATCCCATTATATACCTACTACACCTGAAGCGCAACCTTCTCAACATGAAAATATATTCAAATATCGAAACCGGTTACCACCCCAAAAATTTTTTTGTTGAATATCAATGAAAAATAATTCTCCCAATAACTATGAATCGTCCTAATTCACACAAAAATAACCCTCTGATAAATTATCAATGATTTGATCTATCTTATGGATTCATTCCTTCGTAAAGGTAGGTTCCGACATTATAACCCAAACTAGAAGCAACTTGTTGTTTTTGTATAATTATTTAACGTCAGACTTTTTTATAAAGAATATTAGAACCGAAGTTACTAATGTTCCCTCTAACCCCTCCAACTAAGCTAAATTACTTGTGCTAGGAGTGGGATAACGTCGGTAGTGTAATGGCCAGAAATCGAACCCGGGACCTCTTGATTGTAAGGCCCACTCCTTAACCACTAAGCTACCGACGCTATATATATTAATAAATAATTGTATATTGTAATAAATAATAGGTTTACCCAATACCTAAAAACGAATATATCCCTAATTAACCACGTAATTCCAAAAACCAACCACCTGAACTAACACGAACTAAATAGCTTTATTACCGGATCTCATTCATCCAAGACTTAACTCCCGTCGCGAAATACTCGAGAATTTTCCAAATGCCCATCATATGGCCACCCTGATGGGGTCATAAAAGTAAATTACGTGACATACTCATCCCAAGACTGGTCTTTGCTAGTATCAGATTTATCTCATACATTAGCCGAAGACAGAGGGAGATAAAAGTTGCTTTACGAGTATCCACCACTATATTTGGACGATATTCTCGCAAATAGTTACGTCATTTGTAGGTTAGTTTTATTGATGACGGGAATTACGATAGTAAAAGAGGGTTTGAATTGTGTAAGCTGATGGTGTAGCGGTTACCTACATATATTATGATGTTCGGTACAATACACGGTCTTAGAGGAAGGGTTCATAATTGTATTACGTAACCCTAGGATACGTATTTAGAGCCAATGTGACTATTCAATAGATTTTTTGAGATAGGATATTTTTCGATTAAGATAAAAAAAAATTGTTCGAGGCGAGATTCGAACCCGCCATAATTCTCTTACAGGGAGAATTCTCTGACCACTGAGCCACCGGACCCCAGATCTACTAATCCAAATCTTCCCTATATGTGTATACCTGTCTTTGGGATGATTAAATGGTATAAATTTCATTCAAAGGATATTATTTCCTTAAAGATCATTTATTTATTTATTTATTTACTAGTTTTTGCCCGCGAATCTGCCCGCGTGGATGTCGGTTATCGTGACAAAACATAGTCTATGTCCTTTCTCATGGTCTAATCTACCCCTATACCAAATTTATACAGACAGACAGACAGACTTTGGCATTTACAATATTAGTATGGATATGGATTTAGAAATCTTAACAGCATTTTTGACATGATGCATGAGTAATGTTAAAATGACATAGGACACTTAGCCAATAATAAAGTTTCCCGACAAGTAAAATTGCGTTCACCACTTGATACATAATTATGTAAACAGTTATAGACATCTAATCATTACCGAATACATAGGGAAAGAGAATCTTCTCGGGCGGGACTCGAACCCGCGATCTTTCCCTTACAGGGGGATTGCCTTGACCAACTAGGCTACCGAGACACGCCCGATGTGATTCAAATTTCCCTTCTTATCCGTCTTTAAGGCGTTGGATCACATCGGGCGTGTCTCGGTAGCCGAGTTGGTTAAGGTATTCCCCCTGTTAGGGAAAGATCGCGAGTTCGAGTCCCGCCCGAGAATATTCTTTTCCCTACCTATTCGATTTGTATAGTTAGCATACTTAATGCTGTAAAATTCATTCAATCTAATCATTACATCTACATATTACATGTGTAGGTATTATGTATATAGTTCCATAAGTGGATCATCGTTCAATCAGCTGTTATTGCCTTGGGTTATCTTTTTTATTTTGAAAAGAGAACCAGCTCAAAATTCTATCGTGTTCTATCTTCTACTATATAAAAATAAGTCGGGTTTTCCTTCCTGATGCTATAACTCCAGAACGCACGAACCGATTTGGCTAATTTTGCTCTTGAATTATTTGTGGAAGTCCAGGGAAGGTTTGTACGTTGAGAAAAATTCGAATAATTGCCGGGAACCGACATCCACGCGAGCGGAGCCGCGGGCAAAAGCTAGTTAAAGTATATAATATTTGTGATGGAAATGGTTAATCTGCCCATTTGGATCCTTATTGCGTTCACAAATGTTATTTGCATTCATTACTTCTCACCTTTGTTCAAAAAGTGAAACAGTTTAATTTTTTTTGTTTTTCGAGCACAAAACGCTATCAGGAGAATATGTTCAACTTACAACGAACTTCATGATTTTTTTTATAAAATATGAGTTATAAAAAAAGAATAGTAGAACCGAAATTACTAAATATATTCCCTCTAACCTCCAGCTAAGCTAAATTGCTTGTGTTAAGAGTGGGTTCACGTCGGTAGTGTAATAGCCAGGATTCGAACCCGGGACCTTACGATCGTAAGGCCGACTCGCTAACCACTAAGCTACCGCTATTGGCATCGCCACATTGGCAGTAATATCCTTTAAAACGAACTCATACAAAGTTAAATTCTTCAATTAAACTGACAACACTCCTCAAGCAATTAAGTACGTAGAACCGTCCGAGCAAGTGTTCGAGTGAAATCTACAAAACTTTGTAAAAGCCTGATTCCCTCAATTATTTGCCGGAGTCTATTAGTAGGAGGTTGTTGAAAATCTGCATAAAGTTTGTACTATGTTCTCGATGAAAGCACTTATTAGTGTTAATAGTTTCAAACTGGCGTTTGGGTCCTTTGAGCTAAGTGTAATAAGTGGCTCGAGTTCATATTATAACGATTTTCGGTACATTAGATCCCATGTATCAAAATGTCCGCAGTGTCAAAGTGTTCAGTTTCACAAAATGAGCATTGCAGACGTGATTGTGCGAATATTACTATTTTACCGCTTAATATAGCTATCAATACTGTGATCCTGTCTTTTCTAAGCAACTTAGATGGCTTTTTATTGATTTTTTTTCGTGCGGAAACCACCACGGACACCTCCCCCGCCGGAGCCGGAAGGGGAGGTTATGTCGGACTCGAACCGACTAAAACCGCACGCTGACTGTGGGTCGTGGTGCTAGGCTGGAGGTGAGGTTGTCTTCGACATGTCCCTCGCACCCCGGTTGACCCAGGGCCATCCCTTACGGTCTGGCCCTCCTCGGGAGGGGGGACAACAGTGTCCCCGACAGCCACTTATATGGCAGGACGAGCACACAGCCCACCTGATGGAAAGTGGTTTTTTTTTATCGCGCGATAAATCCCCACGGATACCACCCCCACGGAGCCGGTGGAGGTGGTTATGTCGGACTCGAACCGACTAAAACGCACGCCGTCTTGAGTCCTTGGTTGCCGGAGGTGAGATTGCCAAAAGCATATCTCTCGCACCCCGGCAGACCCAGGACCATCTCTTTAGAGATGGCCCCCTTCGGGTTGTGGGGACCGTAGGGTCCCCCATCTAGCCCCGGTTATGGGGAGGCGCACTTTGCGCCGCCGCCGCGGCCTGCTTCTGCTAGGGTGACAGGCGGCTCCACCGGTCACCCCCAGGCCAGCGCTCATGGAGGACGGAGGTCGTTCTGCGACCTCCGACGTCCGGTTCGCCTTCGCTCTGTGCGGGCTTCCCGGGCCCGGAGTCTAGTCCGGACCCGACCGGCCGCCTCCTTCTCGAGCATTACTTGCTCGCAGAAGGAGGCAGCCGCACCCCAAGCGTTCGCGCATCTTACCATCACTGTGAGCAACGTGGCGAGTGTGAGGACTCCCACCCCCAGAGCTGCCACTAGGACCCGCCTCGGCGTGTCCCACGCCGGGCACTCGGTCAGCGTGTGCAGCTCTGTGTCCTCGCTCGCATCACAGTGATGGCACTCGGACGTTGGCTCCTTCCGGATCCGACACAGGTAACTCCCGAAACACCCGTGTCCGGTAATCACCTGCGTCAGCCGGTACGAGAGGCTGCCGTGTGGCCTCTCTAGCCACTCCTCCATGATGGGTCTTACCGCGATGGAAAGTGGTTGCCGTGGCCTATGAACGTGTGCAACACCAGTGGCGTCACAATCGCGTCGCCGACCCTGTAGAAACTTTCTAATGTCCTTCTTGAATAATCTCATATTGTAGTCGCTTGGAAAAACCACAGCACTATCTGTGCATGCGATGATGAGCAATGTGGGTTTGTATGGTGGTTGACTAGTTTGGAGCCCAGGGTATGCTCTCCTACTCTTTCGCTTGGCCACAGAATAGATAATAGGCTTGGCATTACACGTCTTTCTGGAGACTCACTGCTATTGACTTCTACACTATTATTTACCACAAGAGCGTTTACAAATTTATCAAACCTTATCATTACGAGTTCTAGAATGCAGTTCCCTTTTTATGTAATTAGTGTAAATACATACGGAATCTGCGGTAGCCTAGTGGTATGGGTAATGGCCTGCTGAGACGAGGTCTCGGGTTCGATCCCAGGTTTACCATAGCACACATCAATGACTTTTCGATGCTTTTCGAAGTTATGTGTGTATTTATTGCAGGTTTATAAGTGCCCGATTAATGGCAATAGGCTCGCCACCTATTATATTGGGACCTAAACATAATCTGGCAAAATGTGGGTGCTAGCACCTCTGCCTACCCCTTCGGGGAATACAGGCGTGAGTTTATGTTATGTTACATACGTAGACAGGTACTAATTATATATTCCATTAACAACTTAACATCTAAAGGCAACTTAGCCCTCAGCAAATTGACAAATCAAATATTTATCACAGGTGTAAATGAACTGAGTGTCAAAAGCCTGAAGCTGAATATTAAATACAGCTATACCGCTCACGGCTCTCACGATCGTCAATCGGTGAGCCTTTCTCTATACAATACAACTTGTTTGCTTTTCGGCGAGTTGAGTAATTTTTCATTCCTCATTGTTGCAATATAACGGGTATTGTAAACTACGTAAATATTTATTGGTAGCCATTAAACCGTTGATGAACAAAGGTACTGTTAATGAACAATATTTTATTTCTTTTCTTTCGTAGGTGATTTATCTGACTGTGGAAAAGCGGTAGGATACACGTTCAGATGAGTATTGTATTCAAAATATTTGCTTATGCATACAGTCGGGAACTCCCTGCCTGTGTCTGTGTTTTCAAAAAACTATGACCTAGGATCTTTTAAGTCTCGACTGAACAAGTTTTTTCTAGTTAAGTTAAGTTAAGTTTCTTCTAGTCAAGCGTGTATAACCCTACGTACATATAATCACGCCTTTATCTCCGGAGGGTTAGGCAGAGGTAAATTAACACCCACATTTCACCAATCATTGTATTCGGTCCCACGTAATAGGGTATGAGCCTATTGCCGCATTCCGGACACTATTATTATTTTGAGGCTGAGTCTGGACTGTATATCTGTCTGATGTTAAACAGCCCTATCCTTTAGTCGCCTTGTACGACACCACATAGAAAGAGATAGGGTGGCCCGAATTGTACTCTGCCGGTAACCAGTGTTTCATCCTAGACGACAATATTATCACAGAACAGCAGATGAGATAGAAGTAAACATGAGCCTATTAATAACAACAAAGGCAATCTCCATTTAAAACATAAGTAAGTAGTACTTCTAGTCTGTTCTAAACCTCGGTGCGCAGACATGTCAAATCGAGGTAAAAAAATCTAAGCTCAATATTTTTCAAAGGACGGTGATGCGTAACATTCTGCACTTGACACAGCCTGAATTTATAAGAAAGTACGCTCACTTTTCCTGTAAATAAAATAATATGAATAGAAAAAATATTCACATCCTTCTTAATAGCCAGAAGATAAAAGGCGGATAATGAATCGACCAACAAAACGTTTACATCGCTTTAAATATAAAAATTAATGTAAAATATTTGATAACTTTCCGTCCAAACTGTTTACCGAGAAACGGCAATTTAACGCAAACTTTACTGCATTTTAACAGTGCGCGCCGAAAAATATATAAAGTTGTCGAATGCAAATTTAATGGACTATCACGTTCGTAGTCACGCACGTTAACCGTGAACTTTATCGTGGTTTTTACGCGCGCTTTCTGGTGATTTTCATTTGAAGTCAAATGCACGTTAACGCGTGGCCGTTTTTATATGTCCGACTAATGGCGACTAATGTCTGCGATTACGGTGATGTTTGCCTGAGTGCTTTTGTTACTTTTTTGGCGGTCTTGAGGTCGCTTTAGCTGTAGTGATATTAACACGTTTTAGAGTACACTACTAAAAGGCTGTAGAGATTTCGCTCTTCAATTAAGCTTTGGGTTATACGAATCTCTGAACCATTTAACTTATTCCAATGCATTTTTTTAAGTGTATTATGTTGACTAAGGTCCTATGGTTCTGAGAATAGTACGTATCTAAATTGTGATCATCAGTTTTTGGATATCGCCTCAGCTTATCGTCCTGCAGTCAAATTGGCGACTAAACATGAAAGACCACTATTATGATTAATTTTGTTCACTATGTTCTATTATGTGGTGTAATTACCACCCCATTCAGTGAACTGGGTAGTTAGAGTTCTCTTTAACACCCGACATGAGATGTATGTTTGTTAACACATTGGCTCCAAATGCGATTGCTCAAATTACTATGTAGTCCTGTATATAAATAAAGATTTAAAAAAACTATGTGTAATAAACTGAATACAGTGGATAATCCATTTATAAAGTTAAATTAGTGATTTTGAATTTCTTTGCTCATTGTAGGGCCTATGTGCTCTGGTCTAACTTGTCTAACTGCAATACTACTATATCACTATAATATTGTGGAGGTCAGGTGGTAGTACCTTCACGGATAATATCGAAGTTCAGTCAAACACGCAGTTATACTGGAAGATGGGGGAACCCAGGACACAAAGGTGAAAGCAAGAATGATGATGATGACTGCAGGGCTTGCGTTGGTACAACACACTTGTACTACCTACATACGGATTATACCGATGTGAATACTCCCAGACTAGAGTAAAAAGACTCCCAGACTACACATTTGCAAACCATATATAAAATGCAACATTTCATACGATTTCTAAAGATTGGTTTTAAGTAAGAGTACTTCCTCGAAGCTAGCAGCTTTTATCTCATAGAAAAGTAGGTGTAACTCCCGTTCCTTTCAAACAACATTTCAAAGGTAAATAAAAAATATTAAATTATAAGTTAATTAGAGTAGCTCGGACCTTGATAAACTCAAGCGTAAATTAAAATCTCATTACTTCCTAAATAAACAGGTTTATTAAAGACGAAATTGTACTTTAATTTTCCGCGATTGAAATTACTTTTGTTAAATAAATTAGACGTCAAGGTAACAAAAAATATTTTGTACGAATTTGTAGTCGACCGCAGACCGCAGCAGTAGACTGCAGTAGCTGATATAGCGTACCGCGAAATAGACTTGAATACGATAATATTGTTTATGTTTTTAATTCATTACGGCTTCTCAGTGGTGTCATTCACCTGTACCAAAGTTTAGCAAGTAATGTATATGAAAATAGTAAATGCGTAGTTATAGACAAATGAGTGGATTTCAGGACTGATACTCTTTTATTTCTTTTACATCTTTTGTTTCTTTTATGTCGTCTCTTCACATACAGTAAAGTATGATAACATGTTATGCTTAAATACGGGTAAACGGCACTATTGGTTAGACAATATAATCACATTCTGCTGCTGTATTTGATGCTGCTGCGGTCTGCGGTCAGCTACGAAATCGTACCTTAATCGATTCTCCGAAAAACGGTCAACATGAAAGAATTATGAAATAAAATTTTGTTACTAATTGTTGCTCAAGGGAAAAACAGAAGAAAATTTTAAAAGGTTATTGATTTTCATCTGTTTTACTGAAATATAAATTATAGTAAGAATGCGAATGCAACCTAGGGTAGTAGCTTCTATTCACAGTCAATGCAAATATTTGTACGAAATTAAAATGGCTATTTGCATTGGTCTGGAAATTTATATGCCTCGGAGAGTGCGTCAAGCCAATCCTGGTTACCAATGCCATACAAACGTCTATGACAGTTTTTACGAGTAGTCGGAGTCCTAAAAAGTCCGACTTGGATATCGCCACTTGGTTGTGGAGGTTAAATGACTTCACGAAAAATATTTAAGTTCAGCCCCATTACAGTAAGATTGGAAAGCCGAACCCAACTAAGAGGCTTGCCGAATTATAACGAGTAATAAAATCTACGTGCAAATTATAAACGTTAAAATATAGCAATTAGTGAATGCTGAGAACAGAAATAAAAGACTTATAATATATCAGAAGACACCTACCGAGTTGGGTAGTGGCGCAACTGACAAGTAAGTAGCGATTAGTGAAATAAAAATAGATATCATCAAAATACAACCTCTTGCAACTACTGAAGCGTCGGTAGCTTAATGTTGAGGAGTCGGCCTTACGATCGAGAGGTCCCGGGTTCGAATCCTGGCCAATACACTACCGACGTAAACCCACTTCTAGCACAAGCAATTTAGCTTAGTTGGAGGGGTTAGAGAGAACATTAGTAATTTTGGTGCTAATACTCTTAAAAAAAAGAGGCGAACGGAGTAGAGAGCATATTATGTAGACAAAACTAGCAATCAAACTTTAAGCAAAGCTCAAAGGGGTCAAAGCAGCGTCAAAGTTTGAAATCAATTTAGAAAGGATTAAAATTTTGATCGGTCCAGGCGGGACTTTAACCCGCCATCCGTCTCTTACAGGGAACTTTAAGCATTCACATTCTTCGGAGCAGCCCACATAACCTCCCATGTCGGACGTAAGTTGCCGGAGGTACATTTTGTTACTTATGTGTATACACTAGTTATACAGTATATGGCCAAATAATGATATATTAAGTACCTACATCTACTACTATTACCTATGCATAAAATTTAAATATTATTCACTCTATACAAGCCACCTGTACCTCACACCGCTCCCTGACAAAATAAGGACGTAATAAAATTTCTATACAACATAAGCGGTTTATGAGTTTTCTATTTAGCCGTGCTGTTGTGTTGAAATTGAATTTTCCCTGGCACCTGAGCGCCGCACCGCGACAATTCTGGAGTGTCAGTGAAAAGTGATTTATCTCGAAAATCATAGTTTTGAGAAAATCCAGTTTGAAGTTTTAAAAAATTGTCACTCATTTTACAGTGAATTAAAATAAAAACATCCTACTGCTATTAATAGACACAATAATAGCGAAGGTTTTTATGCCCGAATTTGAGGATTTATATGTATAGTTTTTTTATAATTTATGAAAATATACAGTTATATCAATAAACACATCAAACATTTATTAAACAATTTCGTGACTATTAATACAAATTAACTTGATTTACTTTACACATTGTCTATAGGTTTCGTGACAAATGGTACAATTTTTTTTCATTCTATTGTTGTGCTCTATACAAATGAAAAAATAGAAAGTGTTGAAATAAATATTATTCATTTAAGTAATAGTGAGTTGTATTGAGCATTTAATTATAAATTTGTTAGAAAAAACACATTCATATCATTAGACACCTCTAGAGTTTATAAAAATATGATGTGTACTTTGATACAAAGTACGGTTAAGATGATACAACTGAACATATCAACGTGTATATTGATATTACTTAAGTATATAGGTAGTACTACTAGTGAAATAATAGGCACAAGGTTCCGGGAAGGAGGAACTTATGTTCTATGTCACCCAGTTGCGTAGAATCGTTGACAGCTACTAGTAATGATGTACAATCAATCAATCAATCAATTAGCCCACCGCAGTCCACTGCTGGACATGTCTGTCCCAATGTGCGCCATTTCATCCGATCCTCCGCCTTCCGCATCCAGTCTATCCCAGCCACCTTTTTCAGGTTGTCAGTCCATCTGGCTAGGGGGTATCCTACCTTGCGTTTGCTTTCTCTCGGTCTCCACTTTGGGACTCGTCTGCTCCAACGGCCATCGGTCCTTCGACAGATGTGGCCAACCCATTGCCACTTGAGCTTGCTTATTCTACGAGCTATGTCGGTAACTTTGGTTCTGTGTCGGATGACCTCATTTCGAATTCTATCCTTCAAAGAAACTCCAAGCATAGCTCGCTCCATAGCCCGCTGCGCGACTTTTAGGTTATAGACTAGCCCTACCGTCAGTGTCCACGTTTCGGCACCGTAAGTCATAACAGTTAGGACGCACTGGTCAAAGACTTTTGTTTTCAGGCATTGCGGTAGGGGAGAAGAGAAGACTCGACGTAGTTTTTTTTTTTTTTTTTTTTTATCGTCCGAAAAATCCCCACGGATACCACCCCCACGGAGCCGGTGGAGGCGGTTATGTCGGACTCGAACCGACTAAAACGCACGCCGTCTTGGGTCCTTGGCTGCCGGAGGTGAGATTGCCAAAAGCATATCTCTCGCACCCCGGCAGACCCAGGACCATCTCTTTCGAGATGGCCCCCTTCGGGTTGTGGGGACCAAAATGTCCCCATCTAGCCCCGGTTACGGGGAGGCATACTTTGCGCCGCCGCCGCGGCCTGCTTCTGCTAGGGTGACAGGCGGCTCCACCGGTCACCCCCAGGCCAGCGCTCATGGAGGACGGAGGTCGTTCTGCGACCTCCGACGCCCGGTTTGCCTTCGCTCTGCACGGGCTTCCCGGGCCCGGAGTCTGGTCCGGACCCGACCGGCCGCCTCCTTCTCGAGCATTACTTGCTCGCAGAAGGAGGCGGCCGCACCCCAAGCGTTTGTGCATCGTACCATCGCTGTGAGCAAGGTGACGAGTGTGAGGACTCCCACCCCTAGAGCCGCCACTAGGATAGTATATGCCCGGCGTGGGATACTAGTCCCACGCCGGGCACTCGGTCAGCGTGTGCAGCTCTGTGTCCTCGCTCGCATCACAGTGATGGCACTCGGACGTTGGCTCCTTCCGGATCCGACACAGGTAAATCCCGAAACACCCGTGTCCGGTAATCACCTGCGTCAGCCGGTACGAGAGGCTGCCGTGTGGCCTCTCTAGCCACTCCTCCATGATGGGTCTTACCGCCGCTATTACGGCGTGCCCTGCGCTTGGTCGCCCAAGTCGTAGCTCCCATTCCGCTACCATGTCCCTGTGGAGCTGAGACCTCACGGCCCGAATTTCTTCGGGCTCGGGTTCCCGTCCCTGCTCCCGCGCCACCTTACGATACCGATATAGCATCGAAAGGGCTCTCGCATCCAGGTTCCACGGTAGGGATCCGGCAAGGAGACTCGCCGTCTCGAAGGATATCGTGCGGTACCCCCTAATGGCCCTGCTGGCCATTGCACGCTGCGGTCCACGCAGCAGACGCGCATTGTGGACCGTCAGGGTGTCCGCCCATATTGGGCACCCATATAGGGCCATGGACCGCACGACTCCCGCGTAGAGTCTCCTGCAGGAGTCATCCGGCCCCCTCATGTTGGGCAGCAGCCGCCCCAAAGCGGCAGCTGTGTCCTTCAGTTTGGGGGCCAGTCTTCGGAGATGCTCCCCGAAGTTCCACCGGCCATCGAGTACGAGCCCCAGATATTTCATCTGGGCCTTGACGCCGATGGAAATGTCTCCCACTATGAGGCTGGAATCCTCCGGTGGCACGCGCCGAGGCCCATGAAAGAACATGGCCTCGGTTTTATGCAGAGCCACCTCGAGACCCAGCCGCCGAATCCGTTCCACGACTTGGGCAACCGCGGTCGTGGCCTTCAGGGTCGCTTCGCGGTATGTAGCCCCGCACGCCGTCACCAGCGTGTCGTCCGCATAACACGTGATGGCGGCACCGTCCGCGAGCTCACCGCGAAGCACCCAGTCGTTACCGATGTTCCACAGTAGCGGTCCCAGGACCGATCCCTGCGGAAGACTCGACGTAGTTTGCGAAATGCTGCCCAACGAAGTTCGATCATTCTGGCTAGTTCTTTCTTGAAGTTGTTTTTACCGAGCTGGATTACCTGGCTCAGGTATACATATTTTTGCACAACTTCGTGCGTCACCCCTTCGATGGCAATCGGTTTCGGTGCAACATGTTCGTTGAAAATTATCTTGGTTCTATCCAAGTGTACACCGAAGGCCGGCGCGTCGAGAAAATCATACAAACATGGCACAAATCGCTTCTTTCCAAGCTACCAGCCTTTGGCCTGCCTCCCGGACTGTGCAAATGGGTTGTAAGCTTACTGCAGGGGCACCTTATTCGCGTCTTTATGACGGACCAGCTTCGGAGTTCTTGCAGGTAAATGCTGGCTTGCCGCAGGGTTCTATCTTATCTCCCACTCTCTTTCTTCTGCATATCAAGGACATGCTTTCTAACGGTAGCATTCATTGCTATGCAGACGACAGCACCTTTACACGGGAGTTATCACGCACATACTGCGGCCAAGCCGTCTGATATCGCGGAAAAAAGGCAGCTGCTTGTCACTGAGCTGGACCGGATCCTAAACCAAATTTCTCAATGGGGCGTTGAGAACCTGGTCGACTTCAATGGCAAGAAGACGCAGGCATGTGTGTTTACTGCAAAGGTATCTTCTTTCCTTCCCCTTCCCACTCTTCAGAGCACGCCACTGCCACTGCAGGATAACCTCAATTTCCTTAGTGTGGATGTTCGCTGCAAACTGAATAACAAAAGCTATATCGAGAGCATCATCAAAACAGCCTCGCGTAAATTCGGAGTCCTGAACAGATTGAGACATTTTTTCACGCTGGAGCAGCGGTGTCTTCTGTACAAGACTCAAATTCGTTCCTGCGTGAAATACTGCTCGCATCTTTGGGATGGCTCAACAAAGTACTTACTAGATGCTCTCGACGGGTTGCAGCGACCTGCGGTCTGCATTATTGTGAATCCTGAGGTCACGAACACCCTCGAGCCTTTGCAGATGAGTAGAGTTTGGCAGTATTCTACCGTATATACCATGGTGAATGTTCTGATGAGCTCTTACAATTTAGTCCCAACCTCTCCTTTCCTTCACAGGACAACACATACAGGACTAAGATGCCATCCGTATATGGTGCAGAATATAACTTCTAGAACCAAGCGTTTCAGTAACTCATTCCTATGCCGCACCATTAAGACCTGGAACTCCCTGCCAGCTCACGTGTTTCCTTCCTTCCTTCCTTCTTCCTTCTTCCTATAGTCCCGGGTCCTTTAAGCGGGGCGTGAAATGGCATCTGATGAGGCCGTCAAGCTGAGTGCCACCACTGTCAACATGGTACATGGTCACTTCCTCCTTCCTCATGGTCCGAGACTTTGCCTTTAGCTTACCATCAGGTGAGGTGAAGTCAAATTTACGTGTCCCTTATAAAAAAAGCTTATGATCTTTATAATTGGATGCTACATTAATTTACTTTACTTAAATAGCATTATTATTTTCATTTGCATAGAACTTGTATCAAATACTAATAAAATAATGCTAATAAAAATATTACGTATTTTGTGTATAATGATACAACTTACATACCATAAGCATTGTGCGCCGTGAAAAACGTCGAACCGAGACTGGCGATTCGGTCGCATCACTAAACAACGTTATTCCTCTTTCACTTGGGTATTCCCTCTTGTATCATAATATTACCATCCCGTTCACACAGTTCAAGGCGGGAAGGCGATCGCGGGAGGTGTTTGCTGAGAATTTGTATTACTTTTTACTTAAATTTAGATGATGACAATATTTGAATAAGCTTGTGATTTTGGTACAACTATAATTGTATTATTAGACACGTATACTGACATTGTATTCATATTGATACTAATTTAGCTATATCACTCGACATATTGAACGATTGTAATATATCATGGTGTTAATTGATTCTCTAAGAATTGTATAATTTTACACATAACTTTATTAAAATTTATTTGTTTTTTTACGTCATAAATATAATTGTATCACTTTTCACGAACCAATGTATGAGTAAATTTAAAATGTATATTAATGGAAGTGTACTTATATTACAATGCGCTAATTCTAATCTATACATCTACATTGTGTTAAACTCGTTAATTCCATTTGTATCATTATACAATACAGAAATAAAAAACATTGTTTAGTTCAATTTGATATGATTTTAAAAGTATTATTTTACACAATTGAATTGGTGAAAAAAACGTTCAGTTATATCATTATGCACCAAATCAACTCGCTCATTTTAAACCCTAGAGATACGGGGGTAAGAGCCAAAAATAGATATTTTTTTATAGATCTTCTATATGAAAAAAAATAATAAGTAATATAACTCGAGATGTATCACTTTTCACTGACGCTCCCGAATTGTGCCCATTGTACCTACCTATCACAATTTGTTTTGCCCTCGAGGTGACTTCGAACTCAGAGTCACCCACAGCAATACATTTTTGTTTCAAGCTTCTTTAGAATCGAATTATCTAAAAATGTAAATAGGTCGATTGCTTTGTTTGGTCGATCGTTTTTGGTTTGAATTTCACAATGTGTTCAAAAAGGTTTAGAACACGAGACATTAAAACTTTATTTTTAAAGATGGCCACATAGTTCGCGGCTAAGTAGAAAACAAGTTCATATCTATTGTTATTTTAATCTGTAGGTCAATTTGAACGTGGTGAATGCAGATTTTCCGAACGGATTTTGGTTCGGTTGTTTTATTTGAAAGGTATTGGTCAACATTATAAACTTACTTGTTATAGACTTACACGGTTGTGTAGAACCAGGTAGAAACAGATTCTTGAATATCAGAATAACGGACCTCCATGCAAGCGAGGCCGCGTTATCAGCTAGTTATTAGTCAATATTAAAAGCATTCCTATGCCGCACCATTAAGACCTGGAACTCTACCAGCTCATCTGTTTCCTTCCTTCCTTTAAGCAGGGCGTGAAAAGGCTTCTGTTGAGGCCGTCAAGTTGAGTGCCATATCTGTTAACATGTTACATTTTAAGATGGTGACCCCCTTTCCGAGACTTTGCATTTAGCTTACCATTAGGGGAGGTGAAGTCAAGTCGGTCCTTTATAAAAAAAAGCTTCTAAGTTCCAGTTTCTAAATGTATGTTTACTTACCAATTGACTACCCAAAAGACTGAATATTACGTGAAAGAAAATTAAACCAATAGCCCTCATTTTTAAATAACCATTAAATGAAAATTAATTACTGTTATATTATGGCAAGCTTACTTCTTAACAAATTAACGAGCAGTTTTTCTAAAGGGAAACCTCTTTGACCGAATACACGCAGCCATCCATCTACCACCTGCCGACAATTTTCACATAAAAGAAACCTTAATTCCCCCTTAATTACCCCTTTTTATTGACCCTATTTAAAAAGGGCAACTTATCAAGATTGGGGAGTAAAAACATTTCCACTTCGATTGTTGCACAAGCGTTTACAAAAGTATTCAGGGTTGTAATCTTAAATGGTGTACTTTGAATTTTAAATGAAGTTGAGTGACGATTTGTACTTCATTTATATTACATTGACAGGCAATAATAAACATTTTCATGTTTGGAGGTCCTCGGAGACTAATTAAACGAATATAAAAACATACATAATACTCACGCCCGTAAATTCCTGAAGGGATACTCAGAGGTGTATTAACAATAAATCGTATTAGTATTAACACTAACATTTTACCAATATTGATACAGGGCAAGTCTATTGCCGTCAAGCGGGTATTTTGCCATAGGTTCCTGTTTTTACTATAGAGTATAGTGTATATAATATAGTGATATAGTATATAATATAATAGATACCACATAACTGTAGGTAACTATTTTTTATTCAGCTATTTTTGACCACCAAAAAATCTTTAGGGCCCAAGATTCAACCTCAAATGCTAGCCAGCACAACTCTTAATTAACAGACAACACTATACACATGCTGTCCTCTCTATGTTGGGAGGTCGGTTGACAACCGCTCCCATAAGGGGTTTTAAAATCAAAAGGAGAAACCCGGGTCTCGAGCTCCGAGCTCCGAGGAATTTTTCGGATTGATCCCCGCCACCACTTCCCACCATCGTTCCACGCGACAGCAGTTCCACACTCACCATCTGGACGGTTGCCGGTCTACAACTGTGCGCTTCTTGATAAACTTGCTGAATCGCACAACTAATCTGTGGTATGAACTGTCACCAGCGGTATTTCTGAACCAATATGACCTTAAAACCATCAAGAAAAGAGCGTACTCTCTTTTGAAAGGAAGGCAACGCACTTTTGACTCCTCTGATGATGCGGGTGTTAATGGGTGGCGGTGATCGCTTACCATCCGTCTGCTCGTTTGCCTCCCTATTCCATGAAAAAATCAATAAAAAAAAGAGCTGCAATCCTTGGATGCTACCAGGAATAACATTACAATCATGATATTTACCTAGGCTTGTCCTGGATAATTAAAATTTTTATTAGGTCAGGTCACAAACTGAAGTTGGTGACCTGACCTAAGTTCAGATACGAGCCAAGTTCGAAAATTGCTCCGTCGTCGTTTTCAGTTATTTACAAGAACCACCTTTGTTAACTGTTCCTAAGACTTACAACCTCATACTAAACTACAAGTCTACTACAGATATATAGAGTACATTCCGCAAAGCAATTTTCACCTCGAGGTTTTCCTTCATCACTTTTTATTCAAAGCAATTTTCTTCTGAAGTGAAAAATTTTAA